>JAGFBZ010002015.1:0-600000 GCA_018398805.1 Hirundichthys speculiger | reverse complement strand
AAATGCCAGACTACGTTCGACACAAGCCATCGTCCAAGGAGTTCCACAAAAAAAAAACAAAATTGGTCTATTTTCCACTTGACAGTCATGGTTTCTATCTGTTAACACAGTTTAAGAGTTATATTTCTTGTTTATAAGCTTGTCCTTGTCTTTTTTTTTTTTTTTTTTTTTTTGCATAGCTGACTCCTCGTTAAGACAAGCTGCCCTGGTAAATACTCAGTTTTATTTACTGATTTGGTCTGCCAAAGTTTTCATTTTCTCAGTTGCAGTTGTTATATATCACCAAAGCAAAGCTTAGACTGTGTCAATGAAATGTTTTCTGTCTGTCCTCACTTACTTATAAAAAAAAGTTACTTTACATGTAGTGACAGACATAAGACATAGGCCGTACAACTTAAAAAATGTGGACAGAATGTGTTTGTCTGGTGTTTGGGTGATTTGGGTTGTGCAGCACCGGAGTAATGTTCAAATATCGCAGCCAGATGTCTTGAGGAACAAAAGTTCCCCCTCAACCGTACAGCTTTGTTTCACCAGCTGTGTTTGGCTACTGAACTGAGACCAGGCTGAGGTCCAGCTGACTGGGAGCCACTACAGACCCTCCTCGCCTTAAGAGAGTTACTCCACTCTGGCCACAGATTCAGAAAGCTGTGAGCTCTCTGGACATGTGGCGCTGCCAAGAGCATGACGTGATGTTACCAGTCTGGAAACTCTTAAAGGTGCATGTGTAAAATGTCTCAGTATCTGCGTAACAAAACCTGGTCAATAATAAAATATGCTAATGTGCCATCATTATATCATCGTACAGCTTGTACCCTGAATTGATCTGAAAAGGTATGTAGCTTCTTAAAGCATCTGTCCCCCTTCTTGTGCAAGACCTCGTGATTACAAGGAAAGATGATGAATTTTAAGTTTTTTAATTGCTTCCTTCCATCATCACCACAAATGAGTCAGCTCACCAAATTACAAGCCTAAAAGAAAGAACATTTTAAAATAACATTTTGAGAGAAAATGTTAATGAAGTCTTTTGATTTGGATTAAAAAACACCAGAACTACTCAAATGTGTGTTTACCGCTGTCCAAAATCAAATATAAGAGCAGAACACATTGATGGTGACTTTCTTCGGTGGGCAGAGGTCATTTCAAATATGCTATCAGATGAGAACGTCAACAACTAAATTTAAGCAGTAGATACTTATGTGTAGTTTTCTCTTATTTTGGTAAAACCTGAATTATATCATATCGTCTTGTCTTTAGATTTTTAGAGGCGCATGTATCTGTCCGGCTTTCCACAATCAGCTACCTGCCATGAGAACCTCTGTGCTCTTACTTGCTGCTGGTTCCTCATCTGTGAATGACGGTGCTCTTTGTAACCCCATCTCTCCTCTTACTTCATCTGGCTGATTATTGCTTCATTTTGTGTCTCAGGAGGAGGCAGAGGAAAGTTTCAGAGAGAGGTTTCTCAAACAAGTAGCTGAATAGACTTGACAGCGTTCAAAATGATAAAGTGCCACATGTGCAAGATTCCAACGTCTTCTGGAGTTTGTATTCTTGCTCTGACTTGCTTACTATGTGGGCTGCTCGTCAGAATTTGTATTGCTGTAGACGATGTGTTTTTCTTACTTGGTCCTCATTCAGTAATTCCCAGCTTTCTCTCTTTCTTGAATTACCTGTAGTCTGCTTCAAATTCGGTTCATGCCCTCGGAGAGGTCACAAACTGTCAATGTAGGAAACACATAAAAATGAAAAGTTTTCCGATGTATAGATCAGGTCCAGACTGTTTATTTTTCTGATTCCAGGTGGAATGGTGATCATCCGTGGACTGTCTGGAGAACATTTGCTTTTCATCTCTTAGTTTCCTTTGGAAAAGTAATCTCTCTGGTGCCTGCCAACTTCTCCTCCTCCTTCCTGTACTCTCTTGTCTGAAAAGTTTCTGCACTATTACACATAACTTCCCCCATCCGAAACCATCTTCCTCCAGATCTTAAGAAAATATCTGGTTTCATATCCCTTTGAGCGTGTACTGGTAAATGTTTTAGCATGTTTGTATTTGTTTTCTTCCATGAACTGTGTCTCCCCCATGTGTCTGAATCCTGGGGTCTTCCAGGTTCACCTGTTTTCTTGCTTTGGCTGTTTATTATTGGTCATCTCATCCTACTTGCTTCTCCTCCAGATGTGTTTACATCTGCATAATTCCTCTGACATACAACACACATTCTGATAATCCTCATTTCATCTCAAGCCAGTAGAAAAATAGATAAACTGAAATATGAAAATGTTTTGTTTAAACTATGCCGTTTGTTCCGTGATATATACCTAGAAATATACCGTGTATTCTATTTATGTCTGTATTGGAAAAAGTTAATAATGTAGTTATGATTTTCCCTCATACAGAAAATAAAAATTTAAACTAAACAGAAGTGGATCAGTGCTGCTTTTCCACTCATAAAGTACCCAAGAGTATCTAAATGTAATAGACGAGTGGAGTAAAAAGTGCAATCTTTCTGTCAGATCTGTGCATTGAGTAAAAATAACAGTTCCTTCCTGAGGTCACCAATAGCCATAAGGGAGTTCAAACGCACAAAATCAAATAATTGTTGGTAATTTTCCGACATAGCCGTATGATTGCTATCGCAGCAGCTCGTGTTAATGTAAAAAGACGAAAACATGGTCGCAAATGCGTGCGTAGTAATACTTTAGAGAGTAATGCGTGGTTTCCTTTGTGAATCGCTCAATTTAAACGTCCTTTTACTACCGTTCTTTTTGTGATTTTACATAATTTCCGACATCTCTGTTGGACGTGAAGGCATCGTAGTCCAGGAGGCGTGGCTTGTAAACAGCTAAACTGGCAGATTAGCAAAACCGAACAGTACAGCGGGTGAATATTGATAACATCTACTGCCTACAGAAACAAGGTAAGGGGCTGGTCACAAGTAACTATTAAAGCAATGTAAGGAATGTGAGTTCAGTTACGTTTAACGTCGTTTAGACGTTATGGCTACCGATGGTTATCACCGGAAGACAGCCAGTGCAAACCAGCTAGCTCCTCGGCTAATGCTAATTTAGTTAGAATCACTTTACGACAGCTGCTCCTGTTATTTCTGTGATTTCTGCCCATGTCCCACTCACTCGGTAAAGATATTTGGACTGCCGTTATCACCTTTACAGCAACACAAAGGCACTTGAGGAATTATCGCTGTTACTCAAACGCTGGGTTTGCCTGAAGGCCTCCTAGCTGCTGTTGACGTTTGTTGGACAGGCTCTAATAATTTATGACAGTGTTGACAAGTTGTTTCATTGTCACCATGTAGTAACTAAACAAATCAGCTGCAAATTACTTTGGTAAAATAAAACCAATGTCAGAAAAGGGAGAGCGCTTTGTGGATAGTGTTTGCCTACTTTTGCGTCCATCTGTTCAGGCAGGCAGGATTAGACACGGATCAGTGCACCATAAAAGGCTCTCGGCACAGCTTTAATGAGCTGGTGAGATTAATATAAGATATTTTCAGTGTAGATGTCCCATTTTTAAAATAACCCTTTTAGATTCGTTTTATGGACAGTTTGGATGTCTGTCACTCTGGATTATTATTCAGTATCATCTTAATGTGCTCTGCTGAGGATAAGTGTTGTTGATCTGAATAGACTGTAACAAAGCAAATAGTAATATTGTGTTGGTATACATGTAATTTAAAAAAAAATCTAAGATGGTGCACCTTTTAATGTGTGAAGTATTTATATGAATCCATTAAATGCATTCAGTGTTCTGCTTTCCCACAGGTGAACTGTCGTCATGACTACTATGGATGACAAGTTGCTGGGGGAGAAGCTGCAGTACTACTACAGCAGCAGTGAGGATGAAGGCAGTGACAATGATGATGAAGATGGAGAGAGCAAGACAATCCGCGATGCCAACGCTGACGAACCAGAGATGGACTACAGCGCGGATGGAAGTGCTGTCAACACAGGTAACGTAGATGTATTCATCTAGAAGAGTCATGAGTGCTTTCTTGTTAAATGTTCATAATGTGAAATTTTATTTAAAGGATTAACATTTCTAAATGGACATAATGCTTTGTGGTTTTTTTTTCACGGCAGTAGTAAGTATCTGAAAAATGTGCTGAAACATTAATTTATACCATAAGGTTTGAAAATAATAGCACAAAGTGAGGAAGGATACATAATTCAACATTGCCGTTAAGTAAGCGTGCAATATCTAAGTCTTCTCATTTTATTAATCTAAAAACAAACGAATCCTCAGGCGTTCCATAACTTTTGTCTCATTTAGATCAATCACTTATCTATGAATTTAAGAATAATATGATGACGGTGACAGTACCTATTCCATGTCAGGGCCCAAGGGTGTGATCAATGACTGGAGGAAGTACAAGCAGCTGGAGGTGGAACAGAAACAAGAGCAGAAGAGAGAGATGGAAAGACTTATAAAGAAGCTGTCGATGAGCTGCCGCTCTGACCTCGACCTGGAAAAAGATGAACAGAAAAAGAAAGAGCTGCAGGACAAGATCCAAGGAAAAGTAAGCAGGATGGGGGCTAAGCTCCTCATCTTAAAATAACTGTTCCTCATTCATCCTGGAAAGCAGGTGTAACATGCTTTTGGTACTAGACTACGCTAATGGAGCTCTTGATGGGAAAAAGGTTAAATTCCAGCTGATTATTATTTACAGTTTCACTGACTTAATGTCATTATAATTCCTGTGATTTCATTCTCTCTTTTTTCCCTGATGTCTAATTGTTGGTTAGTAGCATGAAAGACACGGTTGATTTAATGCATTTCTACCAAAATACAGATGTTCTGGTTATTTTTAATGAGGCCGAGGCCAGAAGTTCCTCTCAGTTTTCACTGTTTGTTCTGAGCTGAAGTGGTTTTCTTAATTAGCAGAAATTAGATCTCAATCTCGTTAAAAAGCACACACATCCTAATAAGCATAACTTCTGAAATGTTGTAGTAACTGTATGTCTTCCTCTGTCTGCTTAATAGATGACCATGCAAGAGTATAACATGCTCCAGGAAGAGGAGGATGATGAAGACTTCCTCCAGCAGTACCGTATGCAGCGCATCGAAGAGATGCGGCGCCAGCTCTGTCGCGGAAAGCGCTTTGAGCGGGTCTACGAGCTTAACAGTGGTGAGGACTTCCTGGAGGCTTTAGACAAAGAGGACAAAAGCACGCTGATAATGATCCACATCTACGAGCCGGATGTCCCGGGCTGCGACGCCATGAGCGGCAGCCTGCTGTGTCTGGCGCAGGAATACCCTCTGGTAAAGTTCTGCAGCGTGCGCAGCTCAGCCATCAGCACCAGCGCATTGTTCAGAGACAGCGCTCTGCCCGCCCTGCTCGTTTACAAAGCAGGGGACCTGATTGGGAACTTTGTGCGGCTCACAGACCAGCTTGGGGAAGACTTCTTTGCCGTAGATGTGGAGGCTCTTCTGCAGGAGTACGGCCTGCTGCCTGAGAAGCCCCCCATCGTTCCAAAGACAGTTCGCAATGGAGCCATCATACAGAGCAATGTGAGTGATGAAGACTCTGACCTTGATATAGACTAGAGCCGTGTTATAACATGCTTTATTTGCTTGGAAAACATGCATACTCAATCTGCATGGACCATACATTGTATTTATGTCTGTGGACCCCCTGTAGTGAGGATGGACCGAGCCAGGATTGAAAATGATACCACTCACACAGAAACACACAACCACTTAAAACATAACCAAATGTAATTTAACATATGACAGAGACAATAGTTTCACATCATTCCATTGTAAACATGAATTA
Source organism: Hirundichthys speculiger (assembly GCA_018398805.1). NCBI lineage: Eukaryota > Metazoa > Chordata > Actinopteri > Beloniformes > Exocoetidae > Hirundichthys > Hirundichthys speculiger. The sequence goes on along the minus strand of JAGFBZ010002015.1, from coordinate 594,214 downwards.
GATTTAATATTAGCTACTATGATAATCATGTTATGCACAGTGGAAATCCTGTAGGTGCTGTAGGCTAAATGTCTTTGGTTTTTCTCTGAGCTGACTGTCAAATATTTATTTGTTGTGTTAAAACACATTCCCTTGCTTTTTGTTTCATGTGCATCTCCACCTCATTATCTGTGTTTGACTTTGCAGGATTTAAAAGCTTCAGCCCAAACTGACCTTTAGTTGATTTTATAACTTTTCTATGTGCTGTACCATTTCAAATAAACTGTGACATGTTTGGATTCACTGCTTGTTTTATTTTTATTTTTTTCGTTGTCCAAGACAGGAAGTCATTTTTACAAGAGTTATTACCTGGATCTGAAGTCAAGACTGTAGACAGTAGACTTGTTTTTAAGTAATGATGAACTAACTGCACACCACCAGGTCAGCTCCAAACATCAGGACTACTGAAGTCCCTGTTGTACTTGAGGCAATGATTATAATTTATTTCATACAAAAGATCTCTGTCAACCTGCCCTTTTTCTGTAACGTTTATAACACTATTAGTTTTAGATGGATGGTAATGGCTCACATGTCTTCCATCTTTCTGTGGTAAATACGATAAATTCTCCCTCCAAGTTATTGGGATATTCTTTTTTGTTTAGCCTTTTAATACATTTTTAATACAACAAGCCTCAAATCTTACTAATCTTTGCCAATGATGTTAATGTCATCAGAAAGTAATCATGTATTCTATAAAATTTTACAACTTAAGGCCTTGAGGTAAAATGATAGGGGCCCTGAAATCAAGAAAGGAGGCCTGTGCAGTCACTGAAAAATGAATAGTTAATTTCACAGTTTTTATACAAATGAATGGAAGGGATTCTAACAATATCAACTGATTGCAGTCATTAAAAGTCATTCTATGTATCAATACCACTTCTGACAACATGGAAGCATGGAAATCTATTGAGAATGAGTGAACAACAGTACAGTGCTGCAGGCTGATTTCTGCCACTGAGGTGCCCACAATGAAGAGATGAAAGCTGTGAGCTTCGCTGGACCCTGATGTACACCACGAGAAATGATTCTTCTGCTTGTTACACTTGTTTTTCTTTCTATTTGCTTCTGCTGCTGCTTCTTTATTGTCCCTTTCAAGTTTGTTGCAATGTCTGTAAAAACGACATTTATCAGCGCCAACTCTTGTGAGACATACTTTATTTTCTCTGTTGCTACATCTGAGCCGTATAAAGAAGTTTAGCACTGCAAGCTACAGCACCAAGTGTTGCCAACTCAGTGAGAAAAGTAGTTATTAGCTGTTGTAAAAGTTAGATGACGTCATCGTCCAATTTACATAATTACAACGTGCATGCAGTGGACTCTGTAAGAGAGGAATAACTTTAAGAAGTGATTTTAAAAATCACCCTAAATATGTTTAGAACAACATATTTGACCAAATGTATTATATTTGTGTGTGTATTTGTTTGTTTGTTTTTTCATGTTTTTAATTTTTTTTCAACAACTTGTTTTGAGTGAAACAGTTATAAAGGTTTGCGCAGTACAGTTTAGACTGACCAACTACACGTTTAGCTTATAATACACACAGTGGACGAGGTGAGTAAGTGACTCAGGGTGTGAGTCAAATGAGGTGAGTCATTTTAGACAAAGAATATTTTACATCGGCATCCTCGCAGGATCAGCAAGCGGGGGCTTTTGCGCATGCGCGATATGCGGTCTGTGTGGTCAGTGTCCATTAGGGACCGCCTGCTACCTACTGACCTGTGAGTACTTTTGGATGGAGATCCGCATCCGCTGCTCGTTTAGAAGACTGCTGATATGTGTTTTATGTTAAAGACTCCAGAAGTCTCCAATAACCCCAGAAAAAGTCGGCAGATTTGTCGCTTGTCGCTTAAAAAAAAAAAAAAAAGTCGCTGTTGGGGTCTGAATAATCGCTAAATAATTGTTATCAGTGGGACCGCCATATTCGGTTGTTCAGTGTTAGTAAAGTGTCGAACGTTTGACCAGATTAACGTACAATATTGACATATTGGGTGTTATTACATGCAATAGAAATCATAAACTTCTATTCAGACACCAGTAGGATGAATGCATTGATTATTTGAGCAAGCTAAGTGTTAGTAAACGCCTACCTGCGTAGCATAAAATTAAAATAATAATAATAAAATGCCTATGTGCGTAGCTGCTACACAGAAGCATCAGTCTCAATGATTAGGGTCAGTCTGACATGTCTTTTAATACCACTTTTTTTCATTTAGAGGTGTAGTTATGTACTTCCAACAGGGTCTGACACATAAACTATCTTTGATATGCTGCCCCCATGTGGTGAGATATGGTATTTTAACACAGTGACATTAAAATAATTGTGATCAGATGATTCTGGAATAAATGTTACAGAACTGCCAGGCAGTCAAAAAAAGAGTACAAAAACTAACTGTTTTGGCATGTTTTCTTTTTTACTTCTTTTTAAAGTTTAAAAATAGCTTTTAAAAATATAATACATTAGGTTGCTGAGTTTATTTACAAGCATTAATTCAAGCCAGACATGCCACGCGTTAGCTGCCTTCATTCAGCTTTTTCTGCTCCAACACACTAGCATCAACTTTCCAGTTCAGTGAATACATCAGAGGTGATGTGTCTAATATGGACTGATAGGTCATCTCATTGAATCCTTTTAGCTTAATAATCAATCGGAGCAGAATGAGGCCAGGGAGGCAGTGATCCTCAAAACACCAAAACTCGCTGCCAGATTAAATTTCACTGGGTAGTTTATTACCACAGGCTAAGAAATCCTAACCCGGCTTTGTATGTAAAACTGAACAACATGGACTACAGCTACAGTTCTGACACCAGGCTAATGTAGCCTATAAGTAGCTAAACAGCAGCAGGGTGAGGCAGGGTAACACCAGCAGCAGGAGAGCTGTTTCTTCATGGAGGGGGGCCGCCGAGTCGTGCAGCTCATGTCCACAAAAGGCGTGCTCCAACAGCAGATGAGTCTCTGCACTCATGCCTGCCATGAAGGGAGAAATACAATCTCATCATTTCATTCTGGGTTCAAGTTTCATCAGATAACATGGAAGCTCTTTTTTGGTTTACTTTCACTCAGAGAATATGTCATTATCCCTGCATGGCCATGAAATCAGTCCTGCCTGACGATATTTACTGAAATGTTTTCCAGTCAGGTGTAGAGATACACACCGTGTTGAGACCATTCCTCCCAGAGGTGCTGATTATCCTCGTCATGGTGTTCGTGATGGTCTGGCTCTGCGTTTGAAACACAGGCCACTTTGTTAATGTCTTTACAAAATGAAATGTAACACATATGTTACAAAAGCTGCAAGAATAGCAAAGTCTGTAGGTGATGTGCAAAGAAAAGAGGTAAGAGGAAGTGGTACACTGCGTCAGCCATTCCCAAACTTAAGAATACCGTGGCCCAATTTGAAATGTGAAAAATCTCCATGGCCCACCTAAACCTTTAATCAATCATATAAGGACTAGAAGCTGTTCTGATATTCAATGTAAGGGGTCAACAAATAAAGTGACACTTGTCATATTAAGTTAAGATGACAGTAGAATAACACTTAACTGGTTTGTTTTATTACTTCTTAATGTTTTTTTTAACCAATTCATTAATATTTTACAGTAATTAAAAACATATTTAAAAAAGGAGGATTTAATCGAGGATTTAAAACATTTGTTTAATTTTAATGACCTCTCACGGCCCACCAGCAGTACCACGACGGCCCATCAGAGGGCCGCGGCCCACATGTTGGGAATCACTGCACTGCGTGATAAGCATGCGTGAGTAAGTGAAGACAGCAGGGAAAGGATTAAGAGACCACAATCAGTAAATGAAACAGCTGTTTTGACCTTGAATGCTGGGATTTCATCAAATCTGTGCATTTTAAAAGCAACCTGAACTCATAATACACTTCATGCTTTCTATTCAATTCAGAGCTTTTGTGACCCATAAAGAAAGTATGAACTTGAAATGCAGAGCTGCGCACTGACAAAAAAAAATGACACCCAAGACTTTATGTAAAAGTAGATTTCGTTCTTACTCGTACATCTATTTACAACATTTTATTTATTTATGTATAGATGTCGTACCGTTCCCATGATGCCAGAGCATTCGTTTGAGCTCCCTGAGGGCCTGCGTGAGATTCTCCAGTTGGTCATGGAGGTGGATGTTCTCCTCGATCAAAGTATGGATTGTATCCTGTAACTCAAAGCACCGGCTTCCGAACACCAACAGAGTCAGGGGAACCAGAAGTGCAGTCCTCATAGTGGTGGCCACACACGGGTTTCAGTCACATCTTCACCGACACCGGGGCAACCCCTTCATTGGTACATCTGAGTCCCACGGACTGTTGCAGGATGCTTTATCAGCTTAGGTCCAGCAGGGGTGGGGAGTGACAACAGTTGGATCATTAATTCCAAATCCATGGGTGGAAAGCAGCCAGTGGGGCTGCTTTAAAATCTATTTAATGATCCCACATCAGCCAAACGCCTGCTTCAGTATGACCTTCTTTACATTTAAGTATATTTTATGTACAAATAGGCAGCAAGGTGTGCACTTTTAAAGATGCAAAAGCAATCAAAAAGATCAGTAAAGCCTTTAATAGCTTGCTCAAATAATCGATGCATTCATCCTACTGGTGTGTGAATAGATGTTTATGATTTCTATTGCATGTAAGTAACACCCAATATGTCAATATTGTACATTAATCTGGTCAAACATTGAATGTGTAGAAAAAAAAAACATGTTGGCACATGTGTACAATTAAGTTTTTCATCTCCGAATCAGCATCTGTTAAGAGCTAAACTCAGTAACCTGTGAGGGTTAAGACCCTTTCAATCACTTCAACAAAATAATCCCTGAAGGGTCTGACATCACATGTTCAGCCTCTAAAGTTTGACCCGATGGGCACAAAGTTAATAAACAGGTCAGTAAAACCATTTGTGTACTTGGTGACCCATTTGCTACTGCAGACTCATTCAGGGTGAGGGATGTTCAGTGCACCAGAGGAAATGACACCTTTTATTCCCGTTTTTGTTCAATCCTGCATCTACTGTAAGAGGCCAAAGCAAGATACGACTCAGGACAATATAGTGTTTTTTTCCAAACAAAAAGCTTTTATTTATTTATCATGTGTATCAGTTTATGCTGTCTTGGCAGCCCTGGTGCGCTTCTTTTTGACCACAACAGGCTTCTGGCTCTTCAGAATAGCACTGGCACGACGCAGAGCAGCCTGAGGAAAAAAATAAGATACATGTTCAAGTTAAAGAAACATTAGAAGATCAAGTGTGACTGATTATACAAATTGAAATACAGATTTAGTCTTTTTTTTTAAAAACTGATTAAGCTCACCATGCGCAGGTCCTTCCTGTAGTTGTTCTTGCGAATGATGTGCCTCAGGCTGTTGAGGGTGGCACGGGAGTTCTTGTTGATGGTGATCTTTTCGTAAGAGGTGGCAGGTTTGTGCTGGCCTGTGCAACATTAAAAAAGAAAAATAAATGAATAAGAATTCTGACTCACTCATACAAGCACAATGATTCAATAACATCCATTTACACCTGAAATATTTTCTCTAGATCTTTGTCAGTGCAGTGCTCATACAAATCACATTTATCCCACTTCTCCTTACAGATGACAAAAAACAAAACAAAAAACCACTGGAGAGCTAAAAAGGCACCACCCTGAAAGTGAACTCCAGCTTTGGAGTTTTGCAAATGAGACAATTAGCAGTTATACTTGAAAAACTGGAGGGAACTAGGAAACACACTGAGAAAACATGCACAAAAGATGCAAATGAAGAAAATGTCTTCCTTTCAAATGTAATGAAATATTGGGACCATTTAGTCTCAATCAGTGCTTTTGTGCGAATGATTACGTGGAATGACAGTGCATTTTTACCTGCGCGCTTCTTCAGCACCACAACAACACCCTTGCCATCGGCCGCGGGCTGCACACCAACAGTCTTTTTGTGCACCAAACCATTGAAGCGGAAAGAGTTCCTTGACTTCAGGTTGTTGGGCTCCTGCAAAGCAAATACATAACACCTGCATAAATGGGACTGAATAGCACTTTAAAAACATAGAGAAAACTTTGTGGTTGCAGATCCATCTGTTTACATGACATTAAAATAAAATGTAAATGCATTGCAATTTAAAGGAGGAATTCCATCTCCTTGTATATATGAATGTTTTATAAAGCTACTGTGGCGGACAGGAAAGCCCTCCAATACTGGGTCTGTATTTCATGAGTTATAAGATTGACAGTAACTTTACATTTATATTCTTCTATTGTGTTTCATTGTTAGCCCAACTGATAGAAAATTAACAAATCCACAATTCCTATATATTTTCAAATTCAAAACCATTTGAAACTAAACTTGTCTGTAGATTTTCAAATGATAGTTTTAGCTTTATTATGCAAGTAATTTGTTAAAAGAAAAACAAAAACAAAAACAAAACACTACTGTGTTAAGGCTAGTGCTGGGCGGTATACCGGTTCATACCGAATACCGGTGTTTATTTTTCTTATGATATGAATTTTTCATATACCGTAATACCGGTGAGTATGTACTGTAGCGTACACAACGTTGGGAACGCCGCGCGGCGGAACGTAAGTGCCGCAGAACATTGTTTGACAGGGGACTGTTTTGCAGTTGCACTGGAAGCACAACAACGGTGATGGCTGCAAACAGCGAAAATCCCGAAGTGGGAGCTCCAGAACGGCAACATGAGACTGAGGAACTTCTTCCTAAACGAGGAGCCGTGTCTGTCGTGTGGATGTTCTTTGGAGTTAAAAAAAGACGACATCCAACAAACTACAATAATCTGCAAATGTTGCCGAACTAAAGTTGTAGCCGCGGGAGGCTACACCAGCCTGGTGTTTCCTCCCGCAGCTACAATTTTAGAACGTTGTTTACATTGTTTAGTTAATGTTGATTTTTTTTACAAAATATGTTTTTTCAAGTTGTTTGCAAAATTTGAAAAATAAAAGGGTTCTGTATTTTAACTGCAACTATCATGCATTCTGATTCCTTCATTAATTAGAATCACGAGTGCCACCTCTTTGTAAATAGTATCATTTTGTGAGGCCATGCAAACCTGTATTAATACTAGTGTAAATATGAATGTTTTTCTACAATATTCACTCCTCGTGACAGTAAAATAGGTAATTCTAAGCCAATTTACTGCAGCAATTCCTCTCTAAATGATTAGAAAAAGTGGTTAACACCCAGTTGTGCCTTCAAAAAAAAAAATACCGTGATATACCATGAAACCGATATAATTTTGAAAAATACCGTGATATAAATTTTTGGCCCAGCACTAGTTAAGGCACTTTCATTATTACTCAGGTAGTAATCTAATCTGTTGTATTACATATAAATGACCTTGAGGTGCTTCATTTGTGGCAATCTAAGTTGGACCGAGTAATGTAAATGTATCACTTTTAACATAGCAGAAGTCTGAAATCCTGCAGAAATACTAATGGACACACAAACAACAGTAGCATGGAATTTAGTTGTTTATTCAGTTGTCCAGAGGAATCTTGAAGACAGCTTTCATTGAATGAATAAAACTTTCCTTTTCCATGGTTTTACCCCTATATATTGCATAATTTCTGCTATCGTATAAGAGCATAACATCTTGCACTGTATGATTTGCATTTGCTCAATCTTAAGTACAATGTCAAGAATGGTATGCACAGACTGTCTGTTAATGACTGATGTGGATGGATGTACAACTGCATAATCAGTATACGGTGAGAGTAAAACAACCCAGTCTGTTGTAGCGTTTACACTTAAAAAGAAAAAAAAAAAAAAACACAGTCAAGGAGAAGAACGTGTTCCCGGTGATGGTTGAGGAGAAGAGGCCAACTTTGGATTCTTATTTTTTTTGGAAGGGCAATAGGTTAATATCATGTGTACCTCATTTCAAGTTTGCATTTTAATGGATTGTAAGTAGACGAAGTTGTAGGGTTTCTGACGCTGTGAGAAATTTCTCTCAAGCAGTCTTTAGTCACAAGACCAGTGTGATGCTGGTTGTCAAACTGCTCACATAGTGTAAACGTCGGACAACCGATTTTGACCAAGGACATTCCTACGATACTTTCACGATGATCTTTGGCCAGCAACAGCTCAAAGTCATGCAGTGGGTAGGAGCCTGTAGACATCTAAACGAAACCACGAAGGACGTTAACATAAAAGTGACCAAACCCTGAATGACTGGACGCCATTGCTTAAATGGACTGATGAAGGCACTGATGTCTGAGGGGGCTCTACAGTTTAAGAGTATATGCCAGTTTCAAGTAATCGCCAGGAGAATGTTAATCTTGGTACCATCAGTCTGACAAATCTAAAGACTTCATACCCAGGAGATATAAATCCATAACATTTATTCAAACTGCTCTGCAAATTCTAGTTGATGCGATATCATCTTTGCCCATGGAGCCAATGACAGCCAACCAGGGCTACATACAATACACTCATTTTCACTATAATTCATAAACACGGTCAAAAAAGTGATAAATAAATGAATAAATAAATGGTGCCAGAGGAGTCATTCCAGGGGAATGGAGGAATGAAGTTAAGTTATTCACTTATCCATGGGAACAACTTCGAAAATGGTTTTAGTTCCCTTACAAAGATAGCCAAATTACTTTTCTGATTATACAATTGTATGACAAGTACATATAAAAGGCAAATAATGAGTCCAAGCAGGAAATAACTCTATACACTCCTTACAAAGGATCATCCGGGTACTTACAGTGCTGTAGGTCTGTCCGTTCCTCTTGATGAGGAAGCTGGAGCAGTTCCTGATGACCATCCACTGCAAATGGGACGACATGATGAACCTGGAAGAAGTAAAGTTTCAGTCAGATGTGTCACTTTCAACCAAACGCCACTTTAATACAGTTGCTACTCACAAACGACACGCGTCTTTTGACGTGTTAGCAATTAGCTGAACATGATATCTGTATTTCTAAATATGAACCAGTTAAACAATCGAATAGTGAGACAGTACACCAAAGCGACAACATTAACCGGGCTCTTGGCTACCACATTTGCACTACTTTAATTTGGCACGGCTCGCTAACGTTAGCTCTGGAGCACAACGAGGCCCAACTGGGAGCGACGTGCTTAAACGTAAATCTCAACATATCTGGACTGAGTTGGGGTATTCACTGCCACATAAAGTGTACAACACCATACACAATAATATCATATTATTTTCTGAATCTAAACTCATTCACAGAAAGAGAATAAATCAACTTTGTTGACCGGCCGTTAGCAGCCGCAACGACCACGTTACCTTTTAGCGGAGGAAAAGGACCAGAGAGAGCGGAAACCGCATTACACAGCCTATGTCAGAAATCCATACGCGCTACCTCGCTGTCTTTTGATAAATTATTTATAATGTTAATTATACGCTCCCAAATAGGACGTGAAATTAGACAAAAATATGTTAATAATATATTTTTTGTTATGTATTCTGACTCCAGACTAAATTTTGAGTGTCCCTTTAGAAAGTACTATTTATTCGCACAAAATACTAGCGGAAGAACACATTTTCCGCTCTACGCCTCTGCCGTCATTGATGTGCGCCTCATGTTTACAGACGGACGTCAGAACAATTTTACGCTGAACTTTTGCACAATATATTACATTATACAAAAAGAACGAGCACACGTTTAGTTGGCGCGCAGTGAATAGGACGAATGTCATTGATTAAATCTGCATTTCATTTTTGGACATTATTTGAGAAAATATTCAGCTGAAATGTTGACGTGATTGGAGGATGTGAACAGAAAAAAAAAGTTGTCACAGGTGAAAGTCTTCTGGAAAAGCGACCATAATGAAGTCACGCTTCGGTATAACGTGGCAGGTGGAAGCAGGGCTTTAATGTGAGAGTTCAAGCATGGAGGAAGAAGAAGACCTAGATGCACTGGGCGAACAGCTGTACACTCTAATTTACCCCAAACACAAAGAGAATGCTGGGAAACTCACAGGTAAGGACACCTGTGTAGCAGGTTGCTTGTTTATTTATTGATCATCACGCCCTTAAAAATAGTTAAATTACAAGCCCATAATTCTGTGAGTGACAAAGTCAAATATGAAAGCAGCTAAACAAAGTTTCTGTACCTGTCTGTGCTGCAGGTATGTTGCTGGAGCTTCCTGCTCCTGTGCTGAGTCAGATGCTGCAGGATGAGACCGTGCTGACCACAGCTTTGGAAAAAGCCCATGAGAGCCCTGCAGCTGGCACAGGAGTCCAGGTATGGTGGATGGGTATTAGTCATAATGGTCTCTGGATCTGCTAATGCAATGTTTGTTCTTATTATTCTATGTAGCATGGGGAGGATATTTAAAGTTTTTGGGACCACACTTTACTGTAATATTTTGGAAAAGAGGAACAATTTACAAATGCCAAACCCACCACCCTAGTCTCATAATAATTATAGTTCTGGAATTTGTTTTAGTGTCATAGCCCTTTGATATTGGGTATTCTCATGGCCGTGTGATTTTTTTTTTTTTTTTCTCTGCTTTTGGCTTTTTTAAAGTGAAGCATCTTATAAGGATGAAGATGATGCATCTGTGTCTTTGACTCTATTGGGGAACAGCTGTTTGAACTGGTGGATGTTTACAACACTGGCCATTCCCAGAAAATCACTGGTGAGTGAAATGTCCTCACAATCAATAAATATGTTGATGAAGTTGATGATGATCAAGTTGTTTTATTTCCAAAAAGTATAACCATTTTCTTGCAACTCGTTAGCTCTATTTACAATATAACAAATAATAACACTTGGACAAGAATGGGGGAAACCTGTCTCTCCAGTTTGATGAAATACTGTTAAATCCAATTAGTATTAGTTTAACATAAGATTTCTGTTTTTTTTTTTATAGGAATGCTACTGGAGCAGCACAAAGATGCAGTTCTGCACCTTCTTTCAGCCCCAAAGCTGTTGGAGGAGCAGGTGAATCTCGCTCTGAAGACATTAAAAGAGTATGTACGGTGTTTGTCAAATGAACTCAGACATGCTAATAAAATTTGCAAATGCGTTTCATTTTCTGTGTACATTCTTCATGTTCCCTTCATTTTTATTCCAGACTGTTATGCACCATACATGTCAACAAAAGTTCAGATTTGCATTAGAAAATATTAAAAACCCCAAAATTATTGACTGCATTCCTGCAGGCAGAATGTGGAGGAGACAGATATCAGTGACTCGTCAGAGGCTGAAGATACAGACAGGCTGGGAGAGAAACTCTTCTCACTGGTGGAGGAGATGGATCCAGTTCATGCTAACGATATTACAGGTGACCTGACATCAATTATCCAAAATACAGTGTCAAAGTTCTACTTATTATGTGGGCCTTTGTGAAGGTTTGACTATGGATTAAATTCTGAACACTAAAGATACCTGGGTTGTGTTCTCTTGCAGGAATGCTCCTTGGAGATGGACCCGGCTGTTCTGCAACAGCTGCTCAGTGACCACACAATGCTGGAGGCTGCTGTTCTGAAAGCACAGGCAGCGCTGGATACATAGAGCTGAGCCTTATCCTGCTCCAGCAGAAGAATGTTTGTCCATAAGTAAACTATAAACTGATTTTGTGAGGCAGATAAAACCCTTTGGTTGAAAGTGACCGCTGAGTGGACTGCTTAAAATGTTTGTCCGGACGGACAGAAGATAACAGAGGAGTCTGAGAGGCCCCCTGCCCGCTAAAGCAAAACTAATGTTGCCTTCTTCTTATTTCTCTGATCAGTTGACCAAATATGTGTTATTATTTAATGAAAAAAACAAAAAGAATCTTGATCCATTAGTTCTCCTCCATCTTGGAGCTGAACTTCTACAACAACAGATCAATCTGACTATTTCTTGATGAAATCGTTTACAGTGAGTTATAGTAAAAGAGATGAGAAGTATTGATTTAAAGCCTTTCAGCTATCATGTGATTTTTAATTTTTTTTTGTACTGTAATCACATTGGCCCAGCTGTGTTTATGATCATACAATACAGCAGATTATAGATTTAGTCGTTGAAAAAGAAAGCATGCTGTCTTTCAGTTGCTTGTTTTTCCACACCAAGATGTAAAACAAAATCACCTGTTCCTTGCCAGATAAAAGGAAATAGGGTTAAAGGCAATAAATAAATTATATTGATATTAATAAAAATACATATTCTTATAATTTACAGTCTGCTGTGTGAACTGAGTCACCTGGGTGAAGAAAAGCTCACAGCAATGATATTGATACTGTTGGAAAATGAGGATCTTGTCTGATATAAATTTTCAGTAGTGCGATTAGTATCCAAGTATGATTTTTTTTTTTTTCTTCTGACAATCTTACTACTCATTAAAAAGAAGTCACAACAGCCAGTCCAGGTCGCTTTAGAGAGAAAAAAAAGGTTCATTTACAGCAGCGTAGTCAAGAATTATTAGATAACAATTTAATTCCCTAAGTTATAAAGCATTAACTTATGAAACGTGCTTCTGAAAAGAGTTTCTTGCGTATTTATATCAAGTTATATTGTCAGCTTTAATGAGGATTTTACTTTATTTCTAATCATGATTAGAAAATTTATTTTAACATAAATCATAACCATTAAAACCAGACAGGTAAAGCGAATAAAGCACCTCACCTGCTCTATGTGACGAAGGTGATCATAATATTACGAATGATCTGTGTACGTTGAAAATGGATCATTATTAACTCCAGGGAGACAAAAATGAAGATAAATAGTATAATACACTCATCTGTTATTTGTGTCAGAACCTGAGAACATTGATAAGATGTTAAAGCAAGATATGTATAATTTAATTTACACTGAGATGTGTTAAGTGAAAAATAAAAGAATATTTATGGATAGGTCCATGTTTTTTTTGTTTTACAAAACTCATTTAACTGACTTACTTTAAAAGTCATTTTCTGTTCAATATACAAAGCTAAAAAAAAAAAAATATATATATGTCTGTGTGTCATATATATATATAGACATTCATATATTTCATATTGGAATTTACTTTTGGGGAAGAAAAGAGAAAAAAAAAACATTTGACATAATTAATGAAACTGACATCTCTTTGAAAGTGCAACAGAGCGCAAAAATACCTTTATTACCATGTTTCTACCCTTTATGCTTTTCTGTCAATAATTACATGAGGAATTCTAAAACATGAGAAACAAAAAAACCACCTCTGAAAAAGAAGGTGCCTTTAAAAATTATAAACAGATGACAAACTTAGAAACTGAGGACAAATTATTGAATCAAACATTCAGGATGACAAATGAGTGAATAAGAGTCGGATCAATAAGCTATCAAAATGTCAAAAAAGTATTCAGAGCACAACTAGCTCAGATCACAATTTAGATAAAGATTTATTTGTATGCAGAAGCAGCCAATACAAATGATCAGAATATGATTCTCATCTCTTCAATCATAAATGCATTTTGTCAAAGCCTATCAGAGAAAAATTAGTTACTCTCCACACTCACACACATGCACACCTTTATGCCTACAGGTCATAAATACAATCAATCTGATATACAAATATTCGTATAGATTTATCTTCATCAACATTTAAAATGCATCCTTTATTCTGGCTCCTGGTATTCTGACCATCACCCGGTCCGTTTGACATTTAGGTTTCCCCGGAGAGAATTTAGAGCTCTCTGTTAATCAAAGAATCAGACATCCTTAAATGTGAAGCGCCGATCGGGAGAATGACATTTAAATAAATATCTGAAATGAGCGGCGTCTTAACGCCGCAGACTTTCAGCCTTTCCTGTGTTGTCCAATATGCTTCCTTTACTGCAGGGTAACTGAAATTGAAAGGGGGAGAAAAAAAAAAACCCTCAACAGCACAGTAAGACAAAGAACTGTCGACACGATTCGTTCATGTCATCTCCAGTTAACAGACAGAACAGCTTTACATACAAGTCCACAATATGAAATGAAGAAAGATGCCACTTTCTTTTTATCCTTCACGCATACAATCGGACATATGGACATCAGACAGACAGAAACGTAACATGGGGTGATCATTTAGTTAACAGTGTTACATTTGAGGGAAAGCTGGGCAGTTTTGTGGAGCAACGCCATTTACAGTACACTTAATTATACCTACAAGAACATACAGTTTCTGTATGAATGCATCCACTGATGAGCCTTTATGCATGATAAAATTCCGTTTTCAGTCCCATTTCCTGGTGGATGTGGGAATAAGCCCTTCAAGGAAACACCATTACAAAATGCATCAGTGACATCTACTGGGCTTAAGAAAAAAGAAGTGGTTAAACTGTTGGACAAACACCAACATGATGGGATTATGCTCTTCTAAAGTGAAGGCAAAAGAAAGTCCTTAAGACAGAGAGAGCAGTATGTCCGTGTGCTTCATTTACTCCCAAGTAGGATCCAACTCTGTCCAAGTCTGTTCACACACACACTCTTTGTTGGAGATGTTCACTTCAACACCGGGTACTGACGCTGCCCGCCCAAGCGGCCAGAGCGCACGCCGCCTCCTGATGGCGCACTTGGCTGGAAAACAAAAAAAAAAAAAAAAACCAAGAACAAATTGTTACAAGGTGAAAGGCAAAATATGACCAATTGAAAGATGGACAGTTTTTGAAAGCATACCTGTACAAACTGTGCAGGGTTATAAAAGGTGACGCCCCCAGCGGGTGCAGCTCCCTGCGTAGGATGACTCTGTCCAAGGACAGGCTGAGTTATTACAGTGATTACAATGTTAGCAAAACATTTCACAAAAGCAGAAACGTAAAAGGGATGCACTCGAAAAGCCACACAGAGATTCGACACTAAAGCAGGAATCAGGAGAAAACTGGGATAAAGCAATGTAAAATGGAACCGTGGTGAGGCAGCATTACAAACCACATTTAAACTTATATTAGTAGCCATGCAAGTTACAGAAGTGAGAAAGAAAGCAACCCTTTTACAGTTTGAAGGTTGTATGTATCTGGATTTATATTTATTTTAGAAAAAAAGATCACCTGGTTCTTACCAGGTTTTAAAAATTAGGGATATACAGCTCAGATGAATAAAGCACATGACATATTACAGTGTGATTTATTTAACAAAAACTAAGCCAAAATGAAAAAAATGCATAAAACAAAAGTATGTGATATAATAGTTTGGTCTCGTCTTCTTTCAGTACATTTATGTTTGCAGGCATTCATTTAAACACAAACAGCTGGACTGAGATGTGGACTCAGTCTAACCCCAACCCTGGACCAGCGTATTGATTCATTTGTTTTTCAGTCTTTCCGTTGTAGATTTTCTGGTGTCCTTGGGTTCACTAACCAGTGCTGTGGCCAAGTTTTTAAAAATCAAACAGATGGCTTTGCTAGAAACCCTGCCATACATCTGATTCACAGTCCGCTAAAATAATGCAAACTGACCCGGTTCTATGGCTACAAAACGAGCTCAAATCATAATTCCTCTACCAATGTGCTTACTTATGTTAACCTCAGTCTATTACACTCTTACTCACTTTAGAAAGAGGATTTCTCCCTGACATCTACTCCAATTGAGTCTTGTTCAGTCTCTAATTTTTTGCCATGAAGTTTTACATTTGACATGCTAACTGGGACCCGTAGGAACCGACATGCTGCTCTTGGGTTGTTAGCAGTTTCTTTGAGCATTGCACGGTCCGACCTTGTTGAGATGATTACTGTAAGGTTTTTGTACTTGTGAATAACTTCTTATTGCAGAATGTTGGACTCCAGATTGTTGTGAAATGGCCTGATCAGCCTTCTCAGATCAACATCATCATCTGCTACTTATCTTAATTCCAATGGAAAGGTATGATTTATGTTTTCTTGTACACTGCTTCTGCATTTTGCCCTTTTTTTGTGAAAGAAATAAAATAAAAAATAGTGATGGTGTGATATGTCATGTTTTCTTTTTCATCTGAGGTTTTAATTATCTCCTTTTAAGGCCTGGTAAGGACCAGATTTTTCTCATGTATCAATATGTAACACATTAGAAATAAGAGAGGGTATACTTTCAGTTTCACATTAAAGGTATGTGCCGGGTTAATGAGGCCGTGAGCTTCTAACACTTCGAGCGAGAGAGCTTTCCTGCAACAGCCTCCAGCATGCTGGACTCTGATCTTTGAGCTGGCTCTCTGTACAGGCCTTGTCCTGCTAAAGCCATGTTAATGGCTAATTAATCCAAATTGTGCTTTGAGTTAAATGCTGACATCAAGAAGTTGGAACTGATGATGCTAACAGATGGATGTACAGCAGGTATAATGCTTGCTATGTT
Organism: Hirundichthys speculiger; assembly: GCA_018398805.1. NCBI lineage: Eukaryota > Metazoa > Chordata > Actinopteri > Beloniformes > Exocoetidae > Hirundichthys > Hirundichthys speculiger. Next base: position 577,926 of record JAGFBZ010002015.1, on the reverse strand, counting down.
TATAATCTTAGTGTAGAAAAATAATACCAAAGTAGAGCTGGCAGAAGACTTTTCAGAGCTTTTTTCAGATATTTGGTCCGAAACCTGGCAGGAAAGCTAATACCAGTTGATAAAATACAGTTAGACACCATGAATATATGAACCAAAATTTAAGGAAAACCAGTCCAATAGTTTGATTTTCATTTTCAGAGAGCCGACCAGCAGAATTATATTTCCATCCTCTGAGTTCCTCCGTTAGAAACAGGAGTTGCTGCATCTCTGTTTAGTTTCGAAACAGCTGGTCATTTTCAGTGGTAGTTTTTTTTTTTCTTTAGAGATATAGATATAAGGTTAGTAATGCTGGAGACAACAGGTGGATGAGCAAGCAGACGTCTTGGGGTTAATGGGCAGTGAAGCTTTGGATATAAAATGATGAAGCGTGCTGTTAATGATGCGGTGCACAACTGTGGGGGGGGGGGGGGGGGGGGTGAGAATGGACCATCTGAGGCCTGACTAGAGGTACCTGGTTTAAATGCTGACTCACTTCACGTGATAAAGAACTCATTGAGCTAGACCGTGAGAGCTTTTTAAAGAAAAAAATAAAAGCAGAAAGGAAACAAACGGACAAAAACACAAACCCATATTAATAAGCACCCATGCACTTGATTAGTTCTGCTTCCACTATCCAACAGTTCATAATGATAATTATATGGCATTAGAAAATTGTAGATTCTTAGAAAAAACAGACATGGAAAGAATTGTTACAGCAGCACATGATACAGAAATTATAGCAATTATCCAAGCATTGAGCATGATAATGAGGGAATATGTTTGGTTAAGTTGAATGCATTCTCAAGTTCTTTTCTTCTCACATCAACTTCCAAATAATCAAACTGCACAGGCAGGCTCTTGACTCTCAAGCATCATGTTGCATTACAGCAGCAAATAAACAGGGACTGATGGGTCTTACCTCCCCAGACTGTGAGTTATCAGGAACGGGAGGAACCTCTGGAGCCGGAGGCAACAACGTTGGGTTGAACATCTGAACAGATTAAGTTAAACATTTGAAGATTCTGGATAAGAGAATTGGGTTAGCTCTTTATACTACATAAGATGGTTTAAGGAATCTAATTTTAAGCAGTAGAGTAAATCAAAAATACTCACATTTCCTAAACAGTATTATTAAAAAAAAAATACCTGTGCAGCAGCGTTTGTGTTTGGTGAATTTTGCTCCAGATTTCCTCCTTCATTGCCCTCTAGAGGTTGCTGATCGTCAGGAGCTTCACAAGGAATAGAGGAAATAGTTAATTATATTACTGTATGGGCCTGTTTTATAGTCCTCATTTAACTTACTTTGTTTCATGATACACACCTGAATTAGGCACAAACAGGTTAGCGGACATGTGCATTGGTGCCAAAGGAGCAAAGATGTCCGCTGGAGCAGGGGCCGATCCACTCTGTTTAGCAGTTTTACTCGGGTTCAGAACATCCACATATCTGCTCTTTGTACCTGAGAAGTCAGGAAAATATCCGAGCTGTGAGATCAAACAGCTATTTCCATTCATATGAGGTCGTTAATAGCTTTTGTGTAGCCAAAACTCTGCAATATATAACTCTCCTCTCACCTGCCTTCCTGGAGAACATGTTGACAGGAGGACCACTGTGTGGAAAAGCAGCAGGCCCGCCAAGCACCTGGTGGACCACCAGGACCAAGTGGGCCACCAGGACCAGGCATCTTGGGAAAGCCAGTGGGAGGTGGAGGAGGGGGCTTACTCTAACAGATTAGAAGAGGGAAAAAAAAAGAAAGCATCAGAACTGGTTTCGTCTGTCAAAGTTTTAGGGTGGCTAAAAAAAAATTTAAAAAAAAAAAGTCATCTCCAGTAATTTAAAGCAATTACTGACCTCCTCTTCAGGCTCATTCAAGTCAACCCATCTCTGCTTCTTTTCATCCCACACAATCTGATAAGAGAGATCAAAGTGCTTTCATCAGTACTGATGACACACACTGAAATACACACATGAAAACCTGATAAACTGGATACAGAGTAGAGCAGATATAATACATGCTATAATATATATTAGCTATAACTTACAGATGGGTTTTTGTCATCTGGCAGGTGAGCCTCATTCTTGCCCTTCCCAAAGATCCACTCCCGCCAGCCACGACTCTGTGTGTAAATGAAAGAGGGTGAAGAAAAAGAAGAAAATTAGTGAAACACTACTGATCACTGACTGAAGATCTCAGAACCCAAGTGTGAAATACGAACCTTTTTTGGAGAGTCCTTCTTTGCCTTCTTCACCTCTTCTTTACGAGGTTGTTCAGGAATCGAGGGCGGGGGTGGAGAGGCCTGCTTCACAGCAGAGTTGCTCCGCTCTCGTCCGCCGGAGTGAGTCGATGATTCGGAGGCTCTGCGAGAGCTGCGCCCTGATGCCTGCACAGTAAGAAATACTGATAAGATTAAAATCCAACATATACACACATAGTTGGAAGGAACTGAAAGGACCTTTGAGATGCCTCGACTAAGACTACATTTTTCACATTTATAACATCCTAAGCGGCTAGTTTTGAACACATACCTATTTTGTATTTCAGCATTTGTAAAATCAAAAAACAAATTATATATCTCTAATTATCCACAAGACATTATAAGATCTATTCTTTCATCGCGCTACTGCTGTCACTTTTGCAGAACAAATCTAACAATTTCTTTTACCCCACCATGGTATATGCAGGAATCCTAAAGTTGAATTTACTACCTTTTACTACCTTTTTTACTACCTCCCCAATATTTTTTACTACCAACACAACATCGATCAGCGGCCTTTTTTTTTTTTTTTTTTAGCATAAACATAACCCACCAACTTGACACTTCATAAAACAAATGACAACAACCATACGTGAATAAAAATCAATAAAAGTGTGTCATGTGTCACGTGGATATCCAGTTGTTTTTTTTTTTTCGCCGCCTGGTTCAGAGACTCATCGAACATGAGTAGGGCCCTATGAAATCCGTGTTTATTTTTTTCTCAAATTCCGTTTTGATTTTTTCATTTTCGGTGTTTTTCGGTTTTTTAATTTTTGAGAATTTCGTTTTTAAGCATTTTATGCAAATTTAACCCCAATACAGTATATAAAATAATGAAATATAGACAATTTATGCAAATATAACTGTAAACGTTACTGTTATCATACTTTTAACATATTGTGTCCAATAAAACATTCATTTTATGACAAAGAAAAAAATTCAAGAAAAAAAAACTAAAATAGGTCAAATCCATTTAAAGTGAAAAAAAGAAAGGAATTTCAACAGCTGTAAACTAATCATTTTAGCCTGTTTAATTTATTCTGTTATCAGACATAGTTTGTCATGACGTACCTGACATTTTTCAGGTACGTCATGACAAACTATGTGTCTGATAACAGAATAAACTATATTCACTACAGCTGATGAAGATGCTATGAAATCCAAAGCACTGAACACTGGTTGTGTGTCAGTGTGTTTTTATCTTTAGGTGTTCCAGCTGTTACAGCCTCTTTGTGTTTTGATCAGTGAGGGATTCTCGCTTTATGTTTGTGCTTTTCACTCGTCCAGTGATCCTCGCACGTATCTTTTCATGTCCATTCAATCGTGTCCTGGCTAAACTAGCAGAACACTGAATCACCAGACACATAATAATCTCGGAGAAACTGCTCTGTCCTGTACCTGGGAGACAGCCGGTAGTTCCTTCGCTTCTTCGCCGGTTTCTCAGGTGGCCGCTTCGACGTGTTTTTTTTTTTTTTTTTTATTAATGGAGGAAAGCGGGGGCAGGAGGCGGAGAAGCGCGCAGTGTCCCAGCTTTTCGTGACCCCCGTTGGAACATTTTCTTGAAAGAAAAGTTCCTTTCGGGCCGCCCCGGTAGAGCAGTGGTTTGGGCAGGCGGCCCAGGTACAGAGGCTACAGTCCTCGTGCGGCTAATCGCGAGCTCGACTCCCGGCTTGTCGGCTCCTTGCCGCGGGTCTTCCCCGTTCTCTCTGCCCCCCTTCTCTCCACCATCAATACAAGTCACTAGTGCCAAAAAAATCTTAAAAAAAGAAAAGTCACTTTTAGTCCGGAAGAAAAAAAACAAACTTTTGCGCAAATTGCTGTTCAGTTCTGTTATATTGCGCATTTAAAGTGAATTCCGTTTTTAATCTCCAATTCCGCGATTCCGTGATCATGGATTCCATAGGGCTCTACATGAGTACAAATGGCCCTGCGTCATTTACGCTTTTTATGAGTAGCTTCTTAAAATGTGGCGCAATGCCAAATCGAATCATGTAGGAAGTCTTATCCTTGCCACAAGAGAAGCTTTTCGCGATGTCTGAGTCACTGAACATAGAAGCGAATAATTCCCCAACCCCTTCATTGGAATTATAAGAATGATGGTTTGCCGCGGTATTCAAGCACCACAGGATTTCAGCTCTGAGAGCCGACGTTGGTAGCTGTAAAGTCTGCTGTCTATCCGCTGCAGCTGTCGTGGTGCTACTAGACGTGGTAGACCTACTGGTTTGCTGCGAAGGCTGTGTGGAGTTGATGCTAGTCTGTGTATGGCTGAACATCGAAATAGGGAGCTGCTCCCGCAGCACCCGCATCCTCTGCTGGTGAATGGACGAAGCACTGTGTGATTTCACCGCGGTAACGCCGTTCCATGTTAAATTTATTGTTTTTTTGCACACACCGCAGAATGCTTCTCTGTCATTGCCCATGACCGGCTTAAGCCAATCTTTAAACAACGGGTCATCGAGCCAAGTCTGTGAAAACCTGCATTTCCCCATTTTCCTCGTATTTTCCCGGAGCAGAGTGTCAACTAGCTAGTCTCGGGGACTCTGCTAACGTCATACACACGTTAGATTGGTCAATCCCACAAGCTCCACTCTGATAGGCTATCAACACTCAGGTCCTATATACCGTATATATATATATATTTTTTTTATTCATGAGATGAAGTTAAACACGCAAACAGAAATATTCAGAACAAATGGAATATATTGAGGTGGAGATGAAAAATTTACTACCAGGTCAAATTTCGTTTGTTACCTTTTACTACCTTTCAAGGGCCTTAATTTGGACCTTTTTTTTTTACTACCTTTTACTACCTTTTACTACTGCGCGGACACCCTGCCCACAAGGGACCTTAGCTCAAAAATACCCAACTTAATTAGTTAAGTCACTCACACTAACGTACCATATGCATTGAAGACTGTGAAATAGTCCGTGTTCTGCCAGGAACCTGTAGTGCCACGAAAAAAAGAAAAACATAGTAACATTTCATAACTAGAGGTAAGCATTTTTTAGATGTTCACACTGCCAGATACTGACCATGTTTGCCATGTGGTCATACAAGTCCAACTGAGGTGTGACAGAGCTCCTGGGTGGGGAGGACGACATTGCTGGAGCGGTGCGCATGTCAAAGGGGGTCTGGATTGGCTGCTCCATAGGAGGCATATGGCCAGGAGAGGGTGGCATGTGCTGAAGTGGTGGAGGGTTAATCTGCACAGGTGAATGTGGCATCTGTGAGGGAGACATTTGGCCAACTTGAGGAGGGAAAGGCTGCTGATGAGCTCCTGGATACATCTCGAACTGCTCGGGCTGAGGCTGGAAGGGGGGAGGGGCAAAGCCAGGATCCTGTGGAGGATAAACAGGAGTGGGGACCTGGCCTGGCGGTCCACCAGGGGGTGCTGGGTAGAACTGGGATGCATCATTGGAGGGTAGGAACTGAGGTGGGGTCATCCCATCTTGGAGGATGGAAGTGGGAGCTGAAAAAAGTGCAAAAACAGGTATATTTTAAAACTGTCACATAATGCAGAGAGAAACAAATTAGCAAACATTTGAACACTTCCACACACCCGGAGGCATCAACTGAACTCCCTGTGGGGGAGGCCCAGGCAGTAATGAGCTCATGAGTGGGTTGTCAGGGCCTGAGCCATCCACCTCCAATGGCATGCTATAAGGTTCAGGTGGACTTTGTTGGTCCAACTCAGAACTTTCACTGCTGCAGTCAAATTGAGGAGGAGTTCTTCTGTCCACATTGTATGTAATCACGCCAGTCTGAGTAGACATGAGAAAATAAAATCATCTGGCATTTATATGTATACAAATTACTATGCATCTTTAAAATTAAAGGCATCAACTCTGTCTTCACAGTGATGACATACCAGAACCTAAAAAAAAAAAAAAAGAAGAAGCAAATTTTGCAGTCTTTCTTACCCTGATCTGCCCATCCAGCTGCCTGAGGTGAATAAGCCAATCAGGCTCAATGAACAACTCCTGCTCTGGCTTCTCCCTTAGTTGTGGATCAAAGAATCGCAGCTTTTCCGACATCTGTCAGCAAGCAGAACAAAACATGATGTATCTCAGAGGGCAAAACTGAAGAATCAATAATCCATGAGTGAGAAACAGAAGGAAAGTTACAAAGACGGACAGGTGCAAACCTGAATGATCTGGCTGATCAACACAGGAGAGAAGGAGGAAGGCTGCATCAGGACAGTCTTTGAGATAACTTCACAGTAGTGAAAGGCCTGGGCACACAGGCCTGCCTCAGCTAAGCGGCATGCATAGATCAGCTTGAACACCTAATGGGAGACAAAGCGCAGAATTTTTTTCTTAGAAATATATCCTATGGTAAACAACAATGTTATCATGTAGTCATCAGAGCGCTGTAATCACTGCCTGATACAGGTAGACTTTACACAGCCCCACTTCAAAAAAATGAAATATCCCTTTAATGTAACTGCAGTGTTCAAATCAAAGTACTTTGGTGTGTGTTTGTTGATTTACTGGTAATTATTTAAAACATAATAAACCCACCTGGAAATTATGTAGTAAGCAGGGCTGGGAGCCCAGTGACTGAGCATACTCGTACGCCTCAGTCCTCTGAATTGCCTCATTGTTAGCAAAATGTTTAAAGGGAAGACTGAGTAGGGAAGAAGAAAAAAAACTGTTACATGTTTGAGATGCTTTACAAAAACTTTATGGTCATATCAAAGGCCCCTCAAAGGTGTGTGTGTTGCCTGTTGGGTTAACCTGTGGTTGGAGCCAAGCAAGACCATCTTGGTACTCTTCTTTGTGAAAAATCCCAGACCAACTTGGGCCATCAGGTAGCAGAAATGAGCAGCATCAGTCAGTCCCTTAGAATGCTGACCCAGGAAGAACGAAAAAAACAAAAAAAAAAAAAAAACACATAATTTGAGGTAGTGGATTAGCGACTTTCAGAAAATTAATCGTGTTCAAACACTTTGGATTGCAGATTTTTAGGACAATCCTACCCAGAGTGTCACCCATGGTGGTGATGGTGCGAGTATCCACATCCAGGGTGTGCGTTAGGTTTGACAACACCATGGCAAGGTGAGGACGCCAGTCACCCCACTTCTCCTCTCCACAGCACTGCATGCATACAAACAAAATTATCAACTGAGAAAATAATAGACATTTGGAGGACATTTCCTGCAATGTTTTCAATAGTAACTGTTTAAAAAACAAAACAAAACAAAAAAAAACAATACTAACAGTGGCTGATGCAGGCATTCTTCCTGACATCAGCTGGTATATTGTCTGGAGAGGATCATTCATGGGCAAACTATTGGCAAACCTAAACAATAAACAAAAAAAAAAAAATGTATCAACAACAATGTCTGCAGAAAACAAAAGGCACAACCTTATCAGTTATTTTACCTCGTCATGACACGTGCATGAGTTCTGTTGTCCATCTTACTAGCCAACAGCAGGGCGTGACCCCAGAGACCTCCCTTCATGGCTGCTTCTAGTGCATCCTATCCCCCCAGAGAGAGTCGATTATTTCAGATCTCAAAAGTCGAAATCAATAGTTTTAAAGTTAACGTGATAATTTCTCACTTTTTTGCGGCCAAACAGTAGCAGCTCCCTGAAGCGTTCTGTTTCCTTGCCCACATTCTCTGGGACAACCATGAAAGTGTCTGAGAGGAGTGATATTGGTCCAGAGCCGAACTCCTCCTCAGGCTGGGCCAGCGGTTCATTGTTGAAATCAATCAAGTTGGCTTCATTGGGACTCTTGCCCGGTAACCAGACTGAGCGGTGTTCCTTCAGCAAAAGATCAGCAATGTCTGTGCCGACGACTGTCTAAAGAAATAAAGAATGACAATAAAGACATTGTTTCAAGCTCATATCATAGGTCTAACTTCTGGATCTGAAAGATTCACCGCTGCATAGTCTTACCCCATTTTGTCTACACAGCAGAACAATGAAGTCCCAGAGGAGGCGGGCAGAGTCTCTGTCCAAGAGGTTGTTATCACGGGCACACTCCAGTCCTTTGTTCTGGGAGAACTTTATCACGTCCACCTTATGAGTCTCCTCCCTGATGGCACAATGTACAATGATGTTATAACAGAGATTAGTCTAACCCAGTGGTGCGCAAACTGTGGTACGCGCACCACTGGTGGTATGCGAGCACACTCTGGTGGTACGTGGGGGAACGTCAGGACTTTCCACACCCACACCCCCCCCCCTTTTTTTTAAAATTAAATCGGAAACATACAATGCATTATAAATACGTTTCAAGCGAAATTCAGGTAACAATAAACAACTACAATAAGGAATAAACATCTCTCCTGTGAATTTAGAGCTAATTGAGAAGGCATATATGGCTATATTTTAAAATTGGTCATCATGGTGGTACTCAGAGAGCTGAACAGTTTCTCAGGTGGTACGCAGTATTAAAGGTTTGAGAAACACTGGTCTAACCAATGCTTTTTATTATCCAAAGTGGTACCAAGAAACTCGAATGCTGGGGAAAAAAAAAAACAAAAACCAACCAACCCTCATATAGCATTTCAATTGTAAATTGCTGGTGATACTATTGAAACAATTTGCAACAACTAATGCAGTCCAATACTACAGACCTGCAAAGCGTCCAAATTTTACTGAGCTTCTGAGTTTTTGTTTTGGTGTATGTGGACTCAACTTTATGAGGTGCATTTCCATTATATTTTTGATGCAAAACTTAACCAACATTTTACATCATGTCAAGATAACTCAAATTCAAAATGACTGCATTTCCATGAGGTCATGTAATGGGACAAAGCGAGGTTTTGTTCTCTGGCAACAACTCCTTCCAGAAACATGATATAGATGCCCAGAACCTATATAATTTTAGCAGGCTAAATTCTATTTCAGCAGTCACTCTGGCCATCACTACTGTTACTTGACAAAGATGTTGACATCTGGAGTGAACTGTCTCAAGGCGAGTTACTTAAACATGGAACTGGCCACATCTGGGAGTTTTCCCAGAGGAGCAGTGGATTCAAGTCTAAGATAATTCATGCGTCTTGTGAAGAGTTACACGAGGAAATAACATCTTCGTTGCCCCTTCAACATCATGCCCAAAAAGCAAATTCCAACAAAAAATAAAATGTGACTCTTTTTGGTATGCCATTAGCCATATTTTCTTATTCTTTTTTTTTTAACCATCTCTCTTATATGAGAGTTATAGAAGGCTAAATAACAATTACCTGGCCCTCTCACTTTATTTGTTGTTGGACAATATGGCAGAATACACTTACTTAATAAGGGGGCCAGGAAAAGTTCGTAGGTCTGCCTGATCTGAGGTGTCCTGCAGCATAGTCTGAAACAGATGAATAGGATAAAATAATCCGTCATATGTTTGTTACATTGAGTTATTACAATTCAAGAGTGTGGAGAAGCTGTAGGGTTGCTGCCTAAAGGATGAAAAGAAAAGCTTCAAGCAATAATTCTATGAAATATTTCTGCTAAAAATAAATGTACCTCCATGCTGTGAATATCAACCAGAGCTGGCTGTCCAGCTGAGGGGAGATTAGGCAGAACTTGAACTAGATGGCCACCGGGTCCAAAACGGGCACATCGATGAGGCACAGCAAACTTCTCAGGAGTTGCAGGACGAGGGGGAGCTGGAGGGAAAAAAGAGGCAGAGTAGAAGTGCTCGATTAAACTCTGATAGGGAGTCTGTTTGCATTCAAAAACTGACAAGACTCAAAAATTGAAGGTATAGATTGTGTACTGACGTTGCTCAGGAGCGATCCAGGTGCTATCTGCTGTATACTCTGAGGGATAGGCGTACTGACTGTAGTTCTGGGATGCATCAGTCTGATTCGGGTACTGCCCATATGAGTAGTCCACAGGCAGAGTGGATGCTGTGGTGTCATAAACTGCAGACACCAAATCAGGTTGGCTCCTGTACACCTGGCTCTGCAGCATGAATGAAGAAAAGAATTATCAAAAAGAGAGTAATAACCAAACACACACACAGAATAAAAACACAGGTGGACACTAAATATGAGGTAAATATTTGCAGTGCTGTTGGGATACTCGAGACCAACAGCAAAAAGACCATGATTATAGCAGATTAACTGTCACTGTAAATGAACGGATCCGTATCAAAACATATGGTGAAACAATTGGGACTTGAACATAATTTAAGTTCACCAAACTGATTCAGACACTAAAACAGAAAGTAACAGCATTCCCTGTCCTGACTGATAATTAACTTGTTCTTTTGGGCCTTGTTGAATTGATATGGAGTCGAGTGAATCAATACACGAGCCCTTAGGAGACAATAGCCTGAACTAACCTCAAACATTCATGCACTGCAACAGAGAACCCACTACAAACTAGGGGAGTCAGATGAGGGTGGCTGAAGTTATTTGGCAGACAAGGAGCCCCTGAAAGTAACACTGATTTAATTAATATAATCAGAGACCCCGTGCAAAGGCTGTTAAGAACAGGTTGCAATTAGAGAATAGACAGAAAATTATTTCTTCAAGTTATTACTGCTGAAGACTGTTCTGCAAGTTATTGAATCAGAGGATACACTTGGTCTTTCAGAAAGGTATACATTCTTTCTTTACTTACTGTGCATAAATAATTTACCTGTTGGGACCGTGAGCTGAAGCTGCTCCGTCTGCTGTGGTGACTGTGGGAGCTATGAACACTGTGTGCTGACTGCTCGCTGTGAATGCTGCGTCGGTCGAAGTCATCACCGTACGCGTCTCTACCACGACGACTTTCATCATCAAAACTGGCATCATACCCGGGATAGTACCGCCACTGGTCATCATAGCCATCTTTCCTATGAATTAATGCCAAGTGTTTGTAAATAAAACAGCACTTTGTTGGAAATTAATGCGATTCATATGAGCAACCCACGTGGCTACAATTCTTTGTTACACTCCCTTACATTTTCTACTGTCAAATCCACACCGATGCAGACAACAATTAGCAATTTCATTGTTTTGCATACCTGGAAGGATACATGGACTGATTATAGTAGCTGTTTCTGTATGCTTCATCATAATAAGACCAGTAGGCCTGATCGTAGTATCCTCTGTATCGTGGGTCATATTGTCCATAGTTGTATCCTTTCCAAAGGAGAAAAAAAAAAGACAAATAAGCTGTTTGTTTCTAAATACTGATTAAGATATATAAGACAAATTTAAAAATCTGACTCTTTCGTTTCATAATATTGCAAATTCATTTACAACTGCAGAAGAAAATATTTATTTCAAACTCTGAAGCTCATACCTCCATAATCATAGTGCTTGGGGTAGTCTGCATAATAGTCACTGTAGGCACTTCGGTTCGCTCGGTGGTTATCATCAGGGTAGCCTTGCCTTTGAGAAAATGCAGGAAAAAAAAGTATGTTTCACAAGTCAACTATCTAAAACATAGTTAAAGGTATATTTGGCATTCATTTTCTAAATCAAAAGAAAGGAACAACATATGACCCTTTTTCAAACATGCTTAGCTTTTATTCATCTGGTGATAATAGAACCCGTCTGTGTAATGTTTGACACTACAAACGTTTCAGCTATAAGCTTTTCCGTAAGGTTGGAGCAAAATCAATGAAGGAAAACCTTGCTTAAGGCTTAAAGTAAAATCATGAGCTGCATCTGGGCTTTTATAAATATTTTAAACCACTGAAATCCACCGCTACTTTGTTTTATACAATGCAATATAAAAATCGTACATATATTTTTTTAATGAAAAAAAAAAAAAGACAAGTTGTCCTGGTCCTCATAGCTCTATGAGGACCAGGTGGTGTTGCAGTTTCACAGAGGGTGATGGTAAATGGGCTTGCATATATAGAAAAGTAATATTTTTAGTCACTTCCATCTTATAGCACTACAACATGTTGCGAGACGGCTGTACCTACATGAACACTTTGAATAGGGGAAAGCAGAGTACGATGAAAGCATTTGGGGCTTTTGTGCGTCATGTAAACTTGTGGTTTTGAAGCGACTACGCAAACTCCCACTGAATTGGAAGGTGCCGATTTTGTGCGAGGGGAAGGACAAAATGAAAAGCTGAACTTCATATGAAATGTTCTGTTGCTAATGCTATGTTCTGATCAGTTCGGCAAGGAAAAGATCAACAATGCCTGTGAGTCGAGTGGTGATCTTGCCTACTTCTACTCGAATAACTGGAGATAGCCATAGGAGAGAAAGATGCGTGTCTGAAAAGCCCTGTGCAAGTTCTGCCCCCTTTCACATGATATTCTACACATTAATGTATAAGTAACTAATGTCTGAATAGTTGAAAACTGACTCTCTGACAGACTGATACAAAGAATTTAAGTTACATGATATGTCACACCTGAAAAGGGATATACACAAATACCAGAGAAATTCATCTAATCTCTTATGGCTCGCCAGAAGTACACCTGAGTCAGTTTCTCTGTGGAGACACACTCCAGCACAGCTTGGACTACGAGACAGCAGTCAATGACAGCACGTTAGTGTGACAACTATAGAAAACAGCAATCATTTCAAATTACTATCTGTCAAATGCACACCATCTAAAGAGAGACTGTCACATAAACCCACTGATGCAGCAGCTGTTCAGCATTGTGGAGATCATTTCAGAACAAAAATGTAACTTATGTGCTGTGACTCAACCGGACTGTGTCTCCCACTTCCTGACATTTAAAAAAAAAATTGTTTTTTAACCACTCTCACACAGTATAAGATGGTAACTGAAAAGCAAAAAGCCCCCCCAAAAAAACCCATAACTCAAGGGCAAGGTGTAAGTAAAAATAAATAAATAAAGTTATCTTGAGTTTCACTGTCCTCCCTTTGTAGTTACTCATCAGTGAACAGGAGTGCTGCTCAGGTTATATTTACTTGCAAAATACAAACAGAAAGTAACAATGTCGACCAGATCTGACCACTACTGCAAAATGCTACTGTCTTCCATCTGAACTTCTACTTTGGAGGAGGAAGTTTCTGTTTCACTGTGCAGGACTGTCAACTGTTTGTCTACAAAATTGATAGATTTGTCACTAGTTGCTCTTGCAAAACAAAGACAATCAATGCGCAGTCAAGGAAAAAAAAAAACATTAACGAAGTCACTATCTGATGTGAACCTGAAGCATGATGCTCACTGTTGTGAGTTGAGGGGGATGTTAACCGCAGCACAAGCTGAGACCTTACATATTCACATATTTAAGAAACTAAACATTTTAAGTTTAAAACAAAAGCAAAGCATACTTTTAGTTGCAGTGCATTTCACATGAATTACAATGCAAGACTAACCTTGATGACGGTCTGTCAGAGTACTGACTGGCCCGTGAGCTGGGTCGATCTGGTGGAGGCTCTCTGTACTGGTAGTTTGGATCACGGTAACCTGGGGTCGGCCCATCATATCTGCCATACTGATACTGATCTGCTCTGCCCCGGTATGGACCATCCTGAGAGGAAATGACAAATTAATTATAGTTTTTTTTAAGAATGAGGGAGCTTTAGTTGAGACATCTACATCTCATGGTCACAGTTCTCATTCATGCTCCTCTCTTCAGGACTGTGAATTGCACAACCTCAAAAGAGGCAATTTTAAGTTCAAATCCCAGTATGGAAGAAAGTCTTAACACTTACTTGATAATATTGCTGTGCTCTTGGATCCCCAGGTAAAGGTGGGTACTGGCCATGCGGATATTGTGCTCTGCTATCTGGGTATTCTCCATAATTACCATAATAGCCACCGTAAACCTGCCCTGGCGCGGGAGGAGGAGGAGGAGGCCCATAACCTTGGTGGCTGCCTGCAGAAGGTGGTCGAGCCGGCTCTGTTGGAGCTGGCTGGGAAGCCCCAGGAGGAAATGGTCCTCTCACCCCTTGAGGGTATGCAGCAGCAGGGGCAGGGGCCTTCCCTGCAGGAGGACCCTGCAATGGAGTTGAATACTGGTTGTGAGAAGGTTGTGCTCCACTCACAGGAACTGAAGGATCTTTTTGTCCCTGCTGTGAAGTCTGAGAATTTGTTGTCACAGAAGATTCATCTGAAGCGTGGTGGGTGTTTGCAGCTGCTTGGGAGGTTGCTGGTTGAACCTGTGGGGGAGATGAAGAGGCTGGAGTTTGGGCAGAAGCATTCCGTTCCACACTTGCCCCCTGCTGTGCGTCATTGGTGACCTGCAGGTAAAATCCATTACTAGACTGTGGAGACTCATGAAGAGAGGAAGGGTGGCCAGGAGCTTGGCTTTGGGTGTGTGATTGGTGCATAGAAAAATCAAGCAGTTCATAATTTGATGACAGATTATGATTAGAGGCAGAAGGAGTCATGAGAGAAGAAGCTTGTGAATTAACTTGGACAGCAGAGCGGCCATTTCCACCCAGTGATTGACCCCTTGAAAGAGGAGGATGGAGTGGTTGAGGCTGCGGCAGAGTTTGGATTTCTGATGTTGAATCTGTGGTATTATTTTGAGTCAGATTGATTGGACCCTGGTTAGAAGCTGAAGAAAACAAAGTCACGGGTCCAGGAGAAATTAGGGGATTTTGATCAGTAAGTGGTTGGGAGATACTGGCACCCTGTCCATGTGCAAGTGATTTTTCAGGTTGTGTAGCTTCCCTATGACTACTTTGAACGGATGACGGAGCAACAGCGGCGGGAGGAATCACACTGTAATTAGAAACAGGCGGGGCAATTAAGACAGGCTGATGAAGCGACTCGGACACGAGGAGAGACGCGTAGCCCAGGTTTCCTTGAGTGTCATCCGGCTCGGCATCACTCACCTTTGGTGGGTTCTCTAGATTTTCTGAGTGTGGCTGAGAAACCTGCGGGATTCTTTGGGAGGGCTGCAGGTCCAGTGGGCCATCCTCTGGAGGCTGAATGACATCAGCACTAGGTTCTCGTAAAGGGGGCAAAACAGCTGGGGCAGCAGGAGCGAGGAGGATGCTAGCACCCAAGCTTGCAGGATCGTTCTGAGCCCAAAGAGTAGTGGCAGGGCTCTCACAAGGCCGACTGGCGCCAAAAGCACGAGATGAAGGACGAGAATGAGAAAGAATCACTGGGTGTGTGAGATGAGGTGCTCCACCTACAGCGCCAGCAGGCTGGGGGTGCCCAGAGCCATAAATATTTTCCATATTATCCGGCGGCTGCTCCAAGTTTCCTGATGTGCTATCAGTCCCTCCTTCTGCCACCATTTTAGCCTTATCAACTTCAGCAGGACGCACCCCAACCCCATGTGAGCGCACCGGCTCAAAAGAGCTGTTTGCACTAGCTTGAAAAATCCCAGTTGGTTTGGGAGGGCTTGGCGTGGAGGGCCACAACTGCTCAACCGGCCTGTGTTGTACACCTATATCTGCTGCTGGAGAAGTATCAATCTGCTCAAAGTAGCCTCCAGTAGCACCGGGCAGGTTAGGATCTTCAACGAGACGTGGACTTTCCTGCTGAATAAAAGTGCCTTTGACTCCCTGGTGCCGACGAGTGCCAGTTCCACTTCCATGGCTCATATTGCTATAGTTGGATGATACACTGGCAGATCTCACAGGTCTTGGAACTGAATCTGGAGTTTCCAAGTTGGGTCCGGTTTCAAACTGGTCTATTCCATGCGGTGCAATAGCAGCTGGATTGCTAAGGGCTTCACTGGGTAATACTTCCTGGTTTGGGACACACTCTAAATTCTCTACATGGTCAAACTGGGTATCAAGAGGTTTCTGAGTATTTACATGCGAAAGATGACTGCCGTCATTCATATAAGGTTGCTGTGAATGATCTTGAAGAGGGGCTTCTTGGTAATCCAATGAAAGATCTGCATGGCCACCATGCGCTTGGGGGTTCGTGTGATGCTGAAAAGATCCAGCAATACCATTTACTGACTTATTTCTCTCTCCAGCAAGAGTTTCCTCATTTTCCACACCATTGTCTTTGAAGAACATTGAGAGTGCACCAGACTCCTGGGAGTCTGGATCTGTAGGAGGGGCACAGACAGGCCCGGGTCCAGATTCAGCAGAGTCAGAAAGGGGCTGAGGATGGCCAAGGCCAGTCCCCATTTGGTGGTAGCATGAGTCTTGTGGAGGTTGGTTGAACCACGAGTCCTGGGGGGCGGAGCTCTGACTGAAGTAACTCTGGGTTTGGAAATGTGAATTGTACTGTTGGGGTCTATTTGGGTCTTGCCACTGAGAATTAGGAGGTTTTACAGGGTTTTGTGCATGAAGAGGAGCCGGATTCTGGGGATGTCCAGGTTGTGTTGGAGGGGTGGGAACATTGTGATGCGGTGATTGATTGTGGGAAGGGTACATCTGAAGCTGTGGATCTGTATTTAAAGGCTGCAGTGGAGGATCACTCGTGGGCTGGAAATAATTTTGAACTGATGGAGGACGACTTGTATGATCAGGAGCCCACTGAGAAGGAGAGGTGGTAGGAGGCAGAGAATGAAAGGGCATAGGATGAGGAGGAGGAGGTTGTCCTTGAAAACTCTGGTTAAAATGTGTCTGACCAGGTGTTGTGGCTGTCGCCATAGGTGGTGACTCTACTGATGTGGACGGTGTCTGATCTCGAGAATTAAAATACCCCTGTTCACTATGTGAGGATGCATAACCACTTGAAGGACTTGGTCCTGGGAAAACACCAGGGGGTCCTGGGCTGTGGGGGTTGAAGAGGGCCACCCCTGGCAGAGAGGATGGTAGAGGACCAGGTGATGCAGCTGGACCACTCTCAAGTGTCTGTGGCTGTGGAGGTAGTCCTGAGCCAGGCTGAGTGAACATGGGATTGGGTGGGGCTTGCATTTGTGGAAGGTTGTCCATCGGTACTGCTGGAGGACCACCTGAAGCCATAGGGGGAGGAGTTCTACTGAACGCAAAAGGATCTGTCATGGGCTGGGTAGGAGGAGGCATTGTGGCTGTTGCTGCTGCCGAATGCTTCGGAGGCTTGGGCCTGCGGAACATATTAGGCCCTGAAGGAGGAGGGCCAGAGGCTCCTGGAGGTCCGGTCCGTGGAGGGGGCTGCATTTTTAGAGAGCCGACAAGTCCTCAGACCAGGTCAACTTCACGGATATTACTGAGGTGACTGAAGTCAGGTGCAGCTGGAAGGAAAGGACATGAGGAATAGTTAACAAAAGGTTTCACATGTTGCTTCAATGGACTTAAACCACACCTTTATTTGTGTAAACAGCTCAACGTGGCAACTTCTACATCAGCTCTAAGATGTTTTCACAGCTTCACACAGTATCAAAATTTAGGACATATTCAAAATGATAGGTAAAGTATGCCTTTTGACTGCTTCTGAACATACAATTCAAATAAATCTTTTTTTTGTGATAGCAAATTATTTATTTTTTCCACAACTAAAAAATAAATGCCATAACCAGTGCAGAAACAAATAGTATCTTAACTATTTGTTATTGTCTGTGCTCCCAGGATTTATTCCTTTTGTTTGTCGATGACACTCATAACACATTGAGAAAAAAAACAATTTAAATATGCTGCTCTCTTCACTTGGAAACAGTCGTGTAATCAGTCTCTTTAGGGAGCTGGTGTCACAACATGAAATCTCTGAAGACTTTGGGGCAGGTAAATCTGGTAGCAAATGTCAGGTACAACATTGCTGTCCTTGTTTAACTTGCTATTAAATATACTAACATTCAACGTGCATTCAGCATTTCTGATGTTATTTCTCTCTGTACTTCGGTGTCAACGGTATTTGCATGCACATGTTTATTTTATGTGTATTATGCATTGAAATGTTGGTGGTGCCTGATATTTTCAAGACCTTAACAGTCCTACTTTCCTGGCTTAAGGAAGTTAAAAAAAAAAAGGAAACTCCTGGAAACACCTAATTATGATCACCTGAAGGTAATATTGAATCTCTGTGCTACTACAA
Organism: Hirundichthys speculiger; assembly: GCA_018398805.1. Lineage (NCBI taxonomy): Eukaryota > Metazoa > Chordata > Actinopteri > Beloniformes > Exocoetidae > Hirundichthys > Hirundichthys speculiger. The sequence goes on along the minus strand of JAGFBZ010002015.1, from coordinate 559,834 downwards.
ACCACTGACAGTGAGGACATGGTGTTCTTGCAACAATGGCACTAGAGCTAGTTGGGATATCAATATCTTAAAAACAAGCTATATCCGCATTAAGCTCCACACACTATTTCCTGATGATATTCTGTTTTCCATGAGATACAATAATCGTGCAGTGTATATGTTGGAAGTTCAGATAGGTTCTCAAAATCACGATACTCTACACAGGGATATTAAATACAAGCTCAGCTAACGTTGTTGGAAAACAGTATCGACGAGTTACACTCGATCCCGGATCTTTCAAGCGACATTCATGAAGAGCCGCTGCGACCCGGTAAGCTAACATTAGCGCTACAGACGTTCCAACTTACAGAGTCACAAAGTTAGATTTCAATTATCGACCTCTCTCTGACACCTGAAACTTGAAATAATATAACCGAGACTGACTCCCTTTAATATAGCACGTCATTAGATTGTCGTTACACATCAAGCAGCATAAGAGGAAGGGTCCGAAGTGCTCAGCTCAACAGCTAACGGGTAAGCTACATCGGTTCACTTGTCCCAAACGCCGTATCAGCAAAATACTGACATTTTAAAATACCCAGATAGTTCGAGAAGACGAGCAAGAGAACGAAAGCCGTTTCGTTTTCCAACTAGCTCATGCCTGACAAGTACACGTACCGCCGAGTTAAAGGACGCCACTTCAGCGTAGTTTAACAGGTTCACCACTGGTCAGCTAACCTTAGCATCACACACTAGCCTGTGCTAAGTAAGAATGACAGTTAAACTCATCTTCAGAACGCCAAATATAAAAGTTCAGAGGGAGGAAAGATATCCTAATTATATCATATATTTACTCTTACCCAATTCCGGAAGTGTGTATAGACATAAATAAATTCTTACAAATTTGCAGGACAGTGAGTCTGACACACTGCCACCATCTTCAATGAACACATCCTACTAGGCTACGTGTACAAGCAGCGTCACGAGCCAAACACCGATTATGTCACGGGAGGGCGGGACTTATTACAAGTCCAGTCTGTGTCCACTAGCTGTTGATATCTCAGTCAATTAATAAAACCCCAGAACAGGACTGAACACAACACTGGTAACTTGTTGACTGGAAACATATGCAACAGGTGTTTACATGATGATGATGATGATGATGATGATAAGTAGTTCTTGATTTGTTTCCAAATTGACAGCTGTATTGAGTGGATTACCGATTATTAATGGGGAAGATGCAAAGGTTCTTATTTTTATTTTGGGATTTGTGGCCTCCACAAGTGCAACATACATTTTAAACAGCATTTAATGAATATTGTTTTATTGCCCATTTTTAAAAACAGCCGTCTGCAGATATACTAATGGTGCCATAACCTGGCAAAATGTTTTTGTCTTTTTTTAAAATGTCAGATGCCAGATTTGGATCGTGCAGCAGATGCTGTCTGTATGTGTGAGTTCGAGTCAGTATGTTGCCCAGAGCTACAAACATATGTTCTACAAAGCATTTTTGTTTCTCCATTATAAGATAAATGCTCAAAAATAATATGATAAATGGATAGAATACAGTAACCAATACATTTAGAAAGTCATGTACATTGCATATATGCAGATTGTGATTCAACAAGTTAGATGTGGAAATAAACAAATATTTGCACATATTAGTAAAACTCTGAAAATTGTTTATGTATCAATACCATGTATCTTGTATGAATCCATGCTCAAATCATATGTTCCTCAGAAATGAATCACAAGTATCCGAGCGTCAACAACACATTTGCCCACGGGGTGGCAGTATTGCATCAACCATTAGCATATTGGTGCCTAAGCAGGCCGTTTACAGCTTTAGAAAGAAAGAAAGAAAGAAAGAAAGAAAGAAAGAAAGAAAGAAAGAAAGAAAGAAAGAAAGAAAGAAAGAAAGAAAGAAAGAAAGAAAGAAAGAAAGAAAGAAAGAAAGAAAGAAAGAAAGAAAGAAAGAAAGAAAGAAAGAAAAACAAATCTTACATAAATAAATAACTGGCTTTGAGAAAAATAAAGATTCTGAAAAGGAGCAAGCTCATCTTTTTGGAAATGGCCACTCAATTATTATGATGTAACTAATGTATTTCAGATTAATCTTCTTTTCCTTTCAGCTTTTCCCTTCAGGTGTCGCCACAGCGAACCATCTAATTCTATCCTCTCCATCCTTTTCTCTCACACCAACTAATTTGATGTCTTCTTTCACTACATCCATAAATCTCCTCTTTCTCTCCTCTGTACATGTCCAAACCATCTCAGTCTGGTCTCGCTGACTTTCTCTCCAAAACATCTAACATGTGCTATTCCTCTGATGTGCTCATTCCTGATCCTATCCATCCTCATTACTCTCAAAGAGAACCTCAACATTTTAATCTTTGTTCCCTCCAACTCTGCTTCCTGTCTTTTCCTCTTTTCCTCTAAACCAAACAACTTTGCATGTCTCACCACTTGTACACCTTTTCTTTCACTCTTTTATCACACATCACACCTGACACGCTTCTCCACCCGTTCCAACCTGCTTACAAGCGCTTCTTCACCTCTTTTCCACACTCTTCATTGCTATGAACCGTTGATCCTAAGTATGTGAAACCCTTTACCTTCTGTATCTCTGCTTCCTGTAGCCTCATCGTTCTTCTTGGCTTCCTCTCATTCACACATGTATTCTGTCTTGCTGCATCTAACCTTAATTTCTCTCCTTTCCAGAGCATACCTTCAGCTCTCTAGGTTTCCCCCTTCACCTGTTCCCTGCTCTCACTACAAATAAACATGATGATCTGCAAACATCATAGTCCATGGAGATTCTTGTCTTGCCTCATCTGCCAGTCTGTCCATCACCATAGCAAACAAGGAGCTGATCTTTGCCTCGAACTCTTCTGTCACACCTACAGCACATCTCACTATTGTCTTTCAGTTATCATACATGTCCTGCACCACTCTAACACACTTCTCTGCTACTCCTGACTTACTCATCCAATACCACAGCTCCTCTCTTAGCACCCTGTCATCTGCTTTCTCAAGGTCTACAAAGACACAATGCAGCTCCTTCTGACCTTCTCTGTACTTCTCTATCAGCAGCCTTGAAGCAAATATTGCATCTGTAATAGTCTTCTTTGGCATGAAACCATACTGCTGTTCAGAGATGCTCACTTCTGTCTTTAGACTAGCTTATGCTACTCTTCCCCATAACTTTATTGTGTGGCTCATCAACTTTATTCCTCTGTAGTTGCCACAACTCTGCACATCTCCCTTATTCTTAAAAATCGGCATCAGCTAACTTCTCCTCCTTTCCTCTGGCATCCTCTCACTCTCTAAGATCTTGTTGACTGTCCTCATCTAAAACTCTGCAGCCACCTCTCCTTGACACTTCCATACCTCCACAAGTATCATCAGGACCACCTGCGTTTCTACTCTTCATCCTCATCAATCCCCTCCTCACTTCAACCTTGCTAACCTTTGCTACCTCCTGGTCCACAATGGTCACCCCCTCTTCTCTTTGTTCTCTTTCATTTTTCTCATTCATCAACTCTTCAAGATACTCTTTCCATCTTCCTGTCACACTCCTAGCTTCTGTCAGTACATTCCCATCTTTATCCTTAACCACTTTAGCCTATTGCACATCCTTCCATCTCTATCTCTGTCTTATCAACCTCCATAAATCAGTCTCTCCCTCCTTGCTGTTCAACCTAGCAGACAAATCATCACACACCCTTTGTTTGGCCCTTGCAACCTCCTCCCTCTCCTCACATTGCATCTCCCTGTACTCCTGTCTCCTCTCTTTGATCCTCTGTGTCCCACTTCTTCTTAGTGAACCTCTTTCTCTGTACAAACTCTTGCACTTCCTCATTCCACCAGCATGTTTCCTTGTCTACTTTCCTTCCAGATGTCACACCAAGTACTCTTACCTGTCTCCCTGATCCCATTAGCAGTAGACATCCAGTCATCTGGAAGCACCTCCTGACCACCCAGAACATGTATCAACTCCTCTCTGAAAACTCCACAACACTCTTCTTTCACCACTTCATCCTCTGCTCTGCCTTTTGTCCTCTTCATCTTCCTCACCACCAGAGTCTTCCTCCACACCACCATCCTATGCTGTCTGGCGACACTCTCACCTGCCACTACTTTGCAGCCACTGATCTGTATTTTAGATGAATGGCCCTGTGAAATATGAATGTGTGGAATGCATGGGTCCTACTGTCGTGGCCAGTTGTCATCTGGATCTGGTCCTGCCCGAGTCTTCGCGCGCCGTCTTTGCTGTCAAAGTCTTTTCTCAAAATTTTTTAAAGTGTTTATATCTCCTTTAAAATTGCAGCAGCAAAAAAAAAGCACTGTATTCAGGACAAAGTCAGGCAGAGAGAGCTTTATTCTTCAGCGCAAGAGTACAGAGTCTTAAAGCCCGATTTATTTTGCAGAACAACTGAACTCTCTTACTTTGGGCATCATAGTTTATACCTTGTGAAAGAAGAGTTCCCTTATCAGCCTTTTACAGGGCATTCCTACACACACACACACACACACACACACACACACATATAGCAACAGCATGAAGCATAGAGGCAAAGAGCGTCTCTTTGCTCACATGGCAGCCCGCATGGTACCCCCCTCCACATACACACATTGCAGTGGCAAGACACAAAGTAAGACAGCGAGAGGCAGTGTAGGGGAAAGTACAACAAGTTCATAACCAAGTAAGACAGACAGAGGCAATTCAGAGGAAAATACACAACAGGTTCATCACAAAGTAAGACAGAGAGGCGACGCAGGGGGAAGTACACCAGAGCTCACCTTTCTGTGCAACTTCAAGGGCACCACAGGTTCATAACAAGTTCACAGAAAAATAAGTCAGAGTTCATAAGTTCACTGAGAATTAGTATACTTTGTAGAAAAAGAAAAAAGCAATGTACTTCAATAGGAAAGAGGTAAGTATACAGAAATGGAAGGAAAAAAATCTAAAAAAAACTGCCATCCCAGATACCAACAGAGAAAGATTCGAAGGGCTGAAGGACACTATTTGGAAGATATTTGCAGCAAACTTTTTTTTATTTTGAAAAAAAAAAAAACATGTTCCAAATTGACATCTGTGTTGTTGTGTTGATAATGTTTTTGAATGTGTCCGTAACCCATGATTTATCTTCATGATTTATGTTTTAGATTATTTATCTATGAGGTGAATGAGATCAACAGTCTGTTTAGTTACATGAAGATGTGCATACACCTGAAAAAAGTTTGCTCTGAATCACCTTCCGTTCAAACGTATATATCATGTATGTAATTCAAGGCCGTACTTCAAATGCATTTAATAGCGACATATTTTTGCATGAATGCATACTGAAACCAAAAAACATTAATGAAAACTCAGTATGTTTGATATCATTTATTGGTTTGTCTTAAGATGGAGAATTTCGTAACATGATTTTTGAATTATCTTACTATGATGCAAAGCAGCTTGTGCAACGCCCATTTCATAGGAACTGGAAGAAAAAAAAAAGTCAGCATCACGAGACAAACCACAGACTTTCGGTGTACAGTTCAGGTAGGTTCAGGTTCATGTGCAGGCACTTACTACACGTGTACAACTGTGTGTTTTACTGTGTTGTATACACACCTCCTCTTTCTCTACTTTCGCTCAGACTTGTCAGTCGAAACCTACCCACCCACTAAACTGAGTCTAAATACTACGGGCCGTGGGCAGGTTGGAGCAGACCTGCACATTTACGCTGAAAACCCCCTGGCTTGCCTTCTTCGATGAGTATGTTGAGTAATCCTTAGCTCCACCTGTGGGAACCTCTATCTCATAATGTAACAGCTTGTTCAAATGTGTCTCCATAATGACAGGGTTGGAAGAAATAACTCAGTGAAATACAATAATCAAATTGATTGAGCAGTTACTTTGCATTATTTAATTTGTGAGCACTTTTTGCCTTAAACATGTAAAATGTAACATTGTTTGAACACAAAAAAGTGAATGCTTGAGTTTCTTGTGTTTAACCTTTTGAAGCCTAAAATTCAAGTATTTTTTGGACCTTCATTGTTAGACATTTACTGCGATGGACTGGCGACGTGACCAGAGTGTACTCCTGCCTTCCACCCAAAGACACTGGGATAGGCTCCAGCAGATCCACGTGACCCTATGGGACTAAATGGAGATGGATGGATGTTGGACATTTAAACATAATTCCCCACTTTCTATAATAGTGAGGCATCTATGGGGTATGGTGCCATTTTACTAATGCCAAACTGCTAAGCATAAAACATAAATAAAACATTTTTCTGTTATGTTTTTAAAAAAAAAAACAAAGTCAATGTAAAGTACTTCACATTTGAATAAAATATACTAGAAACTCAAAACCTCAAACCGTACTCAAAACCGTAGAAACAGCTCTATATGCATGTTATTTGTCTTTTTATCTCTTATGCATTCCCCAAAATCAACACTTTAGAGCACACACATATTAATAAATGTCCTGCATACAAAAATATCACTGTGAAACAACTGTCTGAAAAATGATCACATGATGCACTAAATCTGTAGTCTGACCGCATAACTCAGGATGCAGAGCTCAGACTTTGGTTTCTCTTTACGTGTCATATTACAGTATATATACTCACTTTGTTTCTCACACGCTTCACACAGTAAACAACATTTGTAACAGATCTACACGAATACTGCAAACACATTCCTTCTCAGTTCATGTTTTATCTTCCCCACCTCAGTTCTCAGCCTGTCTCTGTTTTTATGAAGCGCTGTAGAATGAGCTGCTGCATCCTGGATAACAGTCGCTTCAGCTGAACTGGATAGAACATTATTTTTGAAATATCAGTTGTTTTTTTTTTTTTGCTAATTACTAATTACTTAAGTAGCAGAAATGCTATTTTTCACGAAACATAAAGCTCCAATTGACCCAAATACATTTTTGTGTCTGACATTTAAATGCAAAATGCTCGAAAGGTCAAATCAGCAGTATGTGTGCTTGTCACATCTTGCTTGTACAAAGCGATGGTAACACACTGATGGTGTTTGTCCTCAGAGACTTTGTCTACCCTGTCATTAAATTGTCATGTTTGCAGCAAAGCCAGGAGAGTGGTTAATGTTTGGTTAACCACTGTCTAAACTCCTGATAAGATCCTCAATATAAACCTGAGCTCTGTGGTTTGCTAATGGCCCAGGGTCTCCTGATAATAGCACTGGAGTGGGTTCATTCTTGCAAAGGCAAGTTTGTTTGTATGCAGCTGTCGGGTTTGGCAGGTGTTTGATGACTGAGATAGGAGCTAAGCAAAGCTATATGTCTTGAAGGGGATAACAAATATCAAGGTCTATACTTGCATCTTTTCCTTTGTTCTATCTCTGTCTCTCCCACGCTCAAACATATCTAACCGGGCTGCTGAACCTCACGACTAAATGTTTAACGTCAATTCCTGAAGTCCAATCAGATTTTCAAAAACATTTTCTGAACCTTAAAAACCCATTTAAGGGTGTTAAAGTTCCCAAACTCCAACAGGTACTACCAGAGATAGTGATTTAAGCCCACACACAGTTGTGGTTAAAAAAAAAAAGTGATAGACAAGATTGCATGGGCAGGTGTGAACCTGGTTTCACAATGCAGGATAGTAGAACATCTCCAAACAGAGACCCCTTCACATCCGCTCATAATAACAAGAGACTCATCTCCCTGCTTTATATCTGTCTTTGTTTTTACAGATGCAGACTGCAAAGGAATTCAAATGAAACTGGGTGTCCCAAAATATATAATATAAAATACTCACAATGTTCTGAACAATGAACACCTGGAAGATTAGTATTAAATGCTATGTATTTAAGTGTTAAAAGTAAAAGCATAGTACCCGTCAATGTCATGTGATATTACTATAAAAGACACTTGTGGTGGATACAAGTATAGTATTTGACTCTGAAATGTTGTGAAATAAAAGGTACTAATTTAAAAACAAATGAAAAAGAGTTCCTCCAAACTGCCTCAGTTGGCTTTAGTCTTCAAAACTTTGTTCTCTTCATGTTTTATCAGTAACAGCTCTGCTACAATGAGAACCTCAAAGCACTTTACACATAAAACATTCAAAATTTAAAAGGTTAAATATAATCCAATTAGGTCCAAATTGTTATTCTATTTCCTTCCAAATCATTGTAATTCATGCATCATCCAATTAATTCTTGATCATGATCCAGGTAATTCCATTTCATAATTCCATTCATTCCAAATAATCCAATTCATTCCAGTTGAGTTCAAAATTCCAAATTTATGAAATGCCAATTTATAAGGAACCCGAGAGATTACATCATATCTTCACTTTGGTGCAATCTCCCAGCCTGAGCAAGAACACGTCAAAAGTGGAAAGGAAATAAATCTGGTTAACAGAGCTATTTAAGAAAAAAAAAAAACTTCCATCAGAATCAGACTCAGGGAGGGTGGTCATCTGCTTTAACTGCCACTATGAGAACGAGCCAGTGTTCTCATAGGTGCAGTCACAAGCCTGGGTAAATGGATTACATTAGGAAGGGCGTCCAACATGAAAACCTGTGTTAAATCAATGTATAATAACCCCTAAGCATGAGGAAAGCTGAAAGAAACTGCCTGTTTACGATCATCTTTGGATTTCATTCTTCTTAGGAAAATAAAACTGTCTGACACAGCAGTACACAGGCCTCATGTACACTGTATTTGCTATTAAAGGCATTGCATAGACAAAGACTTATAGTATTATGTGTGATGATGTGTCACAGAACTGATAAGCCAGCAGACCACAGGAGCCACTTTCTAACATCACCAGACAGGGACATATTAAGCCTATGGCTAAGGTGAAATCAAGCTAATTCCCACAATGAATGATCTGATTGTGCTGAAAAGTACCAGACTATAATACCATACATTCTGAATGCTGATTAAGTTTGATCTTTTTTTTTTATAATTAATACAAGATAGAAGCTTAAGATCATATACAGTTATGTTTATTTGCACTTCTGTGTGTGTCATTTAGAGTGTATGCTGAGTGAAATAAAATGACAGCTTGGAGAGCACTTATAACATTACAGTAACGGTCCTGTATCATGTTTAACCATCAGTTAGTGAATAGATGCAATTAGTGCATTCCAAAATCGGGGCTAATGTTGTTTTCATGCTGATTAAAGTGAGAGTTATGGAGAGAGACAATTGAAACGGAGAGTAATGTTTTTACAAGTGGAGGATGGATTGTTTTACAAGCAGCAGAGGGACAGACTGAAGGTGGGACAGAGCGGGGGAGACATCACATCTGTTCCTGCCAATCCCGAGGGGGCTGAGGAGCATGGGAACCTGCACCAGTTCCAATACATGCAACAGGATTTGCAATTTCATTTCATTTATCAGTTTAAAAAGGTCCACAAAGCTACACAGGCATCTGACTGTAACAGCCTTTGGGGAGAGCGAGGAAAATAAAAGCATTTGTCATCGGTATTTGCACGTGTTGTGCTCCGTCTGTGCCAACACGTCTAATATAAATATCTTCTGCATCTGGGGCGTCTTGTCTGCAGCGCGCGGCCTACACCATGTTCAGTTTGCCAAAGAGGGCTTTGAGTTTCCTTTACTGTCGTGTCCTATGTTGGCCCCCCAGAACGGTGACCACCACACTTTCATAATCCATTTCACAGGGGTCAATTCTCCTTTCTCCACGGCGTCAGCTGGGTTGCCCCATTCACCCTTTTCTCCCCCATTGGCATGTGTTCAGTCCAGTGTTGTTTACCGGACAGAGCATTTAGCGGGGTTAGCATTTCACCACGGCAGCTGTTGGCACCATGTGCCTCCCCCTTGGGCGGCTGGCCGACAGCACGCACGCCACTGCTTCACACACCCTCCAGCATCCCCCAGAGGACACTGTCCTCCCGCCTCTCCTCACTTCACTTGGCCTTGGTTGAAACCAGCAGCCTTGATAGGATATCAGATTCCAGCTTAATGGGTGGACCAAGTTTTGACTTTAATTAATGGCTCCCGGTTGGTGCGCACAGTTTGCATGCAAAGTCTTTCGAGCTTGAAATAGTTATTTCACAAAGAGGAGCCGGTCTCCATATCTACTCAACTGGACATCTACAGATCATGGTCTCTCTCATGCAGCCGCTGCTGTCATTACCAAGATTGTCACTGCATTTTCCTTGTCACCTCTCCCGCTGATTGTCTAGACAACTGTAACCACCAAAAAGATTGGATGTGACAGGCTCTGTTTCATAAAATATAATCTAATTTAATGACATTCTGTCATGACATTCAGGATCCTTTAAGGATGAGTCCTACAGACGTCTGAATCTGAAGCCCTACTGTCTGAATCCAGTAGGGCTTTATTGCATCCCATTATGTGATTAAAAAAAAAAGAACATCTAATACTCTGGTCTATGAAGAAACACCAGGTAAATATTTGTACTGATTAGCAAATGTTTGATGGCTAACGCACTAAAATATGTGTTTTGTTCTTTGTACCACTGCACAAAATCCAAAATCACGTCTTTATTCAGTCCTTCAAAACTGAATTGAGTACAAATGTATTAAAACCATTAAACCATCTTATTGCATTAAAGCTACCTACCTCACACACACGACATCATGAAAAGCTTTTTTTATTGTGTCCCTTAAACTGTTCAGCAGATCCTTTCAAGTGTCAAGTCTCAACTGTTTAAGCATTTTCATACAGAAATCAGGTTTCCCAGTTGTTATTATTTTGTTACGATGAGGCCTACATAACAAGACACTGCAAACCTTTTCCCTGTAAATGTGATAGTTTGGAAATGAAGTTACTTGAGATGCACTGTGAGTAGAAAGAGGAAGGCACGCGACTTGTCTTATATGCTACTCAGTGTTACATAGAAGCCAATAATCAAATTAACCAGTCGGCAAGTTATGCTTAGCTTTGTCCCTTCTGCCTGTGATATGCACAAGAAGCACACAAACAACCATCGTAAATATAAATCTGAGAAATTCTGGCTTTCAGCACCCTCATTGTGACTGTATTTCTGTTGCTGGCAGATGGCTGTGGTTTTGGAGAGACAGGGAAGATGTGAATGTTGGTAATTTTGTCTGAACCCTGCCCCTGAGTCTTGGGAGTCTGTGAGAGTGGCGGAGAGAAGCAAGGTCAGGGTGACAGTTGTCAGACCCCTATCCATACCATTTGGATGGAAAGTGATACCACAGACAGCTGAGGCTGCTTCTGACACTCTCGGGTTAATTTGGAGCATCTTAACATTCACTTTGCTCAGACAGATTTGTAATGAACGTGGAACTGGGGGGTAAGTGGAAATCTCAGCATCTGTGCCCCTTTACAGTACCTCTCCCCTTTCTCGCTCGCGCACACACATACGCCTATAACCATCTCGAGGCCACGGACCAAATTCCTGAGGTTGTCTCATCTCCACAGGGTCATGCAGTGTCCATAACTCTTTCAATCATAATCACTGTGGCATGTCCTGTCACTCTCTTTCATACATCCCATCCCACCTGCTCAACCCTGGGGCTTGGATCATAATTAGAGACCCTCTGTGAATGTTTCCCTCCTTCACTACTGTAAGCCTGCATATCAGGTGTGTCTTAAAATAAAAAGAGGGGATCTGGAAAGACACTCACTGGTTAGTATCTTCGAATGGTTTAGCACACACACACTACCAGTGTCAACATATGTAGATACAAGGATACAAAGAAGCATTTGTGAGCAAGTGAACAACAGCATGCTGATGATGAAGCAATAAACAAATGTTATAACCACAAAAGTCATGCAAAGTTCGTCACAGTCTGATGTGAGTACCCAATGTAAGTAACGTATGCGTGAGAGTGAAGAATGTAGCTGTGCATCCATTATATGTGACTGATTCACATTTTGTAGAAGCATGCAGAATCTCCTGTGGCAACTCGGGGAAGAAATTATTACAGCACAAATGTTCATTGCTACATAAAAAGCAAGATAATAGTCACACGTCCATCTTTGTATGTAAGGGGGGCAGAATTCTGCTTTAGACGCAGAACACTAGATGAACGCTCTTATTTAGACACTGTCCAGTATGAACATGTGCAGGAGCAGCGGTGCATAACAGAACATATTCTTCGCGGTGTTACGGAAAATCCTTCAGGGAACGGGCCTAGCATTACATTTCGAAGCCAGTCTGATGTTGACTTCAACATCTGGGTATTTATCCCTCCAACAGCTTGCCTCAAGCCAAGTTCGGAGCGTTATAATGTTATAACTGGACGCTCAGTGGGAAACACTGAGTGTTTGCTCTCCCATCATTTGATTGTCACTGTACGAGCTGATTCAGAGGCTTGATTTGTAGTTTGCATGCATGGAATACTTCTTTCTGTACATGTCAATGATCTCTGCATGTATCAGGCACGTCGTCTAAGGCAGCCTTTCTCAACCGGGGTGTTCGCGGCACACTGGGGTTGTCGGACTGCTTCAGGGGTGTCGTCAAAAAAATGACCTATTCTGACATTTCATATACAGTGTTACCTCTACTTACAAACGTTTCTACATACGAAATTTTCAGGTTACGAAACGCTTCAAAGGGAAAATATTGCCTCTCGTTACGAAAGAAATTTCAGGATACGAAAGGCAGAAATACAGTACGCGCTGCTACTCGCAGCTCCCAGAGTTTAACCTAAACATAGCTGTTGGCTCTGTATCTCGGTTTGAAAGCGGTGCGTCCGAGCTGCTCTGCCATTGGCTATCACTTGGCATTTTCCTGGCATCCCATTGGCTAGAGGGCCCCTTAACAATTTTTACCTCTGCCAAGGAGGTTATGTTTTTGCTGGCGTTTATCTGTCTGTTTGTCTGTCTGTCTGTGTTCAAGATAACTCAAAAAGTTATGGATAAATTTTGATGAAATTTTCAGGAGTTGTCACAAATGTGAAAAGGAAGAACTGATTTCATTTTGGGTGTGATCTAGGAGAAATCCTGGATTCTAGATCACTTTCGAATTTTAGATGATTGTTGCGTTTAGTGGAGGTCTACGCTCTCTGAGTGATTTTCTAGTTCTAACATGTATTTCTTACAGGTTTTTATGACATTTTATGTATTATTTATAATTTATTTAAAAAATTTTTTTGTTCAAATTTTGGGGGGCTTGGAACGGATTAGGGCATTTATATGGAAAACGCGTCTCTACTTCAAGAAATCTTTAGGTTACGAAACTACTTCTAGAACCAATTAATTTTATAAGTAGAGGTAGCACTGTATAAATATATGAATGCTTGCATAAATACATACTTTTTGCCTATGAATGAATGAATGAATAAATAAATAATATACATAATTGGACATGAAATGAATAATAAAAATATGTCTCACATGCCCATTTCCCAATGTTAACAACATCAGTACGGGGTCAGCGTAAGGTCAATGTGACTGCCCAGTTAGCTTACATCATAATATCATTTAAAGGTGGGGTAGGTGTTGTTTGAAAAAACGGTTCCAGCAATCCAACTCAAGTGAGATTTTGAAAATATACACTCCCTCCCTCCTCCCAAAGGCTCCGCCTCCTCCTCTTCAGCTCACCCCTCGAAACCACGCCTTCACACGATTCAAGACTACATGAACCGCAGGGAGGGAGGGAGGGGTGGGTGAGAGTGCATTGATATTTGATGGACGTATTAGGCAGCCAATGAAATTAATGATGATCACTATTTTGATTGGTCAGAGTTTTTCTCTGATTATACCCTCTAGACTGGACCAAAACGTTTTGTTTTTTTTGCAAACATTTTATTTCAGTGGGTGCAATGGGAATGTGAAAAGGTTCTCAGGCAATATTGTAAATAGTGCTGCAAAAAAAAAACACCTACCCCACCTTTAACCACTGGAATTTATTTCACAGATAGCAAAGAGAACTTTTTAGCAGCATCATGGATCATTTTCTAAAAAGAAAAGCCCCACAGGAACGTAACATCACAGAGGAGCCGACTTCTTCACGCAAGCCTTCATCCACCAGCTCTGAATCTGCACCATAAGGTACCAAAGGTAGTTGCTAGCGATAAGGCTAAAAAGAGGCAATACAAGGATGATGGATGGAAGCAAGCACATCACAGATGAGAAGAAGCTTTCCTGCTGAGGCCTACTCTGGTGCAGTTATCGTGTTCAGGTTATTTAAACAAAATAAATGGGACGTATGCATTTACAGTCGGAGCGATGCAGTGTGGCTTTGGATTATATTTTACTCTGGGGTGTTGTGAGATTTTATTCACTTTTGAAAGGTTTCATGACTGAAAAAAGGTTGAGAAAGGCTGGTCTAAGGGGATGCATTAAAAACAAACAAGTCATTATTACAAGCCGTTATCTGTGTCCACATTCACAGCTGAATCTAACTGCGCCAAATGTCTCTGTTCCTTTTTTTTTTTTAATCTTCCTACTTCCCTATTCATCATCTTAAAGCTAATAACAGTGAGCATCTCTCAGGAAATCTTCCAAAAAAAACTTTTTTCACTGCTTTCTTCATGTTTACATTCCACTGCCTTTTGCACATAGCCACAGCTCCAGTGCCTAATCTCATCTGTTATCCTACCGGCTGAACAAACATCTCCTCTCACATTCTCACACACAGACACACACTTTAACTTATGAGCGCACAGTTCCGGTTAGTTTCCTTTGCTGTGACCTGTCTTTGATTCCTTTTCACAGATTCAGACTTTAGTTTGCTTCTTCTCTTTGCTGTGGCCCAGCAGCACGTCAGCAGGAAGCGCACGCGGGGGTCACATTCTCGTTCTCACTTCTGTCATTGTTCCAGCGGTCTGTCACAACTTCTCTTAACTCGTAACAGCGTATCAGACACAGACCTGATGCACAAGTGAGATGCGGGGGCTGGGAGGACAGGAATCGTTGTTCAGTGTCGCAGCACTTGGCTGGCAGGAGATGCACACTGAAACGCTGGCCAGAGAAAGCTTGGAGCCCAGCGGGAGGATGGGTATGAAAGACCAGGTAGAAACTTGGATGTGAAGACAGACGAGGACTGCTCTGGCTTGTCTGTCAGGTACTAAACTTCAAACTGAGTGACCCAAATGTATCTGAGTTGCTTTTAAGGTTTGGATCAGTGGGCCTGTAAAGACCAACTGCCTGGCCTGCTGCACAACGACAGACTTCAGCCAAAGCAATGTCCCTCATTAAAGTCTACGGATTTCTGCTTAGTGGGGCAGAAAATCTAATTTATGATTCATTTCAGTAATTTGTTGATTTAGATTATTTAGTTTGAGCTTGTTTGTGTTCATTTCTTTGAGTTTTTAGACCTTGAGCAGAGAAGACTTTTGGTCAGACTTTCAGATAGTCCTTTCAAAGACTTAAATTCAAACCTAAAGGTTAGACTTAGGTTTCAGTAACTGGGGTTAGCAGATGGTTAAAGCCATGCATCCTGTTAGTAAAAGCCCCTCACAAGTAAAAAAAAAAAAACCTGTGCCAAAATGCATTTCCTTTTGTCCACTTGTTTCTGTCAGCAGGTTGTGAATTACATGCCGTTTCCTGCACTTTTCTCACTTTGAGCTGCAAAGGTGGGGGAAGGCACCAAACACAAAAACTGGTGTTAGGTATGCATGCCTTGTCTGCATGAGCAGCACAGGACTGGCAACTTCCTGCCTTCCTTTGTGAATTATGTTAACACACACACATCCATGTTGCCACCACAGTTTGAACTGAAAAAGTCTGTCTCCCCCCTGCTGAGTTTTAAAATACCATTAAGAAATTCCCAAATTAACATTTTAGCCTGGTGTGGAGATTTGAATGAAGTCTGTGTTTATATACAGTGCCTTGCAAAAGTATTCGCCCCCCTTGAACTTTTCAACCTTTTGCCACATTTCAGGCTTTAAACATAAAGATATACAATTTCAATTTTTTGTCAAGAATCAACAACAAGAAGGACACAAACGTGAAGTGGAATGAAATTTATTGGATATTTGAAACTTTTTTTTAACAAATAAAACACTGAAAAGTGGAGCATGCAATATTATTGGTCCCCTTTACTTTCAGTGCAGCAAACTGACTCCAGAAGTTCAGTGAGGATCTCTGAATGATCCAATGTTGTCCTGAATGACTGATGATGATCAATAGAATCCACCTGTGTGTAATCAAGTCTCCGTATAAATGCACCTGCTCTGTGATAGTCGCAGGGTTCTGGTTAAAGCTCAGAGAGGATCATGAAGACCAAGGAACACACCAGGCAGGTCCCAAATACTGTTGTGGAGAAATTTAAAGCTGGATGTGGATACAAAAAGATTTCCCAAACTTTAAACATCTCAAGGATGTCCCTCTAAACTGTCATCTGGAACAAGGAGAAGACTGATCAGAGATGCAGCCAAGAGGCCCATGATCACTCTGGATGAACTGATCTACAGCTGAGGTGGGAGAGTCTGTCCATAGGACAACAATCAGTCGTACACTGGACAAATCTGGCCTTTATGGAAGAGTGGCAAGAAGAAAGACATTTCTCAAAGATATCCATTAAAAGTCTTGTTTAAAGTTTGCCACAAGACACCTGGGAGACACACCAAACATGTGGAAGAAGGGTCAGATGAAACCAAAATCAAACTTTTTGGCCACAATGCAAATGGAATGCAAATATGTTTAGAGTAAAAGCAACACAGCTCATCACCCTGAACACACCATCCCCACTGTCAAACATGGTAGTGGCAGCATCTGCTAACTGCACTGCTAATTGCCCCCTGGGGACAATAAAGTTTTCTTGATCTTGATCATGGTTTGGGCCTGCTTTTCTTCAGCAGGGACAGGGAAGATGGTTAAAATTGATGGGAAGATGGATGAAGCCAAATACAGGACCATTCTGGAAGAAAACCTGTTGGAGTCTGGAAAAGACCTGAGACTGAGACGGAGATTTATCTTCCAACAGGACAATGATCTGAAGCATAAAGACAAATCTACAATGGAACGGTTCACAAATAAACGTATCCAGGTGTTAGAACGGCCAAGTCAAAGTCCAGACCTGAATCCAATCGAGAATCTGTGGAAAGAGCTGAAGACTGCTGTTCACAAACGCTCTCCATCCAACCTCACTGAGCTCCAGCTGTTTTACAAGGAAGAATGCAAAACTGATAGAGACTTGCAGCTGGAACTGCAGCAAAAGGTGGCGCTACAAAGTATTAACTCAAGGGGGCCGAATAATATTGCACGCCCCACTTTTGAGTTTTTTATTTGTTAAAAAAGGTTTAAAATATCCAATTAATTTTTTTCCACTCCACAATTGTGTTCCACTTGTTATTGATTCTTGACAAAAAATTGAAATTTTATATCTTTATGTTTGAAGCCTGAAATGTGGCAAAAGGTTGAAAAATTCAAGGGGGCCGAATACTTTCACAAGGCCTGTATATATATAAATACACAAACACACACACACATTTTTTTTCCATTTGTAATTGGAAGCCATATCCTACTGTCAGCTGCTTAATTAACTCACCCTTATGCGCTGACCTGTCTCCAGGGGTTAGACATGATCCTCGTGCACTTGACGTGTGCCAATGCTTACAATATAAAGTGTCTGGGCATGTTTGAAGTTAGCGCCACTTACATACACGCGAGAGGCTCGTCTAAAGCTTGAATGTGAAGGCTATAAGGGCTAGGTGATAATTGGAACACCTGAGGACCTCTGCTCCAGAACTGTGAAAAAACAAGAAAATAAAGAGAGGCTCCACACCGCAAGGGGAGACAATAGTCCTCTCAGACTGATGCGCTTTCTCTGTCGCAAGTCTCCAAACCACCAACAAAGGGATTGTTTTTCTCCAAACAGCAGTCCAGCTGAATGAAAAAGAGACAAGGAAGTGACTCTCTTTCAGTTAAGGTAAACTAGCTGCAACATCATTGCTTTCAGAGACAGCATTTAAAAAAATATCTGATTAAATAAAATAGTAATTAGGCAGTCATTGACCACTTATCTATATAATAAATAAATAAAAGGTTAATCCAAATCAAGGACTACAAACAGCCAACTGTTAAGTTTATTTCAAGAGGAAGTGATGTCACTCTGACACCTCCAAGAGTTTATTTATATTAAGACAATTATCTTGTGCTTTGCTCACTTTTGTAAACACACCTTTAATAGGCAAAGATTTAAATATATTTCTGACAGACATGTTTTCATTCCCCTAGACTGGAAAAAGCCATAATTTAAAGATAAAGGGCAGAGACACATGGTTGATGTGTAGAAGCAAAAGTTTAACTGCATCATCACCTTAAACTGAGAGTTTAAATATATAAATGAATTTCCTTCACATGATTACATCCAAGTCATATTACTGCCCCTCGTGTTATGTTGAGAAGTTGAGGACTCAAATGTTGGTGACTCAGGAAACCCGGAGGAATCCAACAAAAGTTCTTTTATTCTAGAAAAACAAAAAATGCTGCCAGGACAGGAACGACAAAAACTATAAACCAAAACTGAACTAACAGACAAGGACGCCAAGAATGAAAATCAGAGGTGACGAAGGAAACAAGGGAAAACAGGAGGTGCCAACATGAAACAGACAGACCAGCATGTAAGAGGGGAAAAGACAAGGCTTAAACAGACCAAGGGTGAACGAGACACAGGTGGAAACATTCAAGGAGATGAAACACGGGGAGTACCACAGAACAAAATCAAGCAGGGAAACAGACCATCAAAATAAAACAGACATTAAAGTTAACAACAACAGAAACGAACACAAGAAAATGAGACCTAACTTAAAGAAAAAGAAGAGAGAAACCCTTCATCCCCTTTCCCACACTACATTTGTCACTGATTACTGAGTAGAGTTATTCCTCAGGTATTACCTCAGGTAAAATAAAGCAGATAAAAAGTTATCAAAAATAATCTTGAGATTTTTCAATTTTTTAATGGATGAGGTTTGTCCATAACTACTGTACAAGCATCTTTTTCTTTCTCCACTCTCATAGAACCGAACCACCTTACGTGCTTTAATTTTCAATATATTTGTATTTTTCACCTTAGATTTTCACTTCAGCTTCATTAAAAATTCAATGTGTGACATTAAGGCTGACCTTTTATCAGAAATACAAACAATTTTCAAAACAATGCTGTTATTAATGTAGAATTGACGAGAAACGATGATCTTTGCCTTTACACCGAAGGAACTGGAAAGCCACAGGTGGCCCTCCTTGTAGTTGTACTTCTGTTTTCTACCAAGGAGGAACACCTGGTTTTTGAAGCTGTCGCTTGTGCATAAGTAGGGGAAATTGCAGTCTCCACTGATCCCCATGATAAAATTTCCAACTTTACTGCATAAAAAAAACAACCTTATACAAAAAACTATTTCAATCTCCCGTTAGATTTATTGTTATTGACAACTTTATGGAGGGAGAGTTATTATGTACCTCATCAGGAAAATTTATAAAAAGTCACAAATATCTGCTTTAAAATAATTTTTTTTTTTTTTGAGCGACAGCTACATTGCACTCTATGGTGTCAAAAGCTGAACGGCTATTTGTCACTTTAACCACATCGTACTTTGACATATCACTTGACCCTGGCTTGCCCAGAAGGGGCCCAGCAGGTCTGGAGCTTAGCTACACAGTCAGCTGGTCCTGGCAGCAACTGGAGCAGCTGGGTCCTTGAGCCAAGCCACCCTCCAGATTGACCTTGACCGCTAGCCCGTATTCACCTACCTTTGCCCAGACTTCCTCTGGGTCTGAGCTCCCACCAAGCTCCAGTGAACCCTCAGCTGCAGTGAGTTAGCCAAGCGTCAGGTAGCCGAGGCTCCCTGGTGAACTTAACTGGATCTCTGGCAAGTCTTTGTTTCAAATGTTTTGTTGGCAACATCAGAAATGGGGATGGATGGACACATTCGATCAGAATGAATGCAAGATAGTGCTAGTCAACATCACAGCTTAATATGAGTGAAGACAAGCTAAAATAGGTGGCTTGTGGTGCCGGAGGTTATGTGGGCATGTTCCAGCAAGTTGACACGCTTGTTTGTTTTGCCTAATGGCTCATTTTGGATTAACCAACATTTGACAGCGTCATCTTCTGCAGAGATGACACTGCCCACAGGCCTCACAAACAAAAGAGGTTTCTCAAGCACTCTTCAGAAAACCTATGGGTGACATCACAGAGGCTTTGTCCAATTCATTTAATACAGTGTATATTTTCAACATTAGCCCAAAAGAGACTAACCACATCCTGGCTCAAGAGCAATTTTTTGTGTTTTCCACACCTATTTGGAAGAACAATAAGATGGAGATTTGCTGTTTTTTTTTTTTTTTTTTTTTTGCAATTTGGACCTCTGTCTTAAACAATGCACCTTTAACCAACAGGAAATATAACTTACAAGTCAAGTATGACAGCAACAAGATTTTACATTATTTCATCTAATCTCAAGCCTTTATTTCATTAAAGAGGTTGAGCATTGGGCAGCCATCCCTGCAGCAGAAAATTAACATTTTCATGCAAGAGCAAGCCTCACTAGACAGTAAACTGGTGATTTTCTTTTCTTTTTAAAAAAAATCTTTTTACTTCTCCCATGAATCCAGCACTCTCAGCATAGTTAAATCCATAGGTTCTATGTTATTAGTGATGATAAATTACTCATTGCTAAGCTGTTTTATCAACCAATTATGAACCAGTTTTATACTCCAACAGCAGCATTCACTTTCTGTAAATGTATAAAATCAAACCACTAACTGGATTAATTTAAGTGAGCTACTCAGCTGTCACTGTGCTTTTTTGAGTAACTGCAACTGTTTGGGTGTGAACCCGCAGGACTATCTCCAGCTCCGGTTAGGCTTTTAGGTCTGATAAAACGATGACATCATGTTGTCCTTGTTCAAAAAGAGCTACTCTTTATCAAAACCTTTGACCTCACTCAGTTTCTGCTCCCACAGAAGAAAGGAAGGGACTCTGAGTTGAAGGAATTACAACGTGCTCCGGGTCAGACTCCACAGTCCCATGATTCATGTTGCAGAGAGACATTCATATGAGAATCAAAAGAAAGGATTCTGTTTTCTCGCACTTTGTGCCGACCTCTCTTGGTTTTTATTTCTATATTAAGCTGTGTTAGAGTTTGTTTTTCTAGCTTTGGGTCCTCCCCCTCTTCAATCCTGTGAGTTCACTTCAGTGTGTTTTCTCATGGATACAAATTTCTTTTGGACCTAAATAAGTATCTCCAGTCAGAGAGAACCTCACAAGCAACAACAGAAACTCAATTTTTACGAGAGATGAAAAAAAAAAAGTGAACACACACAGTTTCTGAACCAAACCACACCTTTCTGCGTGCAGCGAGGATACAGGAGGGCGAGTGTTAACAGTCGACCATGACTCTGAGCTGAGCGTGTGCCTGAAAGATCTGACATTTCTCACGGTGGGTCAGGTTCTTCCCTGCATGCCCGTGCACATCACTTTTATTTGAATGTGTCCAACAGATTCCCCTAACACCACACGTTTACTTCTGTGTTGCGCAATATATTTGTAGCTAATTGCTCACACCCGTCTTGTTCCCACACTTCACGCACCTCGAGAGACTTATCCCCCTTTGGCAGAATTCCAATTTGGCAGCCACACCAATTGAGCCACCAACATGTGCGTAGGCTTCATAATAAAATAATCTTTGCCCTGGGGTGCTGAAACTCTGCAGTTACTCCCTGACAGTTTCACTTGCCCTGAGAGAAGAAAAAAAAATGAATAATGGGACTCGGGTGAAGACATGCATACTATCTGTCAGAGCAGTAATGTATGTTGTTCCTTAAATACTGTAGAAACAGTGTAACCTACTGCCATGTGCTATGATATTTGTGCTGTAAAACCATTACAAGTGATCACATGCTTTGAAGATACTGTAAAAAAAAAAGAAAAGAAAAGAGATTTATGCCTTGAGTTATGATGTGAAACTGAAACTGTACCTGAATGTATTTGTATTCAGCATCATGCTACAAGCTGTTGCATTATAAGATCGTTATTACACAAGACAAGTGAACTGTGTTTATCTAGCCGATGCACTCTCACTCTAGAAGGTGGAATATCTTTGCTGATCCACAATGATAAATGTATTTCACACGACATTAGTATCATTTCATATTTACATTTGTCTTTTAAAACTGTTCCAAGACAACTATGAGGAGGTATGAGACGATGGGGTGAGGCATTAATAGACTTCAGTCTGTGTCAACTCCAACCCAACGTTTTCTAAAGCTCTTTCACTTTTCACCTTCGCTGTCACTCACGATCGACTGGGCTTTTTGACAGAACGCTTGGTTAAAAACTCCTAGGTTGAGGTCACACGAGCGCTGACCTGCACGAAAACAATGGGCAACATTTTTGGAGCCTTTATCGTGCCACTGCTGTGTTCGTGCACTGTGGACAAATGGAGCCGTTACAAAGTCCTGAGCTGAGATTGGACTGATGTGGCACAGTTACATTACAAGCAAAGCATTAACAACTCGAAACCACCAACAATAAAGAAACAAACAAGCAAATGAATGAAATGAGGTTAGAAAGAAGTAAAGAGTAAAAACAATTCAGAAAAACAAATAATATAAGTTCCATATAAGGCACAAAAATAACCAGAAGTAGAACTATAATACATTTGCTATCCCTGCAATCAACAGCACGTGTCAATCCATCACGGTGTCTTACGTTAAATGTAATAAAGTAAAATGTAACAACTGCAGAGAAAAATGGAAGGCGTGCAATAGAGCTTGTGGTCTAAATTTTAAAGTTGTTAAAAATTTATTTCAGCTAAACGATGTCTTAGTCAGTTTCACTTGTGTTTAAAAAAAATATAACAAAAAGTGGCTTCACCACGTTTGGTTTTGACTTGAGTCTCTATTAGCTTTCCAAAGATCTAAGCACCCTATTATTATATTACTGAGTGATTTCAAAAGACGTCTGCTCTGTGAGTCTTACGAGCCAGTCAAAGCCAGCATTAAAATAGGAGTCACGCTTTCTTGGCAGCAGTGATCTAAATAATCTAAAATAGTCTTTTTGGGGAAAACCACGAGATGCTGACAGAATAATCCTTTCTGCTGGAGAGATGGAAGCATTTAAGCCTTGTTTGGACGAAAGGTCTCTGTAATTACTGTTTGAGATAGTAAAATACTGAAATAGTCACAGCTGGAGTGTTTCTGCTGAAGCTTATATTTGAAACGCTGAAATGAATAGCTCTCTTTCCGTGCCGCTAAAATTGAGAATCTCCAGCCAGTATCTATGTTTTGTTGGAGTAAATGCAAATAATTCAAGTCGTGTAATGGCTCTAATAATTTCAGAGACGGATGTGCTTGGAGAGTCAGACAGAAATGTAATAAATGAGAGATCAAAGTAAACCAGAGTCATAAACTGCATGACTGTCATATCTGATTTGACATATAGGGTATTTATACACAGAAAAACAGTGGCTGAAGAATGATGTCCTAATGGATGTCACGGTAGTCCATGTTGATTACCGTGATCAGCGGCATACAGTAAAGTCACTTGTGATCTGAACAAAGTGAAGACCAAACAAAGAGTCGAATCTACAATCATGTCGTTGTTTATAATCCAGACAGAACTGTCCTTTTAACTGTTTGACTGGAACTGTTGTTGGAGACTTTGTGCAGTGATGCTGTGCAGCTTTGTCTGTAAAAGCTGGAGGATAAGATGTCTTATTTGATAAGGAAGGATCCAGGCTGCTTCTCATACGGGGTTCCAGCCAGCAGGATTCAGTTATTATGGAAAAATACCAGTCAGCAGTGAGTCGGTGTGATCACGCAACGTAAACTTCCAGGCATACAATAAATGCTTGCAACTACAATCTTGCTTTGTCTCTTGTCCAGTTTCTCCCCTGATTTCTCTTCTGTTTTCTTTTTGTCTCTTTGTCACCTCTGCCGTCATGTCATCTGAAGCTCTCATCACTGGTGACGTGTGACATACAGTAGAGTCACAAAGAGATACGCAGTTGTTGAAAGAAAACTGTCTGCGACTCCAAAACTTATCGTTGACGACGAGACGACGCTTCCAAAAAGTTACTAACAATTTCTACAAATGAAATTAAAACTGATATTTTAACGTGAAAAAAAAAAGTATTTTGTGCTGCTTTAATCTGTAAAAGTGTGTTTCTTACAGACTGAGAGATGTGACATAAAGTGTTTCATAATAGGATTCAAATGAAAAATGTAATTCAGGGGTCATTAAAATTTGCTTTAAGAACTGATTGTAATTCCATAGCCACACAACCAGCATGTCCATGTGGGCCCCATCTGGGTTAAAAGTGGGCTACTGGGGCCTTTAAATGGACAAATGTCATGGGTCCCTTATGGCTTCAGCATGAGCCCCAAATGGGAAACTGTGTGGGTCAAATATATGAGGCTCGTAAGGCTTAAAAGTGTAAGAAATAGGCATTAAAGGGGTAAAATTGAGTGGGTCCCATGTAGTTTCAGCAGCATACGTCCTACATGAGAAAATAACACCTAAAATCCAGGTAGATCCCACGCAGAGTCCATAACACGGAGTGTTAATGTTTGAATCACTGTTCGGTTGAGGTGGAGCGGCTGGGCTATTACATCTACAGTTCAAATGCATTCACGCAAAATGTCAATATTTCCCAGTTAAATGCTTTAAACTGTACCATGTAAATACAATAGGCCCAAAGGCTGCGTGAAAATCAAAGAGTGCAAAAACTTTTAGATGCAATGTGAAAAACTTTAGTTGGAAACCGAGTGGGATGCGAGTTTTTGTAGGTCCTGTAGCACTGGAAGAGAGGAGAGGCTCTGTTTGGCCAGAGGAGGAGGAGGAGGAGGAGGAGGAGGACAGAGAGGAGGAGGAGTGGGAGGAACTTGCAGAGTTGCCCGCAGATTTTCATTGAGAACTCGGAAGGCAGCAGGTTAACATCTATGAGCTGGGTCCTGCTGAAGACTTTCACTCTCTCCTATCTCTGTTGGATTAATCCTTTTTTAAACCAAAACCAGGGATATCTTTTTTTTTCAAGCCAACATCTGGAGTATCAACCTGCGGATCTATGCAAACCCAAGGCGGGACTCAAGCATATTTGTGAAGTTGAAGAGGAGGAATGTATCGTTTCTTTGTGAAACTAACATTTCTGATTCCAGCATTCGTCCTCTCACAAGGTAAAACTCTTTTTACAGCTTTGCTGTTGGGAGCAGCGTGGCTCAGACTGACTTGATGTGTTAGGGGTTTGGAGAAGTTAGTGAATTATTAGTGGGGGGAAAAAAATCTCCTTCATTTATCCAGCCGTCATGTTTTGATAACATTATAACGATGCTGAGAGCTTCAAACTCTGCTAGATCATTGAAAAGGCTTTTGGATATTGAAGTAACTAGACTTGTTAAAGAGTTTTTTTTTTTTTTTTTTTTTTGGTCGTGGGAACTTCTTCATTGTCGGTGAACGTGTCATGACCTACTGTGCTTGCACTGGCTGCTTACTTCCCTTGTGGTCTGTGATGTAAACGTTAGATCAAAACCAGACCTGCACAATTATATCTCCTCTAACATACCAGCCGTTAAAGTCAAATCTAAATTTAATTTTTTTTTTTTTTAAATTTTGTTTCTATAGCAGCTTATTCACAACTTCACACACAGACATAAACTCATAACCGCATCTGATTGGGTACCTTTGTTTTTCCTTTGAGAACATACTTTTTGGTGCTTTTTTAGTTTTTCTTTTAAATTACTCTGCGAATTGGTTTGGAGATAATGAAAGTTGGTGCGTGTGTTTAAGAGAGGGGACGCCGGTGTGGGGGGGCGAGGGGGTGGGCGCAAGATGGGGAGGGAGGGCACCTTTTGTGTGCAAGTGTGGGAGAGTGGTGGGGGGGTGGGGTGGGGGCTGTTATTCCCGTCTGCCGGTAAACAATGCCAGAGGAGAGTGTTTTATGGCTCGTGCTGGACTCTGATTTCTTTTGTTCCGCGCCTGAGCCCCGCAGCTGCCGCGCTTCTCCCCACGCAAAAAGCGTGCGCTCCCCCCAAAGCCCCGCACCACGCGCTCTGGCCGCGCCAGTGTCCGCATCAGGCTCCCCAAGGACACTCCTGTAACAAATCAATTAAAAGATCAGGCCGCTCCAGCTCGTGTGCGCATTAAACTCCTGTAAACGATTAAATATGAAAAGTCTAACTGATGAATAATTCCCCGGGAATCATTTCAGAGCACCCTAATCCTCGTTAATGCCAAACAGTTTAAGCGGGGTTTTTTTTTTTTTCAAACGCTGTGCATGGAGAGTTCGTGTTGAGATAAATACACGTGTCTGTATTTGCTCCACAGGTCTAAAATGCTCCCTGCCCACTGAGTCGTGCCTCAATGGAGGAAGATGTGAAGCCACCTCGAATGGAAATGGAGAATGCAAGTGAGTGACAATAAAAAAACAGCAACATGTGCAGAGCCAGATGTTGCAATGCAGATATTAACACACACCTCCTTTTTTTTTTTTTTTTTTGGGTCTATTACTGTTTTATTTGTTGTTGTATCAGTAGTGCCGTAGTGGTATCTTCTTTGTTTTTGGAAGTGCAGTTTAGTTGGAAAGAAGGGGCCACATATCCTCTCCATCATTCCAGTCTTTGAGTGGGCCCTGTGCCCAGCAACCACAGGCCCTCAACTTTCTTCTAGGCTGGTCTGCTCCTGTACCCTTCCAAGGGTAGTTTAGCTCTACACACACACTCTCTCCCTCACACACACACACTGAGTCCCTAAAAAGAGAAGACTTGAAAAGTGAAGAAATAAAAAGAGAGCGCAGATCCAGAATCTTGGAGAGGTGAAAGAGGGGTAGCCGGACAAAAGCCCACCCTCCCAACAGCAGCCCGTTAATGAATGCGGGACCCCCCCCCTCGCCAGCGAAGTTTGCGGACGCGTCCAGTCCTAAATCTTGTTGTTCTGCTTTTTCATGGGCGACAGCTGGGGCTCGCCCGCCGCCCGTCACCCATTGTCCTGCAGTCAGAATAATGCTGTGTGACTAATCTGAGTGGGGCTTCCCATCATGCCTCAGCCACCCCAAACACCGCAACATACACCAAAGCCCTGCCATAACCCCCCCACCACCACCACCACCACCTTCCCCTCACAAAAGCTTGTCTCCTTCATTTTGAATGAATCTCCCCCCAACCCACCCCCCCAACTTTACTACTTGTGATCTCCATTTGAAAGCCAGATGGCTGTGAAATGTAATTGGATTGGATGTTGAGAGAGTGAGATTAATTGGAATAAAGAGCAGAAATTTGAAAGCAAACAAGTGGGGACGGACATGCAGAGGCAGATTGTGGGCTGTTTGTTTAGACTTTGGGCTGATGTTTTAACAGGTTATGGGTGAGGCACTCAATATGCCAATATGTACCTTTCAGTTAATCTCCATATAGGCAGCTGGCTGGTCCAAGACTGAGTCTGTGAGTGTAAAAAGAGAAAAGGGAAAAAAGATGACAGTTTTTGCTCATTTTGAGCCCAGAGGCTGAAGCAGATGAGCCCCGAAAACAGTAAATGTGCATTGTGCTTTCCAGTTGCAGCATAACTTTTGTCCTCATTTGTAAAGACACTCAGAGGTGGCCTGGTTTACCCTTAGGGCATATGGTCATGGCAGACCCTTCTCTGGTCTGTGGGGACAAGGGGGGAGCTAATGAAGAGCCTGTGCTACTAGCCCAGGGCCACCAATTCACAATCTCTAATCTGCACACTCCACACACACACACACACACACACAGACCTCCACACGTGTGGACACACTGGCACACAGAAACTCTCCCTCCACCCCCACAAAGATCTTATTGTGGTCTCCATCTCTGCTCGGTCCAATTAAAAACGGACAGGATGAGGGCATCACTTCACCCACCCACACTCTTCTCGTCCCTCCTTGCTCTCTTCTCATTAATCATTCATTCCTGCCAAGCCAAGCAGCTATCAGTCCTGGGGTGCACCGGGACATTCGAGGGTCAGAGTGCAGCGTCTGTGGCAGGGAAATGGTTTCCAGTAATGATCTGAATTGAATGTCACAGACTTGAATTTCTGTGCCCACATTACTTGCGTCAAATTCACTTTGACTTTCTTGATGACATGATTGGAAAACCTGTCTGTGGTGAGAAAGAAGTGTGATGAAAGGACTATGGATTCTTATGAGGGTTGAGCTATTTGACTCTTTAGAGATACAGTTCCCATCACAAGATGAAAAACAGAAGGCCAAAAGTTTAAAAATGCTTTTCAAACCACCTATGCATGCAAAGAGTGACGTTGTAAATTGTGGTTTATGCTATTATCTGTAAGCATATGGTGACACAGACCTGAGGGGTATGATAGATTTAAATCCCCTCCCAGCACAGTTCCCATGAGTGCAGGGATGATATCACATGTTGCTGTAGAGAATTAGGTTAGGATCAGTGTAAACTATGGTAATCAAATATGTTATGGATGGATATATATGGATTGTGTTGGGACAAACTTGGTGTTCCTCAAACATAGATTTCCTCTCTCCCTGTTAGTAAAAATAGCCTCTCTCACTTTAAATCTTGAAGACACTGAACATTCCTTACACAGAACCAGGCTCTAGTATTGATTCTATATTTGATGGTCATATGATGCTAATAAGTATGTAACTCAGCCACAAGTCAAGAAGAGAAGCTGTGATGACAAACCTTTCCAGCAGAAGTAATTTAACTCTTTGTTTTCCATGGCTAAAGTTACGTGCTGTGTGGTTTGTGTATGATGTAAAGTAAACGTAATTACCAAACTGTTCGTTGTTGAAAGTGGCATATTGCAATTACAGGAAACAGCTTTAAGGTTTGAGGTCGGCAAGAGGTTAGCAAGAAGGAGAAATGGTTTGCTCAACAGTTTTAGATTTTACAGGATGTTTTATTTTTAAAAAAATTCACAGAATATAATACATATAACAGCTACAGTTTTAAAATCTTTTTTTAGGACAAAATTTGCAGAGGAATTTGAAACTCTCAAGGGTCAAACAGCGAATATTAAATCGGTTCTTTCAAACTTGGATGGGAAAATAAAAGTAGGTTAGTTTTTGGGTGATGTTTTGCGGGAAATCTAAGTATCTTCTGTACAAACAAAAATAGTTTGTTGTGGTATTAGATATCACGGAAACAAACGCAAGCGTGTGTCATAGGAAAGCACTCCTTCAGGACTCTTTGAAGAACGAGGTTACTTGAAGGTCTGGGGCTTCCTGTTTCCTGTGAGTGCTAGATGAATTGCTCGTGTGGGCATTCAAAGACGGGCACAGCGTTGCGCGAGTCAAATTTAGTTTCCATTTGTGCCACATTAGTGGGTGCATAGCAAGGCTGAAAGGTTGATGACCTCAAGCACCCCGTTGCATGGCTCATACTACTTTGCTGACATTGACACTGATTTGGTCAGAGGTAACTGCTGATAATAAACCCAAAATCCATCTCAACTGTCTCTGTGCACGTCTCGAGTACTGCAAGATACATTACACAAATAGACTTGAGAGATTTTACTAAAAGTCTGTGGTGCTTGGTGTGATCACACCTCCCTGACTTAACAAATAGCTGTCTGGTATTGCATATTGATAGTAAAACGTGTCAGGCTAAATACTGTCTGAAACCTGTCCAGCACAGCTAAGGGGATGAGACAGACTCCCCCAAAGGAATTCTGTTCTTCATTTGTCCCCCTACAGGATTACTTGGCAGGTCTCTGTGAAGACTCAGCTGCTTGTGGGCTTGTGTGAGAGTCAGGAGCACACAAGTGAGTGACTGGGTTAAGTGCATTTGCTGATTTAGGGGTTTTATCGTGGTTCATGTTCAGAAGCTGCACCTCCTCTGCTTGGGGCCTTTCCCGAGATGCCAGGGCCCCCGGATAGAGCCTGAAACAAAGTATGTGGTATGTCACAGAGACAGGTCCAATCCTCTTTACTCAATGTGAAAGAGAGGTCAATATTAGACAGCTCCTGTAAAGCGACTGTAAAGAAGGCATTCAACACAGAGACAAGTTTCCCACATATATTGATGGCGTGGCTTTGAGTAGACGGATCTGGAGATCGTCAGAGTGGGTGAATCAAAGCTGTGCTGTCAGAGCAGGAAGATAAGAGGCTATTTCGCTCTAGTGGGTGCTGAAAGTTCACATTCACCACCACGGGCTGTCAGATGTTGAACTGACACCACCTCGGTACGTACGTGTGGGCATGTGTCTTTATCTATGTTTTAAATGCATCCATGAGAGAAAAATGTTATCAGGCAGGACTCCTTATTATGCCCTTTTATCACTATCCAAATTTCTATCGGGTCATCTGACAGCCATCATAAGAGGTGAAGCAGTGGACGGGTGTTTTAACCGGTATGACCGTGAGGCAGGATGCCTTTAAAGTGTTGGTGAAAGAGTCCAGCCTTTTATACGGGTTTGCCATCAGTAGAATGAAGCGTATCACTCTTTTACGCATTGTTGAACTTATGACTTGGGTGTTTTTTTTTTGTTCTTTTTTTAAACTGGTGTTTTGTGAATGAATATGATCTTTCAGTTATTCAGTATTCAGTCAAGTCAGTGCTCAGTCCCGCTCCCTCCTTAGATTCCACAGTCATTGAATTCACTATACTGGTCCTTTAGAGCCTTCCAGTTGCTTTTCATTTCTCATTTTCTGTAGCCGAGCTACATTGTTCTGTTTTTGGTCTTGCCAACAGATGTCTACCACAGGGGTCAGATCTTGGCTAATGATTAGACGCCTCTAAGGGAACATGAGCTAATCAGACAATATAAATGAGGTGGAGAAGGTAGAAGTGATTAAAACAGAAAAAAAAGAGGGAATAAGAGCTGGGGAGACAGGAGAAACTAGTGGTGGTACTTTTAAAGCAGTGTGAAAGGAAACACAGTGTATGAAAGTTGTGCAGACGTGTATGGTTGCTGTTTGTCACCCTTAAATCTTCTCTTGTAACCTTTTTCCACAGCGGTGGCATTTCCACTGCACAGTTGGACTGGTTTTGTGATAGAGGATAAAGTCACCCCCCTTCCCCCCTCCCCCCAGGAGTGACAGATGGCAGATCAGGCCCAGTGGGGAGAGAGGAAAGAGGGGAGAGAAGGCAAAGAGGCCATCCCACAATCACAAAAGTCTTCAGGGTCAGAGGTCAGGGAAGCATCTGCTCCGGCCTGAGGGGACATTGCATCGCCGGGAAAGACCTGTTGCCGTGTTGTGTGCTGCCAGTCAGCATGTGGGTGGGTCTTTATTTCAGAGTAGAATGACTTCATGACAAAGAGGATCTGTTACAAGTAGTGTGGGCTGACACATGCGCACGCACAGTTAAAAACATATCTATTCCACGGTGCAGAGTGAGATGCTGATGTCTGTGACTTCCCTTTGTGATCAGTCAATGCTTTTTCATAGCGAAACTAATTAGGAAATAAGAAAGCTTTAAAGATGCTCCAAATGCCTTTACAGTCTTCTGCCAGTTATAATTGTCTGGGAGCCTGTGGATGCACACAAGGTTGTTACCCCCCCCATTGTCTCATGTAAATAAGTCAACAATCAAGTTTCAGCAGCCCTGTGTGACATGAAGAGAATGGACTAAAAAAAAAACAACTGGTGGGAACTATTAAAATTAAGAAGAAAAATGAGCACATAAGATCTGAATCTGAGTTCAAGCAGAGATTATATTAAAAAAAAACAGGGAAAGAGGATGCTACGTTAAATAAAAACAGCAACAGGTAGAGAAGAGAGGAATGAATTCTGTTGGGGCTGAAAAGACAGAAGTTGCAACAGCTGACTTCACATGGGTTCTTTATGTCCCTGGAGGAGAGGTTGGCTTCACATCACCCCCCATCTGAGAAGGGGACAAGAGGGGAGGGCGCAGAAGAGGGATAAGGCGAGAGGAGGAGGAGGAGAAAGGAGGATGGGGGAGGAGGAGGAGGAGCCCTGTTCAACAGCTGCCTTCATTAACATGCGCACCTGCTCCCTGCGAAGATACGTGGAGGCCAACAGATGCCCTTTCTTACACATAAACACACACGGGCTCGTGTGCACAACTGCACACTGTCACACAAGCGCCAATTCAAACACAAACACGTTTTTTTTTAAACTGACTTTAAATGCCCTTTTACATGACAGATGGGACCTCACTGTTACGTAAAAGCTGCATCTCAAATGATGCCTGAGCGTTTTGTAAAATAGGAAATCAAAATGGTTGAATTAAGTTAACTTTTTTTTTTTGAGAAAATGCATTTTTAGCAAAATATTTTAAAAGGAATGTCCATTTCTCATTCTGTTTTTGCCTTCAGCTTCACTGTTATTGTTTTGCTAATCAGCTCATATAAGCTAAAGGACGGTAGCTGGGCCTGTCCTCATGTGGATGGGAGGGAAACACTGGAGGATTTAGGGTTTGAATGTAGAGCTTCATATGGGATAGCATTAGGCGGCGCGGCCCCCTTGATCTCTACAGTCACTCACGATGAATGTAGACAGCGTGGGGGCAAAAGGTAGATGGGAACAGGCCGTTATTGCTGGACTATTTTGTGATGTCTGTTGTCCCAGCAGAATGTGTTTTCAAGGTCCTGAGAGAGTCTAATCCAGAGAGGCACGCTAGAACAACATGTTGTCCCTGTCCTGCTGCAGTGGGGCTCGTCTGGGCGGGAAAAACTTTCAGCCTCCTTTCACCCCCCCCATCTTTCCCCCTGCTATTATTCCTTATTCCCCTGATGTTTGAATAATTGATCCTGATTTTTTTTTTTAAAAACAAACAAAAAAAATCATAGGTTTTTGAGCAAATTTCTCAACTTGTCTTTTCACAGATGTCCCAGTGACTACGTAGGCAACCGGTGCCAGTATCCCAACCCCTGCAGCCCGTCACCCTGCTGCAACGGTGGTGAATGCCGCGCCGTTTCCCATGGCAACACGTTTGATTTCCGCTGTGTGTGCCGCCTGGGTTTCACCGACAGGCTGTGCCTCACCCCCACCAACCACGCCTGCATGAGCTCCCCCTGTCGCAACGGAGGAACATGCGATCTTATTACTCTCACCGTCTTCCGCTGCCACTGTCCGCCAGGATGGTCAGGTATGTTGTTTCAGTGCCCTCAAGTCTTTTCGGCATGAGTGTCATTCTCTGTCTTATTTTACAACTAACCATCACAATGTACTTTTATCTTGTCCTAATTTTCAGGCAAAACCTGTCAGACTCCAAACCCATGTGCTTCTAATCCATGTGCAAATGGTGGCCAGTGCACTGCCTTGGATTCCACCTACAAGTGCACCTGCCCGCCCACCTTCAGCGGTCAAACCTGCAAGCAGGACATAAACGAGTGTGCCCAGACCCCGTCTCCATGTCTCAATGGTGGCGTATGCGTGAACGAGGTTGGCTCGTACCACTGCCGATGTCCTCAAGAGTTTGCCGGACAGCACTGTGAGACCCCTTACACGCCGTGCAGCCCGTCGCCGTGCCAGAATGGAGGCACGTGCGTCCAGAAGGGAGATACCATCTATGAGTGTAGCTGCCTTCCAGGTGAGACACACACCTCAAACATAATTTTCTTTTTCTTTTCACTTTTTCAGAGCACATGTGGAATACCATGTGGTTACAGAACTTTTGTTTTCATATTACATCAGTTGACATGAAAAAAAGACATTGTGTTGTAGTAGAATCTGATAGGGAGGAGGGAATAATCTCGTTACCCCACTGTCCCCTCGCTCTCTGCCAGCCTCCACTGGCAGGATGCAGTTGCACAGACGTTTCCTTCTGATAATCACCACTGAACCCACAAAGCGCCACAGATACACACATGCACATAGAACCTATGGATGTACACACCCGATTCATTAGGTCACAGGCTCACAAAAATATCTTGTTTTTCACCTAAATCCAGCCAGTCTGTCTCCTGTCTCTGGCGTGTTGGTACAAAGGGCTGTTGCAGTGCTGCAGCTACTGCTGTTACAGGCAGGACAACAGCCGCAGGGAAACTTTTTTACTTCAAACAGCGCAACATTTTTCTGTTTCCAAGAGTTTCAATAAAAAATATATATTCAATTCGTCGCTGTTGCAGCTTCTATCTCTCTTGTGTTTGTGTCTGATTGTGCGTTTATGATCAGGACATGCTACTTGCAGATGACGGAGAGATACTGAGGGGTTGTGTGTTAAAGTTTAATCCATGCTGTGCGGCTCTCGTGGGTGTCTGCTGTGGAATGCGTTTAGATAGAGGAGCTGCACTGGCACCTGCAGAGCCCCGGGTTGATTGTTAATCAGACTATCATGCTTGTAAAACACCCACTCAAGCCTTTGATGTTTGTGAAGGAAACAGGCTGCGCTGTCATCTACAGGGCCTTAAAACAGTTTGCCATGAGGATATGGAAGACTTATTTTATTTGAACTCAGTGATAACGAAAGGAAGGAAGGGTCTGATTATTAACTAAATGCGAGTATTGCCAAATCTTTCTTTATCCTTCATACTTTTCAAATCTCTTCCTTGGTCTCTCTCTGTTCATCAGGCTTCACAGGTCAGCATTGTGAGCATAACATCGACGACTGTCCGGGTCACAACTGTCAGAACAGTGGCGTCTGTGTGGATGGAGTGAACACCTACAACTGCCAGTGCCCACCTCACTACACAGGTGGATTTTTTTTTCACATGGACTTTTTCTTATTCTTAACTCCACAGGGTGCTTACGTTCTTCTCTGTGAACTCTTTCAGGTCAATACTGCACAGAAAATGTGGACGAGTGTGAGCTGATGCCCAATGTATGTCAGAATGGGGGAACGTGCCACGACACTCATGGCAGCTACCACTGCGTCTGTGTCAACGGCTGGACGGGCGACGACTGCAGCGAGAACATAGACGACTGCGCCAACGCAGCCTGCTATCATGGCGCCACCTGCCATGACCGCGTGGCCTCATTCTTCTGCGAGTGTCCTCATGGACGCACAGGTAAGACGATCGACAGCTCCCCCAGACACAACACGCAGCCAAATCGTGGTCTTAAGGACCAGATTAAACGTGACATGTTTGCACATTTAAGACCAAATCGTGGTCTTAAAGACCAGATTAAACGTGACATGTTTGCACATTCAGGTCTGCTCTGCCATCTTGACGATGCCTGCATCAGCAACCCGTGTCAAAAGGGTTCGAACTGTGACACAAACCCAGTCAATGGCAAGGCAATATGCACCTGTCCACCGGGTTACACCGGCGCAGCCTGCAACCTGGATATCAACGAATGCTCACTCGGTAAGCTATAAGTCAGCTGTTTCTGAAGGTTTGAGTTACAAATAAAGCTGTCACCTCAGATATATGACGGCTTGCATCTTCATTGATTTAGGTGCCAACCCTTGTGAGCATGGTGGTCGCTGCCTCAACACAAAAGGCTCTTTTCAGTGCAAGTGTCTTCAAGGATACGAGGGACCTCGCTGTGAGATGGATGTCAATGAATGCATGTCTAATCCTTGCCATAATGATGCCACCTGTCTGGACCAGATTGGAGGGTTCCACTGCATCTGTATGCCAGGTAAAACCATTGGTTTATATTCCAAAAAACAACAAGCGGCTATGAACAGCTAAGCGGAAACATTTGGGGGTCTTCTAGCTTAAAGACTTCATCCCAAATGGCAATTGTCATCAGTTCTTCTGCTGATGTCGTGAAGCCCAGAAAGGGAAAATTTATATAACAAATAAGAGATGAAGATAGTTCTGTAGCTTGTGTTGGAGAGAATAATGCTCTCTGTTTTGGATTTTTAACTGGAAATGCTGTGAAGCACGCTAAAAAGAGAAAACTGAAATGAACAGTATGTCCTGTTTCAGTCTTGGATAGGTAATTTGAATGTTTTGCTTCTCATTTCAGGATATGAGGGTGTGTTCTGCCACATCAACACAGATGAGTGCGCCACCCAGCCTTGTCTCAACAATGGAAAGTGTATAGACAAGATCAACTCCTTCCACTGCGAGTGCCCCAAAGGTGAGGGCCTATCTGGAAATGTGTTGATGAATGGGTACAATAGATAAGTTGGCGTGTGATGTGGTCTAATTTGAACACTTTCAGGTCAGAAAATTGGCGCAGAAACGATGCTGTAAAAGAGTGGATCATTAACCAATCTGTTAATGAGTTCAGCACACATGGTTCACAGATTGAATGTTAATGAGTTACTTCCAGTAGTGTCACTGAATGTTCTTCGGGTGGACTGGACGAAGTGGACTTGGCTGCAGAAACATTAGCATATTTGGCGGGCATGAATGTTTGTGTTTGAGCTTAGCGCCAAAATTGGGGGCAGGGATTGGTTTGTAGCCGGTAAGCTGGGGGCCATTGTGTGCTGGTTGGGAAAAAAAAAGAAGTTTTTGCTGCACAGTAAAAGCTGAGCGTGGAGGGTAGTGGTGGTGGGGGGTGGTCCCAGAGCTAGTGTTGTGGAATGGTATATAAGGACTTTCAGCGTCCTGGGGACCCGCTTCAAATGCAAATTAGATCGTCTCTTCTCTTTGTTCACATTATGTACAGTGTGGATAGAATTACTTCACATTTTCTTTTAAATTTCACGTATGCACTGTGTTACGAAGAAAGGATTAATAAAACGGGTTCTGTTTTATCAAATCCATCTGCAGGATTTTCAGGAAGCCTTTGTCAGGTGGATATTGATGAGTGTGCCAGCACTCCGTGCAAGAATGGCGCGAAATGTACTGATGGTCCCAACAAGTACACTTGTGAATGTGCTGAAGGTACACAGTTCTGCAGTTTCTTCAAATGTGACGTGCAGCCATTTCTGTCCCTCTCCTTATAAACGTGGCAGCGTGTTAATCCTTTTCTCTGACCTTCCAGGTTACACAGGGCAGCACTGTGAGATTGACATCAATGAGTGCTACTCTGACCCCTGCCACTACGGCACATGCAAGGACGGCTTGGCCTCCTTCACTTGCTACTGCCGCCCTGGATACACTGGCCGCTTGTGTGAGACCAACATCAATGAGTGCCTCAGTCAGCCCTGCAAGAACGGTGGCACTTGCCAGGACAGGGAGAACTCATACATCTGCTCCTGCCCTAAAGGCACTGCAGGTACGTCCTCGCTTCAACTCTGATATTCTACAGGTAAGTTTTCTGCTTGTTATTTTTCTTAATTCTTAACTCCGATCAACAGGTTTCAACTGTGAGGTGAACCTCGACGACTGCAAGAGCAAGCCCTGCGACTACGGGAGGTGCATTGACAAAATCAATGGCTACGAGTGTGCATGCGAGCCGGGTTACACAGGTGAGCACTGGGTGGAGTTTTACAGGTGCAGGGGGGTGGTGGTCCCCTGAGCTTTGGGAGGGGTAGGTTAGACAGGTGGCTGGCGGGTCTGCTTCTGCTGAACAATGGTTTCGGATTGCCTGTGCTCTATGGAGGGGAGGGGACGGGGGTGGGGAGAACGGGAACACAGTCCCCAAACCTGATATGCCCACAAACACACACACAAAGCACTAACTTTGTTTGCCTTTTGAAAAGATTGAGACGTTGAGCCTGGAAAGACTCTGCAAGGTGATCCTTTAAAAGATAAAGAGACTGGCCTTTAATCACATGTCTGATGTTTGTTAGAGTGCAACTGCATGAAAAACCTCATTGATAACTGAGATTTAAATACTTTCACTCAATTACTTTGCATCTGTTTGTGTATTTGTAATGTGCTAGATTTTTTTTTTTAACTCTGGGGACAAAGTTGTATCCCTGCAAGTGGGCTACGTCCTGTTCCCTTTCATGGTCCAAAAGAGCCGGTTCTGACTGGTAGTTTCTGGGTGATTATTCCAGAAAAAAAGGCAGGAAGGGGGGAACAAGTGTGTGTGTGTGCAGGCTGCTGTGAATCCCTCCTCCCCACCTCTCTTTTTGTGCTCATGGGGTGAGTGTGGAGGGAACAGCAGGACTGAGACACAGAGGGACAGAAGACTATTGTGACTGAAGATCAGGCAGTTGGGCCCTCCCCTCCTGATTGATGAAGAGCATAGGAGGAGGGAGCTGAGTAGAAGATCAGAGGGGGGGGTTTAATTGTCACTCGGCCGTGTGTGAAATGAGTCTGGCCTTCTTACCCTGTAAACAGCCCTGGATGAGGTTAGTCCTGTGTAGATGGGGGGTGGAGTATGAGTGTGTGTGAATAGCGAGAGTCTCCCTCTCTACTGGCAACACCTCCTCTCTCAGATCCAGCTGAAATCCTTCTTTGGCCTATTGAACAGCAAGGCCCCATTCAATCAATAGGGGAAAGGTAAAAGGGCCTCCAGGGGCCAACAGACCAGGCACACACAGGAGCAGCTTCAGCTTCTGCCTATTGAACGCTGAGAGATTTTTTTTTTCCCTCTCACTCTTTCACTATTGTCCAAAAGCAGCACAGGGCACCTCATCTTCCAGATTGTAAAAGCTTGAGGAATACCACACCAGAGGGCAGCTGTTTGAATCTCACAATGGCCGGCGTAGATATTTATCAAACCAAACCTTTCAAAAGGCATCTTTGCCGCACTGTCCTAAAGTTTTATGTTATTGTCTTTCAGGCACAATGTGTAACATCAACATTGATGACTGCGCCATCAACCCGTGTCACAACGGGGGCACATGTGTTGATGGCATTAATAGCTTCACCTGCCTTTGCCCAGAGGGCTACAACGACGCCACCTGTTTGTCACAGGTGGACGAGTGTAGCAGCAACCCCTGCATCCACGGCCGATGCCAGGATCTCATTAACGGGTGAGCGCAGATCCACGTTTAAGTCATCAGTGAAGCCCAAGCCGCCTCCAAAATAAAATGTCACCAACCTGCGTTTTAATTTCTTCTGAAGCTACAAATGTACCTGCGAATCTGGCTGGAGTGGTCAAAACTGTGATATCAATAACAATGAATGCGAGTCCAACCCCTGTATGAATGGGGGAACCTGCAAGGACATGACCAGCGGATACCACTGCACATGCAGAGCTGGCTTCACTGGTAAGTTAGCATCCTTCTCGGCACTTTGCTGCCACAAATAAATTGCTCTGGTGATCGATCACTAAATCAAACGTGTTCTCTAATTTCATCATTGTAGGACCTAACTGCCAAACTAACATCAACGAATGTGCATCCAACCCCTGCCTCAACCAGGGAACTTGCATTGATGGTGTAGCTGGATACAAGTGCAACTGTTTGCTGCCTTACACCGGTATGACATGGAGAAAATGATCTTTTAATAAAAGAATGAGTGTCCCTTTAATTGTCAATCCAGTTTGCTGTTGTCTCAGCTGTGTACACATGCCTGAAGATATAAAGATGGTCTTCCAGTTTCCACACAGAGGGTTTATCCCATCATATCCTGTGTTATTTGAGAAAACACCACCCAAGAGCTACTAACAGGATTTTGTCTGTTTTTGGCATCTCTGTGTGGAAAGATCTGTTTGTCTGCTTTGCAAGGATAACGCGGTCTGTGTTTTGGAATAACATGCCACAGCAGCTAGTTTAAGTTGTAAACGTGGACACTACTCCAAGCCCTATTCCCACTTCCACCATATCCTGTTTCCTGTCTATGTGATCACACAATAGCAGGAAACAGGAAGGCCCTTCCTCTTGGCTGAGTTGTCGTGGAAATGGATAAGGAAAAGGAATGGAAAATGGGATTTAAAAATGTATATTATGTTCAAAATTAAATATTTTTGCTAATCAAATTTGTTTGAAATAAAATATCAGCATTGCTTTTATGAAGTGATGTTAGACGCTGAAGTGTAAGGCTGAGGGTAGCTACTGCATACTGTCAGACTAATGCAAACGCCGCTGGTTGTTCTGTTACAGGTGACAACTGTGAAACCTTACTGGCCCCCTGCAACAACCGACCGTGTAAAAATGGTGGCATATGTAAGGAGGCAGAAGACTACCAGAGCTTTTCCTGCATCTGCCCTGAAGGATGGCAAGGTATGCGTGGTGCTATATGTGCATACATGTCCATTAATGCTCCGTCGACTGGACGTTTTAAAATATCATCCTTCAATTTGTCCTTTTTTTTTTTTTTTTTTAAACACAAGGCCAGACATGTGAGATCGATATCAACGAATGTGTGAAGAGCCCATGCCGCAACGGAGCTCTTTGCCTCAACACCATGGGCAGCTACCAGTGCAAATGCCAGCCGGGTTACGCTGGCCAGAAGTGTGAGACCGACACTGATGACTGCAAGCCAAGTAAGCCACGCACCACAAATCTTGCAAGTCCTACCTGCTATCTAAAATGATCAGCAATGAACTGTAATCCTGTTTTCTCTTTTCTGTGTTGCAGATCCATGCAGTAATGGAGGTCTGTGCCGCGATGGAATCAACAGTTTTACATGCACGTGTCTGCCCGGGTTTCGTGGCGGCAGGTGTGAGCAGGACATAAATGAGTGCGAGAGCAACCCATGTAAGAATGGGGCCAACTGCACTGACTGCGTCAACAGCTACACGTGCACCTGCCCTCCCGGCTTCAGTGGCATCAACTGCGAGATCAACACCAATGACTGCACTGACAGGTAGCTTGCACCATCTGCAACTGAACTAATTTACCAAATGATCTACCGAAAAGCAAGCACAGCAATTCTTAAACGTCTTTCTCCTGTACTCAGCTCTTGCTTCAATGGTGGCACCTGTGTGGATGGAATCAACGCCTTCACCTGTCTGTGTCTAACCGGATTCACTGGCAGCTACTGCCAGTATGATATAAATGAGTGTGACTCCAAGCCATGTCTCAACGGTGGCACCTGCCTTGACGGTTATGGGACGTACAAGTGCACCTGTCCTCACGGGTACACAGGAGTCAACTGTCAGGTAGGGTTGATCATATAGGGCATATTACTGTTTTCACGGAGTGTGTTCATTTATACATTTTGTTAAATGTATCCTGTTTATGTTTTCCTTTCAGAATCTGGTGCGCTGGTGCGACTCTTCCCCCTGTAAAAATGGGGGTTCATGCTGGCAGCAGGGAGCATCCTACACCTGCCAGTGTCAGACTGGGTGGACTGGTCTCTACTGCGACATCCCAAATGTCTCTTGTGAGGTTGCAGCCAAACAGCAAGGTAGAGTAATATGACATAATCTTAGACTTAGTTGAATTTAGAAAGTTGCGTCTGATGGGCTGTCTGTACGTTCTGTAAGTCCTTCATTTGTCTTTGATTGCAGGTGTTGAAGTGGCTCAGTTGTGCAGGAATTCAGGGCAGTGCCTGGATGCTGGAAACACGCATTACTGCCGATGCCAGGCCGGCTACACGGGGAGTTACTGCCAAGAACAGGTGGATGAGTGCTCGCCCAACCCTTGCCAGAATGGAGCCACCTGCACCGATTATCTGGGAGGTTACAGCTGTGAGGTAAGACACATGACATGAATGATGTGTTTTCCTTCATCATTTATGTCTCTTGATCTGTTCTACTTATGCTCATTAAGACTGAAGTCTTTTTAAAACTCTTAGATACTGCAGAAAAATTGGATGGCTTGAATAACAAAATATATGTCTCCTCTTTCCTGTGTCAGTGTGTCCCTGGTTACCATGGAGTAAATTGCTCAAAAGAGATCAATGAATGTCAGTCACAGCCCTGCCAGAACGGGGGCACCTGCATCGACCTTGTAAACACCTACAAATGCTCCTGTCCCAGAGGAACTCAAGGTGTCTATCTGGATTTCAAATAGAAACTAGTTCACTGGAGGCCAAAACAAATGCGGTATACATGTGTTCTGACCCAACTTGTTTGCCTGCTGTAGGTGTCCACTGTGAGATTAACTTGGATGACTGCAACCCCTCCACCGACCCACTCACGAATGAGCCCAAGTGCTTTAACAACGGCAAGTGTGTGGACCGCATCGGGGGCTACCAGTGTGTGTGCCCGCCAGGTTACGTGGGCGAGCGCTGTGAGGGCGACGTCAACGAGTGTTTGTCAGATCCCTGTGACCCCAGAGGGTCCTACAACTGCATCCAGCTTACCAACAGCTACCGCTGTGAATGCCGTACTGGATACACAGGTACTGATTATAACATAACAGGACATCAAGAGCCAAATGTCTGTAAGTGTGGCTGAAAGAAGTTTAATCCTTCTGCTCCACAGGTCAGCGCTGTGACAAAGTGTTTGATGGCTGCAAAGGAAGACCCTGCAGAAATGGTGGGACGTGCGCTGTTGCCAGTAACACACCTCACGGGTTCATCTGCAAATGTCCACCTGTGAGTGCGACGAGAACATCTACCAATAAAGCAGTCTCTTAAGAGGTTGCTTACTGTCTCTTTTCAATATTCAGCATTAACAAAAATCATCAACTCTGTCCATTTGTTTGCCTCTAGGGATTCACCGGCTCTTCTTGCGAGTATGATTCTCGCTCCTGTGGAAGTCTGAATTGCAGGAACGGTGGTACATGTGTGTCAGGGCACCTAGGCCCGCGCTGCCTGTGTCCCTCAGCCTTCACTGGGCATGAATGTCAAACGCCAACCGACAGCCTCTGCATCTCCAACCCCTGTTACAACGGTGGCACTTGCCACATCACCCCTGACGCGCCGTTCTTCCAGTGCAGCTGCCCCAGCAACTTCAACGGCCTGCTTTGTCACATACTGGATTACTCCTTCATAGGGGGCTTTGGCCGCGACATCACCCCGCCCCCGGAAGTGGAGGTCAGCTGCGAGATTCCTCAGTGTGATGAGTGGGCAGGGAACCACATCTGTGACTCGCTGTGCAACAACCATGCCTGCGGCTGGGACGGGGGGGATTGTTCGCTTAACTTTGATGACCCGTGGCAGAACTGCTCCTCCGCGCTACAGTGCTGGCGTTACTTCAATGATGGGAAGTGTGACGGCCAATGTAATAGCCCAGGGTGTCTCTACGATGGCTTTGATTGCCAAGGACAGGAAGGACAGTGCAAGTAAGTTTGGAAACAGTGAAAATCAGTTTGCAGGGGATTTTTTTTCAAGGATTTCTTCTTAAATCAGAATATTAACACTGTCTTTTTTTTTTTTTCCCCTCCCCAGTCCTCTGTATGATCAGTACTGTAAAGACCATTACGCTGACGGTCACTGCGACCAAGGCTGCAACAATGCAGAATGTGAATGGGATGGTCTGGACTGTGCCAACAACATGCCAGAGAAGCTTGCCGATGGACACTTAGTTTTGGTGGTGCACATTTCCCCAGAGCAGCTTAAAAACTGTTCTTCATCCTTCCTCAGAGAGCTCAGCAGTGTTCTCCACACTAATGTTGTGTTCCGCCGCGATGCTAAAGGAGAGCCCATGGTCTTTCCTTATTATGGCAATGAACAAGACCTGGTTAAACACAACATGCTGAAACGCTCTGCAGACGGCTGGCCAGAGTGGGCATCAATGCCGGCCAATGTTTTGGACCAGATGAAGGAGAGCGTGTCCTCGATGGTCAGCCCACGGAAACGCAGGGAGCTGGATCCGGTGCAAGTCAAAGGGTAGGGAGGGAGAGAATAAAATGATTTGTATCTGGATTACAGAAAAGTGTAGAAAAACTTATTTCTCTACTGATTTCTGCTCAAAGGTCCATTGTGTACCTGGAGATTGACAACCGCCAGTGTTACCAGCAATCTACAGAGTGCTTCCAGAGCGCTACAGATGTGGCTGCGTTCCTCGGAGCCCTGGCCTCCAGAGGGAACCTCAATGTTCCCTATATTGAAGCTGTAACAAGTATGTAATCATATCCAGTCCTTTAGATCTTTTG
The DNA here is from genome assembly GCA_018398805.1 of Hirundichthys speculiger. Classification (NCBI taxonomy): domain Eukaryota; kingdom Metazoa; phylum Chordata; class Actinopteri; order Beloniformes; family Exocoetidae; genus Hirundichthys; species Hirundichthys speculiger. Next base: position 516,355 of record JAGFBZ010002015.1, on the reverse strand, counting down.
CATGCTTAAAAAGGCAGTCCACTGGATTGAAATACTAATTAACACATGCTGATTTTAACGATTTTGCTTGTAGGTGTGAAACCTACCCCCCACCCTCCAGAGCTTTACCCCATGTATGTAGTCTTCCTGGGGTTGGCTGCTTTGGGTTTCATCTGTCTGGGTGTCCTAGTGTCCCGTAAGCGGCGCAGAGAACATGGCCAGCTCTGGTTTCCTGAGGGATTCAAGGTGTCGGAGCCCAAAAAGAAACGCAGAGAGCCACTGGGAGAGGATTCTGTTGGACTGAAGTAAGCATTCTCAAAAAGTAGTAGTATATCAGAGTGCCAATGGTTTTAACATGTTGGAATTAAAGTTTCAAGACTGCATTTGCATAGGTGGTCTAATTATGCCTCCTCTCTCCATTGTTCAACAGACCTATGAAAAACTCTGACATCAATCTTATGGATGACAATCAAAATGAATGGGGTGATGATGATGCAGACTGCAGGCGCTTCAGGGTAAGACGAGCCGTTTCATGTTGAGATAAAACGACCAAATTATGTCAACCACTCACATCACCAGGGAGTGACGCTGATGATTTTTATATGTTTCAGTTTGAGGAGCAAGGCCATGTTGGATTTGAGCGACCACCCTGACCAGAGGAAATGGACACAGCAGCACCTGGATGCAGCTGACCTACGGATCGCATCCATTGCTCCTACACCTCCTCAGGGAGAAATAGAAAATGACTGCATGGACGTCAATGTCAGAGGACCTGGTGTGTTCACAAACAAGTCACTGAGAAGTAATTTATCATTTCATACTCTGTATAGAATAGGAACTCATTACGCTCTTATGCTTTTCCATTTCAGATGGTTTCACTCCCCTGATGATCGCGTCCTGCAGCGGTGGAGGACTGGAGACTGGTAACAGCGAGGAAGAGGAGGATCCATCAGCAGAGATCATTTCTGACTTCATTTACCAGGGTGCCAACCTCCATAACCAGACTGACCGCACAGGTGAGACTGCCCTTCACCTGGCTGCCCGTTATGCCCGCTCAGATGCCGCCAAACGCCTTCTAGAGTCCAGCGCTGACGCCAACGTTCAGGACAACATGGGACGCACGCCGCTTCATGCCGCGGTGGCTGCAGACGCGCAGGGGGTGTTTCAGGTACCAACACGCTCTTTTCAGTCTCACGTCGGTTCAGGCTTTTTGCTCAGCAGCTTGAAATCACTTAACTTAACTCCTCTCCTCCTAGATTTTAATCAGAAACCGTGCCACTGATCTTGACCGCATGCATGACGGTACAACACCGCTGATCCTGGCTGCCCGGCTGGCGGTTGAAGGGATGGTTGAAGAGCTTATCAACTGCCATGCTGATGCTAATGCTACTGATGATTCTGGTAGTTAAAGTTTTATCAGCCTACCATCACAAACACCTTATTGTGCTTAGATTCATGATTCTAAACTTTCTCAATCTGCAACATCTCTGCAGGTAAATCTGCTCTTCACTGGGCTGCGGCTGTAAACAATGTGGAGGCTGCTATCGTGCTTCTGAAAAACGGCGCCAATAAAGACATGCAAGATAACAAGGTATGTGAAATTACGATTGTAATTGAGCTATGTGAAGATGCTTCTTTATTATTATTATTTTGTTAACTGCCATTCAGTTTTTTTTTAAAACATTTTTTATTGTTATCATTGTCGTGTAGGAGGAGACGCCATTGTTCCTCGCAGCCCGTGAAGGCAGCTATGAGACAGCAAAAGTCCTCCTGGAGCACTTTGCCAACCGTGACATCACCGACCATCTCGACCAGCTCCCCAGGGATATTGCCCAGGAACGCATGCACCATGACATTGTTCGTCTTCTGGATGAGTACAACGTAGTTCGGAGTCCCGGGATCCACAGCGCACCCCTAAGCACCTCCACCCTCTCCCCTCCTCTCTGTTCCCCCAATGACTATCTGAGCAACCTCAAGCCAGCCCACTCGGTCAAAAAGGTTCGAAAATTTACTTCTGGTGGAAAAGGGGGGAAGGATGGGGGCAAAGATAGCAGGGTTAAAAAGAAAAAGTCCCTGGATGGAAAGGGTAACTTGCTAGACACTTCAGCTGTTCTCTCCCCAGTTGATTCCCTGGAGTCACCCCATGGCTACTTGTCAGATGTGGCCTCTCCTCCCATGCCATCACCCTTCCAGCAGTCCCCCCCTATGTCTTTAAATCACCTACAAGGGAATGGTGACTCCCATGGGGGCCAGATGAACATGGGTAAGGATATCGGCTGCATTTCTTTTGACCCAAACCCACCTCGTCTCTCCCACCTGCCTGTGTCCAGCCCTGGAACTCAGGGCACAGCATCTATAGGTGGCAGCAGAGGAGGTCAGTGTGACTGGGTCTCCAGGATGCATGCAGGTGTAGGCCAGCAAGGAAGCTTCACCCAAGGGCCACCTATGACACACAACATGATGAGTGGCCTGCATGGTGTCAGCACTGCCACTTTGTCTCAGATAATGGGCTACCAGAATCTGCAGACCAGCCACCTTGGCTCCTCTGCACACATGATGCAGCAGGCTCGCCCCCGGCAGCTCCAGCACCAGAACTCCAACTCCACCACGGCCGGCCAAACCCTCACCCAGAGCTTTCCAAATGTCGAGCTGAACGGCTCTGACATGCAGCAAAGCAGCGGCTCGGGCCGTTCGGTGCCGATCCACACGGTGATGCCTCAGGAGACGCAGATGCTGGGCACTCAGTTCCTAACTCCTCCTTCCCAGCATAGCTATTCAGGCCCCATGGACAACACGCCGAGCCACCAGCTCCAGGTGCCCGACCACCCGTTTCTAACTCCCTCCCCCGGCTCCCCTGACCAGTGGTCCAGCTCGTCCCCACATTCCAACATGTCGGATTGGTCGGAGGGCATCTCCAGTCCACCCACAAGTATCCACTCGCAGATGAATTTAATCCCAGACCAGTTTAAGTAGAGACTTGTAAAATGGACTGAACCCTCAGCTACAGGAGAAAAACAGCAAATACAAAGTTCTCACAGAAAGAAAGTGACAAACATGTTTCAAGACTGAAAAAAAACTCCTTTTTTATGATCAATTTTTATACTAATGAGAGAAGTTTTAGTTGTTTTTTTTTGTATTTATTTATGTGCTTCTTTTTTGACCTGAAAGATAAAGATGATGATTTTATATTTATGCTTTTTTTCCCCATTTGTTTTATTGTGTATAAGAACATTGGAAACTTTTAAAGAGGAATGTATATTGGAAAGAAAGTCTCCAAGATGCTTACACTGGTTATTTATTTGTCTTGAGTTGATATATTCACTGGATTTATTTGAATCTTTCGGCGCATCGGTTTTCACAAATTTTATTTTTTGGTTATACATTACTTTATGTTTGTACAGATTTCTTTTCAGCTTTTATAGAATATTTTAAAATTTCAGTATTAATTAATTAATTATATTTTAACCTTCTCCCGCTTTTTAAAAGTGACATGTTTTGTTACTGAACTGCGTTTCACTAAGTCTTATCACTGTGTCTCTGTTGAACATTGATTTTAATATATTTATGGGAAGTGTCACCTGTTCTTATGTTGCTTGTTACACAGTCCTGTAACTGAGAAAATGTAAGAAAGATGGGGAACTTCGGAGATATTGGACCTATAAGCCAGAACAAATATCCCGTATTGGCTGAGAGATGCTATTCAGACTGAGTAGAAAAGTGTCTGATCAATTCTGAGTCTATTTTCATTGAATAACGGTCTGGGCTGGTGCTGAGTTATTGATTTGTGATAGATGATGAGATGAGGATTGCCTCTTTGTTTCATCTTTGTTTCACAAATCATCGATATGGTTACTGTGTTTAACCTGTTAAGTGTTAAATTGCAGACCTGTCTGTAGAATGTTGAGATGTTACATTTGCCAGAGTTTTAAAATCCCTGCGTGTTTCTTGTTCTTCTCACGGAAAGCAAAGGCTTTGTGAGATTTCTTGTAAAAAAATGTATTCAAGGAGGAAAGCATTTTGTTTTGTAGAAGAAATGGGGACCTTCGTGTGTTTAACGGCATCGCCTGCACTTTGTTTAGGAGTGTAGTTGAAGGTGTCTAAATGTCATGTTTTATAAACTAATCAAGAGGTAAAGATGTTTTTTATGAAGAAAGAAATTCAATCTTCATGCACAGTTGTAGTTTGCAAAGAAATGTTTCCTTAAAAAAAAGAAAAATGTTTTGTAAAATTGTCATGATTCAATAAAAAGCTACTGTTCAAACTTCCAAACGCGAGCTCCTTTCCTGATCTGTTTCTTGTCTCCCTGAGATGCTGAGTGTCGGAGTTTACCATGTGCACCTCAGTTTGAGACTGGTGGCGAGAAAACACGACTGGAAAATTCTGCAGATAATCTATCCATCTGTTTTCTATACCTGCTGCATCCTATTCAGGGATTGGGGGAGGGAGGGGGGGCATTACAGGAGCCTATCCCAGCTGTCATCGGGAGAGAGCTGGAGCACCGAACAAGCTGCTGGCCCTTTACAGGGTCACGCAAAAACAAATGGTAAAAATAACCATGCACGCTGCTGCAGCTAAGTTCAGCTGAAATGTTAGACACGAGTAAACATGTGGATGCCACCACACCCACTTCTGACGAGGAGAGTTATTCATTCAAGCAAATTTGCAAAGACGGCAACTGCAGCAACTGATGTTCGTACATGCCGCTCTCCATAAGCTAAATTACATTTTAAAACATCTTTGCATTTCATTTTTCATCTGGGGAAGCTTTTTCATCTTAAAATCAATGTGCAGTTGCCTGAAAACAAGTGTTTATGTCCATTGCTGAAATTTAATTTGAACAGTTTTGAATCTATTCATGTAACTCCTCTGAAGTCATTTACTTGCTTCTTTTTCTTTTGACACTGAGAGCTTGATACTCAGTTAAACCCCATGTGGTGTAAAGATTAAATCAGTCTGCACTGAACTCTACAGTATATGCTGCTTCACTGGAGGAAAGGAACAGAAGTTGCACTGAACAGAGTTCACTGATTCATATCTCAAATATGTTATTGGTTTTGGTTATTTTCTGTTAGATGGTTTTTAGTCAGTCATGATTTGCATTCTGTCACAGCACCTTCAACATGTCAGTCCAGAGGTTTTTGTTGAAAATGTTGGAAAATACGCTACCACTTTCAGTATTTAAAGCATCATTTTCTTTCTCTCTTCCAACATTTCAGTCAGCTGGTCACCATTAAAGCTGCAGGGGATTTTGGAGCTCAGCGAGTTTCCAGTAAACTTCTCATGATCATTGCATTTGTGAAGCTCCTGAGTTTATTATTCTGTATTTTATCCAGTGTCATCCATGTTTTGTTTTAGTAATCATTCTTTTTCTGTTGTTCCTCAGTTAGTTTTGCCTTTCTGTTTAATTTTGTAGAACTTACCTCTCGTATGCATTCATTTTTTTGTCCTGTCTGTGTTTCACACCTGCATCACCTTAATCATTGTTTCCTTAGTATTTATAGTTTTCCTTTGTTTCATGCAGCATCTTACTCTCTGATACAGTGTGGTAGGTGACAGACCTGAACACAGATGGATAACCAAAACATCTAAACTAACAAAGGTGAGGATCTGGCACTGAACAAAGACAGACAAGGAATATAAAATTGGACATATTTAAGGGAAAGATGGTTACACGCAGCAAATAATATCTATTTGTGTAAACACTAATAGTTGAACTATTTTGACAATTAGGAGCTTATTTAGTGAACGATAACTATACAAAAAACAAACAGTCTCAAGATGTGGAAGGCATTTACAGGTGGCACATATGTACTATAAAATACTGAATAACTGGATGTTAGTGGCACTGGAGGGAGTACTGTGTGCTTTGGGCGCTCTGCTTTTTGACTATGTGGCTCTTGAATGTCACAAATAATTTAAATTCCTCTCCTAAATCCCTCTAATTTAACCTGGACCCATTCAAAATATTCAGTTGGTTATGAAGTTAGAACAGTTATGGATAAGTCAACAAAATAAATACAGACTTTCACACGCCAGCAAATACAGAAGGAGCATATTCTTTGCTTGATTGTGGGATGAATATGTGCAAATATGTGCTGAGCTCAGTCTTTCTACTATTTGAAGATGTAACTTAAACTCTCTTCAGGACCACTAGCATTGACTCACAGATTTGCTTTACTCATGTCCACCATGTGAACTATGCGTAGACAGAGCAATATCGCCCCCTCCTGGTCGTACCCCTTAACGACAAGCATTCGGCTTGTGGATGACAAGTGTCCAATTAATTTTTAATATTTTGTGCAGATTGGCTTTATTTCCTTATAGGTTAGCCTCTTATTTCACTGACCTCTCTGTAGAAATAAGAAAGTGGATCTTAGACATTAGGCTTGCTTTATCTAAGCCATCTATGCCTCAAAGCTTAAATATCGGCAATCTTGACTTAGTAACGAACAATAATATTTCTGTCAAAGATTACATTTTTTATGTATGATAAACACCTTTGTTTCAGATAATAGAAACACCTTGTCAGGGTTTTTTCCCCAAAAAATGTATTAAATAATTGAATTTTCAGACTATTACATTGGTTCTCTTTCTTAACTATTATTTCTTTTACCATGTTAAAGTAATTTATATCAGTGGACTAATATATTGCTTTTAGCTTGCATGGAAAAATATATAGATGTTGATTGATAAAACTATGCATATATCCACATAGCCAGATTATTAAGTATGTCATGGGTCAATGTTCAGTTGACTGTTAACTTGACAACTCATCAATATAGAGTTAGGTCTTAAAAAATGTATATATTGAGCTGTTTACCAACATATATTGAAGTTACAATTAAATTATGAATGTAAGGTTAAATTCAAAACTTTCAGTCCTAATTCAGGCATTTAGAAGACTCAAATTGGACGATTAAGCAACTTCAGTTCTATCTTTAGTTTCATTAACTTGGTTGATCAAGTAATTTTATTTATTGATACGTGTTTAGTACTCAGATAAGTGTTTCCAAGTCTAAATAGTGGAATAAATGCGTTTTTGAGCTCTTTCTTTCTAAGCCAACAGCGCCCTCTGTAGGGGGACACGTGTACTGCATCTGAACTGACTGAAGGTAACACCCGTCCCCATAGAGACAGGCTCCTACAACAGGGCTGCTCCTCTTCAGACCCGATATACCCCTCTCAGAGGCGATGACAGCTTCAGCATGAACCAGCCGTGTTTTTCCTTCTACAGTTTCCTCGAAAACAGACCTCCGGATGGTTGCCAATCAGATTTTTTTATTATTGGATTAACGACCATCAGCCGCCGGCCGTAGCTTTATCGTGACAGGCCAGAGATTTGTGTCGCTGGACAGGGAGGAGTCTCTGTTATTCTACCGTTAGCCGAAGCCAGGCCAGCATGTCGGGATTTTAACAATACGGCCGTCTGAAAGCTGAAGCTCAGAGGAGAGCCCAAATGTGCTCTTAGACGTGAGTATTTATTCCATTTGGTGCCGTCAGTTTCGTGACGTGTTTAGCTAGCAGTCGTGTCGTCTATACAATGAACTCAGTGAAATTGCTCGGTTAATTTTAGGTCAGTCATTGGTCAGTCTGCTAGACCTGCTCCAGCTAGAAAACCAGATCAGATGTGCTGATACCTAGTCCAGTTATAGTTGGTAATTAAAAAAAAAAAAAAAAACTACAGCAGGTTTATTTATGTGCAAAAGTACATATTTTCTTACGGTTTAACCCAGCTCATCTTCAGCAGATAATTAGGCAAATCAGTAGCAGCAGAAGGACATTTAAAAGTGCATGTGTGGACATGGCGTGTGAACCATGGTGACTGACAGCAGAGACAAAGACTAAGCTCTTGCAGGTCAGACAAGGTGAGTTCATGGGTTGTGTTTTCTAGCATCAGCAAAGCAAGTCAGGAAGGCCTTGCTTGTTTTGTTCTTAATGTCGGTGATGTAATGCTGCCTGTTTCTGCTGGCAATCATTCTACCGGTATGTTTGTGTGTTTGTATCTCCCTGCAGGATGGATGTGAGTGCTGGAAGGGACAGCACCTGGAGGAGAATAGCAGCAGCAGCTGGTGATGATGATGGAGGTGGAGGTGGAGGAGGAGGAGGAGGAGGCATGGAGGCTCAGGTTGTACCTCTTGAGCTTTATGACTCTGCAAGGGCCAAAATAGAAGCAAATCTCCGCTGGTTGTTTGCCAAAGCCTATGGCACAGGTAAGGCTTTCTTTCAAGTGTTCCTTGCACAGCTGAGGCCTTATGGGTGTGATTTTTCTCATAGCGATCGCTGTGTGAGGTTTTTTTATTTGCTCAGTTATTTACCGGCACAAATTTCAGCTGTTTTCTTGTGTGGCTACTTGAAGTGGGTGAAATATGTGTTTCCTGATAGGATATTAGCTGCAGCCTACGTCGTAATATGTGCATTAGCTGCATGGATGACTCTTGCCAGTTGCGCTTTAACAATAGCAGCTTCCTTTTCTTTCATATTATTAGGTTCTGAATATATAGCCTAAACTGTGCAAGAGGGGATTCATAAATTTGGTAAATTTTTACACATTTTTATGGCATTTTGTGTTTTTTAGATTAAAATGTGAAGATACAAAGCTCTGATGTATCAAGTTGACCAAAATTCTGCATGATTAGTACCACAATATTAAGTTATTACTTAATCAGCAGCGATGACACTGGGATACATTTTTTTTTTCCCATATAATATGCTCTTGAACGGAACATATCAGACATGACAGGTCCTCAAAAGACGCATTTGAAGATATTACCTTTGGCTTTATTTACTGTATGTTTCTTTCGTTGTGAAATTCTGCATCTCCTCTCATAAAAGGTGAAGTATTAAAGCTTAACTTCAGTCAGTTCACAACAAGAGTAGATTTATATTTTCTGGCTGGCTGGGGATCTACTTTGTCAGATCTGCTTGTATTCTGGGTGCTCTGATTTCCTTTCACAGTTCAGAGACTCGCTTGTTAGATTAATTTGCAATGTCAAGTTGGCCCAGAGTGTGAACAGACATGCTCGTCCCTATAATGGATCACTGACCTGTCCACGGTGTACTCTGACTCCTAGTTTCATCAGCCAATTTTATCTGCACATTCCTGTGAAACTGAAAATGATGAAACAGATGTGACATATGATATGATATGATAAAAATTACATATATTATTTGAAGAGCTCAAATTTTCACTCAACAAATCATGTAGTCAGCTTTTAATAGCCCTGATTATTGACTGATGACGTCGGGGGATTTACTTTATAAGTCTGTTTGTTGATGCTATTCTTACAAGTACAGGAGTATCTGTGAGATGAGTGCAATGCGACTGTAGCCCTTTTCCCATTATAAAACGCAAACTAACTTTTTTGGGAAAAAGATTCATACCCTGGAAACAAAGCAGCATGTGATACCTTCATATTTGTGAATGAAAACCTAGGCTGACATGTCATGATCAGGCTTTAATACACAGGTCAGTAGCCTTGCTGGCTTTGATGCGATTGGTTAAAACATTAAAAATGATTGCTCTACATAGGCAGGCTTTTTCTGTCACACGCTGGCTGCTCTCAGGGGACTGTGATCATGAGGTCAGCTTGCTGTTCATACAGCCCAGGAAGTCTCTGTATTTTTGTCATCAGCATGACAATGAAGCATTTGGAAGGAGATACTGAGGTAGCCTTTGTGTTATGGAAAACCCATTGTAATCACATCTGTTTTATGAGTCAGACGTTCTGCAGTGCTGTCTTGTGTATTGCATTAGATGACTCAGTAAATTGACTCTGAGATGGACATAAACCCTGAAATTTGATGCTTGGGAATGACTAATGCACTATTTAGTTTCATATATGTTAAACACGTTGGAAAAGATTGCAACTTTCGGCAACTTGAAAGACAAGTTTTACACCAGTGCATTATGATCCACATCATATTTTGATTCTCCATCATGAGTCTTTATTCTGCTGGTTAAAGCTTTAGCTCCGCATGACTCAACACTGTGGCGCTTTAGGTCAGAGATCAGGTACCCAAAATAAACGCCAAACCAACAGGTTTCTTGCTCTTAATCTGATATAACTCCTGCTTATATTATTTTCCTGCGGACACCGAAGGCCTTTTAATGGCTCTAAATAGAAAACAACAACAGTGTTGTCTCACAGATCAATAGTACCAGTGTTATTGGACTTCACAGTTATCATTAGCTTTCACTTGAGTCATCTAGTTTTAGAAATAAATATAGGAACACACTTGGAAGGGTCAACTAACACAATCCTTTAATAATTAATATTAAAAACTTGAAATTTTACTGGCCTCGTCTGTACAAAATAAAATGTTTGACAGTGTTGTCCCACACTAACGTTCATCTTAATATGATGTACAGCCTGCAACTGTTGTTATTATCATCTTGTCCAAATATTTCTATCAACGTTTGAAAAACAAGAGTCAATTAGTTGCAATTACACGATTGAAAGGCATTTTATTCCCCAGTTACTGTATACAGTGAAGAATCACTACGATGATTTCTTCACTGATAAAATTAACAGTGGATTGTTTTTTTAAAAAAAGCAGATTATTTCAGATGTTGTATTTTAATCCTCTGAAATTATGTTTGCACATTTTGATCATTTCAGCAGTGACATGAGCGATGGTTAAATACCAGACTATCGATCCTCAAATGAGGTAAATAAAGCAGCTTTTTTGGTGCGACCATCTGTGCCGTCTAATTTTACATAAGAAGTGTGGCTGATTGGCTGATATTATGTTATATTATGTGATATTTAAGACCACACCGCCAACTGTGGTGAAGATAAATCCAACAATTCTATATGAGAATTAATGGCTCCTATAATGTTCATGACCATTTCAGTAGAACTGCTGCAATCGTCACATGTATCAAAGCTTGAAGGTAAATGGCAGAAAGTAACAGGAAAGTTATTTTTCCCACATTTAACTCCACCATCTTAAACATTTGAAAGACTGATAAGAGTTTGGACCCCCTCAAAGGTGTCACTGCACTGCACCACATTGGAAAATTGCAATGTGTAGCATTATTTATCTGTATTTATTTACTGTTATTGTTATTCTCAGTGAGGGTTATGTGGATTTTTAAACTGATGGTGGCCAGAGTAAGATAAATAGAACTTCATAAGTGAGACAGCCCCACTGACAACTACTTCCAGTTTGATGAAGTCACTCTGATTCCAGTAACAATCTGTATCTCTCAGTTAGCTTGAGTCTCATTACTAAGTGATGACTGTGATGATTATGGTAAAGAAAAGTCATTTTTTGTGAACTGATTAGGTTATGACTGATAAAGGCACCACTTATACCAGTTACATGTGCTGTATCCGGAAGAGCTCCTAGTACGGCCTTGCATCTTTGTTATGCTTCATTTTCATGCACTAACCAGCTAATACTTGCTCACTCAAGGTTACCGTCACTATATCACACTGTTCAAGTCAAAGAGTCATTCAGGTTTGTCCAGGAATGAAGTGTCTGTGATGCTGCGAGGCATAACTAACTAGGATAATTATGGGAGGAATATTATCTCGCAGAATACTAGTAAATTACTTGCTTGGCCTAAAAATGCAGCGGTAGGTAAGGTGAACAGAAGAGACCTTGCTCAGTATCTGCAAGATACACCCACATCCCCCGAGGTAGAGTCAACGTGTAGAAGAGGAAGAAACAAAACACAGATCTGAATGCAATCCAACGCACAAACCCAGCAGTGCTGGGAGAACTATGTTGTCTTTGTACTAGTGCAAAAGTCAGCACAGCCTGTCACATGTTTAAGTGTTTAATGGGATTGGACCTAAAGGCTTGAGGCTTGTTCAACACCAGCCTTTGTTTGAACTCAGTTAACTGATGGCCTTCGGAAAAACCCTGAAATGTTTTCTAAATGTTGGACAAAAAGCACATGTCCTTCAATTTTAATTTATAGGCCATGAATATGCAACATTTATGATCATATTTTAAAGTTTGAAATGGAACAGGAATTGTCAGCGTCTTCACGGACACGCTGGAGATTTATTTTTAACCGGCATTAATGCTGGTTTAACATTTGTTTGTGGTCTTTCAAGGCTTCAGTACAGACAACAATTAAATAAAAGCATGACTTATTTATTTACAGGGTATAAGTATAGTGTAAGATTAATATCTCTTCCTTTAATTTGATACAATTCAATCCAAATATACTAAAATAGAATGTTGGAAGCTGAACATTAGATTAGCAGTGAAATGCATTTTAACAATGTCAAATGTATTCTTTGCTTATTTTTTGGGGGGATTTCTACTGATTCTGACTTTTAATCAGAACATTAAAAACCTTTTAAAATCGACCATGAATGCACACAGAGGGATATATAGAGCTGCGGTGGACGCTTTAGCTACCTTAAACAGAAGAACCCGAATGGCTGGCTTCAGGATCATTAGTTTGGATGGTTGGGGCTCTCAGGTGTGCCCACATGTGTGTCAGTGTAAAGGCTGTGCTTCCCCAGCACGCGGTCTTGGGGAGGTTTCTCCATTAAGCTGTCTTATGGGATGTAAGAGGTGCAACTTTCCCCTGCAGAGCCCACAGACTGACAGCCCTGTCTCGTCTGTCAGCAAGATCTCTGCAGGTCAGTCTGACCTCGTCTCAGAAAAAAAACAGGAACAAAGACTCACGCACTCACTCGCGCACGCACTTTCTTAATTGCCCTCTCACTCTCACACATGCTCACCTGGGTGGGCTATAAGGCTTAGATCAGGTGGATGATAAATATCTAAAGAGTATTAGCAACTGGGATTAGATGCAGCAACTCCCTCTCCCCTTCAGATCTTCTGACTGTGCACACTCAGACACACACACGCGCACACGCCTCCTGATGTCAAGGACTATAAAACGATCCAGTGAGCAGGAGATGGACTGCATCCCAGCCAGCCCCCCTCCGCCTCTCGCCAAGCTGGCACTCTCTATTACCATCCAACCAGCAAGGATGTGAGGGCATCCTAGGACAGCTGAGTGTGCTAAAGTGTCAGGACAGAGAGAGGTGAAACACTGGAGGAAACCTAGACAAATCAAATCTGATCCAGATGGTACACAAAGAGTATTTTCCAACATAATGTGGGATTCTGGTGTGCATATGGCTGAGCTCCATCAGCAGAACAGCACAGAGAGAGAAAGAAGCTGGATGGAGTCCATGCCAAGAATTCAATCTGTTGTAAAAAGGCGCAGCTGAGGTCTTCACAGCGTCCGGTAGTTGCTCTTCGAGCCTGCGGTGTTTGTGTTTCCCGCTGATGAATACTGTGTTTTGTCCATTTCTCTCAGTCAACACAGCCTCTAATGTGCAACTAAGTGAGGAAAAATGCTTAACTGTGCTTAAATTTAATCTTTCAAGTCAGTCAGGCAGCGATGCAACAATGATGTGTTTTTGTTGTTCACCCTCTTTTTCTCATTAACTTGGTTTTTGGTATCCATTTTTATTATCACACAACATGCAATTAATCTCAAACTTTTCTTTGCTGAAATCTGGAGGGCTGTGACTCGATGGACACAGACTGAGTATAATTGCCTCTCTGATTGATCTGTGTAGAAAATGAGTATCGAGACCTTCCATTACATTTCATCTGCGTGTGTGAGCAACTCCAGTTTTATGGCAAGTTGAGCGAGAATGCAGCTCAGCACAATTAAATGGGTGCCTGCCTGTCTGGGAAACTGTGAGGCTTGTTCTGTTGTCAAAGGACATTTTAGGACATACACGACTTCACTTTCTACTCAGTTAGATTCAAAGATTGATCCTATTCTCTTTAAATCAGGTTAAAACCAGAGGCAATAATCTTGGTTTCAAAAAAAAGACTGGGAGTAGAGGAAAGCCGGCAGCATTCTTTTGTTCAAAGGTTAGATAAAAAGAGAAAGGAAAACCAAAACAACTCTGTTTCATTAGGACATTAGGTCTTTTTTGGCCCTGTTGAAGGAGATCACAGAAACCCAAGGAGGGTTACTGTACCTGGACAATAATGCATTAATGATTAATGAAACAAGATACTTATTACTGAGCCTTCGACTTACTTGTTGACATTTTCTTTTTTAAACTTTGAACAGAGCCATTATGTCTTTTCCACTCTCTACCCAGCCTCAATGCCAAACGAAATGAAGCACTTCCTGGCTTCTGTTTCATATTTAATGGGCAGATAAGAGAAATATATTGATCCTCTTTTCTGATATACTGTAAGAAACAAACTCTAGACAAATCTAGTAAATACTGACTAATGTCAGGAATTACAAAATGCTGCTAAAATAATTCTGTAACATAGATTCTAACAGTTGCAGACTCTCTCCCTCTCGGATGGTTAGCCAGTATCTTACTCGTCTCTGCTACTTTCTGCTTAGATCTATACAGAATGTGTTGGAAGGTACATTTTTAAGTGTGCTGCAGGACTTAACTCTGGATTAACATGTCTGAGGCAAATAAAAATAGCTTCCCTATGTCTGTGTCCATGAGCAGGGAAAAAGCAGACTAGCTGGGACAGCACCATCAGCTTAAGCAGAACCACTAAGTCCTGTTAGATCATTGACTTAAAGCCTCGACTCCACAACGCGCCTGCGCAACATGCTGTTCAACTGCTGACTTCCTCCTCGGTGCTGTTGTGCTCCACTGCTTTCTTATCTGACTTTCACGGCTTTAGAACTTGGAAGTCTGAACACTGGGATCTTCTCTGTTACGTAACAGAGTGAAACATTGGTCGGACACGTGCATGCGTGAAAATAGTTTGAGTTTGAATAGTTCGGTATCAATTTTACTATTCAGTAAAAAAAAGTAACTCGCTGATATTATGTTTTTCCTCTGAGAGGCTAATAAAGAGTTGAAACAATCATGTATGCGAACTTGCCATCATTCTTTCTTCTTCTTTTTGTTTTTTTCCCAGATCACATCCCTGCAGATTTAAGAGACCCATTCTACACGGACCAGTATGAGCAGGAACATATCAAGCCCCTCATCATCCACCTGCTGCTGTCTGGAGAGCTCTACTGCTGCGTGTGTGGACTCATCCTTCACACTGAGCAGGCTGCCTCACTCCAAAGCCACGAGTCGGTCATCCAGTCCCTATCCAGGAAAGGCATCTATGTCCTGGAGGCCGATGGGACGCCTGTGTCCGATCTGGATCTCAGCTCGTCTCCCATCAAGATGGTTAGTCTCATGTCTAGTTTGATGCCAAGAACTGTGATCATTTTAAGAACAGAGAATTACATTAAAATGTGCTGGGCGCAGTGTTTAAAGTAGAGTGTCAGGCGATGCTAGAGGCATTTGCCATCCGCATTCCTGAATTTATTTTCCAGCCTTCATTTGTTCAGTGATGATTTGATGAGATCAGCATTTTGAGGAAAGTGCGGGTCGCTCTTCCACAACTACACAGAGTTATACCTGAGAGGTGACCAGTCCAAACACCATCTCATCTGTCTCGTCTCAGAAGTTCACATACATTTATTTACTATTTGGTAGCACTGCCTTTAAACTGCATGACTTGAGTCAAGCTTTTGACTTTGAAGAAAGTTATAAAAAAATTATCTCTCACTGACCTAAAACGTGTGAGACAGTGAGAAAATAAACTTCTGGTTTCATCTGCATATACTGCTTCAGGAAATGATCATTTTTCTGTACATTAGGATGCACTCTGCAATATTTGCAACCTGCTAAGGAGGGAACCCCGCCTAGCATCTGGTGATCAGCTAATTTGACCTTGCTTTCAGGAGCTGCATATGAATCAAGAGTATAATAATGAAAAATTCATGAGCACATGTGACAGTTTTGCGGGTTTTAGGGTCTGCAACTAAAATATTTATGAGCTAAAATGTGCAGCTTTTTAAAAAAATTTGATATAAACTCACTCAGTTGGATAACAGTTGGATCCTAGACTAGTGAAAACAAATGAACCGAGCTGGCTGATGAGCAGCAGTTCAGGTTGGTAAAAGGATGGACAAATGAATGTGTGTTTTGAAACGCTCAGTATCATGCTATTTTCTAGGTTCTTGTGTAAATATTATTTTCTCATGCAGCCTCAGACAATACTTTGAAAATTATAAGTGCAGCATGAATGAAACTAGACTTTAATTTTATATGGTTAACTAGACTATTACAAGCAGAATGGAAGTTTGACAGTTCATTTCTAATTTAATGCCACTCGTATCTATAAATACTGGTATGCATCCACTGATGCATTCAAATATAACTTAGTCTCTGTCCTCTCAGAGCTCCCACATCCATCTCATTGATGCTCTCATGATGGCCTACACAGTGGAGATGATCAGCATAGAGAAGGTGGTGACCAGTGTGAAGCGCTTTGCGAACTTCAGTGCCTCCAAGGAGCTTCCTTATGATCTGGAAGAAGCAATGGTCTTTTGGATTAACAAGGTAATATCCAAACATTCCTGTTAATTTTTTTTTTTAATTCTTCAGCCTGTGTTGAGTATCTTTTCTGCTTTAGGTGAACATCAAGATGAGGGAGCTCATGGAAAAAGAGTGCAAAATGAAGCAACAAATGCTGGATTCACCCAGCCATCAAAAGGTAAAACATGATGTTTTTTTCCCCATCTCACACTCTTCTTATCTGTTGCTTTGCTTTATTCTGTCAATGTGATCTATGTCGTCCTCAGTCGGCGCATTAACTGTCAGTTTGTTGGCCCTCGCTTGCTTTGTGATCTTCATTTCACCCAGCAATTAAAAAACCCAAACAACCTCTTTAATGTCTGACAATATGAATTCCCCACTTGGAACTGTACCCTTTCTCTTATTTATACTCTATTTCACTTTATATTTTTGATCAAGAGTACAGATAATTCCACATCTATGAGAAAGGTAATGTTGCTATGAAATCAATTATGATTCGGGGGACCCATTTTGTAAGATATATTTAAACATGTTTTGTCGAATTGGCACCATTAAAAATAAGTTGAATGAGCAAAAGTTTCCATGGATGTACCAACAGTTATCGCCGCATCACGTTAATACTAAAGACGTTTTTTTTTTTGAGATGGAAAGGTCTGGATTTGTCAAAGTACAAGTAGAAAGTTCTCACTGTTTGAACTGTAGCTATTCAGCCTGATAGATATTGCCTAGCCGCTGGAAGTGAAAGCGTAAATTAATTCATCGGTAGGACCACTGTGCTGCCAAACTCTGATAGAGCTTGTGTTTGTGAATAGTGGCAGTTGTCCAGACATTTCATAACAACCTTGCACGCATTTCCAGTTTTAGGTTCTCCGCTTCCTGCAAAGCGCTTTCTTCTCTTTCATCCATATATATATATACCACCCCTGCAGGTACATATTTCTAATGCTGTATTACAGTACTGAGGCAGAGCAAAATAAAATCATCTGGTCTTTATCAGGTCCTGAAATTATACAGCCTCAAATAAACAACAATATGAGACGTATTACTCGATGTGATTAATATTATTCACAAAAACAAAGTCAAAATGCTGAAGGAAACTGAAAAACCTCCAAAAGTATATAAACTCTTAGAACTGGAAGAGGGTCTTATTTCTTTTTCAGGAATGTTTATGACACTCTTTACTCCGTACACACACTCTGATGAACACATTAAACACATTGCGGGGCAATGTGGTATTCAGTAACTTGTTCAAATGCGTATTTCCTACCTTCTCTGTCCTCTCCAGGACCTCTTCCACTTGAGCTGCCATTTGACTGTTGTTACTAGTGAGATATCTGAGCTGTGCAGCTTGTCGTGAATTGGCAGCTTCTGAAAGTGTCTTGACTTGTTTATGTGGTCAGAGTCGATGCAGGGAGTTGGCTTACGGCACATTGAATCGAAGGGTATTTGTCTGAATTATGACCCCAGAATGAGCCAAAATGCTGATGCGAACTGACACTTTAGATTTTTATTTTCTCCAAAGCTGTCTGCTTCACATTTTGAAACCCTCGCTTTGTTGACTCATCTTAAGCTGTAATAATAAAAGACGGGTCTAAGTGTCTTGTGGGGCTATTTCTTCAGTTATCTTTTTAAAAAAAAAGTATGATGTGGTCTTATGTCATTCTTATGTAACCCATTTCTTGACATTTTTTTCTGTCTAATCCTTGTCCACATCAGACAGGATCAGATCTGTCTCCTTTCTAACAGGAGATAACTGTATCTGAACCTTGACTTGTCTGCTGCTCTTGCTGTTTGTATCCCTCCTCTCCCCATTCCCCAAAATACCTCTCCTCCGTGCCTCTTGGATACTAGTCTCCCTCCAAATGGTACTGGAAGCTTGTTCCTGTAAGTGCAAATGCTTGCAGTCTCCCGTGTGAGTGTATATCTGTCTGTTTGTGAGTGTGTGTGTGTGTGTGTGTGTTTTTTTTCCCAGTTTACACACATGAACTGGGCTTAAAAGTAAAATGTTAGCAGGGTGAAGAAGGAAAGCTAGGCCAGTTTTCCATACACAGCAGTTATGAACATACTAGAAACGTTAAAAACATTGTATCATATGTAGTGTTTGGTTTCATGTACCAAACATATTACTTGGAAAATATGTTGACAAATAAGTATCTTCCTGCGTGTGGTGAAGATGACACAGTGTCCCCTAGTGGCAAAAGAGGATACCTCACATACACGGTTTCAGGCTTGTTTCCCTGCTCTGAAACTCAGAAACTTTGCCACCATAAAGGAGCAGATATGGAGCCTCGTGTTTAAATGGGTCCACGTGTCCATTCACAACTTGCCTCATTTCATTATTAACTTCCTCCCAATCATTTGTTTCTTCCCTCCCCAGCCTGATTTATTGCATGCTCTGGCCCATTGCTTATTGGAACCTGTGGAGTTCTCTCGTGTGGTAACGTACCCATCACTGACCCATCACTGACCCTTCTCTTCTTCCCTTTCCTATCCATAAATCACTAAACTCACCTTGTTCTTGGTTTTACCTGACAATACTGACATCCTTAGCAGTCCTTTTGAGTACGGACACATTGATGTACCACATAAGAGGCCAAGCTCACAAGACACTGTTCTAAAAGACTAAAACTCCAACCAACCTGAAATGATACCACACAGATAAATGCCACAAAGCACTAAAAGTCAGCTTCATACACCTGTTCTACAGTATCTGTTTTAAGGAGAGAGAGCGAGGATGATTTACAGAGTAAGAAATCTTGTGTTTGAGTGGGACAAGTGAGAGTGTGGTTTTCTGTTTTCTCAGATAACTGTGCGTTACATAAACCTGCACCCTCTCTTTCTATGCAGGTGCGTTACCGCAGAGATCATCTGTCGGGTCGCACCCTTCAGCACTTCCCCCTGCTGGAAGACCTGGTGAAGGATGTGTGTGACGGCACAGCTCTGCTAGCTCTGATCCACTTCTACTGCCCGGAAATCATTCGACTGGAAGGTACAGTAACACGGACGTATAGCTGTCTGTCTGCTGGCTCCAGCTTCAAATGTGACATAAAAATATGAGAGTAAACCCAAGTTTCTCATCTAGCTGACCTGAAATAAGTCAAATAAGATTTTTTTCCAAATGCCAAAGCCTCAAAGAACATTGTGTAAGTATTCTGTATTATATTATGGAGTGTTTGCCTAATAACACTGAACGCTGTTGTCCTGCTCTGCGCAGATATCTGCCTCAAGGAGGTTCCTTCCATAGCAGACAGTTTGTTCAACATCCAGCTTCTAAGAGAGTTTTCTAATGATTATGTGAACAAATGTTTCTATCTGAATCCTGAGGACCTGCTGTACTCTCCACCAGTATTAAAGGTTAGTTCAAAAACACTTCATGTCCACAAATTTTACAATCACCCTTTACTTTTAAGTCAAACCATCATTAAATGGATTAAAAAAAATGACAACAACAACTTCAAATCACTTCTTCGTTTGTTCAGAATGAATATTCTATTAATACTCTGAGTAAAAGCTGGTTTCTTAGCTCTCATGTTTTTCATATTAGTTAATATAATTAGTATTACACACTATGAATGTGTTTTCAGAAGAGCCACTTTCATTGACTTGATTATTTTCTCTATGCATCTTTGCTGGTTTATGTTAAATAATTAGGAGCGATTGTCCTGCAGCTTTACTCTTGATTAAAATTTAAGCAAAAGAACTGTTGCTATTTAAGCATAACAAATCAGCGACTCTTTGTCACGATCTTGTTAATTGTGTCTTGCAGAATAATCTAATGGTCTTTATCGCTGAACTTTTCTGGTGGTTTGAGTGTGTGAAGCCAGACTTTGTACAGCCCAGGGATCTTCATGAAGTCAAAGATGGTATGTATTTTTGAATTAAGTAATTGAATAGCTTTAAAATAAAAAAAAAGGAAGCCTCTCAAATGTTTTTTTAATGTCTTTAAAATGCCGTTTTACAATTTTTATAGTGAGATTACTGCTGCAGCCTAAAAGCTCACGCTCCTATGTACCGATCTCCAATGTCGCCAAACGGAATTTCATGCCTTCATCAAACTCAGCTGACATGTTGACCAAAAGCCCAGGCCATGACCTCAGGTACCAGAATAACTTAGGTTTCCCAACGAAACAACACAACTACACCTTTACATTCAAGTTATATATATTTGTTGAGGAATGTGTTGTAGATTTGTCATATTAGAGTTACAAGGAAGGTCTCACCGTATCACCTGGTTTCTTCTTTCTGCTGCCATTTATCCAGTTGCATGTTTGCATAAATCTAACATAGAACACTGTACTTAAGAAAATTACATAATCCATATCTAGTTACGTATAAATTGGGGCCGCATAAGTTGCCAATCTTCAAACCTGCATGTGTGATGTACATTTAAATTCTTTTTTTTTTGTTATTTCCCCAGTTAGTTAAGTAACTTGCTCAATACAGTAATAATGTAGCTGCCATTGTTCCAAACATCCTGGTGCATCTTTGAAAATTGACGTTACATTTGTGTTATCATGGATACACATATTACAGTATTACAGACTATCCAGCTGTGTACATTCATCCTAAACCAAACCTCTGTGTGTTTCTCTTACAGCACTAGATCAACCTCATCAAGTCCAGCTCACTCTTTCCTGCCCCTGAGACAACGGCAAAAGAAGCTTGCAAAGGAGGGAACTTCAGGCAATATCCAAATAAATATTCACTCAGCTTCAGTGCTGTTTGCTTCCTCTAGCTTCCAATAAAGCTGTTTTATACTAGTGAAGGCAGCAGCATCAACTGACGTAGAAATGACATGTTTATGGAGGACAGGGAGAGTGGAAAAGGAAAACAATTATGTGTGCAGGAGAGGAAGACTTTTTTTTTTACACATTTAGCAGGTTTGGTTCTAATTTTCAACTGGAATTAACCTTCAAGGAGAAGAAATAGAGGAAAAATGAGAACGCGGGGGATATTTGGATCCTTGATGTGGATTTCAATGTACCTAGCTTGTACTTTTAGAGCTGATAATTCAATCATTCCACTGGAATATAAAGAACTGACACCTTTCTTTCTAAGTAGTACATTTTGTCAGTTAATTGATCCATGTAGTGAGTTCCTTTTCAAAGTTTATGGTTTTGAAATCAGTCAATAGGAATTGTGATTTTGCATAGTTGGAACATCCTGCTAATATTTTGTGTATATATATATATATATATATATATATATATATATATATATATGTTAAATCTAATAATCTTGTTTTTTTTTCCTTCTCTTTTTTTTTGCTCAGAGCTGAGAAATAGGTCAATGACTGTGACAAAAACAGATGGGCAGCACCATGGTTCCATACTGGCATGGCCAGAGAGAAGGGCGAGGTGAGGTCATGATTAAAACCTGTCATAACCAGATTAGATTTCTGTGATTCATTGTATTTATCTCATGCACCTCCTTCCTCTGTCCCATTACATCACCTAGGCCTTTATCTCAGCCTGTGCCCTACGCCCTGCATTTTGCCTCAGAGAAGCGACGCAGACAGCGTCACGCTTCCTCACTCCTGTTAGCAAAGACAGCTTAGCCTCTAACATCATGAGCATAACTCCCAAACGCATGCTGGCATCAGGTCTGCCTCAGCACAGACTCAGCACTCAAAGCCTGCTCAGTCACATGCACATAGAGGATGAAGAGGAGGAAATCGAGGAGGAGGAGCTGGTTGCTGTTATCCGCCCTTCTGTGTTTTCTTCCCGTCAGACAGGCAGTGACATGGAGCAGGATGAACTTGAGGTACAGAATGCAGCATCATCCTCGAGGGGTTCTAATACTTCTTGTGCTCCTCGTCATGACACGGGTCCCTTTACTCTGGACTGCCAGGCCGACAGCTACTATCTGGAGCCCTTGATGCCCGCCGTCCCTAAACCAGCGAAGGAGAAGAGCATCAGCCTGAACAAGCAGGAGGAAAGTGGTGAGAGCAGCTGTAGAGCTGCAGTAGCTGTTTAAAAAAGCCACTACTAACATCGCAGGCACTTCACAGAGGAAATCCTTTATGGCTGAGTCAAACAGAAATACCTGTCCACCCACACCTGTAGTAGAACCAGAACCGTCCTCCTTTCAGGCCACTGAACACTGGGTCAAAAGGCATCTCCCAGTCTGGAAAAAAACCGTCTCAAGGCTTTTTCCTTCATTTGTCAGGAGAACTAGACAGTTCATTCTCCTCTATGCAGGAAGCAGGCCAGGACTCTGACTCTGACATTGCAGATCTTGAGGAAGACGAGGAAGAAGATGATCAGATGCAGCTGACTAAAGAGGGAGTGATGACAGAACGGGGGAAATGCTTAGAGGAGGGAGACGTGACTGCATTCGGAGATGGAGAAGGGGAGTCCTTCAAGCTTAGAGAGGACTTAAAGGTGAGCGAGCGGGAAGACAAGGAAGATGTCAGTGGACGTTCGAGCCCTTGCCCCAGTACTGTATCGTGGGCAAGCAGCTGCAGTGCTTCAGGCAGCGCAAGTGTAAAGATGACCAGCTTTGCAGAGAGGAAGCTCCTCAAACTTGGCCTCCGTGAGGGATACTCAAGTACCAGCAGCTCCCAAAAGACCACTCCAGACGGCTCCGAAATCGCCCCTCCCTGGCTGGGGAAGGAGTCTGCCGCAAAGGTTAGTCCTCAAGCCGTGCCTTCAGAGCTGCTTCAGCTTCACATGCAGCTGGAAGAGCAGAGACGTGCAATAGAGTATCAGAAGAAGAAGATGGAGACCCTGTCAGCGAGGCAGAGGCTTAAGCTTGGGAAAGCTGCATTTTTAAACATTGTCAAGAAGGGTGGGGGTAGGAGTGACACACTTCCTTTACCCCTGAAACACTCCCATGCATCTTCCGGACTAACAGGTGCTGACAGGAGTATAGCAAGAACCCAGTCATGCAAGGATGATTCCTGCCTTGATGCTCTGAAGGGCCAAACAGAGAGGGGGCCAGTGAACAGAGATAACAGGTGGAATGCCTTGTCCCAGGACAACAGCTCCGAACCTGATTTGAATGGATGCTCCCGCTCCATAGATCTACTCAATGAAGCCATTAGCTCAATTCAACAACAGATGATGCAGCTCTCATTACAACAGGATCTGCTAATGAAGCAGAGTACGGTCTCGCCCTCAGAGCCTGTACAAACAGACCCGAGCACAACCTCAAGCACAAGCCCCAACACAACAGAAACGACACCCTCTACCTCAGACTCCAAGACTTTCACCGTTCATTTTGTAGATATCAGTGACAGCAGTTCTGTCCCTGCCCGTCGTCCACCGAAGCTCAGTTCCAGCCAACGCAGCAGAGCGTCGGAGCAGAAACAGAACAGAGAAAGCAGCAAGTCAAGCATCCCATCCTCAGTTTGCACACCCTTTCCGGCAGAATGCATTGACGGGGAGCAGGAGACGGGGGGAGTTTTGTTGAAAGCTCCAAACATGAAAGATGCATTCAGAGAAACGCCACCTTCAGAGTGCACGAGAGCTCCGGAGATGTAACTAAGCACATCTCAGGAAAACTGAAAACACAGGACCCACCAGTTATCTGTAAGACATTTGAATTAACTTCGGGGGATGCAGAGCCAGAAGAGAAAAAAGCTGACGATTCAGAGATTGTCGGGGGCGATGAGAATACCAGGATCAGGGGTCAGCTGATCGAGGTCGACTTGTCAGAGGTAAAGGATCCACAAGAGGATGGCGGCGCAGATGTAGACTGCATGGCAGAGAGCCAGCAGAAGAACGTATTAGGCTTCTTCTTTAAGGTAAAATTCAGACGCACACATTTCATGACGCTTTGGCGTGTAAATTGCCACGTGACATATTAGGAGTGTTTTTGTTTTTGTTTTCTTTACCTTCAAGGATGACGAGAAGGCCGAAGATGAGATGGCAAAACGTCGCGCTGCCTTCCTCCTCAAACAGCAGCGCAAAGCTGAAGAGGCAAGATTACGCAAACAGCAGCAAGAGGCCGAGAGCGAGCTCAAACGCGACGAGGCCCGGTTTGTTTTCACACAAACTCACGCACAAATAAAGATGGAATATCAAGCTAAGCGGCGTATGCACAGAGTTATAAAAGGGGGAGTTTTCAAGTGTCCCTCTGTGTGTTCAAGGCGCAAGGCGGAGGAGGAGCGTGTTCGCAAGGAGGAAGAGAAGGCTCGCAGGGAGCTAATCAAACAAGAATACTTGCGGCGGAAACAGCAAGCCCTGATGGAAGAGCAGGGTCTGGTTAAGCCTCGCACCAGGACTAAACCCCGCAGGAACAGACCTAAATCACTGCACCGTGAAGAGTTCGGCAGCCTTTCCAAAGGGTCCACCACACGTAAGAGCATTCCTTATGCTTGGATTTATTTTTTGCCATTTACTCTGTGTTTCTTATTGTCTGTTCATGAACCCTCTTTTTGTCTAAATGGTGTCTTAACTCATAGGCTCATCTTTTCATTCAGTTAACTGTGCACATCTTTACATCCTCTAAGTATGTGCATGTGTGTCGTGCCTGTCATGCAGGTAATTCTGTGAAGGTGTCCATGTTAATCAAAGCCCAGAGTTCAGCAGCAGGCTGCAGGGGAGGTGAACACTCTAACCTGCTCTGCATGATGTAATATCAAGCATGCACAGCTGATTTAAAAAAAAAAAAAAAAAAAAAAAAAGGTTATACAATAAATTCTTTCTAAGTCAACCATGGATAATTAAAAGTTGGAGGATTAGTCAGGTTTTGGAGTGTGTGTTCTGTTTTTTTTATGCAATTTTCTGAATCATTTTGATTCTCAGGGTTGTGAGCTATGAATTTAGTGAAATTATCAATGAGGTCACTGTGTTTCATGAAACCTCAGTTACTGAACTGTGAAAACAAAAGTAACTGGCAGCAAATCCTGTCCCCATTTTCAGCTGATTTGAGCTACAGTCATCGAGGATCAACGCTTTCTTTAGCTACTGAGACAGACAGTGTCATATCTGGAGGAGCAGAGTCAAATAGGTGAGAGTTTTGGGCTTTAAATTCAAAAATGAAAATGTGCATCCTATGTGTCCTTTTAGTTATCTGATTAACTAAGGCGTTCTCTAGGGCTGAATCTGTGTGCTCTATGGAGTCGTTCCCCATGCTGAGCAGGGCATCCAGCAGGAATATGAGCCGGGATTGGGAGAATGGCTCCATAGCATCTTCCATCACTTCAATCGAGTACAGTGGTGAGTAAAAATACACAGAATGACACCCACAGCATAGCAGGGCTGCTGGATCCTTCCCTGTTGGAGTGATACAGTTTTTTTGGTTCTTTCGGTTCATTTTAAGTATCAAAATAGATTCCTTTATTTTTGAAGGACTGGTCAAAACCATGTCCTGTAACTGATGTTGTAGATGGTGTTGCTCTCTTTCCTTTTTCTATAGCAGAGACTGAAACAACTTCAGTCGAGTGTTTTAATGACTTAAAGTATACATAAATCAAGGTAGAACTAAAGGGTGCTCTTAATTAATGCATATAAGTCCCTTAACAACCAATTTGCTTGATCATCTGTTGGATGAGGTAGAAAATCTTGACTTGCAGACAGAAGTTCAGTTCTTGGTGTCACCTGATGCCAGTAGCTTGGCGAGTGGCCTCTGAAGCATAAACGTGTGAAGAGAAGGTAGCCCATCGTGGTGATAAAAATAAGATTCAGCTGGAAAAAGCATCTCCTGGTCATTTTGCTCATCAAAAACCTATTTCTTGGTGGTACCAAGCACTTCCTAGATTTTCTATGGTTGCCAAGATTCCTGAAAGTCACTTTTTTGAGCCCTGCTTTCAGTTTCATTCATGAAAAGCAGATATGACAGTTCATTTCCTACTTTGTTTTTGTTTTTAAAACTTTTTTCACCTAAGATGCAGATCTCATGTACTTTTTTTCTTTTTTAAAATAGGTCCCAAACTCTTCAAAGAGCCAAGCTCCAAATCCAACAAGCCAATCATCATCAATGCCATCGCTCACTGCTGCCTGGCTGGAAAGGTCAATGAGATCCAGAAAAATGTTATTCTTGAGGTGAGTGGAGTGAGTCTGCAAGCTATGGGATACAGAACATTATAAAAGCTGCACCTACATGACTCAGCGAACTTTGCCTCATGGTGAAATTGTTGTTTATTTTGCTTTTCTCATACATTTTCATTCATGCACTGTCATGTCTATAAAACACTATTGCTTCTTTTGTGCAGGAGTTGGAAAAGTGCGAATCCAACCACCTCATCATCCTCTTCCGTGACGGTGGGTGCCAGTTTCGTGCCATTTACTCTTACTCACCAGACACCGAGGAGATCGTCAAATTCACAGGCACGGGACCGCGGACCATCAGTCACAAGATGATCGACAAGCTCTACAAATACAGCTCGGACCGGAAGCAGTTCACCATCATCCCAGCTAAGTCCGTGTCTGTCAGCGTGGACGCTCTGACCATCCACAATTACCTCTGGCAGGTCAAGAGACCGGGTAGTGCACGGAGAAAGTGAACACGACGTACGCACCGCATTTTCTGTTCTATAAGCTACTGTTGGGCAGGACCCAAAATATAGAGAGGACTCCTGGGGGGGGGGGCGAGATGGTCTGTAGCCATATAGAGTATAGAGTATGAAACATCTGCCAACTCACTGTACTCCCTTTTTGTATTGTTAGCTTTTTATTCTGCATGTCCCACTGAAGTATTTTCATTTGTAGGTTTGTCCTACATCAGACACTACTGATGATGAACTGTTATCTCACAGCGAAGAGAAACTGGATCCCTCGAGTCAGACACTGCTGAATCTGCTTAGAGTAGCGAACATTAACAGACTAGTGATCCCAGTTATAACAACAGAGAGGGAGCGATGAACAATATAATGTCTTGTAAAGTTTACAATATCAGCTTGGCAAAAAAAAAAAAAAAAAGAAACATGAAAAAAACCCTACCTACTGCTGTGATTAATTCAGGCTGCACAAACAGAGGCTATTTCTGCTACTGTACATGATTTTATGAAGAGGGAACTTTGAAAAGACTTTTTTCAATGTACATTTTGGAATGAAGGTTAGTATGTGATACTGTCTCGTCTTGATTTAGGATGTTTGAGGATGTGAGCGAGTCTTTGTGTTAGAGGAGAGCTGAACGCACTTCTCATGCGCTGGGCTCTGAATGTGTTTACTCTCCTGACTGTGCTTTAAAACGTTTGTCATGCAACAGGATATTATTTATGATTATTATTATTTTTTTTTTTTTTTAGTCTGGAGACATTTGCTGCTGTTTCAGGAAAAGGGTCTTTTTTTTTGAGAAAATAATACCATGTTTGTTGTGCATCACATCGTATTAATTTCGCTCTCCTCTGATGTCCCCGACTGACTCCTTCTGCTGAACCAAAACAACCGAGTCACGCCACTGAGCTGTTCATAAATGACTCACTAGGACTCTGGTGAGATGGAAACTTTTAATGTGGCCTCTGTGGCTCTTCACTGGTACATTTCTGGAAAGGACTGATTTTCAGTGGCTCTTCAGATGTTTGGGGGGAACTGCACAATACTTGATATTTGTTTGCTGCATTTTGTACATTTTTGAGTAGTATTTTATTTTGTACGTAACGTACAAGTTATGTTTACTAAAGAGCAGGCACTATTTTGAGGTTTATTCTGTTACGTCTTATTTCCCTGTTATATTTTATGTTTATTTATTTTGAAGAGACATAATAAAGTGCAACTAGGTACGTTTTCTTGCTAATATCGGAGCTGCTTGTGTGTGTTGATCACCTGCCTTTCTTCTTGCCTTTTTCCGCACATTTCTTTGCTGCTCTCTAATCATCTGTACATGATACAGCCAGAACCATCAGCTGGAAGGGAGATGACACATCTAGACAGTGGGTGTAACGTATCCAGTCACCAGAGGTTGGTGGTTGACTGACAAACTTTATAATTTCAGCACGACTCTCGACAAAAGTGCAACCTTTAAGCATCCTGGTGCTGTTTTTGAGGAAAAGGCACATGAGAGTTTCACTTCCACAGTTTCTCACTGTGTAGCATAGAAGGTGGCTGACAGCTCTGGGACGAGATTGAGTTGTTCCCCCTTTAGAAAACAGAACTTTTCTCAGTTTTCTAAACTCTTAATAAACTTCAGTGAACCTTTTATGTGTGTTTTATACAAGAATCACAGCAGTCATATAAGAAATAGAAATATTCTCAGACTTTTTAGAGCAGCAGGAAATTGACAGAAATGTAGATTAGACCAGACTTCAAAAAAAAAAAAAAAAAACGTAATCACTGTAGACTGGCTGTGTACTCTTGATTTACTTTTAACTCACCTCTACCTGCTGTGAGCAGTAAATCAGCAAACCCATGAAGACAAGGGAACAGTATTAGAAATGTTGGAGATTAGTTAAACTGCAGACAGATCCAGTGAGCTTGTTGGAACAGCCTTTAATTTATCGGTTCAAAATGACATTTCAGCAGCTCCAATTGAGCTAGAAAAGTGTTTCTACTGTGTTGAGCTTCACGCCCTGTTGTGTCCAGGTCAGAATCAGTTTCAGGTTAGACTTCTGGCCAGACTCAGTTTCAGATTAGACTCAGTTACAGGTTAGACTTCAGGTCAGACTAAGTTCCAGGTCAGAATCAGTTCCAGGTCAGACTCAGTTCCAGGTCAGAATCAGTTTCAGGTTAGACTTCTGGCCAGACTCAGTTTCAGATTAGACTCAGTTACAGGTTAGACTTCAGGTCAGACTAAGTTCCAGGTCAGAATCAGTTCCAGGTCAGACTCAGTTCCAGGTTAGACTCAGTTCCAGGTTAGACTTTTGGTCAGACTCAGTTCCAGGCCAGACTCAGTTACAGGTTAGACTTCAGGTCAGACTCAGTTCCAGGTCAGACTCAGTTCCAGGTAAGACTCAGTTCCAGGCTAGACTTCAGGTCAGACTCAGTTCCAGGTCAGACTCAGGTCCAGATCAGGCTCAGTTCCAGGTCAGACTCAGTTCCAGGCCTCCAACAGCCTTCAATCAGCTGCAGGTGCATCCACTACTGTTCACAAATTAGAGCAGCACCATACTGAAAAAAAATCTCAAACTATAACTGTTGCTGCCATCAAAAGTCAGAATGAGCCAATATTCTTTATGATATAGTAAAACGTCTCAGTTTCAACATCTAATGTTGTTCTTTCTGTTCTTTTGGGAATAAAATATGGGATCATGAGATTAGCAAACCATCGCGTTCTGTTTTTATTTACGTCGTACACAGCGTCCTTCCTTTTCTGGAACTGGGGTCGTATTTAATCCTCTACTGAGGATTATCTATGTTCACGCTGACACGTGAGCAATTTGTGTTCATTAATTTGATAGTAAATGTTTCCTCTTCAGTTTAAATCATTAACAGTCCTGCAGTGGATTGAAACGAGTTCAGTAACACCATCAATTCTCATTTTCGTACTTTTCAGTAAATTATGCCCATGTGGCATATTAAACAGTTTAGATCGAACCTTATTTAGAGCTGAAAGTTCAGAACTTTTTCTGTTTTGGCACATTACAAAAATGTTCTGCTCCTCTGTCAAAAATTTACCTGGTTCAAAAGATCACGACTTTACTACAGCAAAATTATTACACAATTCAAATCAGTTGAGGTGTATTTAATAGCACGTTAGTGTGCACAGAAAACTAAATTCAAGTACAAATATATTCAACACTGAAATATTTACAAAGATTTAAATGCAAAAATTGGTAGAGATACAGACCTTGTCCAAACAGCCACAAATGTAAAATCATTAGGCAAAATTTTCACTGAGCAGTGCTGACAGTAAAACGGCACTCTCCGATTACTAATACGGTACAAACTGACTAAATCCTTTATGGCACAATACTGAACATTTAGTACAGCCTGTTCAAAGGGCAGAACAATGTTGTGTGTGTCCTGTGTTGCAAAAAAAATGAAAATAAAATTCAAAGAAATCTGCAGTGAACAGAGAAGTAAAATACGTTTGCACATAGCCTAAAAACTCACGCATCACATCACAAAGAAACCTTCATGTGTTAGCTACAAAAGAAAGAAGTTTTGAGAGATTTAATGCACATTTCATTTTTGTTGTAAAGTGCAGAAAGTGATGCGTGATTATACGTGACTAGTGCTTTCACATAACTGCTAGAAAATGGCAAAAAAATGGCATAAATCCTCAAAATGTTTAATACTGATTTTCAAAATTAACATCAAGAGATTTGGAAAAGCCAATTCCTTTATGATCATAATTGTTTTGTTTTGGCAGTTTAGATGGACTCGAACTAGGGGGAGCACTGCAGCTGCGATGGCTGCAAACTGAAATTCCTTCAGTTTCGTAAATTCATTTGTCAGCAGTTTCGTCCCTGACAGCTCATCAGAAAGAGCTCAGGACTAATGGATGCACTATTCCAGGACACAGCATCAGTGGAAATAGGATGAAAATGTCCTCAGATGACATAAAATGCTGTCGGACAAGCAGTAGGCACTCATATCATACATTTAGAAGCTCCAGCAGTGGAACACTGCAGCCCAAAGTGTCTTTTTTCAGACCAAACCTGCATGGATCAAACCCCCATATAAGACGAGAGGGTGAAATCAGGGAGAGGTGTGCCAGTGAGGGCCGGCGCGGTATCAGAGTTGGGTGTCCTCTCTGGTGTCTATGCTGGACTCGTGTCTCTCTTTCAGGCTGCTGCTGTGGACCGGAGGCACCTCGGGGACGTGAGCCAGGGGATCAGAACGAATCAAGTACCTGACAGGGAACAAGAAGCAGAGGAAAAAAAGCACTCACACCTTTCCTCGTCAACGATAGGTTCTCAGCGGGACCTTTCCTCCATTCACGGAAGTGGCCGCTCCACATGAAAGACCTGAAAGCTGCGATCACTTGCAAAAAGAAACAGCCATCTGCAAGGAAACTCACTGCTGACAAGCTGTCAGTTTCCAGACAAGAACAAGCTGCATGACAAAAGTGATTCCAGTTTTCTCTCCTTCATATCAAATCGGAGGAACAAGCAGGAACTGATTTTTCATGTTGCTGTCAGGGCAACATGACAGAAAACATGACGAAAGGTTATAGGACGTCAACAACTTCTGCTTGTTTGCTCTACCACAATCTTTTTACTTCAATCCACAAGAATGAACAAACAAGTCGAAACACTTACACAATGTCATTGAGCTCCAGTCTGGTGTCAGGAGAAGGGTTAATAAGGACATAGGACAGAGTGTTCTGCTGGTCATTTTGTTCATCTGAAGAAGAAAAAAACAAAGAACAATCAGAACAACTGTCTCTCGATCGAACTGCACCTGAGAAGGGCTCAAGACTTCGCTACCTTGTAGGTAGCCAAGGTTGACTCTGTTCATCACATCACTGGCCGTCAGGTTTGTCAGGTCTTCTGCAGTCAGACACAAGACAGACACACTTTCAAATACAAAAAGGCATTCAAGTTATGTTAAAGGGGCTGAGCAGTTGGTTTTTCACCAAGGGACTTATGATTCGTACCATATCCAGAGGTGGGGAGGCCCAGGTGCCTCATACGGTTGCGGACCAGCTCAGATAGCTCTTCCCTCTCGGAGCGCCTGTAGAGGTTCAGGCGCTGCTGAGCGATGCGTTGGGCTTGGTCTTTGCTGGAGTCCCGGCTCACCCCCTGCCACCTGACGCTCTTCTTGCTCAGGCGCCGTGCCCACTGCATGCTCTTCTTCCTCAGCAGGGGGTGATCGCAGTCTCTGTTGCTGCGGGAGTCGTCTGCTCTGTCCTTGGTGTCCTCGCAGTCATCGACGCTGACTGATACCTGGGACTGATATGAAATTATGTTTTGACCAGTTTGACAAAGGCTAAGACAGCAAAACGTCAACACATCTCTCTCTGCGATCTCACCTCAGAAGTGGAGAAGATGTGGGACTCTGTGCGATAGATCCCAATGGGAATTTCAGCACTGGAGGAGCAGAGCTTCTGGAACAATCTCCCGTACGTACTGATCCACAGATCTTCCTCCGTTACTTTCATCTAGAATGAGAGATAGTGTTGCTTTATAAATCAGCAGCGATACAGAAGATGCCATAAATGTTATTTCTCCTCAGCGACTCACAGCACACAGGTATCCCGACCCCGGGGTGGTGTCCAGTCCCAGCAGCAGCCTTGCAATGAGAATCATGTAGTCCTTCACGAAAGACTGACAGAATCACAGAACATCACGTCACAACCTCGATTATCCTACATAAACAAATGCACGTCCAAGATTTTCTTCACTGAACACAAGGGGGCACTTGTGCCTTATGATTGCAGTGGCGCTCTGCTTGTTCAGGGGCAACTGTTTCTCTTTTGCTGCGAGACGCAGTCTGTCGCCTTGAACTGTAAATAGTCTATTGAGGCTGCATGTTTTTGCTAAGAGGTGTATGCAGGTACCAACCTGATAGAGCAGGGTGTCCAGCATGCTGATGCTAAACACTCTGCCTGCGGCGAAGGGAAGGCGAAACATGAAGGCCAAGTTGGAGCCTTTGTCCCGCTCTTTCTGTGTGGGATGGCACAGCAGCATTAAAATGGCCTGTCACTTTTGGTCTGTAAAGTCATGGTGAAATCATCTCATCCTTATAATTCATCATGCAGTTTACTGGAAACCCTCTGGCTTCGTCTAACCTTCTCCAGCTTGGAAAGAGCCAGCGAGTAGCAGTCTTTGGCTCTGAACTGCATGAACCTCATGTTGGATGGGTGAGTAAGCTCCGTAATAATACTGAGACTGGGAAACAACCTGAATATCAAGAAGAAAAAAAGAATCCTGGCAATATGTAATGGAAAAAAATACAACAGAAAAAAAAAACAATGAAGAAAAAAAAACGGATTAATTACCTGAACATTGTCTGCACATTGACAATAGTTTTGGCATCTGCCATATAATCCTCCTCGGCGCTCATTGTACTCTCTTTATCCACAACAACCAAGTTATCAGCATAGATGATGCCACACTGGAGCAGATTGTCCAGACTGAAACATACACACCATCAGCATCACAGCAGCAGTCAGGAACACAGCGGACATCTAATCAGATCTATGTAAGGTACAAACTTCTCTTCAGCGCATTTAAATGAGATTAAAAAAAAAGGTAATATATAATGCAATTATAATAACAGCTGAAGGGTATCTGATGGTCTTACTTGTCTATTGACCCAACCATGTAGTACACCATCGGGAAACAGCAAATCGCCTCCAGGAAGTGATTATCAGGCCTGTGGGAAAGAAAAGAGATATAGAAAATAGCTCTATTCTGTTTCCTTAAATTAGAAAAAAAAAAAAAAAAAAACACCCTCGCACTATCCACAATCCACAATCTACAAATACTGTGCTCACATTCAAGTCAATCACCCAGAGTTAGCATTGGGGGATGAAAAAAAAACTCTTCCTTTGAATCTAATTAATTACTTTTATTCTTTCATCTGCTTTTCAATGCCGTCTGCTCCTCCTCAAAGCGACACCTATGTTTTCCAAGTGATTTTGTTTTTATTTGCTTTCAAGGTTGAGCTGAAACATACTGCTACATTTTACTAAATTTGATGGAGAAGTTGAATGTTGACAAAGGAAGAACTGACTACAAATAGGTGGTGATTTGGACCATGTTAGAATTAGAAAGCTTTTACTCCCATTGCATATACAGTCATGGAAAAAATTATTAGACCACCCTTGTTTTCTTCAGTTTCTTGTTCATTTAAATACCTGGTACAACTAAAGGTACATTTGTTTGGACAAACATAACGATAACCACAAAGATTGCTCATAAGAGTTTTATTTAAGAGCTGATATCTTACCATTTTCCATGGTTTTCTTGATTATAACCTAAATCACTTAAGTTTTTACATCAATAGCTATGGCGTTGTACTGCCAAAAACACTGCTTTAATGCATTCAGTGTTTTCTTTTCTGTCTGTTTTAGTCACATGATGACGTTTAGTGGTACCAGGTATTAAAATGAACAAGAAAGTGAAGAAAAAATGGTGGTCTAAAATTTTTTTTCCATGTACAACAGAAACAGCACTAGTAATCCTTAACTGGGTGCAGAATACACATATGTGGTGCTTGTTCTGGAATAATTGTAGTCAGGCAGATTCAAAGGTGGTCACTGCTGCAATAAGTCTAAAAGCACAGGTGAAAAAGAAGCGGATATGACCTTGTGTCTGTTCTAGACATGTGTGTTCATGAGTCTAAGTTATTGCACTGCTCTCATTGTACAGAATATCATCAGTATTACACTGTTATTACTGCACAGAGTACCATCAGTTTATGTCCCTATGAGTATGCACTGAGAATTGGGCAAAAAAGCAAGTCTGTATGTGTTGTCTAATCAAGGAAGGTGCTTTTGTGTTTTTGAATTAGAGGAAGACATTTACCTTTATTTTCCAAAGAAAAATAAATTCTTTGGGCTTTTACAGAGCTGACAATCAAATATTGTCTAAGAAGCACTGGGTTGCTGTTCAAGTTAGCCAGGGAGAGTTTCTGGCCACTGTTGGAGAACAGTACCAAGGCTCTTTCAAGTCCGTAATTAACAAGGAAAGCGAAAATTAATCAGGAAACAAAACCAGTCCCACGAGGACGTGACTCATTTAGTGCACAGGGTTTTCAAAATGAAAGTTAAGTACTCTGAGAACACCACAAGTGTCTTGGCTCTCATCATGTGCCATCACCCACACGCCTGTACTCTGAAGAGCTTTCCAATCACCTTTGAGTTTGAATGGTGAGCCAACAGTATATCCTCTTACACTTTACAATTCATCTGGCTGCTTCTGTCTTCTGACACATCATCAGTAAACATTAATGTGTCAGTGCCATTAACCTTTAGTTTAAAATAAAAAAATAAAGATGTGCCAATCCCACTAAAAACTGTGAATAATCACGCCATAATACTGCGCCCATGAGTATCTGAGGATGGACGCCCTTTCACAAGTTCTTTTTTGGTTTTTTTTTAATTCACATTGGTATGAGTTGATTTTTACGGAGCCCTGGAGGGGACATTAAGGAAAAAAAAAATAGGAAAAAAATTTTTTTTTTGAGAAAATGTAGGAAAATTTGTTTTTTTCTCGAGTTTCAAACTCGAGACTCGACTTTCAAACTCGAGAAAAAAAATTTTTTCCTACATTTTCTCAAAAAAAAAAAGTTTTTTTCCTATTTTTTTTTTCCTTCATGTCCCCTCCAGGGCTTCGTAGATTTTAGCTTCACCAGTCAAAAAAAAAAAAAAAAAAAAAAAAAAAAAAATCCCAGAGCTGCTCTAAGTTGACAGCTGAAAACAACATAGAGACTCATACCAAAGTAATCCCTCTCAGTTATGTCTTAAGACGTGGAGAACAGAGCATACTTATAACGTTTTTTTTTTAATTATTGTGAATTTGTTTATAATTCTGTAAAGCACTTTGTGTTGCATGTTCTTGCATGAAAAGCACTATACAAATAAAGATTGATTGATTGACTGATTGATACTGTAATTCTATTTTCATACAGACACCCCTCTCTGCTGGTTATGCAACTGGTTATTCTTATTTTTGCTGTGCAGGAGATGCGTCTGGGCTACACCCTCTGAGCAGATGTTGTGAGACACCAGCCGATGGGAGATCACAGCTCTGATGTCACACACACACAGACACACTGTAGACATAACCGCAGCTGGCAGAAATGAACTTTTACATAAACTCTGCAGCTTCCCATCGGATTGTGAGCAGGTGTCTGTGTGTGTTTTAGGTATGAAACTGCTGCAAAGCAAACCCTAAAAATGAGATTTTTTTCTTTTGCAGTTCTGAATCCAGCTTCAGCATGAACATTCCCACTGAAATGCTGCATCTTGTAGCAACACAGAACCCTGAGTTTTCAATCTGAAAATATTGTTTCTCCTTTTTTAAAAACATTTATGCTATCCTTAATGTCGAGAACTTTGCTACCATGTATGAATACGCTCATATATTGGATGCAGCAAATGTGGAAGCAGATGGCGTGCCTTTATACCCATATAATCATTAAATAGCTGGAATATGCAAGAGCCTAATTCATGAAATCTTCGTAAATCAGTGAGCAGATCTGCACATCAGTCACGTCCTCACTAAAAACCTACTCTTGATTTATGAACTCCATGTACAACTCAAATTGGATTGTAAGAATGTGTGTTGGTTCATGACTTCCAATCTGGAAATTGAAGGTGCGCTCCTGCTGCTCATTAAATAACATAACCCCCCCCCCCGGGACCACCATATGAGGAGGTGTACAGATGCACCCTCATCCTGCATGTCGACCTGTGGATGTGTTATAAATGAAAGAGAGAAGGGTAGAAAATGGAGTTAAGTTTAACTGAAGTCGAGCAGGAAAAAAAAAACCATTTCATTTTGCTCTGTTAGTACAGGCGTGACAGGAACAGAGAAGGCACTGGCCTGGGAGGAGGTGATTAATGCTGCGTCTTTTGTCAGCATCCAAGAGGTGAGGGTGGATGCAAAAAAAAACAACAAAAAAACAAAACAAAACTGCATTTCATTACAAGACAAAATGTTACTGTAACCAGAGGGGGGGACGTACCAAAGTAAACCTCCTGCAGAGAACTGTTATGTCTCGATAATTAGAGAGACCTCTTTATCAGGAATCATGCCTGATTGAAACAACGGCATGCCTCCTCACGGTTCAACAGCAAACTCAGCAGGTAAGTTTGCACTTGTTATATTCTGTTTTATATCGCTATGCATTGTGGCAGCCAGGGGAAATTCTGCTTGGAACACCCATTTCAAGAAACATGATCAGAAGCTTAAAAATGAGAAGTGTCCATCGGTAAAGATAAACGTATGTGTTATTTATTTGTATTTTAAAAGTATTGACAAACTAACAGAGCATAATATGATGCATTAAAGCTGTGAAGTCGTGAATAATAATGTCCGCTCCTCATCTATACAAGCTCTATTTGTGCTCA
Source organism: Hirundichthys speculiger (assembly GCA_018398805.1). Classification (NCBI taxonomy): domain Eukaryota; kingdom Metazoa; phylum Chordata; class Actinopteri; order Beloniformes; family Exocoetidae; genus Hirundichthys; species Hirundichthys speculiger. Next base: position 479,174 of record JAGFBZ010002015.1, on the reverse strand, counting down.
GAGGTAGAAGTAGACTTTTGATTGTATTTTCAAAAGTTTTAGGTCTATGAACATTTTTTATGATTGACGAAAGCATAGACTGTATAAATTTACTGGACAAACCCTCCGTGACATCACACGGTGGCCTTTCTGCAGAGTGATTTTGAAGCCTCCTGTTCCCTGGACCGCAAGGCGTCAAATTGTAAAACGGGTAAACAGGCAGCGCTGAGAATCCCCCCCCCCCCCTGCAACATGGCCACTTTATGTTAACCCAGGATTATGATTAATGTTACTGAAGCAAGGACGGGTTGAGCTCTGCTGGGACCTGCTGGTCGTCTACCTCCCTCACGCATGCGCTGCTGTTGGGCACGCTTTCTATCCAAGCTGCACTGGAGGAGCTGCTCGTAGAAATCCACAGCGGGACATCCTGTTTGTCGTTTTGGTGGCGACATCAGAAATGGCTGCTGCGTGTACGGTGCTGGTTGGCTAGCATGCATGGCTGCTTAACTTAGCTTCAACTTCAGACCCGTGAATTTTATTGCTTCATATAATTTCACCAGATGCGGTACCAAAAAAAAAATCCAAAAAAATCATCTCTCATACAGCTGTCATGGATGCAAATCTAACTATAGAGACCGAAGCTGTTTTTTGTACCAGGCTGTAAGTACGTTTATTTCTGCTGCTACGGTCGGGTATTTTAACACGGAGATTGCTCCAGCCAGAAGTGGGGATGTTGGCGCTCGGCCGCAGCATGTAAATTTCACTCTTTGTTCTGTTAATATTTCATGACATAAAGTAACTACATCCAATAAATTACACAATAAAACCAATTCAAGTCAAATCCACAAAGCTCTTCGGGCTAATATATATATATATATTAAACACAATCTATCTTATATCAGTTTCAGGGCTGAGAGCGGTTCTTTTTTTTTTCTCTCTTTTTTCTTCTTCCAACAAATGAAATTTCACCAATCGCCGCAAGCCAAAGACTGTATAAGAAGACTGGAGAAACCTCCTGGGATGTCACCCATGGGGTTTTGGAGTACTTTTGAAGCTTCTTTTTCCTTATAAAGCACAGCATGTTGTAAATGGTGACGGTGAGGAAAAAAGAAAAGATATGTTCTTTTATACGGTGTATGTAAACTTTTGGTTTCAGCTATACTGTTGTATATCCCCTCTAAGGACTAACAGAGTTAAGTCTAACCCCATAGACATTTTTGGTTGAGAAGTTAGTTCAAACTGTAAGTGTGTCCTCACCAGTTAAGGTTATTGGTGCACTCTGAATGTGGGCAGACAAGAATAAAAGAGAGCTGAGAGCGGTTCTGAAGTTATTATGTGTATCTGTAAATACCTGGTAAACCTCTGTAGTAGATTTATCTCACTGGTTAGAGAGTCTTCAGGCTAAAGGACGAGTCCATCTGGAGCTGAACGCACCGAGAGACATTTAGTCACTTCATTAATGCCCCCACTTCCCCACCACTGTCGGAGAAGCATTACTTTATGCATCTGCCCCTTCTTGCTCACTAGAGACCCGAGGCTGTTGTAAGTGCTTGAGTTGCGCGTCCACTTGCGTGGGTGTTTGTATTCGTATGCGACAGAAACTGAAAGGGAAATGACGGAGAGCTGCAAGGAGGGAGAGTTTTATTGTGGTGTCTCTATGAGAGTCCTGAGAGTCGGATGTGGGGGCTGAAAAGGTACAAATCGGTGCTGTCGATGAAAGCTCGCACGACGCCCTCCAAAGAAATGATTTTCTCCCCCCGTAGCAATGTATAACACACAGATTCAAGGCAAAGCAAGTTACCATGGTGACTGCCGGGAGGTGCGGAGAGCAGAGAGTTTTTTATTTTCATTGTCACTAAAAGCACACAGTGACTGTGAGCAATGCAGGTAATCTAACAGGAGGACTAAAAGTGGAGTCCCACCTCCACAGCCTTGTCGTAAGTGCTTGGCTGACGCGAGCTTTTAACATGCATAATGTGTCCCAGCAGGACACGCTGAAAGCCGGCGCGAAGGGAGAAGAGAGGAATACTGCATGTGCGTGCCTTAGGACGAACTTACGGGTTATCCAACAGCAGGACAATGGGGTTGAGCTCCTTCCTGGGTCTGTAATAAGCTCTGAGAGGCACTATGAAGTTGTAGAGGCCGTTCCCTGCAGTCTCAGCTGACACGATGATGAGTTTGTTTTTAAATCCGTACGCTTTAGCATCTTCAAAGCTGTTGTGCCTGCAGCCCTGCAGAAGGAGTGAACACACAGAGAGGTATTTTGGGTATTTTTCATTTGTGTATTTATTTTTCGAAGCCAAGGACAGAAACGAGGAGACGAGGGGAAAAGAGGCAGTACTTAATTGAGTGAATGAGCGGAAGGAAAAGCGACGGCCCACCTGGTCAAGTCGTAGGCAGCAAAATGGGGCTTTTTCAACCGACAAATGGCACAAGGTGGGCGAGCTCCCAATGTACGGAGAGTTAGGTGGATAGCCTTTCACATACCTGAAAGCAAATCCACAAACCACGGATCATAGATTTTATTTCACAAATTGTGTTTCTTGATTCTGAAAAGACTTCAAATGGAGGGCATAAGAGACATTTAAGGTTATCATATTTTGTGGTTTTCATCCATCCATCCAATCCATTATCTATACCGCCTCAATCCTCTGCAGAGTCACACACTGCAACAAAAGGGGGTCTTCAAACAAGATAAAAACACTACAACTAAGGAAAAAGGTACTTAAAACAAAATTTATTTTGATGAGGAGAGGAGATAAGGAGGAGGAAAACCATAATATATCTTATTTTAAGTGTTAATTGTCTCATTTTAGGATTCCCTGCCTGTTTGAGACAAAAAGTAAAGTTTTACTTGATATAAAATTATACTGAGACTTAAAATAAGAAAGTAATCATTAAAACAAGAAAAAATATCTAACGCTTCTAAATGTAAATTTTTTTTCTTGGTAAGTACCAAATAATTTGCAATGTAGGGATCTGTTGGAGTCTATCCCAGCTCTCTTCAGGTGAAAGGCAGGGGTCCACCCTGGACAGGTCACCAGTCCATCACAGGGCCACATATAGACAAACAACCATGCACACTCACAATCACTTCTACAGGCAATTTAGAACCACCCAAAAAAAAAAGAAAAAAAGTGATCAGCAGTGATGGCGGCAAAAGTTGGGCACAGTCCTATTTGGGATTTCTTTGACTATGACTGTGTTAACGATAAAAATAAGTGCCTTGTTGTAGAAGCAGGTGATACAATGTGTGGAATACTTCTCAAAGGGAAAAAAACCACAAATCTGAAAGTCCATTTAAAAAGCTCGCACCAGAAGGCTAACCAAGACTACTTGGATAAGCTAGCCTAAGCTAGCCCCCCTGGAAAGAGAAGCTGCAGCTGCAGGCCACTCAGTGTTGGGAAGGACCGCGAGAAAACAGTAAACATAATGGACTGTTTCCACCGGCGACCAAATAGCTGCAGGAACACCACAAGCGGGAAGATGCATTGATAAATATATTTATTGAGACCGGAACGTATACACAACTATGTGACTCGATAGCCTTCAAAAAGTTCAGTGCTTCACTTGAACCAAAATTACAACCCTAATTTATTAAATAAAACAAACTAACACTGAAACTAATAAAAACTAAACTAAAACTAAGTATTTAAAAAAAAAAAAAAACTAATAAGAAATGGCAAAACTGCTCTAAAAATGAATTAAAACTAACTGAATTTGAAAAACTAAACTAAAAAACTAAAACCAATGGGAAATCCAAAACAATTATAACCCTGGTTTGCAGATGTTAAGTGATCGGTTACATTGACTCCTCAACCACACAGCTGGAATTAAATGTGATTACATTTAAGGTTTGTGTGTCACAGAATCATTCGGTCCTTACTCAGCAGATGCGTGGCCCTTTTCATCTGTGAAGACAGAGTCGTCTTCTGATTGGTCACTGAGGAGGTCACATGGCAGAATCGAGGCGCAATCCGCTATTTCTTGAACCGGAGCGATGCTCGGACGGCGACTGGCTGTTCCATTTACTGTAGGTGGGACTAATTTACCGCCTCCGATGTTGGTAGGACTCGTATTCTGAAGATCCATGGCAACGGTACCTGACAAACGCATCAATTCTGTTTCAAATCACAGGAACAACGCCTGGATCTCCTCAGTCTAGTCAACTTTGTGAATACCTCCTTGATGCGTTACACTCATGATGCTCAGTTGAGTCTTTCTCACCCATGCTAGCAATGATGCTGTGAACAGGAAGCTGTGAAGGCCCGTCGTAGATTCCTCCAGCGGGACGTCCCTTCCTTATCTCCTGGTTGAAGATGAAGGCTGAGTTCTCCTCCTTGGTGATGTTGATGTAGTAGCAGGTGTCCGTAGCAGCCATAATGTGGTGCGGGCCAGGGTTCAGCAGGATGCTCTTGTTGTCCTCCCTTTTGATACCGATGAGACACACGCCATACCTGCAGACCACACACTTGCTGTTAGTGAGCCGTCTGTGAGGGCTGGAGGGTCATTCCACACAATCTGGAGACCATCTGGTACTGGCACGGGACCTGGAGACCAGTTACTTAACAGACCATGAACTCCTATATTACCAAAATATTTTAACTTTCAAAAGAGACTCTAAAATACTAATGATAGTTGCATAAAGCAGCTTGGCTCATCTCTGGTGCACAAGTAAAGCTTGACTGACAAAGTGTGTTACAATGTTGACAGACACATCAGCAAATCTGCATCTGAATAATGGAAAAAGAAACATGATTGCAGTAAACTAAAGATCTTAAGAGAGCTGTGCATAAAAGAGTGTCCTCAAATTACATATAAATCTGTATAAAAGCATACGTAAAACTAGAAGCACTCAGCACTCAGAGAGCGCAGACCTCCGCCAAGCGCAATAATTCCCCCATATAGCGATTTACACCATAAATATTAGTTGTACATATAACTAAAAAAGTACCATATCTTCCTTTATTTTGTGATGCACACAAAAATAAATAATAATGCTATAAAGATTTAATGCAATATTTATTCCCAAAGTCTATATATTAAAATTAAACAACCTCAATGCCTTATAAATTCAATTTATTTACAAAATCCGCCTTCTGGATCAGATCCGGATCAGCCTTTGAAATTTGATAGAGGTTCTCATTGTCAATCCCTGAGTCAAATTTCATGAGTTTTGGACAATAATTAACTGAGATATTGAGAAACAACAATTTGGGCACCATTGAGAGAAATGTTATTGAAAATTTGAAAGTGATCCAGAATCCAGGATTTCTTTCAAAATGAAATCAGTTCTTCCTTTTCACATTTCCAACAACTCCTGAAAATTTCATTAAAATCCATCCATAACTTTTTAATTTATCTTGAACACAGACAAACAAACAAACAGACAGACAGACAAACAGATAAACTCCAGCAAAAACATAACCTCCTTGGCGGAGGTAAAGATGGGCTAGTTCTACCCTGTAAAGTTAAATGAACTGTTACGAAACAGACAAACTCCTGTAAATGTTTGAGTATGTTTTCAAGTTGTAATTAGGATTAGTTATAGGATGCTCCATAACTCACTTCTTGTGCGCATGAAAGGAGGCGTATGTAAAGCTTTTTCCATTATACTCTCCAAAGAACTTGCTGTCACACAGTCGGATGTGGTAGACCTCGTTGCCGGAGCAGCATCCATACATCCTCTGCCACTGCTCTGGAGACTGCTGCCCTTCTCTGCGTTCATCCAGGGAAAAGATAAAATGAATCAGTGAGCCAGATATGTTTTAAATCCATAAAATGTTCTGATATGCATACATGTAGTCCTGACAAAACAGAAAATGGTAACTTCCAGACCTTCTGGGTGACACTGGGTCTCTTGATGAAAGCAGAGACATTAATCCATGTAGGAGTCAGATGTTGTGGCTTTAATATGCTCTTTGTAATGACTTCTGGTAATTACAAAAATTTCTCAGCCACTTTGAGCTCGATGGGCTCCAACAAGCCTGAACATTTTTTAATCATTTTTTTTTAAAGTTCTAATTAATATTTCCATACGATGGCTTATAAATTGAATTTTTTTTTTGCCTTGGTAGAATGGTGCCAAGGCGCTAACAGCAGAACCACATACTTAGCATAATAAATAAATCTTTTATACCAACTGCAGTTTGACTCTACAATGCATACACACACATCAACAGCTGTCACACGCATATTATTATTTATTCATTTATCTAAATACCTCCACAACCCTCCACCCATAACTGCATACCGTGTATGCTTGCTGCTGTAAATTGCTGCTGTACATAGTGTTGTTTACAAATTTTTTTTCTACTGTATATATTTGTTCTGTATATATCTTGTTCCTCTTCTTTATATATATATTGTTTATATATTGTTTATTTTTGTCTTTCTGTAAATTGAGCTGTGGGAACGCACAAATTTCCCCGTCGTGGGATCAATAAAGTGCTATCTATCTATCTATCTATCTATCTATCTATCTATCTATCTATCTATCTATCTATCTATCTATCTATCTATCTATCTATCTATCTATCTATCTATCTATCTATCTAATAAATGACCTCAGGTCTTTTAAACCTGTTTTCAAATTAATAAATTTTATGTGTAGCTACAAAAAACATATGCACTTAAAAAAGAACAACACACAGATAGGCTGAAAAGAAAGAAAAAAAACTACAGAAAAAGGAAAAAACATGGTTGGAAAAAAACATGTGAATGATCACAATCTTATTGGTTTGATGTTTGGTGAGTTTTAATTGAAGAAAATCAAAAAGGAAGGTTTCAACAAAAGATGTTTGGACCCAACAACTGCACACCGTTAAAACAACCATTATCAGTGAGGATAATTGAAAAAAAAAAGGCTTCAACTTGCTAGGGAGCATAAAGATTGGACTCTGAAGAAATGGAAAAAGGTCATGTGATCTGATTGGGCCAGAAAACAAAACAAAGCTCCATTTTCTGAGAATTCAGCGAGCGGTGAGGCCTATTGATCCTTTATTACAGGACCTTCTCTCAGCCAGTCGTATCAATTAAAAAAAAAAAACATCTTTTTCCATCCTTTAGAGAGCTTTTCAAACTGTTTTATTGAGGGAAAAAAAATAAATCAATGTTGCTCTCTACTTCCTGTGGACTTCCTCAATAAGCTTTTGACTGCGCGCTGGCTTTGGCTTTCTCAAGTCTTTGCACCAGCTCAATAGAGCCCATGTGAAGTATTTTGAACTTCTCAATCACATTCAGGAGAAATCAGCAAGCCTGAAGAGACAACTAACCGTCCACTGGAAGTGTGCACAAGGAGCGTGACCAGAGTGGAAGTGGCAGGGCACACACAGTTGAGAGCCAGCATGGCGTACTTGAACTCCTCCTCGCACACGACGTGATCTGAAAAATGAACAAGAATGAGAACAATGAGACTTCTAACTGAAAGGTGGACTGTGGATGGATGGATGGATGGATAACTGTTGAGAGTTCTCACGTATGTTTGGTGAGTAAAAGTGTGACGTTAACCGGAGCTAATAGTCAATTAGGATCATTGAAATCTGTCCTATTTCATGGTTTCCTTCCAAGGCAAAGTTAAAAAAAATCCACTTAACACCTCCAGTTCTTCCACAATAAAAGATTCAAACTCATTTCTTTAACCTTCATATCCTGGTGTTACAGGAAGTTACATGCGAGAACTATTTCGATATGACCGTTGGCCTCATGCAACAATCAGGATGGAGAAGCTGTTTGTTGCCTGGAAATGAGAAAATAAATACAACACTTCTTGTTCGAGTGCCTGAACTTCTATTCATTTGAGGTTTTGTGCGGACAAACTAAATTTAAATGAATGAGTCAGAGCGATGGGGATATGTGCTAATTCTTTAGTTAGTAAAGGTTCCAATGTTTTGACTATTAAAAAACTGCTGAAACATGCACAGCAGGAGTGAACGAAAAGCAAAGTTAAAAAGGTAGAAAGCTTAACAGTGAACACTAAGACTCTAAAAACCCTTAAAACAAGAGGTCTATTGCATCTCCTTCCAGATACAAGACGTTATGCGTTCCATCATAAATTGATAATGTAGTTACTGACGACCAGACAGCAAACTGATATTTCACTGACAGCTTAAAGTCCCTCACCTGCAAATTTAACATGGAACTTGTTCTCAGGTTTGAGTATTTGGACATAAAGAGGACAGTTTGGTGCAAAGTCCTTCACTGCCCAAGCTCTCAGGATGGTCTGATGGTCCTGAGAAGTAACAATGAAACATGATGCAGTTTTGAATTAATGACCAACCGACTTTTTTCTTTTTGAACACACATAATTAATAAATTGTGTAACTGTCTTACTGCAGCCATGCGGTCCACCTCGTTCCGACTGCTCAGGATGAAACAAGCCTCTGCGTCATCCATTCTGCAGCAGTGTAACAAACAATAAAAGAGAGCAATAAAGAAATCAAAACAACAAGAATAAAGCAAACCTCTGCCACAGGTGAGTAAGCTGAAACGATATCTGAACAGCGAGAGGATAAAAGTAACTTTTACAATTCAGTATTCAGTAAACATCGCCTGCAAGTATGCAGATGCACAAGCAACCTTGAATGTATTGAATATGTAGAAATGATTTTGCATATTATTAACAAAAACCTGATGGGTGCAGAATAAAAAACAAGTGTGGGAGGATTTGGAAAGCAGGGAGATGTAGGATGCAAGTCTGCCACATAGCGAGCCCTTTACCTCTAACTGGGCGATCAGAACCCTGTAAAATGTATATAGTGAAGTTATTCATTTTAAATCAAGCTACTTGTTTTTATGTAAGACGTGCTACATCTGGTACATATGTTGCACAACCGCACAAACACTCAAATAAGATAACTTTGATGAAACTCCAGAGTGTGAACTGCCATCAAAGAGAAACGGTACAACGATTGTAAGAGTCTCTAAAAGAAGTGAATTTATCACCTTAGCTTGTCTGTCGTTCTGCGAGGCATATTTTAATGTCCTGTGTACTGTAAAAATGTATTAAACTTTAATGAAAGCTGCTGCATAAAAGAATGTAACCTGTCATTAATCTAATTTAACTGCAGGACTAAACTTGGCTTTAAAATCCGGACTGAAAGTAGGTTTTCATTGCCCTCTGTCAGTGTTAATATTTTTTTTAACAGTCTTATTCATTAAACCTTTATGACTCAAACTTATCCAAAGAAACTGAGACAGATCATCAGCCATCCTCTAAGGAAAAGCCAGTTAGTTAAGTCTCCAAAAGAACGGGTGTAGCCTGAATGAATAATTGCAATGCTGTCTGAGTGGGAGCCCACACAATGGCAGAATATCTGGGCGGCATTAAATGTGGACATGTCAGGAAAAATATCACGTTTTCTGTTCTTGGGTACACATGTTTGGGCTTTATGAAGTTACCACTCATTCAAAAACTCCAGCATTAGTGTCGGGTATCATAAAATGTGATTCAGTAAACTGTGCAGATTGGCGAGCTCTGCATGCCGGCTGCTCTACTGCACTCCTGATGTCTTCATCTTCATCAGTATGGCCCTTCACGTATAAAACGGTGACAGTCTCTGTACCGCACCGTCATCGAGCCGTAAGCGGGAAAAGCCTCCTCGTCATCTCCCAGCTCTCTCAGGATCTGCCACTTACTTGGCTCTCAGCAGATCCTGGTCTTTGAGGACAGACCCTTGCAGATAGATGACTCTTTGAGACCACAGGGGGATCTGCAGCACCCTTCGCACTTGGAGGTCCATTTCGCTGGGACACAGGATCACCACATAGTAATCCTTGAAGATTGCACAAGGATCACGTCAGTAATCTACAATGCAACGCACGAAGAGACGTGCACGCGTGTGCCGTTTACTACCTGCAGCCTGGGATGCGCGTAGAATTCGTTGAGAAAATCCATGAGCAGGTCTATTTTAAGCGAGCTGACACACAGCACGACGTGCTTCTCTGTCTGAGCTCTGTGGCGACTGTAGTTCCCTCCGGACTTCTGTCTCTCCATCCACAAGTAAATCAGCTCCTCAAACTGGCACAAGGCAGATTTTGCTCGACTCGAGCTTGCAAAAGCAAAAAGACGTGACAGCTGGCAAAGATTTTATTCCATTTATTGACACCTTCTCACCTGCAGAGGTAGCACCACCAGGGCCACGCAGATCATGATGACCACCAGCAGCTGGGAGGGCCATATGCGGGGGGTCACGTCTCCGAAGCCCACGGTCGAGAAGGTGACGATGCAGAAGTAGAAGGATTTGAAGAGGGAGAGGTTTTTGCCTGCTCGCTCCAGGTGCTGAATCCCACACGTCCTGTCAAACAAATGACATCAATCATGTAGACGGGCACAAAATCATTATTTATATCTAAAATGTATTATTAATTATGAACGTGTAGCACAAAAGGCAGCTAACGGAGTAAACATTCAATTAATGCAACTGTTTAAAAACATTTTGGGTCTCATAAATAGTCTAACATTTCATTTTGACGTCACAGTTATTTCATGAAATGCATCAGTTAACTTTACAGCCTCTTTCAACATTACTTCATTCTCAACTCCAAAGGGTCAGTGAGCACAAATAAGCAGTCCAAGTCTTCTATTTACTAATGGCTCCCTCATTCCTGCAAAAATGTTCCTGAAAATAATAATGTAATTTAACAAGCGGGAACTGCATTTTCTCAATAAGTTCCCCCAGGTGATAACTCTTTTCCCCAACTTGCCTCATTAGATTCGTAGATTCTCTGCATCTCACCTCTGCGTTTGAGTTCATCTACACATACCTTAATTATGAAAAAATGAAAAACACTTTTAAAACAGTTTGAAATCCTCACCCAGTGAAGACGAGGCAGAGCAGGGTGCAGATCAGAATGAGGACCTGGTTGAACATCGCCGAGTTGGTCCTCTGGATCGCTCTGTGGACGTCATTCTGCACCGCAACGAACAGCACACTTTAACATCCGAAGATGGAAATTCAAGAATGATAAAGGCATTAAACTTGCGTCAACTGTTTTTGCAAATTAATCTGATGCGGACCTCTTCAGCGTGAAACAACAATAAAACGCTAATGCAGCTGCAACTAATGTTGCACACACACAGAGTGGAGAACAGTGAGTTGAATGTTATATGGATGATGACTGGGAGCATGAGAGCCTCCATAAACTGGTGCAGGGAAATAAGATAGTGATTATCTTACCAAAGCGAGGTGATTAAAAAGATTGAAAACATTACATTACATACACATTAAAACACACACAATAAAGTTTATGGCTTCCACTCACAATCATGTTCTCCAAAGCGCATTTAGCTAGCCAGCAGTTGAGAAAAACAGGAATGAAGATGTTCCTTATTGATGGCCAGAAGATCTGGGAAGAAAGAGGAACACTTTTAGTTTCCTTAATCACAAAAAAAAGGCACTAAAACTGTGAAGACGACACACACTCGAGTGCATGTTTTTCCTTTAAAAATTAAATAAAACATTTAATTGAATACTCAGAATGAAAGGGACAATCTGCAGTTTTTAATCTTTTCAGATTTAAGTCTCAGTTTTATTGCTGTTATTCTCTCATGATAGCATTGTATAAATATTCCATTCAATAAAAATGTACTCGTATAGTGTCTATTACACACGTGGACAAAATTGTTGGTACCCCTCAGTTAAAGAAGGAAAAACCCACAATTCTCACTGAAATCACTTGAAACTTACAAAAGTAACAATAAATAAAAATTTATTGAAAATCAAATAATCAAAATCAGCCATCACTTTTGAATTGTTGATTAACATAATTATTTAAAAAAACAAACTAATGAAACAGGCCTGGACAAAAATGATGGTACCTCTATAAAAGATGAAAACTATTTGACCAGAGTGACATGATTAACTCAGGTGTGTCCTTTAATTGACATCACAGGTGTTTCCAAACTCATAATCAGTCAGTCTGCCTATTTAAAGGCAGACAAGTAGTCACTCTGCTGTTTGGTGGAAAGGTGTGTACCACACTGAACATGGACAACAGAAAGCGAAGGAGAGAATTGTCCCAGGACATCCGAAAAAAAATTATAGACAAACATCTTAAAGGTAAAGGCTATAAGACCATCTCTAAACAGCTTGAAGTTCCTGTGACAACAGTGGCTCATATTATTCAGAAGTTCAAGACCCACGGGACAGTAGCCAACCTCCCTGGACGTGGCCGCAAGGGGAAAATTGATGACAAATTGAAGAGACGGATCGTTCGAATTGTATCCAAAGAGCCCAGAACAACCTCCAAAGAAATTAAAGGTGAACTCCAAGGCCAAGGTACATCAGTGTCACATCGCACCATTCGTCATTGTTTGAGCCAAAGTGGACTTCATGGGAGACTACACCACTGCTGAAAAAAATCATAAAAAAGCGAGACTGGAATTTGCAAAAATGCATGTTGACAAGCCACAAAGCTTCTGGGAGAATGTCCTTATGATAGATGAGACCAAACTGGAGCTTTTTGGTAAGGCACATCAACTCTATGTTCATAGACTCAAAAACCAAGCATACGAAGAAAAGAACACTGTCCCTACGGTGAAACATGGAGGAGGCTCAGTAATGTTTTGGGGCTGCTTTGCTGCATCTGGCACAGGGTGTCTTGAATGTGTGCAAGGTAAAATGAAATCTGAAGACTATCAAGGCATTCTGGAGAGAAATGTGCTGCCTAGTGTCAGAAAGCTTGGTCTCAGTCGCAGGTCATTGGTCTTCCAACAGGACAACGATCCAAAACACACAGCCAAAAACACCCAAGAATGGCTGAGAGAAAAGCGTTGGACTATTCTAAAGTGGCCTTCCATGAGCCCAGATCTGAATCCCATTGAACATCTGTGGAAGGAGCTGAAACATGCCATTTGGAGAAGACACCCATCAAACCTGAGACAACTGGAGCAGTTTGCTAATGAGGAGTGGGCCAAAATACCTGTTGACAGCTGCAGAACGCTCATTGACAAATACAGAAATTGTTTAATTGCAGTGATTGCCTCAAAAGGTTGTGCAACAAAATATTAAGTTATGGGTACCATCATTTTTGTCCAGCCCTATTTCATTAGTTTGTTTTTTTTAAATAATTATGTTAATCAACAATTCATAAGTAATGGCTGATTTTGATTATTTAATTTTCAATAAATTTTTATTTATTGTTACTTTTGTAAGTTTCAAGTGATTTCAGTGAGAATTGTGGGTTTTTCCTTCTTTCACTGAGGGGTACCAACAATTTTGTCCACGTGTGTACAATGTAAACTGTCTCTAGGAGCTTTTTAGAGACCCAGAGCATGACCCCCGAGCAAATATTAACTATATCTAATTTATTAAATCTTAACTATGAAACCACAGCGACTATTAGCAAAGGAAGCAGCACATAAAAACACTTTAACGGTGCTACAACATTAGAAATAACTCTCCCAACAGTAATATTGGCTCCGTGAGACCCCTGTGGTCTCCTGCAGAACATCCCCCACTGTAAACCTTCTTTTTTTTTTGCTTCTCAGAACATTAAACGGTTTTTCGTGCATGGCAGTGTGCACCACCCTGCTGAAGGAGGCCACTGTCACCACCTTTTTCTGCTAAAATCTCTTTTCCATCTCCTCAGATGAACATCGTGCACATGCCCATCTAGGCTCATAGGACCTCCATCACTCCATGTTCCAGGTCTGACAGTAATATGTCCATTGTAGGTCATCCTTGCAACACAATTAAGTCTTTATAAAAGTTGCTCAGCCCCCCCCCCCCCCCCTTTTTTTTTTCCTGCTTGCAGCAAAACAACTTTAAGAACAGGCTGCTCATTTTCTACCTGACATTACCTTTCCACCTGTAACAAGAGTGTCAAAGCTCTTCCCTTAGCTGTTAGTGGTTTCAGTAGTGTGACTAATTGGCTTACAGAGCACTTCTGCGTTTACTGCTCTGACAGCGATCACATGATCATATTCAGGAGGTAAAAGACTGGCCACATTCAACGCTTTAACCAAGGGTGTGACTGTCGTCCAGTAGCGCTGCAGTTAAGCCTGACGTTGCCGCCACGTGTTCATACTTTCACATATACTCTATTTGGTTATAAAATGAACAAATGTTTTAAGTGAAAACAAAACCTCCACCAAGTTCTGAGAAGTCCTTATTGGAGTCTATCTGTGGGTTAACAGAGCCGCAGACATGTCAGGATGTTTCCTTTTTAAAACCACAAAAATCTCCAAGCGACTTTATTTCATTTAGCTGAAAGCAGTGCAAACTGTGTCTGTGTTTGGTCTGGTCTGAATCACCTGATAAGTTTGTTAACTTATTGTGTAATATGTGATTCGTCAAACCTACGCAGATTAGTTGTTGTGTTGCTTGTACTCTTCGCTCTGCATAAATGCTTTCGTTTTCAAATGACGCACAATAACAGCTGGAGAGGAATGTTTTAGTGCACTCCAGCAAGCTGAGGGTGCAATAACAACACTTTGCATGCATTAATCATACAGAACTGTAAGCTATGTACTTTAGCTCAGTGTTAATCAGAAACTAAAGCCTACATGCAGGTTCCAGGCTTCAGCTCTTGTTTTGGTTTCACCATTTCATTTGATTTGAATCTTCTTTTTCAGGAGCTGGTTCGGTTGTTTATATGATTACCGTGTTCATACAAGACGAAATGAACCAACAGGAAAGCAAGCTCAAGTGTTATCTGAACTAAATGTGAAGATGTTATCTGTGGATGGGAAAGCACCCGAAATGTGCATCGTTTGCTTTGTTCCCTCCATATTTAGTCTGCCTTTCTGTCACTTTCTCAAGAGAAAAAACTATGCCTTTCTTTTCAAAAGTAATTTCAATCAGTTCTTAAAAATCCTCAATGGGGTTCAGGTCTGGACTCTGTGGTGGGCGAAAATGTCTCGTGCTTCCTGAACCAGTCTTTCACAGTTTGAGCCCGATGAATCCTGGCATCATCATCCTGGAATATCCCTGGCATCAGGAAGAGAAATAAAATACCTTACTGGAATAACCTGGTCATTCAGTATCTTCAGGTAGTCAGCTGACCTCATTCTTTGAGCTCATACTGTTGCTGAACCTGGACCTGACCAACTGCAGCAACCCCAGATCAGAACACTGCCCCCACAGGCTGGTACAGTAGGTACTAGGCATGATGGGAGCATCACTTCATCTGCCTCTCTTCTCTGGAATCAGAGTAAGTATATACTCATGAGACCACACAACCTCCTTCCTTCATTGCTCTAGAGTCCAAAATTTATGCTCCCAAGTAAACAGAAGACTTTATTTTCCCAGTTAGCCTCACTGATCAGTGGTTTTCTTAAGGCTACACAGCTGTTCAGTCCCAATCCCTTGAGTTCCTTTAACATCGTCCGTGTGGTAAATGTTTAAGTGATCGCAGATCACCATCATTCAAGATTTTTTCCCACCATCCTTCTAATTTTTATTAACCATTGGACAGTTCTTAACCCAACTGCAGTGGTTTCAGAAATTTCCTTTGATGTTTTATTTGCTCGATGCCAATAATTTGAATAGTTCTGAAAAAGATTAAGATCTTTTCTACGACCACAGGATGTGTTTCTGACATGGTTGTTTAAGAGATGAGAAACTGCATCACTGCATCAGTTCAGGCTTAAATGATCGTCAATGAAACATGATCATCCAGCAGTAATTATCCAACAGGAGGCTCTTACCTATTTGATTAGTTAAATCAAGGTGGTGATTTTTATTTTGGACGGTCAGTGTATGTGGCTGGGAGGCAATAAAGATGAGGAGTTACTTCAGCCGCCAAATATACATTTTCTTTCTTAATATGTTGTTTAATACTGCACACTTTTGTGGAAGCAAGAAACTGGACAAATACAAGAAAAGCACAATCTTTGTCAGAGTGGTAGATGATTAAGTGGCTTTAGCAGTCCAGTAGGGAGATCGATTTCCTTTACAGTCACTGAGACACATCAGAGGAAACAACATCTTAAGGAGGTATTGCATCAAAAATTTCAGAATTGGTTCAAGTCTTACTGTAATGATGAAGGGGACTGTGTTGATCATCTCCAAAAGAAAAGACACCTGAAAAATTTGCTCCCAAATGTTCCCCTAAAAGTAAAAAAAAAACAAACATATGTCCTTTTCAAAGTTTTACATGTAAATGCATCATAAACAGTGAGTCACTGCACACATCTTTTCTACTTTAGTCTTTCATCTCACTGAAGCAATTATTCCTTCACCTCAACTAGATCCTGCAATTACCATCAATCTTTAATATGACAAATGACTTGGGCTAATTACATCATTTATGAGATGTCAGTCTCACACCCTTTAAGCAATTAAATGAACAGAGTGCATTAATCGTGTAGGAAGGCAGAGTGTGTTTTATTGTTTCACTTTTGGTTTTTCTCTCACCTTGTAGCTCAGATACATCAGTAACATAGTTTCCAGGAAACTAATTATGGCCACAATCACCTGTGGAAACGGCAAAAACAGTAGAAATAAGTCATAAAGGGACTTAAACTGTTACGATGTGTCAGAAACGATCTCATGAGAATGAAACTTAACTTGACTCTTTAAATCAATAAAACTTTTAATCATATTGGTTTGTCTTTATTCTGCTGTGACTCACTTGAATGGCCCAAACCGGAACCTTCCTGTCCACCCAGAAGATCAACTCCCTGACAAAGAGAGCGCACAAGGACAACATCTGCACTATGTTTAACAGTAAATAAACCCACAGGTCCCAGAACAGATACAGCATCAGTTGTGTGAATACAAGTGATGAGCTGAGATAACAATGTGATCAAGCTGTCAGTTGTATCTCTACAAAGGTGTCGACAGCAGGCAGAGCTTCATAATGAAAACAGCGATGTCAGGATGGCTGAGAAGAGAAGGGACAGAAATGAGAGCGAAAAGCCTTTTTTACAGTGCTTACCAGTTAATTTCTCTGTCCTGCACTGATCCATTCCACTGGCAGTCGACACTGAAAAGTAGCGATCGTGATGAAGGGGAAGAAGCCAACATGACAGGGAAGTAAAGAGCAATGAAAATATGACAAGACATGATCTTATTATTATAAGGTGAACCGTCATCAGCTTCTTAAATATTCATCAACATTGATGATAGAGTTTTTCAGGTTCAACAACTGTTTTAGTACAATATAAGGTCCCAACGATTCACTAAATCCTTGCATTTTCCCCAACTGAAAAGGATCACAAAGAAACTTTTGCCATTTTTTCTCCACGCCTGTAGGTTAAACAGCCTTCACAGAACTGTCCAACATTTCCTGTCGCTCGGTCTCTTGCTCACTAACTCACCTGCTTCCTCTTTGGTCATTACTTTCTCGAGTCTCTTAGTGACCTTTGCCCTCATGTAAGCTGTAGCTGTGTGAGCTAAGTTTAGGTTGTTCAGGTGAAACGTGCGGCTTACATGCACAGTTTAGTTGAACTACGGCTGCAGCACAACTGGGCTGATTGTACATTTTGTGTGTCATGCGTACACGTTCGTTTTTGTTTTCTCATCTGTATTGCCCACCTTCCTCCAGTCCCGCTGGTTGACTGAGATGTTTACATGTATTTTAAAACTGTCTGACTAATGTTAGATTTATTCTAACATCATGTTAGCATACTTATAGTGCTTTATGGTGCAGACAGCAGGGTCATGAGGCGACAAGAGCTAGTTACACTTCCTAAATGGAAGCAACTATCCGACTCTATAATGAACCTTGATTCAGTCTAGTTCTCTTGTCACTTTGTTAGCATCCTCACTTCTTCTTTCACCGGGTACTGAGACATGTTTGTGTGACAATGAAAACTCATTCTAGACTGAAGTGAAACTTCTTTTCTCTGTGCGTGAGCCCAACCATTTGTTGTTGCCATTTGAAGCGGTCTGCTGCGCTGCGCTGTGGCTGTTGCCGGTTCCCTGACCAGGGTTGTCGGTCATCACCCTGATGATGTACAGCAGACAGGTGAGCAGCTTCAGGCAGAAGTTGAAAACACGAATCCTCAGGCCTGAAGACGAGAGAGGAGGATGAGAGCAGAACCAAGATTTTCTGTGAGAATGCAGTGTCATTTTGCACTGTACACGCTTGGATGTATGTTTGTAATTTTGAGTCAACGCCCTTTCTTTATTTTCCAAATGCATCTGCATCTTATGAGGAGCAACTTTCTGAGTTGGCTTTAGTGCTGTTCTCCTCTAATGGACTCATTGAATGCGTTATGTAACAGCCCATTTAGGGACACATGAAAACGTCCTGCTGCCCGATGCACTTACTTGATCTTTGGTTTTTGATAAAGAAAAGCTTCAGGCGCTCCTTGAAGGTGTTTTCATTCACATAAAACTCCACTTGCACCCTAACAGGGAAAGAGAGGGAGAGCAACTGTCACGCAGCATCAAGCAGACAGACCCACGCAGATATTTTTCACAACAGAGCCGTTCGCACAGGATGAATATTCATGCCGCTGCTTTTCTAATCGTCTGCCGAAGAAGAGTGGGCAATTATCTGTCTCTTATTTTGTTCCCAGTTACAAGGCAGGGTTACTGCAGGCTAGAAAGCTTGAACAAAACACTCTAAAGAGCAGCTATTACAGTACGGGGGGATAGTGTCAACCAGAATTAAAGTCAAGAGAGAATTTGATAAATGCCTTGTTAGTTCAGTGTACAAGGTAATAAGGATGTAATTAAATTTATAAAAAAGAAATATTGACTTAACAAACTGATATTCTTCCATAGAAAGCCTTTTTTTTTTTTGCTTTTTTTTTGAGACAATTTGTCTCCATGTAACTTTAAAAACCCAACTAAACATCTTTAATGCCCAGCAGAAAGATAGGAAAGTTAAAAATATGGAAAGATAACCATCCATTCCATCCATTAACCAAACCATATTATTTATTCCACTGCAGGGTAACAGGGATCTGCTGGAGCCTATCCCAGCTCTCTTAGGGTTTTTTTTTTTTTGTTCAGTTATTCACTTCAGTTCAGCCATTACTCCTATTTTCTTTTCAGAAGGTTTGACATTTAAACCTTTACATCAATGCACTGACTTTTTTTTCTAAATTGCCTTTCATTATATACTTGTCACTACAATCCTCTCAGGACTTTTTTGTTATGATCTGGGGGTTTTGGTGTTGGGATTAGTAAAGTCCTGTCTTACCTGCCCTCTGTTTTGTCTGGATGGATGTTTGTTATTCATGTTACTGAAACTGAAGAACTTTTACTTTTCCGTATGTTTTTTTGAGCATTCCTATGGTTTGGGTCCTCCTCTACCGATGACCCGTGGAGTCCATCTCTGGGGTCAACTCTTGGACCAATGCTCATGCAGACGACGCTCAGATTTCCTCTGCTCTTTCACTAAATTACTATGGTCCACTCTGTAAGTGCTTGAAGCAGATTACTAACTGGGTGAAATCAAAATTTCTTCAAACTAAATCCAGACAAGACAGAAATAATTCTATTTTGCAACAAAAAGGAAAGAATGAGAGCTGCTGCCCAGCTTGATCCCGAGAGGTGACACCTCAAAAACCTTTCATTGACTCCGACCTGAGCTTCAGCAGCCACAACAACGCTGTGACTGAATTCAGCTTTTTATTACCCAAAACAACTTTCAAAAGCGATCTGACGTAAGAAGCGGATTTAGAGAAACCTTCATCTCATTCAAGCCGTGATCTCCACCATACTTGACGACTGTAAAACTCTCTGCTTGGTGTTCCCGGGATGACTATTAGACAGCTTCAGTTCATGCAGAATGCTGCTACCGGAGTTGCATTTACTCGTTTAGAATACGCGACTCACAAATCTTTAAATATACTCAAGCTACACTGTGAAAAGAGACCTTGTAGTAGCCACAAAGGGGCAAAGTCAATAGAAACGAGTTGTAAGAGATAAATGTCAGACAGTGTAGACAGGAAGGTGAATTGATAAGTGCAATAAAATAAACTGCAAAAGAATAAAGTGAGGCTTAGTAGTAATAGTAGGTGGGTTCCTAAGAGGTATGTCTTTGATCTTGAAAATGGAGATGCTCTCATAGCCTTTGGTCACTCATCCTAACTCCCTGGACCCGGCTTGCCTTGTATGGAAAGAGACACAGAAAAACTGAGGACACCACTTCTGTCCTCAAAGCTGTACACTGGCCACCAGTTACCTGCAGAACAGACTTTAAAGCGTTGCCTGTCAGTCGACAAATCGCTCAGTTATGCGGGACCACAATGCAATTTCTTATCTCCTTGTAGAACTTAATCCTTGAATTAAATGCTTGTAGAAGCTTAAGCTGGAACCAAACTATGCTGCACACAGATGAAACAAACTTCCTGTTTACAGACAATATGTTTCAGATTTGAAGTTAATCCGAAAACCCGGCTATCTTCCTGTGCCTTTGTCTAATTTAATTTTCTGCTACAGCAATAACTGCACTGTTACTCCTCATCTAATCTCATATTTGTTTTACAACCTTTTAGCCTCTATTTTATTTGACTTTATTACTTGTTGTTTTTAGACTAAATTAATTTTGTCTCATGGATTTCAGCTACATTTTTTTTCTTTTCATCTTTTCATCTTGTTGCTTTTGTAAAGTACTTTGTGGTATCTTGCCTAAACTTGCCTTGCCTTAACTCCACTTACTTATGATAATATCATCATTATGGAAGTGTTCCCTTATGACTTAATTAATTATAATAGTATCAAAAACTATAAGTCCCTATTTAACACAAGCAAAACCAATAAAGCATAAATGCGAAATGAAGGGTATTAAGGTCTCTTCACATTGATTTTCTGCTGGTCAGTCAGGAGCAACACATGTAGTACGTACTCTGAGTGAGGAGGAAACAACAGCTTTTTCTTTGGGTATTTCCTCATGCAGTTTAAAAGAAGAATAATTGTACAAAAACAGTCAATTTGTCAGACAGACCAAGTGCAAACGCAGACTAAGAGGAAAGTCGTGAACGAGCAACACTGCTTTGGTATGTAGCTTGGCAACAGGAGATACAGTCACATTATTAATGTATAATCTTCAAAGCACTGCTCTCAGAAGAAAGTGCAGACTGGAAAAAAAAAAGACAAGAGAAAATGCAAGCCTGAGAGATTAGAATAATTTCATAAAGGTTGAGAAGATTGTGTGCTACTGCTGCTGCTGCAAATAATCCACTTTTGGCTTCTGGGTGAGAGGATCATCATGGGAAGGAGAGAGCGGTGCAGCCTGTTGGATGAAACAGCGCGACGGCTTTTCTCTTTCTGAATGATGGTTAAACTGCATCCAGCGGTGCAGAAACCCCCACACAGTTGAAACGGAGAGGACACACACTTCAACTGAGAGCTGGCTACCACATAATGAGGGTCTCTGTGTGTGTCTGTCCGTTTGTCTGGCTTCCTCACTCCTCTGCCTACACATGCACACGTGCACATAATGGTGGACGTAATGACCCTTAATCAGCCATTGTTGAGTACACAATTGTGAGCTGAACTGGTCTGAAATTAGTCCTCCTGCCGTGTCACAATGGAGCTCCAGCCAACAAGATGCACAGCTAATTAGATCTTTTTTAAACATCTAATTGAAGCTGAGGGAATGGAGGCAGCTCTGAACCACATCACTTCACCTGAAGGTGTTCATCAACAACACAAGACACACGCGGTTTGAAGGCAGGAATTTTAAACCAGAGGATAATCAATTAGTCAGCCATAAGAAGATTAGTGCACTCCCTGTTCTCTAGCGAGTAAAGGGCAAACAAAATATCTCATTTTAGATGTGTTTATTAGATTTTCCTTTCTCTTTCTTATGTGAGAGTAAATTAGCTGAACAGAGGGGTATACTACGAAGCAAGTTCGACACAGCCAGGCTTTCTTTGGGTGAGCTGGCTTAACAAACCTGAAACTCGCGATCAGAGATAACCGGTACCACGACGGTGGTTATCAACTATCTTTGTTAACCGCGGCTTTCTGCTTTCTGCTCTGTGTGCGTTCACACGAAAGGGGGCGTTTGACGCGTCATTTGACGCCTCTTCCGGATAAAATGGATAGATGGCGGTCCGTATATTTCAGTCAGGAGGAGCAGGTTTTAATAATGCAGGGCTATGAGGATTTCAAAGAAATCTTTACGGCCAAAAGAAATACTGTTGGTGCGAATAAAGCCAGAGAGGAGTGCTGGCAAAAAAATGCAGATCGTGTAAATTCGTAAATTATATTTATTTCACCACTATATTTATTTCACAACCTTAATTAATCTCTCTCCCTCTTTTAGAGCGCTTAAACTTTAAACTTAATGCAGCAGATTTAAACATTATGTAGGTCTGACTGTCCCATTATGAATGATAAATGAAAATCACTTTAGTTTTTTGCTAAATCTATGTGAAATTAATTTAAGATTTAATATCTGTTATACACACTCACCGGCCACTTTAATAGGTACCCTATCACCATGGGGAACTTATGAATGAATCATATATTACAACATTTCATATGAAATTCCACGTCACACTGATTATCAATATAATGGACTATTAATTTATGTTACCTGATTTAGTAAAACGCTTCTTTTATTTGAAGTGTGGGCAGATGGCCAGGGAATACTACAAACATATTCAGCAGTTTAGTAAGAGCAAGTACAACCTTTATTCCAGTATTCTGGCTCAGATTTTCTGCATCACCAACTGAATGCATGTAGGTTCCCGTGGCAAAGAAACGCAAAGAAACGCACACCGTTTGCGCTACTGTGAGCGCACGGCTGCGTTTGGTGGCGCTGCCAATATATGGCTCTAGCAGATTACAAATGTAACGTATTCCCTCAGCTGGAAATCTCTAGCGTTCATAGAGAATATGGTCATGGGAAGCCAGCGGATCAGTCCGGTCTCTGAATACTCTCCCTCCATTGCACAATCCTGGCGCTAAAGTCAATAGGATTGGGTGAAAGTGAAAGGGCGGTGCTTTTTAGAGCCGATTTGAGCCTAAACTCTGCACATAACCTGCTCCGGACCAGGATAAGTTTGCAGAGTAAGTTACCATGGTGATCTAGCCAGGTTGAAAGAGAGCCACCTTCGTGGTACCGGAAATCCTGGTTTTAGACTCAACATACCTCGCTAACCCTCTAATCTCGCTTCGTAGTACACCCCTCAGGGGGATGAAGGTTCTCCCAACAAGAAGAACCAAAACAAGCTGATTCTTTGCAACACAGACAGGTTTATTTTATCTTTTTTTTTCATATTTAAATGCATCTCAAAGCACTTTAAATGAGTCGTTTTGAAAAACTGATTTTCACTATTATCTATCACTTCAACAACAACAACAACAACAACAACAAGACATCATAATTAATCCATCAGTAGTTCTTCATATCACGGCACGACTGTCCCCGAACAAGATGGATAAACTGCACTTCCTATGAATAAACACAACCGCTGTTCTGTGTGTCTCAGCAGTTTTTAGGCGCGCTTATCAAACTGACAGAGAATGCAGTTCACTTCTTCCTTTGCCCATCGGAAAAGCCATAATTACAATTTGCTCTATCAGAGGAAAGGCAGTAAACAGATCAAAGCCCCACGGTGTCATGCTGCCACCATCTAATCAGTGCATCCAATTCACCTAAAGTCATGCAGAAGACAGAGTAAAACCTCATCACTTGGCCCTACCTCTGTCCAGCGTCACTACCAAAAGGATCTGACCTCCAGGTGCCCACGGACGGACTGACCCAGGTGTGGATGATGCTCTCCGGATCCATCGTGCAGAACACGTGTAGCTGTGTCGTGCAGCGAGTCTTAATTCCTACAGTTTGGGCTTGTTGGCCAACGCACCTCCCTGCAGCTCTGACATACCACAGCCTGTCAGTCTGATGATTATCTTTTTCTTTTTATGGAGAAACAAAAAAATATATATATACATAATATAAACACCAACTAGAAGAAGAAGTCACAAAATCCGAAAAAACACTAACACTAATCATTTATCATGAGGAGCTGAAATATTTTTAGAATGGTGTACAAATCTCTCTCTCTTTTTTTCTGTTGTGCGCGGGCCTGTTGCCACAGCAACATTACCATGACGGGAATAACCATAACTGATACTGCTGCAGCGTGGTCCTCTCCAACAGCACTGCAGCATCCTGACAAAGCTGTAAACATTCAAAGTGACATACTGAAAGGATCAAGAGGCACGCCGCTTTGTTTTTTTTTGGTGGCATTCACATCATGTGGACATTATCAGTGGTTTAAATGACGTCTTCATGGTTTATCGCTAGCAGAGCCCAAAGGCATGTGCTGTCTTTTTTATTGAATTGTTCTAATAACGGGAAGCAGCGCAGGGTTGAGTTGCTATCCATACTCTGTCATGGTGTTTGCATCAAATGATATAGGAGAACAAAAGAACCAGAAAGTGATGCCAGAAAGCAAAGAAGGAAACATCAGAAGAACTTCTCTTTTCCCGTCTCTTCTCCACACTCCATCTCCCACCTATTTGTCTCTTCTAAATGTGAAAAGTCTGAAGTGCTAATTTGCTGATGGCCTCCTCCATGAGTCAGTACATTAGAAAGTACCGGAAGGGGCCATTCCACTTGAACCCCTTTTCGCCCACACATGTAGAGCCACTTCATACGGCTTTCCAAGTTCCATCGAGCACTTTACATCATAATGTGGCTTATGCCTGTATAATACGTGACATTTTTCTCATCGGTATTTTGCTGCTGAAATTTGCTATATTAAACTGGCAAATACTTTGCTAAGAAACAAGATGACAGCACTTAAAATAGAAATAAAAATGTGAAAAACTCAAACCGCAGACAGAAAGCAGTAACGCATAAGCACTCAAATTAAGGTGGTATTTTGCTGGTGCTTGGATTTATACATTTTATTTTTTTTTTATTTTTTCTTATGCTTGCCTGCCTTTGAGAAAGTATCACTTAAGGGATGGATGATCCTCTACAAAGATGTGACCAGTGATATTTGTGAGTTCAGTGAGAACATCTGAACACAGGCTTGGAGGAAGACCACAGCAAATATAACCTGAAACATTATTCCCATCCAGCAGCACTATTGACTGGAGACAAGAGATAGGTTCATTGGCAGGGTCAAAGCAGAGACACAATAACAACTGTCTAAATGGGAGATGAAAATGTTGACTGCTTTATCGAGGAGAACACAGTGTTTGTTGCCAGGGCAGACGGGGAAAAGGTCATCTTTGACAAAAAGCATTTGCAGAGCTTGTTATTGCTCATAAAATAAAATAGATATGACAAACACTGCAAAAGCACTGCGGTCTGAAAGGCTTCCTGCTGCTGGAAGGGCATCAGAATTACATTTGACCTTAAATAATCTGGATATCCCAAGATCATGAACCAAAGTAGATGCCTTGTCAGAAAAATTATGTTTTACTTTTTAAGATATTTTTTTTTAAACTTCATTTTGGACTGTGGCCTTATTAAGTCTCAAGATCATTAGATCTCACAGTATCGGCAGATGAAAACATGGATGACAAAAAAAAAATAAAACTAAAAGTAGGATTTATTGGTCAGTTTTGATTGGAAAATAAATCATAAAGTAGTTAAAGTTTCATTTTTGAGATAAATATATAAATATGTTAAAGTTTCAATAGATTTCACACAGTTTGCTACACATTCCTCCACTTTTCCACATAACCGCAAATCTTTAGAAACTGGCCCCGTTTTCAGCACCACGGACAGCACCGAAAACTCCATGTTCCTGCTCTTATATCCCAAAGCACATTTCGACTGGAACAGAGAGCACTTCAAACAGCACTTATATGTGCTCAGACTGCAGGAGAGCAGACAAAGCAAAAGCTCCATGCAAAATCACTCACTTTTCATCATACAACCATTAAAAGTTGTACAGCAGATGTGGATCAAGTGGGTTTGAATTACAATTAGGGGCCTTTGTTGGCTGTTAAGAAAGAGGCACATCAATCAGTGTAGCTGGTATGTGAAAGAAATATGAGATTACCAGAAATGTTAAAAAATTCAACCATAAATCTGAGGTCAAATTAAACTTTAATTTTAGTTTAAATGAGGCAGGTTGGTTTGCTATTGTATCCACAGTGTATTCACTGCTGACCATAATCAAGTAATTAGTAAGTAATCAGTCCGCACAATTTAACGACTTCAAGAATAACTTGCATGCACGGTTATATCGAATCATAGAACATATGAAAACACCAGCACTTAGTGATGTAAAGTCATCTTAGTTTTAAGTAAACAGAACAAATGTGTTTCAGCTATCAGCTGTCATCAGCATAAAACACAACAGCTTTGACATTATAAATGACCAGCTATAAATGACTAGCTAGAAGCTATGGACACCATGAATTATGAGCCTTTTTTATTCATTCTTTTTTTTTTTTTTTTACCCCTCATAGAGCCACAGAGGTTTCTGATCCCATTTGTCATTAAGAAGGAGGTAAGGTCTTGGACAAACTGCTAGTTCATCACAGGGTCACACAGAAACAAACTGGATAAGCACTAAAACACCTCACACTCCTTCTAATGTAGAATGATGAAACAATTTAGGAAGAGTATTTTCTTTTAATTGTGGCAGAGAGCTACACTGACTGGAGCAAACCCACACAGGCAGGGGAACAGCATGCAAACCCCATACAGAGTGGCCCAAGATGGGATTTGATGCAGGAATGTTCTATATTGGGTTTTGTTGTTTAAAAACTTATTTAAAAGTTAAACAAAACAGTTGCTAATGTGTAACTACTGGCTTGTAAACAAATTGAGCAGTTGAAATCCTCCCCACTGGAATAATTAGCTATTACAGTTATGTGTTGCAGAATTTTTTTAAGAACTGCCTACATGTCCCACAAATTTACCTTTTTTCTTCCTTCTTCTACTTATGGATTTTTCACTTTAACCACCAGCGGTGTCTTATGAGCCTTTCTGATGCAACTTTTTCTGCCCTTTTCAACCTGCCTCCTATGAGACGCAGTTGCTCTTCATGTCCATTCATGCTGCCGTCATCATTACCTGTCATCGTTCTGGAAGTTCTGGTCCCCAAGCAGCAAGTCTCTGAATCGGAAGCGTGGGGGCAGCGGAGGCACCTCACTTTCCAGCTGCTCCATCCTCAGGGCTGAGATGTCTAAGATAACTCCGCTGCTGCTGCTGCTGCTGTTGTTATTGATCTGGAGTGGTGCTTGGAAGGAGCTGGAGCAGGAAGAGGAGAAAGGTAAAGAGGCAGAAGGGAAGAAAAAAGTGTGGAGGGGAGTTCTCCATAAACGTGAAGAGAGCTGGAAGGAAAGAGGGTGGCCTGAAAGTGCATGGAAGGTGAGGAGGACCAGGACAGGAAACACAGGATAGAAAAATGTAATGTGGTGAGCTTTTATAGAAATACACATAAGTATGGGTTTGAAAAAACAGAGGAAAAAAAAATAAAAGCACATTACCAAAAATATTTACTGAAGTTTGAATACTTCATTTTAAGGAGTTTTTTAAACAGCAAAAACAATTGTTCTGTATATATATAAACACAGATGAGCTGATTATGGAGAGATTTAGTGGGAATTTAGAGTAAATTTCCAACACTCTTCTCTTCTTTCCATGCCTCAGTGATCATCTCAGCATCATCTGTGCAACCACCTGGAAAAGGCACAACCCCTGTGAATGTGGCAACTTTCTTTTAAAAGATTTTTGCAGCACTAGTGGGCTTAATTGAGAGGAAAGAGACAGGAAAGGACCAGATGTGCAGCAAAGGGGTCAAAGGCAGGGACTCAAACTTGAAGCTATCCAGCAACCCTGGATGCAGAAATGGTACTTGGCAGTGGTGTAATTTTTTATCCACATGAATGTAATTATACTCAAATCAGAAGATCCAAATACTTCTTCAGCTACGTTGCTTGAAGCTTAATAACACCAGATGACCTTTATCATACAAGAACTGTTGCAGATAGCCAGATGCTGAGCCTGAATGATGAAAAAGGTGCATTTTAGTATTTTGGGTTGTTGTCTTTGACCTGGGAGAAGACAGGCTGATGTCAGCTCTTTAATCCTCATCAGTTTTTCCAACAACTCAATTTAAACTGAATGTATTGCACTGTTTCTTTTTCCTGTATAGCTTGGAAGAATGTCTATCTGAGAAATTATTGAGATAGCTAAGATAAAAAAAAAAAGAACATCCTGTTTTTCATGAGTGATGTGTTCTTGGTTTTGTGTGCTGCTGTTTTCAGTTTCCTAGAAACATATGGTACATGAACAACAAAACAGAGACTGAATAAAAAAAACTCAAACATCCTCTCTCCATCAGTCTGTCCCGCATCAAGCTTGTCATTATAAAAGCATCACTGATGGAAGGTATATTTCCCTTTTTTTCAGAAATCAATCCAGCAGCTCAGAAAAGAATTCATTAAATTGGGTTTCAAATGTTATAGTCTTAACTTATTATTTTCTTTCTTTGCCAAAATACATCCCAAATGTAACAAAGAGAACACACACACATACATTGTACCACGACTGAATGTGCTTCGATCTAATATTACCTATTTATATTTAAAGCAGTTACTGGCTGATGACAGGAGGTTATTGAAAGTTGATGCCGCAGTGAACAGCTGAGCACACAACAGTGGGTGACAGGTGAAGATGACACTATGGATGAAAAAAACAAACATCATGCACAGAGGAGGAGGGGGAAAAAAAACATTTTAAAATATGTAATTTTTCCACAGCTTTCACGAAGCAAACTCTTCATCTGAGCAAAAACGTGACCATCTCCGAGATAACTTTGAGGCAACCGAATCTCTGACGTGGATGCCAAAAGTTGGCTTTTATCTCTCTTACCTTGGCTCGTGCTCGCTCACCGTCCCGTCGTCGTTCACAAATGACTCATTCACATAACATTCACTGCACATTGTGGCCGGAGAGCCGGAGCTTCCGTCGGACCGAGGAGCTGAAGTGGTCGGCGTGGAGTCCCCGTTGATGAAGTCGTCTTCCTGGGTTAATTGCATGGAGGGGGGAGGGGGGGGGGGGTTGATTCCTTACTGTGCTTGCGTATCTCACCTATACAGGTGCATTCTTGGAGCTGAGGTGTTCAGCCTACGCAGGTGGAGGCTGCGGGCAAAGTGGCAGCTGAACAGAGAAATCTTAATAAACGGATTGATGCTGGTGGAGTTATTAGTCTGGTAGTGTTGTTTGCGTGTGCGTGTGTGTGTGTGTGAGTGAGGGGAGGGAGGGATGGTTTCGGGGGATGCAGAGGACAGGTTTGAAGCAGCCAGCATGACTGCACTGCCGCCTGAACGGGGGTCACATAACTGTTGAATTGACGCCTAACTGTCGCTCAGGAACCAGGGAGATTAGCACCCCCTGCTGGAGGCTCCCAGGAAGCGCAGCCAGATGGAAACGTCTAAAAGGTTTCACATTCAGGCGCATGGGGTTTGCTTTCGAGTGAAAACTTTGGATTAAAATAACACTTTTATTATCAACCTTGACAGGCTGTTTCCTGTGGAACTATAATATAATAAAGTGCAAGTGCAGAGGTGAAAACATAGTCTGTCTACTTGTTATGGGAATCTGAGTTTGCATTAGTTTAACCTCTGTGTGACCCCCGTGTAAAATGTTCTGAACCAGCTGCACTTATCAGTTGTGCAAAAGCGTCATTGCAAAGTGGCTCATCGTTTACACATGTTCATTTTATATGTGGTTTGTGAAGCCTCTGAAGAAACCACCTGGCATCCTGGACCTCTAACTCACACTGCTCATTTCTCAACATTTAACACACACTTTGCAAGATGAAGAGGATGAAAGAAGTTACATTTCTTCACCTTCCCACCTCCTCAAAGCAACAGGGATGTGATCACATGCTGACATTTAACTCTGACTGGCACTCTCACTTCCGATAGGAGAAAGGGTTATATGCATCATTAAGATTGTTTGTACTGAATGGAAAAGAATTACATAAATATGATGCATTTTGATTAATTTGGTTTATTACATAAGCATAAATAACATGTAATTCAAACGAATATATGCTATTTATCTTGTATAGGTAACCTGATTATTATGCAATTCAAACAATATACTTTATGTATTTTTAATAAATACTCTCATTATTATGAATTTAGAGTTATTATACTTCATTAATACTAAATACATAAACCTGAGGATTATGCATTTCAAATAAATAGGCTTTATTACACTAATGAATATGCATCATGTAAGGTTTATTTGGTAGGTTTGTGTTAAAATTATCTAAAAAAAAAAAAAGTAAATGGGAATTTGTCATGTAATAAAATTACATAAATCTTAAAAGTTAGGGTTAAATATTTCTGAGTGTAGGCACGCGCCCGCATAGTGAAATAAATACACCTGCATTAAAGAAAGTTTGAGACAACTTCTGCAGATGCTAGTACTCCGTTGAACCTATTTCTTGCAACAACATAATAAAGATACAAAAGCCACCTCTGAGAGTTTCCCTAGACTTTTATTTCTCCTCCCATTAGGGACAACTGCAGAATTTTTTACTCTTTATAGACTGCAGGGGCAAAAGGAGAATGAGACATTTTGGACAATACAGACACACTGAAGAACACACAACAAAGAAATAGACATTTCACTGGATTTAACAGCAGTATGGATTCTCTGATAACTGCCCAGAGAGTGTCAAGTTTGGAGAATACAAATCCCCAAATGTCCCCTTAAACAAAGGTGAACCCCAAGGATGTGTGCTGAGACCGCTCCTTTATGATCTCTCCATCTACGACTGTCAACCCATCCATGTGACAAATGTTCGTCACTGAATAACAGAGGCTGCACCTACAGTCATAGAGCTTCAGTCAGTGATGTGTTGATTTATAGATATGAGGTACAAATCCTGACAGCCTGGTGCTTTATCGGTAATCTCACCTTGAACAACAACGCAACCAAAGAGATAGTAGAAGACTTAAGGAGGTCCAAGACAGCAGACCCTGACCCTGTGTTTATCAGTAAAGAACGTCTCCAGTTTCAAATTCCTGGGGAAGCTGAGAACGTTGCCCTGCCCCACAACCTCCTCGTTAATTTCTGTTAATGTAGTACATTGCAACATGGTGTGACAGATACAACAGCAGAGAGCTGAAGATTACTGGGACTCATAAACCAGCAGAACATCTTTGAGCTATCAAAGCAGGGTCACCAGCATTACCCATGACCCAGCTCACCATCTTTTCATGCTCCTTCCACCTGGTTTGGAAATACATGCCTGCACCACGACACAAAAAGGTCCCTTCCTGTGAGCTGTAAAAACTGCTAAATGGTTTGCAGGGTTAGAGTCCACTACATTCATTAATGTGCAACATAAGACAATTCCCACCTATTTGCTCTAATATCTAACTCCCCTTTTTTAAATCTTAACATTTAAACTTTAGTCTGTTTTTAATATCCTTAAGTATTGAAACTCAGGGAATGCCAACACAAATTTTTGCCACGATGCTATGAGACACTAATACAATAACAGTAAAGGTTAGGTGTTATTTAGCTTTTAAAAAGCCAGATTTAAAAAAAAAAAACAACTTACAAATTGGGCTTTGAAGACATTACAGTTGAACAAATAACACTTGATTTGATCATCTTTAATAATTCCAGGACAAACTCCTGTTAAATTCTGCTATTTAAACATGCATCTCTAAAGGTAAGAAGTAACATTCAAGGTTTATATTTTTATGTAATAACAAAGAGCAAAAGTGCAGCACATCCTGAGATGGTAAACATATGTAAAGAAAAATATAAAAAACTGCAAAATTGGTTTATAAGATGTTTTACTGCGTGAAATGGCTCACTGTCAATATGCTGTACTTTAATCTTCCAGGTTACTGATGCAGGAAGACAAATTATAAAATTAAAAAGACACACATTTTATCTTTATAATCTAAGTCTTCAAATATTTAATGACGCAAGCTGCAGGATGTATGGAAAAGACGTGGGTGAGGCGATATGATTCACAGGGGAGACGGTGTCCTCGGGTTTCTCAGCAGTTTCAAGGTCATAATGGACGTTTGGGATCGACTCAACACTCACTGGAGACGAGCATTTTTCATGTTGAGGGTGGGTGGTATATCTGTGAGACTCCAATCTGGAGAGTTTTCGTGCTGAAAATACCTGTTAGATCCGCATCACACTCATATCTGGTGTGTGGAGTCCAGCAGAATGTCAGCAATCCATCAACAGATCACCAGAAAGCTTCACTTCTTCACTGAAAATCAATGAGCTGCCACTTGGCTGAAGAACAAAGATTTTCATTCCACATTCATCTAAATCTATCAGTGAGACAGCGAGGAGAGTCAGAGCGTCTGTGTTTGTACCATCAGTGTATGAGGACTTCAGCTTGCATGGGCAGGCGAGCTTTGCTGCTAAATTCAGTACGAAGCTGAACTTTTTCCCAGTGACACTGGCATCTCCATCTGTCACTGTGTTGCCTGAGCTTGACCTGCCCACTGCATATCCACATTCAGCCCACACTACACGGCTTCAAACAGTTATTTAAATAAAACCTTTTTCCACAGAAACGGTAAAGAAATGACAGCTTTGAAACTTAGTATTTAAAAAAAAAAATTTCATTTTAATAAACAATATTAATGAAACACACAAAAACTCTGATATATCTGGCGAGCAATGTCACACTGATGAGCTGCGTCTTTATTCAAATCCATCTTAGCCTGAAATAAGAAGTACATTTTTAGAAATACCTAATAATAAACAGCTGAAGGCAATATTTGACAATGTATAAGGCTCTGCAATTGATGCTTAAGTAAAGGATGAATCCACATTAAAAATGGGTTGAGTGTGGATTTTCAGCACTAATGCTAATCTTCTGGAAAGAGTGTTGCAATGAATTCAGTAAGACTCCTCGAGTTCGCAGGATGCACACGGACTTCAGTGCTGCATTTCAGTAAAGCTGGAGGAAAGAAGAAAAATCCAAGCTGCAGATATCCAGACTTTTTTTTTTTGGTCCTTCTGCAGGTGAAGCTCCAGATGCATGATTCCTACATTTCCCTGTAATGCAATTCAGCAAAAACCTTTAAATGAACTCCTCCTAACTTCTAAATACTCCAGCGTGAACTGAGGGGTATCTGGGCTCGTAGCTCCAGTTCAATGAAACCCTCCATATACGCTTCATTTGACACATTCAAAGGGAAACTGCAGCCTTAAACGTGACATTTATCTAGATTAATTTAACACTTGTTTCTGAATACTTTTAGTTGAAAAACTGTAAAACTATTTGGGATCTGCATTTTGTTTTTTGTTTTTCTGTCAATTTATGGTGAGAAAAAAAAAAATCCCAAACAAGCAGGGAGCTGTTAACCAACTGAGAAAACCCTGACCAGTAAATTAGAATTATGCACATTTTTAATCATAGAATAAACTTGTTATTACAGAGCACAGCATGTTAATCCCAAGTTATATAACTCAGGAATTATCCTTTTACTTTGGCAATAATTAGACCCCATTACCGGTGCCTGACTTCGTTCGAATTATTCTGCTCCTTCTGTGCTCACTGAGGCAACAGCTGAAACATAATAAGGTCCTTCTTTGAGATAAGTCTTCAGGCGGATGTAATGTTGACTGCCCAGTATCTCTGCTGTCGTCGATGAACCAACAAGTGCCCCCACCAGTTCAAACTTGGCATCTTTGGCCTCTTTTGTCTGACCGGTAGAGCGATCCAAAATGAACTCCATGAATCCGGGAGTGCTAATCATCAGCCTCTGACCCCATGGCTGAGCGCCAATGGCCTGGAAAACACACGTGCAAACAAAATTATCACCGGATGAATGCTCATGCCTTAATGCTTTTGTGAAATTATTAAAAAACACTAATGATCAAAAATTATTTCATTTCAGATGTGTTTTTTTTTATTGCTCCTGGAACAAAGAGAGGGCGGACTAGTTAAAAACAACACTTGCAGTAAATATCCGCAAAGCTCCACAGTGCAGCTCTGGAAAAGGCTGAGTGCTGATGTTGCGAATCATCTCCATTGGCTGCTTGGACAAAAGGTGGAACCAGGACTCTGTCAGGGCCAAAAGGTCTTCTGTCTGCTCCTCCGGCTGCGAGAAACATGTGCAATCTCATGACTCATCATACTTCATTTGATACAGAGAAGAAAAAGAAAAAAAATACTAAAAAATATTATACTTTACATGTAAAAATGAATACCTGGAGGGTGAAAAGTTGTGATATGGCATCCAAGCAGCGAACTCTGAGCTCAGTAGCTCCAGAACTGGCCAGCTGGCTCATCCTTGACAATACAGTCCTGAACTTTTCTCCTGAACACAGAAAATGATTTGTAAGGATGGTACATTAGCGATAACTACAAAAAAAAAAACAACAACACACAATAAAACATAATACATGACCATTGATCCAACAACACTATCAACTTTGAGTGCAAAACATCTAATAAACACAAATATCTCAAAACACACCCTCCATCTGAGAGTCTGGAGGAGTTGAACCTGAAAATATATGACTATAAATAACAGTTTGACATCCTCAACGAAAACATCAGGCCTAAAACAAGGACATTTCTGTATCTTTATTCTGTATATCCTACTTTTAAAACCATTCTATTATTTCAGGTCTTTTTCTTTGTGAAAAGAGGCAGATTATACATCATTAACTTATGTGTGAACCACTTGAAGGTTTGTATCAAAAAGTACAAAATAAAGAAACCAATGAAAAAACAAAAATGTTCAACTTACAAATTCTTTTGAACAATTATGTTCATGAAAAAGATTTTTTTTTTCCTTGCGGGCGTAAGCTCATGGGGTCAAAAGCTACCTGTTTTCTGCAGGACCTGCTTCCCCTCCACAGTAGATCCGAGTAATCCTAAAGTGTCCAGGGCCACCCCGATCATTGCAGGGTCCGGATCGAGAGCCATCTCAAACACCTTGTTCTGGAAGGCGGGGTAGGACTCACAGACCTGCTGTGGACTGTCCATAATGGCCAGGTTTCCAAAGAACTTCACCAAACCTACAACAGTAATAACTGCTCAGTTGGTGCTTCTCTTTCCTTTACAAACAACTGTGTTTCCAGTATTAGCATCTTTTTCTGTTGTTAAAAAGTTTGTGGTGTTTTCAAAAAGACTCACCAGGAAGGTAAAGGGAGGAGAAGGGGTCCGTCTCCGCTCCCCTGATCATGTTAGAGATCTTATCCATTATACCTTGCTGAGCCAAATACTGTCGACCATGCTGACTGTGGGCCATTGAGGTCACCATCTCTATAGCTGTTGCCCTGGTGAAAGAGACATAAGCTAAAATTAATGGCATGAGGGAGGAGGAAGAAATGACGCTACAACATCACTTTTTCCCACTTTTTTTTTTTTTTTTAAATGTCACTACCTGATCAAGACATCGTCACCTGTCAGTTCACCGAGCAGCTGAGAAATGAGGCCACTGTTGGCACAGTAACCAAGAGAAATGGGAGAAACGGATGAGATTTCCACTACCAGCTGCAAGCAGAAAGAACAACATGTGGAACTCCATGACTACAGAGACTTTCATTTATTCTATAAAATATGTCAAATAGCAGAAAAAGAGAAAATAAAAAAAGGTTCAGAGACAAAAAATAAAGTATGGCCACCAAATAACAAATAACACGACCCATGAAAACAAATAAAATTGAAAATTAACTGTAATCGTACCTCATATATTCTGTATCTGACAGTGTCATTTGTGGCCGTCACATCCTTTATTATTTTCAGCACATCACTCTGGAATAACGTGTCTAATCCAGGCTTGGAGTGACTCAGTTTAGACAAGGACCGAATTGCCTAAAAGGAGAACAATCAAACCAACAGATGCAGTTATTGGACGCACTGTAGTTTTATTAAAGTGTATTTAGTGTCCTCTCAGTGCCTCAGTTATCACCTGCTTTGCCACAGCCATCTTCTCCTCTCTGATGCACAGGATGACCGTTCGAAGGATGTCATGGTTATTTAAGATTTCAGTCACAGCGTCCGGGTCCTCCACCACTCTGCCAATCTGACCAAAGCAAACGGGAAGACCTGATATTCATGTTTCACCGGCTGTTTTCTGCCCTACGCCTGTAGGAGAAGCATACCTGCGTCAAGGCCAGGATCTTAACTGTGTCGTTAGGGTGGGTCAAACCCCCCTGCAGCTCCAGTCTGTAGTTCTGGACCAGATGCAGCGGGCTGAGTGCTGCTAGGATCCGTTCGAGGATGTCCACGCACAGTTCCACGTGCTCCCTGTAAACACAGCTCACGTTAGTGATCTCCCACTAGTTAAGCATAGCTTTTACAGCTGCAAATATACATTCATTATCCCATCTCAGTTAGTCCCTTGTTACTGGTCTACAGCGCATTGTAGAGCTTCTTACTTCACTACGAGGGCTGGACGATATGACCTCAAACCAATATCATGATTAGACAAACAAGTATGTTAGTATTGTTCTTTTTTTTTTTGACTTCATTGATCACTTAGAAGGTTTTTGTTGCAAATATAATCAACAATTAAAACTGGGAAATTTCACAAATAAAATAAATAGTCAAATTGATTTTAAAATAAGTGAAAGAAAGCACACACAGATTATCTGTATGGCCATTAAATAATCATTTCAAACAATAGAAATAACTGAAATAACAGATAAGAGCAAGATTACATGACCTGTCCAGGGTGTACCCCTGCCTTTCACCTAAAGAGAGCTGAGATAGGCTCCATCAGATCCCCGTGACTGTGTATAGGACTAAACAGGTATAGATGATGACTGGATGAGCAAGATTACACTGGTTACTGGTTCTGAATGTCAGTTTCAATAAATTGCCCAGCCCTGTTCAGTATTAAACTTAAAGATCTAAAATAGACTGAAACATTATCAATAATATTCTTGACAGCATGAAGTATGTGGGTATTTCTTACTTTTTCTGAAAATGTTTTTTTCTTTTAAAGCCACACAACTCAATCTACACAACTGTGTATTTACCTGTTATTCTTTCTTCATTTAATGTCAAAGAAAGGTAACAAAACTACCAAATAGTTCTATAACCTCTGTGTTGGTTTGATTTTGGTTATAAATCTAAAAAAATTTAAAATAAAAAAAAAGACAATAAATTGTCTGACTGTGCTCAGGAAACCAAAGATGTTACTAAAAAGTCTCTTAATGTGGGTGCACTGTCATCCGCAGCATCAGAACCAACACTGCAAGGTTCTGCTTCTTTCCCTTCGCTGTCAGAACCCTGAATTCATTCATTCATAACCCTCCACCCCCACAACTCCCTGGAGCTCACAGACTGCAGATGTGCACATGAGCTGGACGATAAGAAATTTTTAAACACAATATATTTGAGTATTTTCATGAATAAGGGGTCCTTTAGTGTGACAGAGGGTAATTATGAAACTTAGTTTAATTTGTTTCATTTTTTTTAATCAAATGAAGTATTTCCTACCATGTGTGAAAGACAAAATTTAACGTTTTTGTTTTTTTTTTTTTGTTTTTTTTTTTCTGGCCATCTGCTTTCATTCAGACCATAAAGACCCACAAAAATGTCTAGTTCTGAATGGCAGAACTATGAATGGCCAAATGTATAAAACCTTGTCCAATAAAATTAAATAAGGTTTTAGATATGAAAACTGTGTGAAATAAATACATCAATCTTCATCTTTTTTTTTAAATTCATAACCAAGAAAGGTGACATTATTACCATATAACAAACGTTTTGGCATGGTCATAGTTATAAAATATATAAAAATATTGAAAATGTCTTTAAAAGTAATATCATCATCAGTGAAACACTTTTTATTGCAATTTATATGATCAAATTACTGTCCAGCCCTAACATGAGCACTTTTGCACATTTAATCATTGAATGCATGTATCTACACTCTGTTTACATATTTATATTTATTATTTTATTATTATTTTTAATAATTTTTCCCCCCAGTTACAGTTTATATCCGCATAGTCACGTTGGAGTACCAATCGTCTTCTTCTGCTCCTTTATATATGGAAAAAAAAAAAATTAAACGCCCATGGACAATAAATATTAAAGTTGGTAATGCTACCACCTCACAGGGACTCATTTTAAACCAAAAAAACAGACAGAACAAGGCTTTTCAGAGGAAAACTGTCAGGTTTACTTGGTAGCATCGTAGCTTGTTAGCTTGAACTACGTTAAATGCCTTTTTACTAACATACGTCGCCTGGTTTGTATTCCGTTGTTTAATCTGATAACTCTCGGGAACAAAACTGATACTGACTCAGCAGTTAACTGGCACCGGTTTGCTTTGCAGTGTAAACAAAACGCACCGAGCTGAACCAACCTGTCATTTGAGTTGAGCAGAGAGAAAATCACATCCAAACGCTGGCCGCTAACGGAGTCTCTCAAAGCACTGAGTGGAATCGATAACAGAGCTGTTTTTAAGCTCTGCAGCTC
Organism: Hirundichthys speculiger; assembly: GCA_018398805.1. Taxonomy (NCBI): domain Eukaryota; kingdom Metazoa; phylum Chordata; class Actinopteri; order Beloniformes; family Exocoetidae; genus Hirundichthys; species Hirundichthys speculiger. The sequence goes on along the minus strand of JAGFBZ010002015.1, from coordinate 440,917 downwards.
TTCGACTGGATCTTCAATGCCGGAGATTTCCTCCAGTAAACTCTGAATGGAGGCAGCCATGGCTGTCTGGATGTTTGGAAACGTACAACAAATGTATCCGCCTCTTTCTAACGTGACTTCCGCTTCTTCTTCTTCCTCTTCATAGTTGACGTGAAAATCCTGATGTGGCACATTATCGCCACCTGCTGGAAAAAGTGGAGTAAAATATTCCTTCGTAACTTGGCCGGGCATCATAGTCTGCAAAACTTTCTGGCTCTCCACATGAGGCTGGAGCTCAGATAGTAATGCTTTATACATTATGGCTTTTGACCAGTCATTGTAAAAAAAAAAAAAAAAAAAAAAAAAAAAAAAAAAAGAAAATTACTGGCATACCAGTGACATTCATCCAGGCCACTTCTCATATTTAATCTGGATCAACGTCCTTCATTCTTGGCCAGCGCTACTGTACGTGACCCCTGTCCTTTCACATGTCTCTCCCTGCTGTGTCCCTCTGGGTTTAAAGAGTTTGCACCTTGTACCTCCTGTAATAGGATCTCATACTATCGGGTTAGGTCATGCCATAAAGCTTGACGTTATCACCCTTGAGTTTAAACTACAAACTCCCATCACTGTCAGTAAAATAAAGAAAAAAATTCAAGTCATCTAAATGACCCATTCAGTCCCCACATGGAATATCTGTTAATGCCTGATGAAACGTTGATCATTTTTACTATTTTTCCACAAGGTTTTAAGGCAAGAGATGGCTGCAGAATCAAACTTTGGGACAGCTTTTCTTCACGCTGAAGAAGGACTTTAGTTCATGTGGGAGTAATTAGAAATGACTTAAAATATCAGTCAATTTTAGGGCAAAATCTAATAAAATAACAACAGCAAAAACAACAACAATAACACAATATTAATAATAACTTTATTTGCCATTTGTATACACACAGTCAGGGCACATAGGAATTGTTCCACGAAGCTCCAGAGCCAAACACGTGAAAGAGCAAAAAGGTAAATAAATAAAGATAAACATCATAAAAAGGGGGTGGGCGACATGCTATAAAAAGGATCAACGCAGTCTGTTCACAAGATATAGATTAAACTTTCCATTAGGTTAAAAATGATTGCGCATGTACTACTAATTCTTGTACTTGAAGGTTAATATTACACATGGGTGATGAATATTGGACTTGCAAGGTAAATATTTTTTTTAATGTTGCTCATGAAAAAAATGAATAATGTATAATACTGCATATTGAGAGCTAAAGAATTGCACTTGAAATGACGTAGATGGTGTTTTGTGGTCAGTTCTTATCAGGTTTCTGCCATGAGTGTCACTGTGGCAGGAAGGCAGCTGTTAAAAAACAAAAAACTTGTTTTGTGTGTGATTATACTGTCTGCTTTGCCACAACTCAGAGAAAAATAAGGCCAGAGTCCTGAACTGGGTCTTGTGTCCTTCTCTACTTTTTCATGCCATTAATGTTGCATGCACACGACTCAGGGTACGCTCCTCCGAACGTGGTCCTTGATTGGGGAATCGAGTGTGGAGTTACATGTTCCTAGAGTTTCATGAAAGTGGAAACCGTGTCTGTCATCTGTTATTGTTGCAGAGCTGACCAGAGTGGCAGGTCCTCTCATCACCTGTGGCTGATAAACAGACTACCAGGAAAGCAACCGAAGCAACCACCATGCAGGTAGAGAGCCTTTTTTTATTTGATTTATTTATTTTACTTTGCATTCTATCATCTAGCATTGGAGCAATCCAGACTCTCTCTGTTTCTCTCTCTCTTTGTATTTGTAATACTTTAGTGCTTCCTGTGCAGGCTGCGTACTCACCAGTGGTGTTTCCTCCTGTTCAACATGCTGCTCTTCCATGCCTTGCTGTTTGGGGCAGATATTGTTGAGGAATACCTTCTGCAGCCCACACCTGGGGTTTACACAGACAGCACGGTTGTCGGTGTGAGGGAGAAGGCGAGGAAACTAGACCTGGCCGACGCCAGGGCGAATGTGTCTCAGGCATACCCTGTTACTAATACTGAAGCCTGCAGAAACTCTGACCTCTTCCTCCTCACCCTGGTCTTCAGCTCTCCGGCGAACATCACTCAGAGAGATGCAGCCAGGAGGACGTGGGCAAACCAAACGCTAATCCAAGGATTTCCAGTGAAGACACTGTTCTTCTTAGGATCGACTCAGACTTCTGCCGCACAGGAAGCTGTCAGGGAAGAGTCTGAACGTTATGGAGACATGATCCAAGGTCATGCTGCAGCTGACTCATCCCTCCACGGCCCGACAGAGAAGACGGTTCTGGCTCTGCGCTGGGTGATCACCTTCTGTCCTCTGGCACGTTTTGTTCTGCTGACCAAGGACTCAGTGTTTGTCAACCTCCCTGCCATTGGAGGCTACCTGCTGGGGCTGCACAGACACCCCGAGGACTTGTATCTCGGTAGGGTGATCCAGAGAGACTCTCCCAACAGGGACCCCGACAGTCCAGGCTACCTGACGCCCGCTCTGTACCCCGCCAAGTACCTGCCTGATTACTGTGATGGAACTGCTTACGTTATGTCCCAGGACGTGGTCCGGAAAGTGTACGTGGCATCTGCTGCGGTGCTCGCGCCTGTGCCAGTCGATGTTTTTGTGGGCCTCTGTGCCCAGAAAGCTGGCGTCGCGCCGACCCACAGCGCCAGGTTCTCAGGAGGGAAACGCATTCACTACAACCTGTGCTGCTACCGGTATCTCTTCTGCTCAGCGGGAATCGGGAGTCATGAGTTAGAAAGAGTGTGGGCAGACCTGGAACAGAAAGGTGGCAGATGCTCGCTGCTGAAGACTTACTATGGCCTGGTGAGCTGCAAGGTTCACACATACCTGGATAAACTGTCTTTTCTGAATGCTCAAGGACAAACTTAACAGATATCAAAAAAATAGAGAGATAAGAAACACAGAATTACAATCCAAGCACTGAATATGCTGGGATGCTGGGTAAAAGGAATATAAAAACAAAATGTAGAGATGAGAAAGTCTCAAAAGCATGATCTTATTCACAATAAAACTTAGGAAAAACACCAAATGTTGACATTGATGACATCTACATCTACTGTATGTTAAAAAAAAGAGAAAAAATGTCATTTTGAATTAACAGGCAGCAGCTCACCTCAAAATCTCATATCACCACATATTGTTTTTCTTTACATTTCACTCATTATCCCAACTTTTTTGTAAGCTGCAGTGCAAACTAGACTGCTAATAAGGATCCCTGTGGCTGTCATCGAGGAAGCAGGCGTTCATGCTATTTTTGAGTCGTTCCACACCAACCCACGAAACCTTTCTAGCTAATGGGTTACAAAGGAGTGTCGCTCGCACTGGTGTTCCTCCTGCTTTGATCATTTATAATGTGTGGGCTAAGTAGATGGTAAAGAAAAAAGTTTGTCTCACTCACTTGCTGCACCTGCAAAATTAACAAGCAAGTGAGTCACTGAGCTGTGAGTGAGACACTGTCTGCACATGCCCACACAGTCCAGAGAGGCGGTCTAATCAGGCGACGGTAATCAACAGGATGAGCATACGTAAACATCTGATGTGTGAAAGGAAAAGGAAAAATAAAAGCTGCAGCAACATATGAATTCAAACGTCAAGGGCCTTTTTATTCAATACTTTAGTAAATGGACAATGATTTCAGGATGAAGACTATTATCAAGGTTGCCAAAGGCACAGATGTAACCTTGGAATATTTGTTAAAATACTATAACAGACATATCAATCTGAAGACACGATTGTTCATCATGTCAGATGAGCTCTGGACTTTAGGGAAATGTGTAATTTGGCTTCAAAATAGTGGTGGTTTGAGAGATTAAAGCCTAAAAGAAAGCTGAGCTCAAATAAAGCTCATGCAATTTAAAAAAAAAGAAAAAAATGTTGCTCCTCAGATCCATTCCAGGACAAGATAATTAATCAAATCCCCCATGAGCATCCAGCACAGACTTGTTAAAGTCAAACTCAGTGCACACAATGTTCTGTGGTTGACTTTGTTACTTCCTCCAGCACGGAGGAGAAGCGGTTGCTTTGGTTTGTTTGTTTTTAACAGGATTTCCCAAGATGCTGCGGATGGATTGGAACAAAAATTCAACCAGAGCTGTTGTATGACCCAAATTTAGAAGTCACAAAGTTTTGAATTATTCAGCCTCGTCAGAGGTATTCAGTTTCTGCTGGTCCTTTCTTTAGCTTTATGGGGTTTAGAACCATTTTCTGCTCATGTTACGTCTGGTTTTCATGATAGCATCACGTTTGCAGTCATTTTGTGTCTATTTGTAGGATTCTTATTCTTTATCGCATCTTTTGTCTCTGTTGAAATGAATGGAATGAAGCGAGAGAAAGACTCAAGGACAGGAATCTAGATAAAAACACAAAGCATTTAAAAAAAAGAAAGCCTATCCATTGATTTTTTTTTTCAAAGCTGTATGTTAAGATTTCTGTAAAGTGAGTATTAACAATGTTGCAACAACTAATATATTTGCTTTTATCTCATGTCTCTTTTATTGAGTCAAAAAGGTCAAAAAAAACTTTTACAAGTAATGTAGGAAGCTGCCTTTCCTCTTGTTTCTATCTGATTTTAGCTGCTGAGACTTTCTTCAAGATTGGAATAGTTAAGATTGCAAAGACCGAATTCTTCCTCAAAGGCATTAACACAGAGTTTTTGAGAACAAGAATGTCTGTCCTTTGTTTTTTTTTGTTTTTTCTTTCCTTTATGTTGTCATTTAATTGTATTTTCTGTGGTCATTTTTGTCTTTGCAAGGTGCAATTTCATGCCTAAAGTTATAATTTTGTTTCCCTGTAGTACATCTGTATCTCTTTGTGGTCACTTGTCTGGTTCTTTGTGATTTTTTTTTGTTTTGTTTTGTCTCTTCACTACTTTTGTGTCATTTTGTTTTCCCTCCTGCTAATTTTGTGCCTCTTTCTGGTAATACTTTTCTTTGTGGCCGTTGCAGTGACTTTACAAAAATAAAAACTGACAGTCTCTTGAAAGCCGACGAGCCCTGTCCTCACTTGACTGTGAGGCAAAGCTCAAAGAACACCTCTGGACTCTGAAAACATCAGTCGACACAAAATTGTCTGAAATTTCAACATTTTACTGGAGAAAGATTTACACCTTCGCTACTGTTCAGTTTTCTGTTTCTGTGACATGAACCAACGGCATCGATTGCTCGAACTTGTCTCTTTAAATTCCACAAAAGTAAGGTTTTGACCTCTTGACCGGCATTATGAGCTAACGAAGTTAAATGTCTGGGTGTTCTCAAACTTTCTCTCCTTTTGTGCTCCTGCCAGTGGTTCAAATTACAACGCTCGAGTCCACCTTGGCAAGGGTCCACTGTGTCTGCTAAGCTTTCTGCAGCTCCTGTCTCAACGCACAAGTTAAAGGTTTTCAAAGAATAACATCTCAGCATGTCTATAGTCATCCTGGCTTATGGCTAGTCATAGCAACAATTTGACTGGGATACCATCAACGTGAACCCCGATCGCTCTGCAGGATTAATCCGAATTAATTAGCATCATCATTGTTACATCCAGCGTCTTAGCACCACATGATCCCTGGCTGTCTGTTCCTTAACAACCGGCCTCATGATGCTTGGTTTTTAGACTGTTTTCACATTATGGTTGTTTTCACGTTATTTGTATCTTGTGATCTCCTGAAATAACCGGAGGGGATCATTGCATAATGGGGATGTTTCATTTTCTACCTGTTTTTACTGCTGGTGTTTGTTAAAAGAGTTCGGAGTTCGAAATCATCTGAAGGCTTAAGGAAACTACAACTACAGTGATCTCTTGCCAATTCTCGCTTTAAGTTTAGTTATTTGCGGATTTTTCAAAAATATATAATATAATAAAAAGTCAAGAAAAAAATTGCGGAAACATCACAGGATGTTGTGCGCGTTCTCTCACAGCAAAGAAATGTTGTGAGCCAGCCTGGCTCCTTTAAGAAGGAAGCCTTATGGGTAATGGTGTGGCCTTATGGGTAATGGAGTGTGTGTGTCGTCGGACGGCAGAATGAAAATGGGGTTAGATGAAAAGTGTAGTGAGCATAAACAGCAGGCCAGCGTGTATAGATTTACATTCTCTGTTAACCGACAGGAGCCGAACAATACAACCTGTGTGATGTTACAAGTTCCTGCAGTGACAGAATAAAGTGCTCGTTCCATCCAGAGAAAACCGGACTTTTTGTTTTGTTGTTGTTAGCGTGTTAGCCGCTAATTACGAGCCAAAAATAGCAGAATACCAGCAGTTTCTTTACTACGGTTCGGAGACCAGAGGCTGTGAAGATAACAGAAAGATAACAGTTGAGCTTTTGTCTTGTTTTGCTGCAGTGCTTTGCTACTTTTTTGCAGTTTTTAAACATATTTTAAACACATTATTTAGGTTTGGGGGGGCTCTGGCTCCAGTTCGTGGATTTTGATTGTCGCGAGGGGGCGCCGGTCCCCATTAACCACGAAAAATAAGGGATCACTGCAGACAAGATGCACTGCAACAAGCTGAATGATGCTGCATGAAGAAATCAAATCTGAATCAACACTGCCATTACAGTCTGGGGTGGCTGTAGCTCAGCTGGTAGAGCGGGTCGTCCAGTCACTGTGAGGTTGGTAGTCCAATCCTGTCTACACACGTCAAAGCGTCCTTGGGCAAGACATTGAACCCTAACTTGCCCCCAGTGGACCTGGCAGCGCCTTGCATGGCAGCAGCCACCCACTGGTGTATGAATGTGTAAAGGAGAGGCCAATGTAAAGCGCTTTGGGGGCACCTTAATGGTTTCTAGAAAGTGCTATATAAGTGCAGTTCATTTACAATGCAGGGGTGTAACTTTAACATTTGATTTTTCATGTGCAGAGTAAAGACTTGTGTCTGCAAAGCTAATCCCCAAAAGACATGGTGTTATATTTTACGAAATTTTGCGGGATGTCTTTGCACTTCCATAAAACCCAAGAATCAAACATGAAACAGCCGAGCTACTGTGGATGTGTCACAGTTCCTTTCCAACGAGTGACACAAAGCGCTGGCAACAAAAGAAACACGAAACCTCCACAGAATCTGGAGAGCTTGCATTAGCGCAGTAAAAGTCACGACAGAAAAACACTCTCACTTTGCCAGTGAGTTGGAAGATTACATATTATATATGCCAACTGGACTGAGGTCTGCTGGCGACTGACTCATCAGAATCGTGGCCTGACTGCGGCAGAAATCCTGCCTCGGTTGGATGATGGATAGAGACAGATTTTGTGCTGGTGACAGATTTATTAACAAGAACTTGTTAAAAATGATTTAAGTTTAAAATGATTAAAATAAATAAAACATTCAGTATAGTATGACAATCCAACCAAGGGGGGAAATAAGCTAACAACAAGTGAGATTAAAAGAAAAAAAAAAAACAGACAAACTCTAGGCCAAACAGTAGTGGTCATTTTCTAAAACAGGCAGGAAAAAAAACCCTAAAAACCAACATCATCTAAAATGGACCAGTTCAAACTCATCTGCCTAAATGTAACCACAGACGAAGCAAAACAATTCTTTAAAATCAAGATATATTGCACATAACTTCCTACAAAGATACAAAGATACATAAAGTTTAAAAAAAAAGAAAGAAAGAAAAACAGGCTCGTCTTAAAATACCAAACAAGTTGGCGTCCGTATGCAGCAGTTTCCTGTTTGTGCAGCCATGTTGTTCTTTATATTTCAACGGTTAAATACGTCCAGGTTTGAGAAAAATCAGTTGGGAGAGCTTCCATTATACATACCTGACTCTATTTAGAGTTCACGGAGGTCAGCTGGAGCCAATCTCAGCTGTGTTTGGGCAAGAGGTGAGGGCGCACCCTGAACCAGTCTGTCGTAGGACAAATATCTTCACTGAGGCACGATTCGAGGCGGGCTCAGTTTGATTAAATTCATTTCAATTCCATTCAATTCAATGGCTCGTTATAAATCCCCCGAAGGGGAAGTGCATTAATTCACTCTGCTATGCAAAAGACACACTCCGATTCTGTTTTGCAGCTCAACCATCCCAAAGCCAAATCAATTTACACACAGCAGACTGAGCTGGCAGGAATAGAGACACAAGAATGTCACAGAGAATCCAGTCGATCCTGTAAAAATAAAAAAAACACCACAAGCAGGCTTGACATCAAGATAACCTGTGGAGACTGTTGGTCAACAATTAGAAGTTTTTTGAGGAGATTTGAGCTTGAGTTTAGAAGTCCTAAAACACATTTATTTGACACCACTCACCCTATTTTTTTTTTTTTTTTAATACAGATTATTCCAGTAAGGACAAGACACGGCGAGAAATATACCTTTAAATGAGCAGTTTACCAGATTCTCACGTGATCTAGAAACCTTAGTGTGAACTCACAATCTCACACGTCCAGTTGAGCCGACTCAAAAAGCTCCACTTCTGAAACCGTCCCGGTGCATCGGGGAGCTTCTGGGCCTGGTGGGGCTCCAGGAGCTCAACATTTCCTTCTTAGTGGGACAGTTTTTTGGACCGATCCCGGCCTCGAACAAGCAACCATTTGATCCACGCTACTTTTTGAACTAGTGAGCCCGGTCCAGCAGCGGTGGAGGAATTGTGATTCTAATCCATCATTTTTCAGTTTGTAAGAAAGACCAGATGTTTATCCAGCCCCTTTTCCTGAAACATCTGTTTTCAACTTTTTAAGAAGGAAGACCATCTTAAACAAATTAATCTTGTCAGTATTTCTACGTACTTTTTCAAATTTTATTGAGCAGGATTTCAAGTCCTCGCTTAGTGAGATGCAGATGTTGATCATTTATCCCGTGTTCAAAAATCAAAAGCACTGCATCCTACATTTCCATAATGTAACTTACCATGATAATCCTGCAGTTGTTGAATTTGTCATGGGGGAAACACATCAATATGTGTAAAATCTGAGTCTCTTAGAGAAAATAACGTTAAGGGGAAAAAAAACTGCAGAGATGGGCGACAAGCCTTTGACCAAACAACAGACAGGCACAGCCAACATTCTTTACTTGGCATCTGAGTGGAAAACAGAGGACACGGTGACAGCATCCAACCCAACATCGCCCTTGCAGCCGAAGAAAACGGATCCTGTTCATGGTGCCAGTGTCATGAGGATGTGAACTGCTGCAGCTCTGCATGCGTCATTGCATGTGTGGGTGTGCATATGCAGACATGAAAAGCACGGTAGTGAATGCAGCGAAAAGGGGAAAAAAAAAACATTTCGGAGAATTCAAAGAAAAAAAAAGAGAGAAAACGAAACGGGACAATGCCAAAACCAGCAAACTGCCGTCTAGTCCAAGAGACAGAATAATTTGGTGCCACAAAAGAACTCATAGCTGAGCAGACAAAGTGAGAGCTATCATTACAAAATTGTTGCTTTTCTTTAAAGCCTACGGCTCTGACTGTTTCACCACAGACGTCGGTTTATTCTCAAACTACACAGGCCGGAAGTTCCTTCAAATAAAAAATGAAGCTTACAGGTCTCAGCGACAGAAAATTACAAACACAAGATGCATTAAAAAAGAGAGAGAGCAATAAAAAGTAATGTAAGATCTGCTGTGATAAAATGTAGAGATAAAAGACACTAGTAAATCCTGACCCACTGTCCAGCAGAAGCTACGAATGTGGCAACAAAAGGTCTGAAACCTCCCTCACAGGAGACGGGGCAGCAGAACGGCTCACGTATGACTGTTGGAAAGTCCTCGCTGAAACAAAAGCTTATTCAGGTCAGATTAAGATCACTTGCGTCAGGAGGACAATGGGTACACTGATCTGGGTCCAGTGGAAATAGAGAGGGTGGCTTTGCTGACTTTAACATGCGGTACACCTCCCTCCACATGAATGTTGCCGCTACAAGGCAGCGCCAAGCAGCATTACGTCCACTTAAGATACATCTTCAATCCACAAGTGGTCGTATGAACACCAACCGACCATAGCCTACAGCTTTATTTAGGGATTATCCACAGATAAAATCCTCTCAATGTCTTTTCAACATCTTAAACAGAAAGTTCACTCCAGATCAAATATTTATATTTTCTGCCCATTTATCCATCTAGATTTATGGCCTTAAGTGCTTAATTTGAGACATTGTCCCTGATCATACACTTCCCACTAACAGCTACCCACTAGCTGCTACCCGTAAATTGCAGGTATAGGAACCTCTGCTAAACGCTAATGCAATCTTCCACTCGCTAAAGCCGCTACCTATTATGCCAACTCCCTTACTCACATTGTAGGTGTGGAAATGGGCGTGTCTTTTGCCCTTTCCGCAAACTATCTTGCAATCGCGGGTACCCACAACCCAGATGTTGGGGCGTACAAAAGTGCGTCCAAATGGCATCAATGTGGTCACCTGGTCATATGTGGACGTGCACAAACGGCTCTACCTCTCGAATTAACTCTTGTATAAAAAGCGTGATCTGGCCTCAGTTGAACCCCTGAGAAAATAGCAGAGATCGTCTTAAACGGCTTGCTGGCCAGTTAAACCATAGACGACCAGAGCGTGTTTACTGGGAGTGCACGACTATCTGGGACTTTCAGGTTGCCGATAGGAATTGTCTGTATAAAAATATTTTTATGTATATATCAGTGCAGAGAAGGAGGAGGAAGGAAGAGGAGGAAGCTCTACAGCAGAGTCCCAGACGAGCTGCGAACGAGAGCTGCTCCGATCTGGATGAAGAGATGCTCCATAGCGGTTTGCAGGTAGCGCAACCTGCTCTTAAAGGCAATGGCTACTGACGCACTGGTTGGTTTAACAGGTGGAACGCCCTAACCACTCCTATGCATAATGTAGCGGGTAGCGCAGGTGGGATAGCGGGTTTAGGAAGGTGGAAGATTGCGTTCTTTGCGGGGGAACGCCCCCCCCGCTAGTCGCTATCCCTAAATAGTGGCTTTAAGAGATCTGGCGGAAGATCGGGCCCATTGTCCTCATAATGAACTAGGAAACCCAGCGTGAGGTGTTTAAAGCAGAAAAACAAAGAAACCTCATGATCAGTTTTCAGAAGAAATATGGCTAAGAAGCAAGAATGACGCAGACAGGACACAGGTGAATGATAAATAAAGGAGAGCAGAGAAATCTTCAGGTGCTGGAGAGCAGGAAATCCAGAAGAATCCAAAATTAACTTACAACCTTCAAACCAGGAGCAAGTTTGGAAAGAACCAAAACTTAGACACACATGTGACCACTGTGACTGGCATCCGCTAGTGGCCCATTGCTTTATGGGATACAGTATGCAAGGTTGACTGGTCAGGTAGATTGGCTACTGGACATTTTTCAGGAAGCAGCACTTCATGCAGGCATTTATTCATTGCAGACCATGCAGTTGTTCCCATACTAGATGATGCATTTTGGCTAAATCACTAAGCATCAGTGGTATTGACTGCAGTTTCAATACAGCCGATAGTCTGGCAAACAAGAAATATAGAAAGATCGATGTCAAGACCAATATGAAACAACTGTGTAGTCATCTATTGATCTGTTCACGCTGTGGATCAGTTTTTATACTGCCTTTCTGTGCTGTGCGAGTGGCACAGGAGGTGGAACAGTGTAGCATTTTCAGTCTACAGCTGTTCCACCTTGGGAGGCAGTGGCAGAGCCATAATGGGGGCGAAATGAGTATTGTGTTAATTGGCATTACGGAAAGACATAACGAGACGACGAGGACGACTGCAGACTCCGTACAGCGGATGAAATCAGTTTGTCAGCGGGATGCTGAGTCATGGTCTGGTTAGCCCTCTGACAGCGGCAAAAAGAGAAAAAAAGGCACGATGAAAAAAAGAGGCAAAAAGCAACTGAAGCCAGGCTGACGTCTCACTTTTACTGAAGCTTCCCATTCCAGCTGCCGTAACATTGCTGTAACAAGTCCACCAGCAACGGGGAAATTGAGGCCAGCACAGCTGTGTGTCTCCCATGAGAAGGTAGAAACTTAATTTTTCACTGGTGGGGCTTTTTCAGGGCCTTGTTTTATTCAGACCCAACTGAATAAACTAGTAACCAGAGACTTTAGGAACTTGTTGCTGACTATGAACGTGAAGTGGAGGAAAAAGACTGTGTTTAGTTTGTGGAGTACCATAATGTGATGTGAAAGCACACACTGGGGAGGAGACCAAACGAAGAGGCCATCACCAGTATGTCTATATAGCCCAGTAACTGGGTGAAAGCGATTAGTGACTGAGGCCTTGTGTGACTTGGGCTGATAGCAAAACTAACTGGAATGAACTCAGGACATAAGTACTACAATTATACAAACACAAAGTCAACGTGACACAGGCGCATGAGACAAAGGGATCAGAAAAATAAAACATTAATAAAACTCAGTATACACAGAAGAGAAATAAGACAAATGCTATCTAAACACAGAAAAGAAGTAAGAAAAGTGAAGAACACAATAAAACAGAACTACTAACAAGATCTAAGCAAACACACAGCATGACAATCCACCGGCCATGACTTTATTATCTCTATATTACCTGAAACTAAATGAAAAAGCCATTTAATTGCAAAGAATGATGACATAAAGCTTGTGCTTCTTACTGTGTGAGTGAGAAACATTAATGATGTGCTTTCAGCTATAAATTTTTCTACACACGCCAGACACATCAGCGTGTTACTAAAGTGTTATTATAATGTACTTCAGTTCATATCTGATTTAAACAACCAGAGCTGAGACTTTATGGATAATTTTTCATCTAACATATTTAAACAATTTTTTACAAGGTTTAATATTTTCCTGACAAAATAACTTGATCTTTATATTACCTAAAAACTTGACATTGATCTTCATATTAAATATACAGTAATTAAGATAATGTTTTTGTCTTGTTTTTTTTTTTTTTTTAATCCAAACTACTATCAAATAAAGAATAACATTCAAGCTTCAGGCTGTACCCGGCATACACATTTAATTGCATTTGCCAGGGTTGAATTGAATTAATAATTTGTATAGGTCTATTTAAATCGCTGCTGTCACTCTGCAGCTAAACACAGTCATGAGGAGCCAGGCAGTTACGGAGTGATGTGCACTCTTTAGATGATCCAACAGCCATGTTCTGGACCATCTGTAGGGGTTACAGTGGAGGAGTTGCTACTAAAAACTAAAGTGTATCACTGTGGTAAAGCACACAAAGCATTACAATTCAAATATAAAGTAATATTCAAACTAATATCGACGCTGAGTGAAGCAAACGCTCTCGACTTTGAAAAGAACCGGAGCGCTTGAGTGTTAGCAGATGCCTTCAGCATGTGGCAGTGAGGATTTGAGTTTTCTTCGGTCAAAAGCCAAAGCCCATCAACAAATACAGTACACGCCTCTAATAACATGTGATTTGATACGCTCCATTACAGACCGGGTTTCCACCCAGCTCTGCTTCTGACAGGAGCAAAGAACTCTTTGAAAAATCATTTGGTCACCGAGGACTCTGACAGGCCAGACCCAAAGCTATCAGAACCAGTAGCAATTATGTATTCTCTTTGAATTGACGGACCTCAAGCGTGACTGCTGGAAGAGTCAATCACATGCAAAAGCCTTGGAGAAGTAGACAAGTTGGAGAATAAAAAGAAGAATAGCAGATATTTCAAACTTTTTTTTTATGAGATTGAGAAAAATTTATCCAAGTTAATGCTTTAGCTTGATGATCCTCAGTCAATCCATGAGAAACATCTTAAAAACTTTTTTTTTTTTTTTTACTAATCAGGATGTTTTCTTGCTGTTGGAACGTTTCTAGTTCTTGTAACTAAGAAAAGATTAAAGCTGCCCGTCATATTTGGTTTGCATCACAGGAGCTACAAGCAATTGTACAACAACAACATTGTAACGCTGCTAAAAATCTGTCTACTCAAACTAAAGTTCTTAATTTTCCTCCACTGGTCCTCATGCCACTTCAACCAGTAACATCTGCAGTGCAACCAGAAAAACCAGTCTCTCAGTGAGCCCCCAAGTCCCCATAATCCTGAGAGAACCCTCACAACTGTCTGGTCCATACATGCCAAGAGAGACACTGAGAGCCACATCTCTTCATGATGAGAGAAGGATTCCCTTGAAATGAGGTGCAGATATTGATGCTGCTCAGAGGATGAATTCCAAAAGCTTCCAGTAACTCCGTGAAATCAGGGCGACCCGCTGTCTGGAGACCAGAAGGTGGACAGTAAGAGCTCGAGATACTGATCTGTGCATCTGAAAGTTATCCACGTGTCATGGTCTGGGGCAGCCATGGCAGCCATTTTGGATTTTTCTTTGATATGTGTTAAGTTGGCGTCACTCTCCCTGTCTTTTGTGTTACCTGTTTCCTGTTTTTTTTTAAATGGTCTGTCTTGTCTTCATTGTTTTCTTCCCTTTTGTAATCCTGATTGTCTGCACCTGCCTCTTGTTTGTCCCTCTGTCTATTTAAGTCTTGTCATCTCCCCTGTCTGTGTTGGTCTGTCTTTTTTAGCCCTGTAAGTCTCTTCTCGTGCCCTGTGAGTGTTTTTCAGTTTTTTGACCCCTGGATTCTTGGTTTGTTTTGGGCTTTGTGGTTTTTATTTTCCCCTGTTTGGGTTACCTTTGTGGATTTTTGGTTTGCTTGGACTTTTGGTTCTTGTTTTGGGAAATAAATTCTTTATTTTTGAACTCCTGCGCCTGGGTTCTCCATTTTGCCTCACAATTCTGACACCACGACTGACAGGCAGTGGTTTCTAGAAGTTACTGCTTTTTAAAGAACAGGGTGATGAGCATAAAAGTACCACAACAATTCTTTGGACACTCTTAGATGAAGCACGGTACCGTAAAGTATCATTGAGTTTAGTATTACAGGGTTGTGGAAATGTTATTGTATTTTTTATATAATGTAGTTGCTTACTCATTTAAGTATCAAGCTATCAATAATACCAAATAAATCTTCTAAATGTTTATTTTTGTATTTGATAGCGCTGTTCATTTTTATTCTTAATTTTTAGTTAAAAGTCTATCCTTTTTATTTACTTTTTTTTTAAATTCCATTGATTGAAATATACAATAGATGGAGAAACAGTGAAAACAATAGAACAGTGCTCTTCAACCCAGACCTTGATGACGACCTGATGGCTCACTCTTCACTTTAACCAGGTGTGTTGGAGCAGAAGAGCACCGAAGACATACAAGCATGTCTTAAGGACATTAAGACCTGGATGTCCTCTAACTTTCAGCTTTTAAATTTGGATTAAACAGAGGTTATCGTCCCAAATACCGGAGAAACGGATTGGTTGATTTTATGCTGGCCTCCAGTACAACTGTGAGAAACCTTGGAGTTATTTTTGATCAGGATATGTTGTTTAATGAATTGGTGGTTCTAAATTGCCCATAGGAGTGATTGTGAGTGTGTGTGGTTGTTTGTCTGCATGTGGCCCTGTGATGGACTGGCGACCTGTCCAGGGTGGACCCCTGTCTTTTGCCCGAAGAGAGCTGGGATAGGACTCCAGCAGATCCCCGTGACCCTGCATAGGATTAAAAGGGTATAGATAATGGATGGATGGATGGATGGATGGATGGATGGATATGTCATTTAAGCAGCATATTAATCAGGTTTGTAAGACAGCCGTTTTTTACCTCCGTAATATTGCCAAGATCAGGAGCATCCTCTCCCAGGGTGATGCTGAAAAACTAATCCACACGTTGTCAGTTCTAAACTGGATTATTGTAATGGGTTATTAGCAGGATGTCCGAAATATTTGCTGAATAGCCTCCAACTGATCCAAAATGCAGCAGCATGATTTCCGACAGGAATCCACAAGCCAGATCATATCTTTCCCGTGTTAGCCTCCCTCCACTGGTTTCCTGTGAAATTCAGAATCAAATTTAAAATTCAGCTTCTTGCATATTAGGCCCTAACAGCCAAGATCCTCATTATTTACAAGACCTGATGACGCTTTATGTACCTAACAGAGTTTTCTGCTCTCAGAGTGCAGGTTTACTTGTAGTTCCTACAATATCCAAAAGTAGATTTGGAGGACGGGCCTTCTGCTATCATACACCTTTACGATGGATCCAGCTACCAATTTGGGTTAAGGAGGCTGACACCAGCTTCATCTTGAAAACTCAACTGAAAACATTTCTGTTTAGCAAAGCCTATAGTTACTCTAAACAATAGTGTGTTAGGGCCAAGAGTCATAGCCACAGTTGTAGGAATGGCTGAAGACAAGACTAGAACGGGCTGGCCTGAAACATAGCCTCATCAGAACTATGCTGCTATAGGTCTACGCTGCAGGTAGACACCAACATGAGTGGTGTCCTCACTCCTCTTCTCTTTCCACCTTTAGCTTTGTTCTTCAGCTGTATCCATAGTTACTTTTTAATCTCATTGTACTCCTGTATAATGACAATAGAATTATCTCTATTTGTTTATATTTCCAGTTAATTAGGAACATCTCATAAATGTATCTGCAGTTCACTGTTACCGTAGTTTTTGTACTGTTCTCCTTTTGTATGTGTTCTCCTCTCTCTTTCCTCCATCCTCTCTCTATCCTGTCTCCCTCCACTTTTCTTTCTTTACCCAGCTGGCCATGGCAGGAAGGTCCTCCCTTATGATCCAGGTCCCGCTTGAGGTTTCTTCCTCTTAAAGTGATGTTTTTCCTTGCCAGTGTTTGGCTTAAAGGCTTTTTTTTTCTCCCTTACAGGAGTTTTTTTTTTTTTCTTTTAGCTTTCAATTTTTCTTTGATTAGGATTAAATAATAAAATTTAGTTAATGGTATTTCCTCAGGGGTCATGCTCTGGGTCTCTGTAAAGCACCTAGAGACAACTTGCTTTGTCATAGACTATATAAATAAAATTGAATTGAAGTGACTTGAATTGAATACAGGGCAGTGAGCATGAAGAGAAGAACACTGCGCCAGAAAGACAAAGGATTATAGAGGAGCAAAGAAACCAAAGAAATTTAAAATTAAATGACAAAGTATATTAATAGTCACAATGGTTGAATTTTGAATAGGGAACATCTGTTATTACATTTTATACAATGCTTGATTATCTTTTAAAGCCATTTTGTTGCATCTACTATTATGTTGTCTCACTTACTGAATGATTTGTGTATTTCTTATAGGCTTGAATCAAAGGCGGCTGGATTTCTTTTTCTTGGGTCTTGGATCTTGGTTTGAGTTTATAAGCTTGAAACTCTCCACCAGTCAGTTTGAACTGACAAAAGCCTTCTGGATGGAGGCTGAGACATCCTCTGAGAGTTATGATGACCTACTATTTTTGTTTCTATTTTTTTTATACTGGTTACACATCACAGAGGAGTCTAGATTGACTTGATTTAAAGTGGTAAGATGCAAGAGATTAGATTTTCTTCATAAAAATGTTTGACTCACGCAATCTCCTGTGTTCATGTTCACTACCTACACTGCAACATACAGCACTGCAATGGAGTCTTTCGTGTTTATTGCATGTAATTTTATCCAGAAGGAGCTTTTTTTTTAGGAAAAAGAAAATAAAATTTAAAAAAAAAATCAAGCAAACCTATAGAATCTATAATTAAAATGCAGGACCTCGAAAGCAGCTGCAGAGAGACTCACAAGGCTCTTACTTGGCAACTTAAGCAAAACCTCAAAGGATAGATTATGGAGTTTACAAAAAAAGGGAAAGGAGCAAAAACCACTGATGTCGTCAAAAAAAGAGAGTTTATACTTGAGGTTAGAGCTTCGACGTAAATGAACTTGGGCCACATGAACGCTGAGCCTCAGCCCTGAACGTAAACCTCAAAACAATCCATCGGGATGGCAAATAAAAACGCACTTTATATTTTCCCTTGAACGACACATACGCACATAAACATTAAACAAACAATTATTTCTTTCATCAGATGCAACATTGACCCCCCCACTGACCATCCCCTCGAAAACTCTGGAGGATTCTTTCTTCAGTGTTCAGTCTTCTCTCGTTTGATGAGAACTTTTCCTCAGAGACGCTTCTCTCTGAGGAGAGCTATTCATTAGAGCACACACAACAAACTCAAAGACGTATGTACGAAGTGCACTTTAGTCTGCACGTAGCTTAGGGTGGGGGGGGCTCATGGTTTTTTCCCGCTGCACAGTTCCTGTTCACTTTCTCTTGGAAAATCCTACCAGACCTCAACAGCTTTGATCCAGTCGGTGATGTTGATGACTTTGAATAAAGAATAAATACACTCACACATTCTTTTTGTATTTAAAAAAAAATTTTTTTTAATACTTAAGTTGCCAAAAACCACACCTCTGAGCTTTTTCAGTAGTCTTTGTACTTTTAGGTTTATTTTTTTTAAAGTGTGGATGTGCAGCTAAGCCTTGGGCTTTTTGTCAAATCAGCTTTTGGACGTGAAACAACACCTCAGGTAAACACGTGAACTGCTAATAACTTTAATGAAAGTTCTGTTCTGCTCTGCTCAGGTACTGAACCTAAATAAATAGTGGTATTAAAATACTAAGTGTTTACCTACTATTTTGTATAAAAATGGCTGCTATTAAAGACATCTAAACCTGGCCAAACCCACACTTGTACACTTTCTCAAATGTGGAAATAACCATTGATAAAGTGTTAACAGTTAAATCTCTGAGAATTCTTTGTAGGTAATAAATCCTTTGATCTAAATGGGATATTTCTGTCTTCAGCACATTTAAAAACAATAAACATGAACAAAGGCCTTTACAGTCAAATACAAATTAACAATTAAAACTAGAAGGCAATAAACGGTCTGAGTGTCAAGCCCTACTTATAGTGAACACAAAGGAAATGAGAAGAGTCTTCAGTAGCAATTTGAATATGTCTATGAGCTGAGGGGAGACTGTTTAAAGAGGTCAACTGTCCCACAGACTGGGGGGCAGCCAATGAAAAACCTCCATCACCTGTTGGCTGGCTTACGAGTAGATGTGTAGATGTGACAAGCCATTTAAAACTTTTAAAGTTAGAAGCAAAAAAGTTAAAAATCAATTTGGAATCAAACAGGGAGTCACCGGAGGAACGCCGAGACTGGGATAATATGATCGTACTTCTACCACTGTTCTCACCTTCATTTAGTTTCTTTTGTTCCTGGTGGGGCTTCGGTGATGCATATTGTGTTTGTACGTCACTTACTGACTTTTGACAAATTGCATAAAATTAATGGATGCAAGAAATTCTTATGGATATTCAATGTCCTTTAATGCCACGAGATCTCCCCCAAGTCTTAACCACTAGATCTTTAGAGTGCACTTTGATGAACCATGTTAGTCTGAATACATCACATTCATAAATATAAAACAAATAAACGGATTAATAACTGAAATCAGTTGCCATAATTTCATTGCAAGTTGAGCGAAGCTTATGTCTCAAATAAGCTGAAAAACCTTTTGACTGCGTCCAAAAAACTGTGTCAAGCAGATCCACAAAATCAGATCTGTTGTATCTCTATGAAAGACGTGACATGTGGGCTATTTAAAGTAGCACAAATGACTTCCTTTTATGTTAAAAAATGAGTTTAAATTGCATATGATTAATAATTGCTTACTTATAAATATGGTCTAGTTCAGGGGTGGGCAATCCCGGTCCTCGAGGGCCGCTGTTGTGCATGTCTTAGATGTTTTCCTGCCACAAAACACCTGATTCAAATGAATGGATCACCATCAGCATGTCATCCAGGTTTGCACAAGACTGTTATCAACCCATACATTTGAATCAGATACGCTGCAGCAGGGAAACATCGAAGGCAGGCAGGACACCGGCCCTGGAGGACTGGGAATGCCCACCCCTGGTCTAGCTCTTGCCGTCTCAAGTCCATGGTATCAGCAAAAAGCAGCCAAAGCAGCTTTGGCTGCGACTCCTGTCCTGGTGGTCTCTTGCCACAACTGCGTCACTTCATGGCACCATGTCACACATCAAAGAGAATTAAAAAGCTCCCAGAGCTACAGTGGACATCAAGGCAGAGGCGACTCAGAAACTCCAGATAGAAATGATGGAAGGGAAAATCAGAGAGCGACCAAACAAGAGACCAAAATAGAGTAATATTGTCAAAAAAATGAGAGCTCCGGGGCCCTCCATGTCACTCCGGTGTCTCCTTCCGTCTCTGTGGCCTCAGGGGCTGGGGACGTGCTTCTTGCCCCCTGTGAGGTGGTGGTGCAAGAAAAATCTGGGCAGTGCCTTACCCTGGCAGGTGCCCCACTTGGATTCAATTTATTTTCCGTTGGTTCTGGGGTGTGCTGGACCAACGCACCAGCGCTAACAGCGATCCAGTCTGTACTACTGGTTGCAGTCGCTGGTTGATGCTCAGCAAGTGTTCGGGGGTCAACATCACTGCTCCACTTCTGGCTGCCGGGATGCTTAGGCTCTGGTGTGGATAGGGGGCTTGCATCAAACATCACACCGCAACGTACCACACAAGCACCACATGCATCAGCATACTACGTCTCACTGTCTTGAGTCTTTGTCCTTTTGAGCTTCACTGTCTGTTCTCTCTAACTGAATCAGGGTGTCAAGTGTTGTCAAAATATGTTGGATCAGAGGACTGGTGAAGGACACATTCAGTCTCACTCAAACATATGTCCAGGGCTAAGGAAAAAGGTTTTGTCAAATTATGGTACCAAGCATTAATATATAATAAAAAAATATATAATACTTTTTATGCCTACTTGATTCCTCTTGATGATCATGGATGGGTATTGGAACTTGTCCCAGCTCTTTCTGGGCAAAACGCAGAAGGTACACAGAAGGAGGGTTTATAATAATATTAGGGCTGGGTTAACGCGTTATTATCGAGTTAACGCATTAATTTATTAACACCAACATTTATTTTATCGCGCGTTAACGCATGTTGCTCACGTGCTTTTGTTTTGAAATGTCGGTTACTGGCTGCTGCGGAACCGGAAAAGAATTGGCAGGCAAAACTAAAACAGACATGGAGAGCAGTAAAAATCAGTGTACTTTACAGTTCGGGTAACAACTCAGGTAGGAATATTAACAATTCTGTCTGAAAAAAAAAAACTTTCAAACCCCTTTGTTCAAGACGATCGCGTCATTCCTCCATTTTACATCAGATCTGCTCTATGTGTTGACTGTCGTGGTATTCTCTAGCTCAGCCATTCCCAAACTTTAGAACACCAAGGCCCTATTTGAAATGTGAAAAATCTCCGCGGCCCCCCGAAACCTCTAATCACAACTGTGATCAACATACAGGACTAGGAACCATGTTCCGATATTAATGTGAGGGGTCAACAAATAAGGTGACACTTGTCATATTAAGTTAAGATGACGGTAGAATAACACTTGATTGGGTTGTTTTATTACTTCTTAATGGTTTTTTATTCATGTCATGAATATTTTACAGTAATTAAAAACATGTTTAAAAAAGATCGAGGATTGAAAACACATTTGTTTAATTTTAATGAACTCTCACGGCCCACCTGCAGTACCACGACGGCCCACCAGAAGGACGCGGCCCACACTTTGGGAATCGCTGCTCTAGCTGGTTACTTCAGTGCAGCTCCATCTAGTGGCACAGATGTGTAACAACAACAGAACGTCTAATTCTTGATTATAAACAAAGCCATTTCTGGGTAACGTAAACCAGACAATAAAATATTAAAAACAAATTCAGTCCCGTGGCCTATTTGCTAAAATTGAAATATAAAAAAACAGGCATATTTTTTTGTGTTAGATTAAAAAAACGGGAAAAAAAAGTCAGATTTTAATTTTTTTTAATTTTTGATTTACAATTGAAAATGGAAAAGTAGTGATATTTTTGAGTTTTTAAAAGAGTGGGCAACACCTGCGGCGAATGCATGGGCCAGAGAGATGAAGCACTAGAATCCCTTGGCAGAGCAGGGGAGATCACAGGACACCAGGCTCACAGCCTCTGAGTGGCACAGATCTGGCTCATGCAGGGGGGCCGTCTGCTGCCCATGGCAGCGGTTCTGGCACCATCCAGCCTTCAGGCTCCCCATTGAGTAATTGGCAGCATTCACCCACAAAAGGTAAGAGCTTCATGAGTTCTATTTATTACAATCTACGTAGATACAATATTTTCTCATGGTGAATGAAAATTATCTTGAACTGTACAGCGGGACGAAGATAAGGTCTCCTTTTGTCCATGTACATAATCATGTTTTTTTTGTTTTGAAATGTATATCTATAGTCTATAACAGTACATAGATTTAGCTATTTAATTGGAAGCAATGCATGACGGGTAACGATCCTGTCTCCAAATTGTAACTTTTAATTACTTGATATAAATAGGCTTACCTTTTATATAAAAGACTTTATCTAAACTGTATTTATAATATTCTAATGTATACGTATCACACACACACACACACACACACACACAGGTTCAGATGTTAAAATGCGTCCTTTGTAACATACCACATGTAATTCTTTTTATAACATGAGCATGAGAAATGATTTTTCTCAAATATATTTTCTAGGGCTGGGAAAGTTAACGCGTTATTATCGAGTTAACGCATTAATTTATTAACGCCAACATTTATGTTATCGGGCG
This sequence comes from Hirundichthys speculiger, assembly GCA_018398805.1. Classification (NCBI taxonomy): domain Eukaryota; kingdom Metazoa; phylum Chordata; class Actinopteri; order Beloniformes; family Exocoetidae; genus Hirundichthys; species Hirundichthys speculiger. Next base: position 418,473 of record JAGFBZ010002015.1, on the reverse strand, counting down.
TTAACGAATGTAGCTCGCGAGCTTTTGTTTTGAAAAGTCCGTTACTGGCTGCTGCGGAACCGGAAAAGAATTGGCAGGCAATATTAACAATTCTGTCTAAAAAAAAAAAAAAAAAAAAAAAAAAAAAAAAATTATTGACTGCAACAAAACTTTCGTGTCATTCCTCCATGTTACGTCAGATCTGTTCCATGTGTTCACTGTCCTGCTGTTCTCTTACTGCTTACTTCAGTGCGGCTCCATCTAGTGGCACAGATGTGTAATGACAACAGAAAGTCCAGTCCTTGATTATAAAACAAAGCCATTTCTGGGTCACGTAAACCAGACAATAAAATAATAAAGACAAATTCAGTCCCGTGGCCTGTTTGTTGAAATTGAAATATAAAAAAAGATTTTTTTTTTTTGTGTTAGATTAAAAAACGGAAAAAAAAAAAAAAAAGTCAAATTTTAATTTTCTTAATTTTTGATTGACAATCGGAAATGGAAAAAAAGAAATGATACACAAATAATTATGGATTGGTAAAGTTACTGAACTTTAACGTAGACATTTTCATTTTTAAGTTCTCCCAGACGGAGGATTTGACAGAAACAAGGTTATTTGTAACAACTGCCAAGTTGAACTCCCCGTTAAAAGTTTCTGCTGTTACCTCAGAAATTACCTGTTTTAATGTTCTGATTGTGCTGAGCCACAATCATTTTGTTGGATTTTGTTTGACTTTTTTTTTTTTTTTTTTTTTTTTTTATAAAAACAGGATGACATTAATGCCCTGGCAGTGGCAATAAGCTTAATTTTATTTTACATTTTTTAAGATGAGATTTAGACTAAATATGTGTTACTGACAAGTGCTGATGTTAAAAGTTAAATGAACAACAAATGTAATGGCACTTTAGTTCATATAGCAGCAGAACATTTCAATAAAAGTGCATTTTACACTACTACTTGAATTCATTATTTGATTTTGCGTATACAATGCGATTAATCGTGATTAATCAGGGAAATAATGCGATTAATCGCAATTAAAATTTTGTAATAATATATGTAACATTACAACTTTCTATAGCACTAAAGCCATCATTTAGTCTCTGCACTGTCTGCACTATTGATAACTGATTAATATTTTCCATTTATATACGAGATTAAACTTAACTTGAGGGACAATGCAAACCAAAGGACGGTGCAATTAATACATGTACATTTATCGTTGGTTCATCGTTGGAGTTACTTATTGAGAAAACTGCAGAAGAGAAGCACATTTCTTAGTGGAAATATACTCGTTTTGAGTAGACACATTTTCTCCACCTGCATGAAACGCTTCAGCTGAAATGCCACAAGGTTACAGTACCACAGCTCCCCTTTAAAACAATGTATTTACAGTTCTTTTCATAGAAGCCAGTTTTATAGGTTAGAATTATCCACTTGACTTCATTTCACCCCTCCTCCTGTGGCGCGGGCTGCATTTGAGGCTGGTGCACAGGTTGCTGTGCAGGTTGGAATTTCCTCGCAAATGTAAGTTTGGAGTCACGGGCATTAACCATTGAAGCACATTGTCACTGTTAAGAGTCATCGTACCTACTCACACTATCATACACCAAAGTGCCAAAAAAAAAGAGAGAAAAACATGACCAAGAGGGATGCAGCTGTTTGTTTTCATCGATAAATGCTAGTGAGGAGTCGCCTGTGTGAAACAGAGGAAGCATTTTATCCACCGCGGCAGCCATGTTTTTTTCATGATGTAGAAAATATGAGAACTTCATGCAGACTATCACTAATCATGAAGGAAGGAGCCTCATTGGTGCTTTCCATGTTTATGCATCGAAACATAAACAGATGAGAAAGTCAACAGGCCAGGCTTAGGGTAGAGGAAGGAGTTAAAAGGCTCACCTTTCATCTCTCGTTAAATGAAGCCTTTTGATGGATGCTTTCAGTGAAACGAGTCACAGTGATACCTTAGTGAGCTCCCTTCATGAAGCAGGGCCCTGGCTCTACACAGACCTGCTGTTCTGGCAGGAGGCAAACATGGGGAATTCTCAAAAGTCCATCTGTCTTTTCCTGTCCTGTTTGTATTTCTGCAGGAAGTTCAGCTTGCGAATATAGGTGCGACTCTGCTATGATATTAATGAGTTTTGTAGAAAGGCCCCATTCAAAATAAGCTCTGAAAAAAAGGAGAAAAAAAAAAAAAGGAGTCCCACTGGGATTTTATTCGAGCTTGCATCCTGCCTCTGAAAGAAGAAAAGAGCAAAATCAAAATGTATAAACTCCACTCTTATCTTATTCAGTTTGCAGGAACTAGAAGCAGTGCGGGACAAATGTGCTCTCGGTTAGGCTGCAGCTGAAATAACATATTGTCCTATAACCGGAAGCAAAAACCACAAATATAAAAAAAAAAAAAAAAAGAAAAAAAGAAAAGAGCATATAAATCCTGAGTCGAAGATATAGGAAATAGACACAGACAAATAGAAGTACCCAGAGGCATTTTTACAGACTCCAACTTTAGACAAGCCTGTCATTAAGGTTTGGTTTACTGGGACAAGTGTGGCGGTTTAAAGTCATGAGGCTTCATGTGAGACAAGACTGCATAAGACTGAATCCTTGTTGGGAAATGACAGAGGCCTCAGCCTGGTTGTTGGCACTAAAAATACACCAGCTGGAGATGGCTAAGGATTGGGTTTGGGGACGTATATATAAAGTTAATTATTGTATATGCTCAAAGAAAAATATAGTAGACTGAAGCTAGCTACTAATTTTCTCTCTGTCTCTTGACTATTAGACTTTCAGTAACAAGCCCTCTCTCTGTAAAGGGGGATTATGGGACTGGATTCATGTAGTCGGTTCATGATGTTGAAGTATTGCAGTTTTCGCTTCCTCGCTGACTTTAAGGTCATGCGTATCCCTGCTCAACCTAATGATGATTTTTCTTTCATGGATTATGTTCATGATATGATGTTTGGATATATTCTACCCAAAACAAGAGCCTTCATTGAATGAACTAATTCTGCAGCATGCATTGTGGGTATGCAACCACCAGAGGTAGCATTGTTCCTTTGTAGAGTCATCGCTCTTAAGTATCACATCAAGCAGTGCACAAGTGAAATATGAATGGAAAGTTGCAAGATTCATTTTATTTTTTTTTTTAAAGTAGCATTCAGAGAAAATGTAAACATTTTCAGGGCGGATTTCTGAGTTTGAGAACCTGTTGTAGAGATGCAGCTGGTTTGAACACATCTTATTCCTGGCTCACTTCCACCTCCGAGGAAGAGTTTGTGCAATCTGTGGTGGGAGCAACCAGTGGCCACAGTCGCCTCTTCACAGCGTTCGTCTACCTGGCCCAGGAAAAACGGGGAGACGGAACAGTGAAAGGATGCGTGTGAGGAGACAGGAAAGGGGGAGTGGAGCAGCACGGGCGAAATTAGAATCACTGGCAGGTAGCAGCAGTGCACAATGGAAGAAAAGACATTTGCAGTAATTAGAGAGGAGGTGAGTGAAAGATTACAGGGACAGGAATGACAATGCAAGAAGATGACTTGATAAGACAGTCATGAAAAAGTGACAAAAAGCAGAAGAGAGGCTGCACTGGGCCCTTCTCCTCCTCCTCTGGACCTTGGACTGAGTACCTGTGAATCCAGCTTTTGTGATGTAACAGTGTATTGACCCTTGGAGGCACCGCTCCAGAAGGGAGTGTTTCCTTGAACACGCAATGAGCTCTAAGCATTTCACAGCCTTCTGAGCTCTGGGAGGACCAGCCTTCATTGACTGCCACTGGAAATGGCACTGGAAGGGCCCTCTCTCTCTCTCTCTCTTCTCTCTCTCTCTCTCTCTCTTCAGGTCCCTCCCACAGAAATAACAGAGGCACACAGAGGCTGTATTCAACCTAAGTATAAGTCACTGCAGCTAAAGTCACTCACATGTGGCTGAGTTGCAGATTAATATGGCTCCATATACAGTAGAAGTCCAGTTCACAAAGGAAGTTATAAGTGCTCAGAGACTGTTTGTTTGGAGGATAATCACACAGTCTGTCATTAGTGTGGACACTGTTTTCTCATAAAGACCAGTTCACTCCTTAACTGCAGATAGTGTGTTATTGCCACTTAAAGGATCACAGCGAGAACTGAGGTCGTGTCTTGAAATATCCCAGAAGTCAGATGAGAAGAAGAGTGACAAGAAAAGTTTGGACAATCCTCGTAAAAATTACTTTTCAGGAAAATCAATGCATAATTTCACCCAGAGAGATCTGAAATCTTTCAGACAATTAGTTTTAGCGAGATGGCTTTTTAAAATAGATAGGTTTAGGTGCTATAAACACTCTGGCTTTGCAAACATTTCTTCAGTAATCAACAGCCATGGCCTTCTCTAAGAGACTGTCTTCTGCTCACAAAAACTAAAAGTGCTGCGCACTCACAGCAAGACAAAACCATTTCCAGCTTCCTAAGTCATAATTTGATTAAGGATATATTGGTGGGAGTCAAGTTGAAGTCTGGAAAAGCATAAGGCTTTCAGATAGAAGTACTTATAAGATTTATGGAGGCGAATGAAAACCTGTCTGACTGTAGAAAAGCCTTCAGGAAGACTGGAGTGTTTCTGAACTGCCTACTTCGTGATCCTGAACAGCTAAAAGTCCACGGTGGGAACCCCCAAGAACAGGAAGGTGCAGGTTTTGTCAGGGACTGGCATGTCATGTGCCCCAGAAGAGCAGTAAGAGTCTGATCAAACTCATTAACAACTAAAAAACTAAAGGACTGGTTAGAAAAAGCATTAACATGCTGTGACATTTGCCAAAGTGCATGTTACATAATTATCACATGGTGACCACCTTTTGCTCCTGGATTTTTTTCTTTTTTTGTTCTCACTGGAGTTGTCCTATTCACAGTAATGTAACATTGGACTTTAGGTGCTACTGTATTTTTATTTTAAATCCAAATAAAATTTCAGGTAACATCTAAATTCGGTGGTATTTTCAGTGGGTTAAAACTCCAGCAGCAAATAAGAGACGACAGTTTGGAAACATATAATAAGGCCGGCTTTTAAATTGTGCACCGAGAGACCCTAAAACTGTGCAATTTGGATTTTCCAGACTCCAAATGAGATGCCGTATTATGCATATTATTTTTTATGTTACGCCGCATGCTGCCGACACGAATTGTAATTTCTTTTATAGCTCTCACGGCTCGAGTGGTTACGTATGCCATGCAGAAGGTGTGAAGAAATAAACGCCCGTTAAAAGAAAACCGACCTGTGTGTTTCGTCATGAAGAGAGTTACACCACATGTAATTCCAGAATGGTCCAGAATGGCAGAGGGTATTTTTTTTGGTTTGGTCTTTGTTTTTAATGCACACATAAATGCTGCATTTTTTTCAAGCTTTTTTTTTTTTTTTTAAACAATAAAAAAATAGTGCTTTCAGGCTGTTTTTTTTTTAAAAAAATGAAAAAAAGAAAAAAAAAACATTTGTGCTTAACAGAATGTGGCGTTTGAAATTTGAAATTACCACCAACTAAAACACGCCACCATAACACGACCCCGTCACCTTTTCCTGGGGCTACTTAGGTCTGAAAATTTCTCATATCTTGAGCCATTCAGATTAGCAGGAAACTGTGACATCACAGACCGAGACCAAGACTGTTATTTAGCCTCTTTACGTTTCATCTCAAACTAACTCCACATCATGCTTAATTTGCTGTAACTCAGAAATGTGTGGCACAGATTTGTTTTAACGCCAATATAAACGAAGAGGCACACCTCACAGAAGAGGAGCCATGACTGACCTCCACCCCTAAAACTGACTGTCATGAACCACGGAAAAATCCTCTAGTTTTGAGAAATTATTTCAACCTGGAATTCCAAAAACATTCAGTCGCTAAAACAACCACTAGAGGCTGACTCCAAAAGTGAGTATATTTGGGATTTCCCTGACCCGAACAACCCACCCATGTGTAAAAAAATACCCACCTTCACAGCATACTTACTGCCTAAAGATGTTCTTGGTCCCATAGGATCTCATTCATGGATTTTTTTTAATTACATAAATGCACAAATGTAAGCATAATTAGCGTGGTGGTTTTTGAGTGACAAACGTCGCGCTGTCGTCATTTTAACTATGAAGCACTTTTGCTGAACTTGACTTGTGAGATTTAAAGGAGTGTCATAATTCTTATTTTGAGGGTAATATGCCGTCTTGTGTGGTTAATTGCACTAACAGACCACCTAAAAGTTCTGCATTTCTGGTTTTTGTAGCTAGTGAAATGTTATTGTCATTTCATGATAGTAGATTAATTAGGAGACCCTGTTTTAAACAGTAACTCCATATACTGCAAGCAGCATGTTGTAACATTAGCCTGACTTCAGTGTAAGATTAACTATTATTATAGATGTCCATATCCTTTAAGCTGAAGAGTTCAAGAGCCTGAATCACCTGAACAGCTTGCCTGGGACATTCGACTTGGTAGGCCAGATGCAGCTAGTTGGAGTGAGACGATCCAGCCCCCACCTGTACATTTTATCATGCAGCGCTGAGGCTCAACTGGCTCTGGATGGTCAGGAAGAGTCTGGGGGTGAAGATGACTTGCAGATCTAGCCTGCAAACAGTAATAAAGAGATGCAAAGAGATACTGCAAAAGCAATAAAGAGATGGTTAAAAAGAGAGCTTTTATACTACACTTCAGTGGTATTTTGACCAATACATGCTGCAGATATTATATCAGAACCTCAGGAAATTGTCTCAACATCTGAGACAAGGTCGTGATATGCTTCCTTTGATATACCTGTTTTAATTGTGTACTAGTACATTCAATAGTTGTCATCTGCTGGTGCCAATTGGAAAAAAGAGATTTCCATGTATGTGCTCGAGGCCGTGAAATGGGCTGCATGTGACAATGCGAATTTCATCAAAATTTGCTCCTGACTTCTTACAGGGATTATCTGACTACAATTACAAAGGTTTAAAAACAAACAAACAAAAAAGAGTTGCTGCTTTATTCTATTTTGTGTTGCTTTCGGCTCATTCTAGGATATGATGGATGCATTCAAATACATGTGTTATTTATTAGGGGTGCACGATAACTATCGGGCCGATAACAGGAAATTATGACATCATCCTGATTGGTCCGATATCATGATGAATAGCCCCGATAACATATATATTTTTGTCAACACGGTACGGCAGTGCCTCGCTCCCTCTGAGCTTTGAATGACCGGCAGAGAATGTTATGTTCAAGTGACATCGGTATAATCAGAAAAACGATATCTCAGTAAGGAAAATCAAGAATACCCCCTCATGCCAGAAAACAACTTGTTAACTTGGTCATAATTTTGGTAGTTACTGACTTAAATTGATAGTCACAGTATTTTCCCACATGTTACACATAAAAAATAGGAAAAATAGATAAGGCCGAAAGAAAGACGAACAAACGAGGGCACGGAGGAATTTACGTTACACCTTGAATGCAGCATTGTGGAACAGTGGGTTGCTAAAAACAAACAAACATGGCGGCGATGGTGTAGAACTTCGTTAAAGTTTCAGAGGAAGATAGTTCGCTGGTTATTTGTGACAAATGCTCCAAGCGAATGATAGAAAAATAGCACAAGCTTTAATACGTCAAACCCGATCAGCCACCTGAAACATAACTGTCGCTTCTATGGAGTTTTGAAATCGCGCTAACGTGAGCTAACATGAGCTAACGTGAGCAAGCCAGCAGCAAGTCAACCCCTCCGCTCCCAGCCCCCCCCCCCCATCTCCCTCATCTAAAGCTTCCATGAAATTCAAAAAAAACAAAAAAAAAACAAATACTACTAAACCTCATTTACTTTAATTAAATGCCAGGAATTGAATGGAATCACAAGCCAAAATCCTTTAAACGTAATTTCTTTGTTACTATGGAGTGCACTTTTTTTAGTTTATTTACACAGACAAGTCTAACTTGTGTCAGTACATTATGACCTGTGCATTATTTTTTATTGTCTTGAGGAATACATTTTTTTAGTTTGTAATTCTGATGCATGTATTTCCATCAGTTCAAGGAGCCTTTTTTTATATATCAGTAAGTAATGCAGCTTATTTAAGTTGATGTGAGATATCAAATAGGTTTGTTTGATAGCTTTATGAAAATGTTTGAGAGGCTTGCCAATAGTTTTTCATTCTAAAAAATAAATATCTGTTCATTTAAAGAGTCAAAACTGTTTTTGGTTTTGTTCATAGTATTGATGTAATGATTTTAGGTATATGTGTGTGTTATCGCTTATCGGTTATCGATATCAGCCTTTAGAAGCTGAAAGTTATCGGTTATCGGTATTGGTTTGAAAAAACTGTTATCGTGCATCCCTATTATTTATATCAACCCTCATAAAAATAAAAAAAAGTTGTCAAGGAGCCTCATCTGCCATCGTTGATGTGCTATCATGAAAACAGCAAGTTCCACCTTTCACCACCTGTATCCTGTGAAGTCTCACCAGGTGCCAAAGTGTGCTGTTCTCATTGCTATGTATCTCCAAACAGAGATTCTGTTGCTAAAAAGTAAAGCAGTGAAGTAAAACTATCCAGTGTCCTGCTTGGGACTTAAACTGTCTGTGTGTCTCACAGATCAGGACACAGACTAGGGACTTCTATTATATTCTGTTATTTTCTATTATCTATTAGCTAATTTCATAACAGAGTTGAAAGGAAAGTCAGGGGATTGCTCCAATCAGTATGATTAACTCTCTGCGGACCGTAATCGTTTCAGCAATATTCAGCATCAATATGGACCAAAGTGACTAGCAAACAGACGGATTCTGCCCTTTCCTAAAGTCCTGCTTCTTGTGTGGCTAAAAGGGAACCAGAGAGCACATCATTCACCAACTGGGGGCATGGAGTTGACGTAACTCAAACACAAAGCAGCTAGGAGCAATTTTCACCTTTTAGATTAGAAACTACAAGAATTAGGGGTGAGACCAGCAACGGGTTCTCATTTGTCCCGAAAAAATAAGCACAGCGTCTGAAGAAAACCTTTTTATTCCCTCATCATCCAGCCATTGCCCACACTGTATAATAGTTTAACAGCAGCAAGGAAGATGTCTGTGTTTCAAGCACAAATACACAGCAGGAACACTCAGGAAACCTAAGTATTATCATTACTTGTATTTATTTTGGCTGGGGATGAAATGGTAATGTGTGTTGGGTGTAACAATCTGTTAGAGTAATATGTAGTCAGGCACTAGGTGGAGAGTTCCTGTGTCAGTCTGGCCATAGAGGAGGAAAAGCTTTCATTGATGACCTACCACAAGTATTTTGTCAATTTGTCTATTTTTCATTTTATTTTGAATACAAATCCTATATTCTGAGAAGCAACAAAACCTGCATAACTGATGCCACCACATACCAGTTGTTTTTTGCTTTGAACCCAAATGTGCAAAACCCTGAAGACACCTGCTACATTAAAGAACAAGACCTGCGACATACAAGACGGTAAAGTGTGGAAACATAACAGTAATGATAATAATAATCATATTAACATCTTTAATGACTGCTTATACCCTCTACCTGCTCATATGTCCTTCTACACCTTGAATGCACAGAAATGAAAAAAGTAGTGTAGAGGCAGTGATGTGCCTTTCTCGCTTGTCACTAGGGGCAGTGGGGGTGTGGGGGTGTCACAGGACCTAAATGACTGACTAATAAATATCCCCTGCATCCACCTGTTAATCATAATTGGTTGATACAGAAAGAGGGTGAGGATCCATCTACATTCAGTTCAGTTCAATTCAATTTTATTTGTATAGCATCTATTACAATGCAAGTTGTCTCTAGGGACCCGAGAACATGACCCCCGAAGCAAATATTATTAACTAAAATTATAATATTGAATTCTAATCAAAGAAAAATGGCAAGTAAAAGAAACTGCTGTAACGGGAGAAAAAAAAAACCTTTAAGCCAAACAGTGGCAAGGAAAAACACCACTTTAAGAGGAAGAAAGCTTGAGCAGGACCTGGATCATAAGGGGGGGACCTTCCTGCCGATGGCCAGCTGGGTAAAGAAAGAAAAGAGGAGGGAGAGAGGATGGAGGACAGAGAGAGGATGGAGGAGAAAGAGAGCACATGCATCCTGGCAATACTATATAATACAAAATGTATAGATAATAATTATCCATTAACTGGAGAACTAACTTATATTCTGACTGATACATTGTTATGAACCATAGAGATGATTATAAACAGATGTAGGCAGCAACACTGAGGTGGTCAGAAGATCAGACTTCAGGTCAGCATGTTAGTTAGCAGTGTTGGGCAAGTTCACTTTCTACACGAACTAGTTAAGTTCATAGTTCACAGAAATTAAAATGAACTAGTTCAGTTCACCACTTTAAAAAATGAACTAAATAGTTAATTATTAGTTTTTTTTTTCTTTTTCTTTTTTAATGTTGCTGCGAGCAATTATTTGTCAAAATGATTGCCACTGCCCATATGCTACACCACCAACAAACACCAATTATTTTATCCATTTTATCTGTCGAAAACTATGTGTCCAATTCAGAATCTTTATTCAACCAGGGTTCACATTAGCATTGAAGGGACAGCCCATGTAAAACTGTCATTTCCCTTTCAGCTTCTCTCTACAGTATATTAAAAATATGAGGAAAAACGTGTTGCCAAATGGTCTTTATTATAAGACTAAAACAGGTCCTTAAGGTGCAAATGTTTTTTTTTTTCTTCCCCCATTACAATATTTCAATCCCCCCGGGAGTCGGGGCGCTCCTCCGGCTCTGGGCGGCTGCAGCTTTCATCTTCCTCCATGCTTGTTTTAAACGTTTGATGACATGCAATTGTTAGCGTGACAGAAGCGAAGGCCCGTGTTGCCATGTTTGATTGCTTTCCGAAGATACATATTAGGCTTGTTTGTGGTGTATTTTAAATAGGGTTCGCTGGAAACCTGGCACGGTTTTGACGCGTTCAGGTACAACACTGGTTAGTTAATATCCCAGAGACATCAATATAGACAGGTGGAGGTAAACCCTGGGATGATCAGAGGGTGGAACTGAAGGTTAGTTTGTAGCTCTGGAAAATCTGGCCTGCAAACATACAGAAAGAAAAAGAAAAATGGGGCAGAACAGCACAAAAAGTACAGGAACAATGGGGCACTGTTACATTCATGAGGTGCTCCTATGGATTGAGCCCAGGAAGAAGAGGAAAGGAGGGGAGAGAAGAGGGTGGAGACATGGCTCAGCAGATCATGTTGGTGTCCCTCTGCAGCGTAGACTTATAGCAGCATAGCTATGATGACACTGTGTTTAAGAAGAGCATGAAACATACATGAAATGTATTTTTGAAAGTATGTTATTGAAAGGAGTAAATAGACAACCTGGAACTGCAGTAATGCATTTCATGTTTCCTCCTTGGGTTCAGCATGTCAGATAGATCCCTGCATTCCCTTCTCTGTGACCAATTTAATTTTGACAGTCACATTGCAAGTAGGTTTCAGACCAAAGGTTACAAGAGGTGCAGCAGCAGTGTAGAGTATTAAAGGTTTTAAATCATTATAGCGGGTGAAGCTGTTCTGATAGATCACAAATTTAAAATGATGAATCTGACTTCTGATTTGAGAAAACACATGGTTTCCACATTTGGATTTTTTTTTTTGTTTTGTTTTGGTTTGGTTTGTTTTTTTTTCTCCATCCAACATCATATTTACTTGAAGTTCAGCTTTTCTTCGTCCCATGCACCACCCACTCTGACATCACGCTCACTGTAGGGCACAGAAATGTCAAGTAAGTTAAAAACTGAGTGTACAGCATGGAAGGAAGAAAAAAAAATCTAATTATACAACAGCAGATGAGCAAAACAGACCATGTCTTACAAGATTTTTTTGTGCTACTTTTTCCATGCTTATCTGGCATTTGACTTTGATTTATCTGAATGACAAACATCCCCTTTTCTTCTTTAAATATGTGGTACACAGTTATTATTAAGGATCATTAAATTTCACAAGAGATATGTTTATGGGAAGGAATGACTTCCTTATTATTTTTCAAAATTACATGCAGAGAGGATATTGGTTTTTGAGATGGTGGAAGGCAAATGGGGGGAAAAGTTGAGGACAAGTGTTTGACCAAAATTTTTCATCTATAAAGATAGGTTTAAAAATCAGTGTGGCCTTTATCCCAGTATTTTTGGGATGTGCGGCTTGGCTTTCGCTCTGAACAGAGCTCTCTAGTTGAAAGCTTGCAAAAAAAAGAAAGAAAAAAGAAAAAGAAATGGTTTGTAAGAAGTTTTTTGAGGTTTATAAAGATATATTTTAAAAGATACCAGAATTGGATGAAATATTACATTAAAGGATTGAGAGAGAGCGATCAGGTTTTGTCAAATGCCACCATTTAGCTTAACTTTTTATTGCATCACCGGAATAACAACAAAGGTCACTCAATCAGATCAGCTAAAACCTACATTCTGAGTTCTTCAATGATAAAAGAAGAGTTGTATTTTTAAAAACATGGTCTGGACCTTGATTTTGATATTCCTCTGTGATTCTTTTCTATCTACCCGTTTAAATAAAACATGCCCTTCCTTTTTTTGCTCTAATTAAAACAGGGCAGTTCTATCCTTCTACAATATGACGAGTAAACTCCTCATTCAGAGATTCAGGCTATAGAGTACAGGAATGAACCGAGCCCTAGAAACAGAACGACAAGAACTTTTTGGTGGCTATTTCTGCTCTTCTACTTCGCTTAAGCCTTCCCATTACTTGCCAGAGGAAATTAAATGTTTATTGTATGGCCCAAAGGTCTTTTGCAAAGTAGGTTTTGGTGGACTTAAAGAAAGGATAAGCTTCCAAACTTGGCTTCCACCTATGGCATATGAGAGACAGTAGGTAAAGGAGAGTCAATAGAAGGAAGGAAAAAGCTGCAACAAGGAGTTAAGTTTGACGATTGGGGCAACGTACAAATCCACCCTACTGGGATAACTCAATAGGAGGAATGAGAATGTTTTACCTTGAGGCTTGTTTTATAGCAGGAAATACCCTTTTTTTTTTTTTTTTCAAATGGTTGATATGAAAAAAACAAAATATAAGCTTCTTGTCAGCAAATCTTGAGATATGACAGAGATCTCATTAATGTAAAGCCCATCGCTTGGGGCTCAGCTATCTGCAGCAAGTCACATTTCGCTGCGTAAGGACACTGGGCTCCAAGCTAGGGTCTCTTTAATAAAAAAGGAGTATTCGCTTTAGCCATTCTTAAGGTGACGGCTTGTGTCACAGTCCTCAACAGGAAGTTTCCCAACTGGTGTGGACAGGACACAAGGTCATATGGCCTATTAATCGCCACTATAGGAAAATTCTCCAATTTCCTGCAGTAACTGCAGCCACAGTGAGTCGGATAATATCCCAATATGAGAACCATCTGAAAGTGATTCCAAGCCGCAGCCACTGGCCCTGAATGGTTATGCTTTACGGGACAGTTTAAAAGGTGGACACGTGAAGTTTTCAGTACAATGCAGCTGTATAGAAGCACACACTGATGTGTATCTTAGCAGCATTAAGATATGTCATTTTCTCAGGGTCAGTCATTTTTTAATTAAGTCAACAACTACGCTGATAATGACAAAAAAAATGTGCATATCTTTCTAGTAAAAAAAAAAAAGAAAAACTGTTCTTACTGAGGATATTTGTAAGAGAAATGCTAGTTGGCATGTTGCATCTTTAGGCTCCCTTTGCTTATCTCTACATGTCCACACATGTTGGCTAATTGCCATGTGAAATGGGTTTGAGCGTCTAGTTGATAGTTTTGGAAACTTTCAGAAATTGTTGGGTTAAGTCCCTCCAACAAAACATCCGAAAGTGAGGAAGATTGGCCAGCAGAAATCATCTGGTTACAAAGGGGTGTTATGGTGGGAAATCTTCGGTGCACTTTGACATGAACCAACCCCTTGAATGAGGTTAGATTACCAGAATGAAACACCAAAACCCAGTAACGCCCCAAGAACATGACAAGTGATGGAAAGCATTGATTTTTTTCGTTATAGTTTGTCAACTCCTCTCTAACTCACTGATATAAATGGAAAATATACCACCATATATTTCTAATTGGCCATTAGATACAACTGAGATCATTTACCACTGTAGCGCTATTAAACCTTCCACGTAATTCTCACAAATGCCAGGAACATAGGAAACATATACAACCACGTTGTGAGAGCCAGCTAGAAAACAACAAGTGAGCTCATGTGGTTTAATTCTCAGAATGCAGACTTCTTTTGTGGTTCCTAGAGTTTCAGAAGTGTAGAATGGGAGGCAGATCCTTGATTTATCAGGGAGAAACTCTTGTGGACCTGATTTCCAAACTGTGTTCAGGAGGCAGACATCCTCCCCCCTACCTTTAAGATGAAGATTAGATTTTATAAAGCTGATCATTAGAAGCTAGTTCAGATTGTCCCTTAGACATCCATTTAGCTATTCTGCTATGGGCCTAGAAGACTGGCGGCCTCTCACAATGATCCACCAAGAACCTTTATTCATGCCGTTCTCTCAGCTTCATATATGTATGTGCCATTATTGTGGTCATTAACATTATGATTCTTTTCCAGAGCAGCTGGTCTCGTGGTTTTGTTTAATGCCATCTCAGTCCCAAGTGCTCACCCCACCAGCTGAAGTAGATGGCTGCCTTTCCTGAGTCTGGTTCTGCTGGAGGTTTCTTACTGTTAAGAGAAAACAATTTTCTTGCCACTGTTGTAAAGTACAAATACTTTGCTACTGTACTTGAGGAGGTTTTCACATATCTGAACTTTACTTTATGATTTTTTTTTTTTTTTGGTCCCTTTCACTGTTACTCTGCGAGATGACCACTTGTTGCGAAATGTCAAGTCCAAGAAATAAAGAAGAGGTGGCACATCACATTGACAATCAGGGCTTGACGCTAACTTTTTTGCTCACCAGCCATTGTGGCTAGTGTTTTTCCTCAGTCATTAGCCATTTAGTCTTTATGCTAGCCACAGTTTTGCTGTCAGTTTTTTTCTTCTTCACAACATCCTTGCATTTACATTTTAAATACAAACAGTTGGCACAACTATTGTGATGTGTCATATCAAAGAATAAGTTACCAGCCAAAGTTGCTTGCGAGTCAGAAATTGTTACTAGCCACAGCCAAATTTTACCAGCATTTGGCCGGTTGGCCGGTGTCAATGTCAAGCCCTGTTGACAATGATTAATTCCATCATGGATGCGCCACTGGCGCCGCTGGACCACAACAATGACAACAGAGGTGAACTCAGTGACAGTCATGGAGGTGAAGAAAATGTTGCTGAATGAAGTTCCCCCATTCATATTCCAAGTCACTGAAATATTGACATTCAGAAACTCCTCGTCCAACCTGAAGAAACACATCAAGGGAGGTTAAATTAATGTCAAATTCAGTGAAGCCACGGCATCAGTGTTGTTCATCGCTGACTGGTTATCGTAATCCTTTCAGATATTTCATTAACTTGATGGCAAGGCTAACTGAGGGATAGCGAAACGCTCTAACCACTCACTTTTTTTTTTAAATATTAACTTCCAATAGTTAACTACATTTAAAACTGGTAATGTAAAATACTAGAAGACTTTTACTCAAGTACCGTTTTCAGGTACTTTATACAAGACTGCTTGTACTGAACTTGTTTACTTTTAAATAATGTCAGATAGTTGATGACAGAAGAGCTTCAATTAAACTGAAAACATGCGTATTGCTCTACTCCACTCTACTCTGCTCTGGGTTTTAAGTAATACTTGGCAGCCTATTTCAGTTTCTTTCTCACTCCTCTTCTCTTCTCTTTTTTTATTACAATAAATATTAAAACCTATTTTTGATTTTGTTTCTTTCCATCAGGCTTGCATGACGAGAGAGACACAAATGGGCCACTGGGAGGGGAGAGGGGGGGTTGAGCCATCTTTGGGATGCAAAAGCACTGAGCCTTGTGTAGAACCTGGATCCACGGGGGGGAGTGGCTACAGTGTCATAATGACCAAGCCAAATATTTGTCTAGTTCATATTCTGAGAGCATAATGAAGTCCTTTTACAGAAGGCATCACTGGAATCTGGACACTGATTTTATGCCAGAGAGAGCAGGTTTCACTGGGCCCTGCTGTTTCTACTTAGGCTATCCTGGTCTCTGGTGGCCCAATCCAAATTCAATACAGAGCTTTGTGTTCAGAATAAGAATGAATTATAGCTCTGTTTGACAGATGACGAGAACAGAATCGGAAATTGAAACTGGATTTAATCAGAGGATGAACTGCATGCTGAGGTGGGATTTCGTTATGCACAGAATTGCATAAGAACCTGCCCAGAATTTGAAATAGGGCCTTCTCCTACTGTACATACTGTCAGCGTATCATGTTTGCAGAGGGAGGAACTTTAAAGGTGGAATTTCACAGCACCTGATCCAGCCAATTTCTCTGACACATGTGGATATGTGGATGTACAGTACATTCTCTATGCTTATACTCATACAGGTGCGGAGTAACTTCATATCTGAGCCAAAGGTTATAAGTCTAGTGACCGGAGGACTTACATTTGACAGCTGGCCAGTGTCACTTTAAAGTAATGATTATTAACTCCTGGCAATATAAATGGGCAGCTGTCAACTAAAAGGGTCATAATTACAGTGCAAATGAAAAGTTTAAAAACCCTTTTAAGATTTCCACAGTTTGCTTCAGATTCATGGTCCAGTAGTTTTTTCTCATCTCTCATCTCTAAAGTCTATTCTTCATTATGGCATTTCTGAAGCAAATGTTTGTAGTGTTTTGTAGATTTAATTGAAATAAAACATTGAAATATTTCTTTTGAATAGGTATTCAGAGGATATATTATGAAAAAATTATTTTCTTTCCATGGTTGAAACCATTTATTGAGATGTTTGAAATCAAAATCATCCCACTGTTCAGATCTACAGAGAAATTGACATCACAGACCCAGATCAGAGCAAAATTATCGAAGTTCTCCATCTGTATCTCTGTCCCAGTTCACGTCATGCTGCACCTTAGCTTTTGCAACAGTTTCAAGAGAGAGAGTCCTGGTTGAATAAAGGCTTCAAGTGCAGTCAAGTGTCTGACTCCAGCCCTTTAAACCAGTCACTATAAACAGAGCAGTACAGGCGAAGCTGAGTAACTTTATTTAATCCTGTATCTCTGAGGTATTTTCAGCTAAACATGTTACGGATGTTTCATTAAGACTTCAGGTGAAGTTTTGAAAAAAAAAGTCTTAATATTTAAAATCCTTAAACCTCAGTTAAAGCCTTTTATGCGGTTATGGCATCTGAAGTCTTCAGGAATGATCCTACAAGCTGGACACAATTTCTCACATCGTCTTTGGAACAAAGGATCAAGGCTAATTCAGGCTTGATTGAGATTTATAAATGTACATTCACTCCGAGGCCTCAGTGGAACGTTGTCTCATTTAAATGTAAACCTTCACGCCGGCTTGAGCTCCCGAGCGCTCTGGAAAAGGTTCTCACTCAGGAATGTGGTATATTTCTATGTCAGTCTTTCCATCTATCCTGACTCCCAGTCCTTGTTGCAGAAACACTCTCACAGAATAATGTTAGCATTGCTAACATTGGGTGATGTTATTGAGGTTATACTCAGCACCTAATTTTTTCCACTCATGACTCTGAAAATTGTGACCAAAAAGTTTCATTTTGAATGAATCTGGCCCCTGTGGTCAGGGACTTTTTTTTTTTTTTTTTTTTTTTTTTAATAAATAAATTACAAGTTGGCTGTAACGTGTCTCTTAATGGGCAATGACTTCCGTTTGGTCACCGTACCATAAAGACTCAATTGGTGGAGAGCTCTCCACAATGTCCAAAATGGAACTTTCGGATTTAATTCATAGAAACCACTTTTTAGTGGCTTTTTAAGTAACGTGTCTGATTAAAGCCCTTGGATGGATGGCCAGATCTACAAAGAGGCTACATCTACAATTTTTATTTAACGATGGAGGTTGTTGTCTTCAAATACGACAGAAATGTACTTGTACCTATAAAATCTGTGCGCTGACAGAAACTGGATCTGAAACATAACATGTGGAAAACGTTTAAAGGGTCTGAATGTCAAGGACACAGGGGTAGGAGGACCCAAATACCAGAGGAGGTGACACAGGACAAAAAAAAAAAAAAGGGCAATGAAGTATATATACAGATCTGGCTGAGGATGAATGGGCAATAAAATCAGGGAAGACGTGGGTAACAAGACACAAGTGGCAATAATCAACGGGCACACAGGAAAGGGAGTAAATTAACACAGACCTAACAAAGAGCTGAACACAAGAAAAGAAATGTGAAAAAATTCCTCAACTTATATTTAGACTATCTTTAGCAAAATGAAAACTATGCAAACCTCCCCTTTTGTGATGCCTTCCCTACCCCCCCAACAAGGAGGAATGTTTTACCTCAAATATTCATCGTTATAGCACTTTACAACTCTGTGCCAGCCTGCATCACAGTCAGAAAATTGCAAACACAAAAGAAAAAAAATAAAGAAATCTAAAAATGACATTGGGGGCACAGTTAACTCCACATTTCACACTTTAACAAGTGCAGCTCTGTGTGTTGACACTCCAGGCTGGGACGGTCTGCAAACCAGTCCCCAGAAGAGCTCGTCTCCCCCAGTAAGTTATTCTGGTGTTATTATGAGAACTGAACATGCTCATTATGGTTGTGGCTCTGTTTTCAGGGTGGCTGTCTTCTCTGGTGTGCCAACGCTGGAAATGCTTGTGGTGAAGGAACGGCACGGAGGGAGAAAGGGAAAGAAAGGCAGATATCGAGGGGTGGAGCGGAATTA
This sequence comes from Hirundichthys speculiger, assembly GCA_018398805.1. Lineage (NCBI taxonomy): Eukaryota > Metazoa > Chordata > Actinopteri > Beloniformes > Exocoetidae > Hirundichthys > Hirundichthys speculiger. Next base: position 399,707 of record JAGFBZ010002015.1, on the reverse strand, counting down.
GCTGACAAAAGTGAAATAGACGCGTTAGTTGCGAGGAGATGATAACGGGATGGAGAGAGAAAACAAAGGAACATGGAGGCACAGAGGCGCCAAGATTCTCGAGTGATAAAACCCGCGGCAGACGGCGCTTTGTTTGACCACTTTTCAGCCCCCAGTGCATCCTCCTGACCATCCTCATGCAGGAAGGAGACAGAACCAGGAACACAAACAAGTGGACAGAACCACCTGTAAAGGAAAAACACAAACCACAGAGACATTCCACATATAAACACATGCACGTGTGCACTGACACACTCACACACACACTCACACACACACACTCATTCCTTGAATGAAGAGTCTTCTTGTGCTCAGCGGAGCTGAGAGAGACAGTACTGTCTAGTTCAACGCTGCCACCTCCGTAACCTCTGCCACTGCCCGCCATGAAAACACACCCACACAGGGGTGACTGTATTTATTTGATGGGTGACATGGTGCTTTTTCATACCCACCTTCTGTGAAAACACAAAAGTTAAGGTATTTAGTTCGCACTGTCCCATAGGTGTTTCAAAGCCACTGTCGTTGCTGTCATAAAATCCCCGGACATTTTTTATACTGTATGTCATTTCACATGTTTTATTTCTAAATGGCTTTAATAACCTGGAGGCAATTTCAGACGTACTACTTATGCAAAACAGCAGTGGCATTTGGATAAATATAAACCATGAGAATCATGTGAACACCCATCCAAGCCCAGCGCCCAATTTTCTTAGCTTTTAGTCTGCAAAACACTGTATTGGCTGTTTATGTGTATGTACAGTACTTGGCCCACTGTAAACACTGATATCCAAACAGGCTGTGTTGCTGTTACTCTTGCCGTTCATCAAAGAACACTCTTGTGTCCTCACTAGGCCCAGGCTGCAATTTGGGCTCAAGGCGTGGCCCGGCACCCATTGGGCTGTGTCCGCCCTGCGCACCAGTAATGACCCCTTCCCTATGGGGAGCGTTTGATCTGGGCTGCTTGTGTGCTTCAGCAGGACCTATTTCTGGAGCGTGGGGGGGATAAAGGGAGCTTTCAGACTTGGTGCCAATGACCATAATTAAGCAGCTTTAAGGGGTGGCAGTGAGCGTGCTAGCAAGCGCAGGGTTTGTAATTTGGAAGAAGGGGGCAGAGTAGCAGTGGCTCATTGGAAGTGCATGGGAGGGTCGGGTGGCACCGAGCACTGAAACACAGGGCAAGGCATGTGTGATGAGGACTGTAAAGAGCCTGTTAATGACTTGTGTCCATTATCACCCACCCCTGAGGCTGACTGACCATTGGTCTGAGGCTGAAATGAGCGAAGATCACATCTAAAATGTCCAGCCAGCCCCACCCTGACAGAGTGTCATTCAAGGAAACCTTTCAGCGCTAAAAGCCTCTGGCCGGTCAGCCCAAGGAGCGAGCGCTAATGGGTCCAAGTTACTAATGTCCATAATATATTGGCTCGCTGTTTATCCGCTGATCTCTCTACGCACGGTATTCATGTAGCACTTCGTTGTAATAACAACTTACAGTGTGTTTGGCTACATTCAGTCAGATTTGGAGTTTAATTTGCCCCTATCTTATAAATTATCTAAATTTTCCCCTTCAAATTTATTTAATCACCACCAAGCCAAACAGTTAAATTTATTCAGGCGTGTATAGAAAATTATCAGAATTATGTGCGGGTAAAGGCCCAAGCTGGCATGCGTTTCTCAGAACTGCAAAATGTAGTAAAACTGCAAAAATGAAATCAATGGAAATTAAATGACGAAAGAAAAATAAACTTTAACTCTTACCACCAAAGTCAAAGCACAAAGAGGCCTTTGGTTTCTCCGTTTTATCTTTGCCTCAACGTTAACGCAGCGGAGCAAGAAAAAGCATTTATTAAATAACTGGCGCCTGTGTCCTTGGCTACCTATATTTTGCATCAGGCCATGACCTCTGTTAAGGTAATGGGAGCGGTCCAGGTGCTTCTCCATCTGCATGTCTGCCTCACCACTGCTCTGACATCATGGATGAAACCGTAGTCAGTGCAGATGTCTCATAGAATACTGCCTCTGTGGACTGGCCCCCTTTGCTAAATGTTAAAATCCATCAGCATCTGAAACATGATTTTGTGTGTGAGATACTTGGTGTAATTTATATATTAGTCAGGACTTTGTTCTTATTTTATTATATTCACTTATTTCTCTGTGAGGAGGTGGAAAGACACTCTTTGCCAAGTTTGCAGTGAAGCCCTGAAGCACTCAATGGCAGGTTCATTTTCACATCCATCCTCTCAGCTGGGAATATCTAAGGAAGTGGCTTGACAGTGTACAATCAGTACATTTGTCCAAATCCTGGAACATTATGATGACTAAAGAAAAGGGAATCTGTACAGTGCTCGTAAGCATGCCTCTCTGTACTTGTGCTGCCCACCTCAGCAGCGTGGTTAGTTCTATGGTTAACCGGAGTTTGGGGTAAGTTCCATGTGGCCACCCCCTGGAGAAGGCGTGTAGTTGCTCGAAACAACCGCTGGGCTTGTAACTTGACACCTGGCTGTGCGGTGGCTACCACTATACCCGCAGAAAGCCTATTTAAAAAGGAATGGGATGAGTCCAACGCTCCTGACTCCGTAACCCCGTTCAGAAGAACCCAGCTTTCCTCTCTGGCTTCGCGTCCCTCAATCTGGATCGGCATAAATGAATGAAACGAAAGGGAATATCGACATACTATCTCGCAGGGAAACTCTCTGTCAAAGCAGCCGGCCAGAAGGAATTTATGTCGGGCTTGACAGGCAAATCAACATGAGCTTTTTCCTCTGGAACTTCATCTCAAGATTGTCAAATGCGTAAAACGGCGACGGTCTTCTGCCCCCTTTGCAAAGGAGTCACGCTGTGATTAACGGATCAGGTTTTTGACTGCCAGGACAAATGAATACAAATGAATTTAGGCACCCGAAGGAGAGATTGCAGAACCTCTCATCTAGACACAAAGTAAGTAACATTTATTTTATTGCATCTGCACGCTGTGATGAGAGGATGTGGGAAACAGATCCCAGGTGGGGACTCAGTTACAAATGAAGGACTTGAGTGGCTCCATGCCCTTACCTATGATGTACCGGCATGCTGTTGTCCAGCTCATTGTGGGAGTGATGAACAATGTTTGAACAATGTCATTTGCATGACAAATGTGGAAGCTGTGCATTTAATGAACCAAAAGAAAACAGCTTATTTATCTTATTTCTGTTTTTTATTTATTTATAAAACTTAAATAAGATATCCATGAACAGGTCTAACTTGATTTTTGAGCAGACTGCATGCAGTGTTCGCCTGAATGTGGATTATTTGTGCAGGAGATGATGGTCAAAGCAGCGCATGTGAGCGACTAAAAGTTTCTTACGCAGGATGTCCGCGTGCATTGTACTAAACTGACTCATCTGAAAACGCAAGCAAACTAGGCGACCATCCAAGTCTATTAAGTTTCACGAAAGGCTCATGGCTTGCACCAGAGCATTTGTCAGACTGTGTTGGGGCGCTTTCCATGTTTTGCCTTTTACGCGTTCTCCACAGCCACGTTTACGCATCATCGTTAAAAGACCATTTTCTTCGTCCTTTAAAGAAAGTGTCATTAAACCGGCATAAACGATCGCATACGGTGACGGACATTTATTTACAAACACATTTGAAGGTGAAATGAGTTTTATTGCCTCGTGATGGGCAATAAAACGCAGATGTTTGGTGCAAGTGTTTGCAGCATGGACCTCCACAGTTGATTGTATACTGATTGCACAATTTGACTACCCTGGAGTAAAATATAGCCCTGCGCTCTGAAGCTGCACCCTGATCCTGCGTGCACAGTCAAGGAGTCAGCGATTCATCCATGTATGCATTCATCCATTCATTCATTCAATAATAGCCTACATGCACGCCATTTCTCACCTACGTTTAACGTTTTTTTTTTTTTTACAGGGCAGTGAACAGCAATTATTGCGTAATCGACGGTTTCAGTGATCCAGGGACTGGGGCATTGAACATCTAATTGGTTTTCATTGAGTCAATTATCAAATCTACCTGAATGTTATGGAGTCATATAGTAAAAACAAATAAACAAAAACAAGATATGGCTTTAAGCTCTTCTCATGTCAAAAGCTGAGTCTCAACAGAGCAACACATTTCTGATTTTAGGTTTGCACGCATTTTAATATATAAAAAAGATGTCTACCTGTGAGGGTCAGTGGTAGGCAGTTTCATTCACTACATATCCACGTGGTGTCGCCCTTTATAGCTCACTCCTTTCGTTTCATAGGTAATTGTTTTTGGGTGATGTAGTGGCACACTTTGGCTTTTTTTTTTTCTCTCCTTTTGGGAAATTGACTGCAAGGCAACATTTTAAATTGTGGTCAAAATGTCATGAGCTAATTAGTAACAATCCAGCTACCACACTCTAAATCCAAAACATTAATTTTTCATTTGCCTCTACTGAAAACAAGGCTGATACTGTTCATTTTAGAAGCTATCCATGAGCAGTGTAAAGTGATGGGCTGTCTCACAACTGACAAAGCAGATGATGGACATGTGAATGTAGCACTGGTTGGTCCATTTTCCTCCTCATCAGCCTTCATTTGTGTCAACTCATCTGTAGGAATTTTCCACTGTGGATCTTGATTTGCATTTGTGATGCAATCAAGATAATAAGAGCAAGAACATGTCAAAGAAAAGTGTTATGTGCAGCTTTGAAGAAGAATGCTGGATGTGATGAAATTTTGTTTTCTGTCAGTAGCTGTTTGATCCCAATATTTCTCCATCAATTTACTCTGAAGTTTCTTTCAATCACATGACTTGGTTGTTAGACAGCAAAGAGGGCGCGTATAATAATAGGTCTAGAGAAGGGATGCAGAAGAAGGAAAATATGTTATCCACAGTAAATAGCACTGTTCTTCCCCCTTATGTTCTTGATATGTCAAATCAGTGGCTCACAGTACAGAAATCTACCGTCTGGTTCAACGGAAAGGCAGTCCTCTTGGGGAATAATGTCACAGCTTTGGCGTGTGTGTGTTGTGGCAATCTATGACGTCTGAATGTGCAGACGTCAGCTGTTCTGATTTAAACGTCCACCAAGTACAAATTCCTCCAAAGAGTAGCCACCTTGAAGTGTGCCACCGAAGGAAAAAAAAAAAAAGCCCAACCTGTCAAAAACACTTACAAAAGCCCCCTAATGAAAATCTAAACAAACTACTGTGAACTTTTATTACGAAAAGCCAATGAAAACAGCGCTGTATCCAAGGAAACTTGGTCGAGTTTCCACAAATGTAAACAGCCTGAGGAACAGAATGAGAGTCATTTTGCTGCAGTCAAAATCGCTGCATTCATGACTCATTTTCAGCGCGGATCTCTCCTCAGCTGATAAGACACTGAATCAGACTGTAGTCAACTTGGAGTCTGGAAGATGCACGCACACAAACACACACACACATCCTGTGTAACCACAGCCAGCTGTGTGTGGGGATGACTGTGGTGAAGCTTTATTAGCATCTAGGAGCTGGAAGAGTAGGAGACCCAGACACCACAAACACACAGTGCATGTCGAACACACTCGCCCTGATTATAATTATTCAGGCCTGGAGGTGAGCCTGCCGCAGGTTAAGGCTGAGGCTATTTCTAGAATCATTTCCAGCGAGGGACAGATACGTCTTTGTCAGGGACGGCGCGGGTAAATATACTTATGCAACAGTTACTTTCTTTCCCACATTTATGTATTTGGAAAACCAGTTGGCCTGCTTCTCTGTGGCCCTCCAGACCCAGCTGCGATACACATTTCCTCCTCCAATGTGTGTGTGTGCGCCACCACGTGTGTCTGGATGACCTCCAGCGGTAAACAGTGGCTCCCCCTGCCTGTCACCAGATCTCGGACCCCCAACCGGGCTCCCGATCGGGCGCGCCAGTCGGTCTCTTTAAGTTTTCCTGCACACCTGGATGCGCTCAGAGAAATCTCTTTGCTGTCCGTGTGTGCAGGCATGTGCATGTTGGTTTTGGAAGAAGAGTGAGCGGATAGGTGTACTATAGTGTTTTTGTCTTGAAAACCACAACTGGAGGCTGTGTGTGAATGAGTGTGTGCTCTAAGTGCTTTTGCAGAATCCAGCTCCCATTTGTTTGGCTCACAGTAGTTCAGATGCATAGCACATGGTTTTTATCTGAGTCCATGTTTCACCGTAGTTTCAGTGTTTTTGGTTCACCTTCAGTCTAGTTTGTGATTTTGTTGCATGTGAAGACACACCCCCACATATTCATTAATAACTGATTTTATTAAGAGGTTAAATCCTGAAGCTTGAATAAGATTTGGACAAAACCATGTTGGGAAAAAAAATTAATAAATAAACCTTTGACAGACTGAGCCTGGACTGGACTGTGTAGAACTAGAGAAACTATTTGTTATTACACAGTGGCGTGTCATCTGTTATTCTTATGGTTTCTAATAAACAGATTCTCAAGAAAATGATATGTTTTTTCAAGTGTTAAAACAACTGCTGCCTTTCTCTAACACCCATCTCTGTTCTTTCCCCAGGAGAGCCCTATTGCTCTGTACAGTTTTATATTGTACTTGCTACCTGGGACTTACTCAAATACACGCTGAAGGTAAGCCGTGGTTTCTTTAATCATCCCCATCCCTACTCTTTTGTGTGTAATGAAGTCTTTAGCAAATAAGAAAAAAAAAAAAAAAAGGAAAGAGCTAAAAAGTGTTGGAAAGCTGAGGAGATTTTTGGAGTTATTCTGTCCCTGTTTGGTCATAGCCCAAGCATGTAAACACACTGCTGTGAGAACTGGGCCAGCCGTTGCTATAACAACAGGTGTTCGAGTAAGATAAGTTGAGTCAGCAAGGGAGGGATCGGATGTTAAACCTTTACCATAAAATCACTCCTGTACCAGTTCAGGGGAAACACCGTGACACTGCAAAGAGAATCAACCCGTCTGCAGCTCCCGTGGCCCTGCAGAGCAACACTGTAGCCTTTCTACCCTGCAGCAATGAAAATACTGAGTAAAAAAAAAAAGATGAGGGAATCGACGATGAACAAAGAGAAGTCTATATGCATCTAAAAATATTTCATAGAAATGCTTCCCTCGGTACCTGTAGAAAATCAAAACAGAGCTAAAAGAGAGTAAACATCAGGAATGTGCTCAGCAGGCAGAAACAAAACTTCAAACTGATGATATTTTGGACTCAGAACTGCTGTTTTTGACTTAGCAACCATTTGCTAACATATTTGACTATAAAGTCCTGCTACCTCAGTGTTGGTTCTGGTTTAAATGAGAATTTCCACCATTACATACAGTCTTGCGCAAAGCTGACGGGCCTCGATGTCCGTTGACAGCTTGTTACCCTCAATGTTGAAACAATTGATACTTTTTATTTAATGTGGTTAAAATATTTCGAAACAGCTCGGGATGTGATCATATGGGCCACTTTTAAGTACCATATGTTTTTTTTTTCTGACGAAAGATAAAGATACAGTCCAGTGATTCAGCCTCTGACTCTTTTCCATTTATTGTAATTGAGACCAACAGGCAACAGAGTTTAATAAGCCTGACAAAGCAGTTATTCAGAACTGATGTTCAACAAAACCATATGCGGCTTGAGCTCATTACATCAAGACGGATTCTGATCATTACGTGGTCAACAAGACATCTCTGTCAGCCTTGGAAGTGTTTCATTTTCATTCTCAAAATGTACAAAGCCTTTCGTAAAAATAGATTCGGCAGGGACTTTTTTCTTTTTTTCTTTTTTTTTTTCCTTTTGTAACTTTTGGAGCCGCGCAGACCTTAGCAATAACAGTCATCCAAATTATGTGGAGTGAGATACATCTGATCCCTTCCTCCGTCATCTTTGGATGGATTTTTCAGAGGCTGTCCTTTTATGAGTCTGGATGACAAACTGGCTCTCACATGCCAATCTCAATCACATGACCCAAGAGGCGATATAAACCTCTGTGCCAAACAAACAAACAAACAAAAAAAATCATCCTCTTAGGAGGCATTTCAGGATCCAGGATAGTTTTGGACAGAGGAATCATTTAATGTTTTGTGAATTTGTAAACTTGTAACCAATGCATTTGGTGTCCGTTCCAAATGTGATGTTTTGCAGAATACACGCGGTGCACTTTGAGGATAACAGATACTGTAACTGGCTCACTGTGGACTTGTGCCGGCCAGCCTAGGAGGAATTACTTTAGTGTGAATTAGTGACTTCATCCTTTATAGTGGATAAGATTAAAGTCAAGAGCCTTGGACTTTCTGTCTGTCCTACATCAGCGGCTCTGCACAGAGCAAAGCTATGTATTCCAGCCATATGCTCAACACACGCCTGTTTAAATACGAGCAGTATGCTGTAAAACCACTGGGTTCGTATACAGTATGCTCCAGTAATAGCACAAGATGTATTTGAATAAAAACATTGAGACAGCAACCTATGTGCAGAATAGATAGATAGATATAATGCGTGGCCTGTCTCACAGCTAAGTCGCGTTGTTCTTTACTGCAGAGGAGACCACACACAGAGGGGAATTCCCTGTGCATAGGTATACAATATAGTCTATGTAAGTTTTGCTCCTATTTTATGAAGCCCAAATGTTTTGCGGTAAGAGGAAGTCTTGCAGGCTAATACAGGACATGGAAAGACCACAAAGTTCTGGGCACAGGAGAGGCAAGTTTACATTTGCGTCATTTTTCACTGAGTAAAAAAAACTGTGTTTGATATGTTTGAGTCATATAAAATCTGTTAGATTCTGCACAAGTTTTTTTTTTTTTTTTGTCACATGAGAATTCTTTCTGGAAAAAAAAAAAACATGAACTACTTATTCCCTCAAGTCTAATTCCTTGATCCAGTAACAGGAGCATGAACAGAGATAATTTCTTCTTCTTCTTCTTCTTCTTTTTTAAACTTTCTGTGCAATTATATATTTCCAATGTCATACATGGATGACATGAGTGTCATACATTCAACAGGGCAATGAAGCAAGCCTTGTTTTATATAAGGACAAGCATTTCAATGAAGTGCAGCAGATATTAGGACATCCCATTTCTCATTGTCCTTTTATATGCATGTCCCTGTTAGACAAGGATGAGTAGCTGGAGGTCAAAGTGAACTCAGAGACAATAAAGATGGTGAGGGGCCTATAGACCATAGGTCATCAAGAGGATGAGACCTGGGACTACTGACACTGAAAAACTGAACAAAGACTGGAAAGGGTATTTTGGCTCCAGGGAGGGAGAGGATGTGCTCACTTGAAGCTGCTGGTCTTGTTCTGACAGTCCAAATCTGGCTCCACTGGTGAGAGGAATCGACAGGAATTGGGAAAGAGGTTGACTGATGATTTCCTCCACTTCATGCATCACCAGTAGCCTTTAAACAAATAGAGCTATGCCTTGACATTGATAAAAACCAAAGTTTCCAGCACATTTATAAGAACTACCTGCAAATTCTGCAGATCAAATCAAGTTTAATAAACGTCTGTATAGATAAAGAGTCTCGTTACCTTGCTTTTACTATTTCAGCCTTTCCTTTCAGAACATTTGAGTTTTGGTTTTCCGGTTCCTATCCCATCAATCCCCTCTTATAAGGTACACACAGAGATATAGGGGGTGACAAACACCACTTAACCCCCGATCCATAGGACTAAAGCCTAATGGTAAAAGCTGGGGAGGAGGAAGAGGTGAGATTTTAAAAGCAGCTGTGAGCTTGGCGGGCAAGAGACATCAGAAGAGAAGTGAGGGACAAGTACCTCTTGCTCCAAAACAGACCCATTAAACGGATGAAGTAATTGGAATAAACCATGCAGAGGGGTGTAAAGCGGTGCCTGAAATACCTGCCTGAGCTCCCCAGGGGATAGACTTATCAATGTCAAGAGCCTCTGTATTCATCAAAATAGAATATCTCTTTCCTTGCTCTCATAAGCATCTTTTGTTTTCATTTGATTTATTTAAATGTAAATGTGCTTATCTATAGCTTTCTTTAGTCGTATCTAATCTTAACATGGATTGTTTGAGATATGCTTTTCTGAAGTTCTTGCTGGGATCCAGGTACTGTTACGACAGTGAAACAGCCTGAGTTATCTGGTGAGCTAAATTAGCTTGTTCTGAGCAGACGCATGCTTTTATGCATAAATCTGACTTTAAAATCGACTGGATATTTTTGCCCTTCAGTGAGCATTCAGATGCCTTAGGCGTTGTGGTAACATAATGATACCTTCAAATATACAGATAAACCTTCAACAATGCCCTTTGTGCTAAAACATATTTGTCAGCATTATACAGTATTCATTTGTCAAGCACATTGGTTAGGTTGCGGTAAAAAAAGAAAAAAAAAGGATTAAGGTCATTTAGCCCGACTGTGCATTCCTGTTACAAGCTGCTTTGGCCTTGAGTCCATTCACAATTACCTCCTCCAGTCATTATGTTTTAAAGACACAGTATGACCACTAACAAAATGACCTCAAAGACCTAAAAGAAAATATGATTGTGACCTTTTTTTTCTTCATCCTCAGTGTAACACCACTACTTGAGAGTGCTTCTGAATGGTACTCTTTGATTTGTCGTCATCATCTTTTTCCACTCCAAAAACAGTATGAAACAGTGTAATATCAAGTGACTTTGATGATAAATGTGGCCCCATTGCACTGAGAAGGAGCTATTTGTGTTTAGGTCGCAAACTTCAAGTTGGTTTAAAATTATTGGCTAAAATTACAGACTTTGTACCACATTTGGTGAGTGTGCGTATAAAAATTTGCACGCCTGTAAGGCAGCAAACATGCAACACTTGTTGTGGGATGTTTAATACATCATAAGAGTCTTATGGCAGAAGACTGGAGGAAAAAATGATTCTGCAGAACTCTGATGTTTAAAGCTAAAGCTGCTGCAGCAACTCTGTGCGCAGCATTTATCCACTCAAAGAGTAGGAAACACCAAACAAGGCCACTCCATAGCTCAAGTACATTATCCATTTTTTTTTCAATGCCAGTCTTGTCATGAATTTTAATTTGGTTGAAGCTGCACCAAGCTTGCAATTTTCTTTCTAATTGGGGAAAGGCTAAGTTTGAAATTCATTGCTCCCTCATCTGAAATCAATGCGCTATAGTTCATATATATTGTCTGTCATTTTAAAGCCAAACAAAATCTGATAATTAGTGTAATGTAAGGTCATCCTTCTGAAAATAAAATTAAAATACCTGTACGCAGGTTATGAAAAAATAAAGAACACAGTCATTGGAGCGATCCTCAAAAGCAAGCCTGTGATAATTATTTGCATATCTAACACCGTTCTCCTTTTTTTCCCAGATGTGGACATCCTCCAAAAATTGGGGCTTAAGGGAGAGAAGCCATCACGCTCTGTGCCAACAGGGGTCATTCCATTCAGATCGGGGATTATCCTTAACCAAAGGGCGCGCATTGAGACTCCGCTGCGCTCAGTCTTTCCAGCTGCCATCTGGCCCGAGTTCGCACTTATCCTGAGTATACGCTCACACCGTGTCAATAGTGCTTTCCTCTTCACTTTGCTTTCAAGCCGCAAGAAGCTCCTTCTTGGTCTGCAGCTCGTACCAGGGAGTCTTGTTTTACACACAGGATCAAACACCTCGGTGGCATTGCCCTATGAGCCCCATGATGGCCAGTGGCACCAGCTGGCGGTGGAAATTAATGGACAAAAGGTGACTCTATATGCCTCCTGCGGAGAGCAGAGTGTTCAGGCAGACTTTGGGTGGGACATTGAGGATGGACTGGCTCCAGAGCTTCAGGGCTCCTTTCTGCTGGGGCGGGCAAGCCAGCAGCAAGCATCAGCACACTTTGAAGGAGCCATTTGCCAGTTCGACCTTGTTCCTTCTGCACAGGCAGCTCACAACTACTGCAGGTACATTAAGAAACAGTGCAGGGAAGCCGACACATATAGGCCCAACCTTTCCCCTTTGCTGCCTATCATACCACGAGGAACAAACATCTCAGCTACTGTTGCCAGCCCTAAGCGCAGTGGCCCAGAAACCGCCAAAAAGTCCACAGGGTTGAGCCTTGCCAGGAGTGTTGCTGCTGCCGCCTCAGCTGTCAGACGCGTGGCCACGTCTCAAACAATAAAGCCAAATCACGGAACCATCCACACTCCCCTGCTGGTAACTTTGACACCAGTCACAGCCCAGTTTGGTTTGGTCACACCATCTCCAAAGACTGACCCTGTAACGGCACCGTTCAGGACAGCAGCACCACCCACAAAGCCAACTACTCCAGCGTCACCCACAAAGCCACCAACTCCAAGACCCTCCGCATCTAAAGCTTCAAATCAGAAACCCACCAAACCCACGCGCCCAAAGCCCACACCACAAAACAGCACAAAAAAGACAAATGCAGGAGCAGATGGCAAGAAGAAACCAACTACTATTCCTACCACCTCCAAAGCCCCCAAGATAAAGCCTGAATCTGCCTTTCTAGATCAAGTTACAGTGCCTAACAAACCAAAACCCACAACAGCCAAGAAAACATCTCCCAAGCCTAAATCTACAACATCCAAAACCACTGTGTCCAAACCCCAGTCAAATTCTGTCAAAGTGGTCCCATCTAAACCAGCATTATCTAAAGTTAGCCCTTCAAAATCAACAAACTACAAAACTACAACTGTCCAAACCATCAAGCCAACACCCAAACAGATTACCAAGCCAACAAAACAAACCAAAACTATCAAGACTGCAGTCACTCCCAGACCCACCAAGCCTTCATTCATCACGGTCACTCCACCTGCCACTGATGGGTTTCTTAGCTGGGAGGTGCCCCCCACGCAGTTCTCGATGCTTGCAGAATCTAAGGGACAGAAGGGAGATCCAGGCCTGAGGGTAAGAAGCCTGAGTTGGTTAGTTGAAGTGTTGTTGTGTATATGCACCATCAGAAATGTCTGTTTGTGCTTGTACATTACTAAACTGGTAAAAATGAATGACACCTCACCCTGTGCTGGTCTCTGTGACTGATGACAAACCAAGTTTAAAGGCTCTAGTACGAGACGTAGGACACCCCATCGGCAACTTTTTCCCTGTTCAACATAGAAGTCCTTCTGTTCCTCCCTTCTTCCCTCCTTCCTCCGTGCAATGAGCCCTCCCGGCCAAGCGTGACGTGTCAAGTCTCACGCCTTGCCGTCTCTTCACCAGATTCCTCTGTCAGAAAGTGCCAGTTGAGGTCACATGGCCCCCTTTCAAAGTAAGGTCATGGGTCAGTGCAGTCAGTAAACATTTAGTTTCCCAGTGCAGGCGCAAAGGTTGTCTGGGTCTTGAATGAGCCACTTGTAGCCGGAACTCTGATTTCCTTTTTTTTCAGAGGTCAGTTCACACCCAGCATCAGAGTTGCTGTGATTAAATTTAACTTCTTGTTTTATTTAAAGCACAATGGTGCAACTGCAATATCTCTCCTAGGCCAGAGTGTGGAAATTATCACTTTTATCAGTGCTCAAGCTTTTGAGTATGGGCAATATTTTGACGTCTCTGTCACTGTCTGTCTGTGTGATTGTATCTGTGATTTTACTCATCTTAGGTCATGTCCACATTCAGTACATCTTTTTTTGTCTTAAAATGGGATTTTAATATTGACCTGCATTTCAATCAAATTAAAAAGTACTTTAACAATGCCTGAAGGAAAATTATATGTTGTAGTAACTGTCATTGCAGATGGTTGAAGCTGTGAGGTGGGAAGGAAATCTCTGTCCATGTTAAACCACTGCAAACATGTATCACTTGGCCATCCATGCTCAGTGTTCATGTGTGTACAAGTGAAAACAGACTGAAAACTCCACTGGAGATAACCTTTGTTGCACATTGCTCTTATAATTGTTTCCTTCGTGCATCTGTGGAGAATTGCAGTAAATGTTAAAGGCTGACTTTAGCTGGACAGCAGATGATACCAAGCACTTCAAAGTCATAAGCAAATGCTGTTCCAACTCAGCTTTGCTCTTTGCGCTGTCTTCTTGTAACAGTCCTATCATATAAACTCGGCAAACCAGGGAAGGGTTTGTAGTGACCCAGAAGAGAAAATCACGAAGCAAACTAGAAAAGCACTCGGAAGAGCGTAGACCTCCGCCAAGCACAACAGTTCTCCCATATAGCGATTTACAGATTGCAATAAAATCTGTGTTCTGGATCAGATCTGGATCAGCCTTTGAAATTTGATAGAGGTTTCCACTGTCAATCCCTGAGTCAAATTTCATGAATTTTGGGCAATAATTAACGGAGATATTGAGAAAACAATTTTTCGGCCCCATTGACCGCAATGTTATCGAAAATTTGAAAGTGATCCAGAATCCAGGATTTCTTCCGGATCACACCCAAAATGAAATCAGTTCTTCCTTTTCACATTTCTGACAACTCCTGAAAAATTCATCAAAATCCATCGATAACCTTTTGAGTTATCTTGTACACAGACAGACAGATACACGCCAGCGAAAACATAACCTCCTTGGTGGAGGTAATTAGTGCAACTACTTTCCAAATGCTTTTGGTTTTGTTCATCCACATTAGACCACAACAGTTGTGTATGCAAACTGAAATGGTGTCGCTGGTAAAATGTAGATGCTACGTGCAATCCTGACAAATTGTAAAACATCTTAAAATGGAAAAATGTGGACCTAGCCTTCATGTAAACACTTAGTAAGGGCTCTGTGTTTGGATACATGTGCCTTGCTTATCACTTGTACCAGTTAGTAATTTTCTGCTGTAGGTTGCAGAGTTTGGTGAGTGCTCGTGACAATGCAAGGCTTCACTGTCATTGCAAGTGAACACTTAATCTTCATATGTATATAAGTGCAGTCATTACATCAAACTTCAGTGAAGATATGTGAACCATGAGTTCAAAAGGTTCATAAAAATGTAGCCTGTGATGGATTTATGACCAATAAGTAGATTAAAGCTGCGTAAAAGGGATTATTTAAATATGCCTGAAAATGGGTTTTTGTTTTGTCGGGGTCACAAATAAATAAAATAAGATAGATTGAGAGTAACAAACTTGACTGAACTACTGTAGACTAGACTCATTATTGACTAGACTCAATCGAGACGAGACTCTTACTCATTCTCTGAAGCCAGGTGGGAACTCTTGAACCTCACCATTCTGTCTGTACGGCACAGGAGGTGGAAAAGCTGACGTGCATCTGAGCCAACAACCCACGTAGTCACTCTGGACACTGACACTGTTGTCCATTCCTCTGATTCCACAACCGTGTCATGATATTTGAAAGCACACAGTGATACATGTCTAAGCTGCTTCTGTTTGGCATGAAAGAGCGGAGGTAAACAACTGCTGCACAATGAGGGTATCTTCTTTGCAGAAATATGGTGTGAACTCCGTGTTTGTTTCTTTATAAACATACGCTCTGAATGTCGGAACGTAAATTGACAACAGGCAGGGATATGGCGCAGGTACTCTTCACAAAAAAAAAATAGATCCCCTGGAGGTCAATTCCAATGCACATCTGAATGGGACTATATTATCTGAATTTTGGTTGGAAGCAGACTTTCAATACAGAGGTCATGAGATCAAGTTTCATTCAAACATGAACTGATCTGAACTTTGTAAGCCACTGGTGCTTAAATTCTAACACAAATTACAGACTTAAAATGGGTTCAATTTGTTGAATTATAAGTTAGTTTGCACTGCAGTCCCTTTTTATAATAGGCTAACAGGCACAATTACATGTCTGAACTTCATAAGTGAATATTTGCCATCCTTTCTAAAATGTGGTAACCGGGAAAGCCTCATATGAAATTAATGAGATTGTTATCTCCCCCGCAGCAGCCAAAAAAATGTCTTAGAAAAACAAGCAATATGTCCCAGATGGACAAGTGTAAGGAAGGAAGGTTGAAACAGCAGGTGCTAGTGTGAAGACGGGCAGCAGTGTGTGTCGACAGGTCTGTGGGCCACCGCAGAGCACGCCACCTGCAACAATAGGGGTGGTCTCAACCGTGGAGGTCATCCTGGAAGAGGAGGTGGGGCCTGATAATAATCTTCAGACGGATATAAACCAGAGCGCAGTTCATGAGTGTGTGTGTGTGAGCAGGTTGCTGTTGTCCTGACGTTGGAATTGTTTACGCTATGACTTAAAGTTAATAGTCTCGTAAAAATCTAAGATGAGGAAACTACAAAAAGGATAAAAGGCTGACTGCTCTTTATGGTAGATCCTGAGGCCTTTTTTAAAATTTCTCCATTAGTCTTTTAATTATGAGGCTTTTTGTGTTGGAACATGATTTGAATTAGTTTAATTAATTTGGTCCTTCCTGGTATTATAATTAAGTAAATACAACCAGTACTTGACATTTTTACACTATGTCAACAAAAACTAAAGTTCAAAATGTATAAGCACTGTGTGAAAAAAGAAGTCGGCTACTTACTACTTTAGAAGGAATTAAGAGGAAAAGTGCTGGTTATCAATCCACGTCATTAACTGGCCGTCAGCAGGTGGGAGCACGTCTACCAGAGCAGAAGCTTTGTCAAACTGCTTTTCTTGAGCGTTCAGGTGTGTGTTACCGCATTGTAAAGGAGGAAAGACGTCAGCAGTCAAGTCTTTCTGGGAACGGTTTCAAAAACTATTTGAAATCAGCAACTCTGAAAAAGATTATTCACAAGAATGAAACACTCAGGACAGTTTGCAATGTTCAGAGAAATTGAAAAACAAACAAACAAAAAACCCATGGAGCTGCTTCCTAGACTCTACAGGGCTCAGTTTACATGTGAATTATTAAAGTTTATAGTAGTACAATTTAAAAAAAAACAAAAAAAAAAAAATGAACAAGTTTGATTTGTTCTCTTAAAAAAGTACATTTGTACAGCTCAGGTTTGACATTCAGATGCCACTTGTGTGCTTGCTTTTGCACATGACTGTAGATGCTTTGACACAAATTTACGCCAGAGTCCAGAGCCTTACAGGCTGGTCTTGTTGCCAAAGTAACCACAAGTGCTCTGTTTTTCCTCACTTCTCCTTTTCCTCTTTTTTGATTAAAAGAAAACGAATGAGCACAAGCCTGATAAAGACACACAGGGGCATTGAGTGGCACAGGAAATGACCTGTTATTTCTAGTGTTTTTACAGCTTCCTGCCACACAGGCACCAAACTTCTTGATGGATAAGGCTGAACTCTCATCACCTTGAGATAGAGTTACTTCAGAGAGGGAGGGTGTCACTTCTTAACCTGCAAACACAGTGCAGCCGTGTGAGATGTGGACACGTTCACTATCTAAACACACACACAAAAAAAAGAGCCTTAATGACCTGATGGTTTTGACGGGTATGACTGTGGAGGATTGCTTGGGGTGTTGAAGAAGATCATTTGTGTTATATATGAGTGTGCAGCACTGACTGAATAATCTCTCTCCAGGGACTACAAGGGCCCCCAGGGAAGTCAGGCCTGCCAGGCAAGAGGGGTCCTCGGGTAAGTTTCCTTGGTTACAATCGAATCGCTCTTCTCCTCAAAAACACATTTCCTTTTGTAACTTCTTAAAATGATGTTCCATTCAAAAATGGAAATACATTAATAAGCCTGTTTGTATGTCTATATTTATCCATATTTGTGTGTTGTTTTGTGTTTGCACCTTCTGCTACTACTGCTGAGGTTTGTGTTGACTGAGGGCTCGTACACAAATAGTCATAGTATGAAAGACAGGCAGGCGCACAAACAGACAACAGCAGCCTGCATCTGTGCGTTCCAACCAAGAAGCCCTGGACCATTTCCTGCAGGTACAATATTAACCTGCCAATCCAAGCAACTGCATCATTTTAACCCCCCCACCCCCCCACTCCACATCAGCCAGCTGACACACAAAAACTCCCTCATATAGTCCCACAGAAAGTTTTCCTATGCAGGCGGATTGACCATATTCAGCACACGGCTGCGAGCGCTGACCTCCCACCCCTAAGCATAAACAGGAAAGCTCCTATAAAGGCAGCCTTTCAAAAGCCTGCCCGTGCTACAGGATGCCTAATAAAAGCACTGTAAACAGACAGGGAGCACATGGCTCCACTGGACTTTCTTCTCCCGACTGAGCTGTTGCAGCAGGCTGCACCGACACGTTGTAGGAATCCCACTGTCCACTGATGAAAGGTCTCTTTTTTCCAAGCCAGTTAAAAAGATATAGTCTCAATCAAAGGTTTTCTTTGAAGAATTCCTCCTTTACTTCCTCTGTTTCTCCCTGTCTCTCATGTATGGACTCAGACCGGCAGGTTTCTAACCAGAATGGTTGCATTGCATGTGCACAGGCCACTGCTTTGCTTCAAAGTCAATAACTTTTGGATGGATTGTGGTAAACTTTTGTGCTGTTATACACGTTACCCAGGCTTATCCTCTAGTGCTACCATTAGAGCTGATATTTGTAGTTTTGATAGAAATGTTACCATATCTGTTGAAATGGTTGCCATGGAACTTGGTACCAGAAATCCATCTGCTCATCAGCGAGTGGAGTAACCTGTATGTGTTCTTAGGTTTATACCCCAAATGTACAATTTTTAATGTTTCTTCATGTTTATCTAACATAAACAGGCTTTGCAAACATTATACCTACCTGTTGTTCAATTGAGTTCAATTCAACTTTATTCGTATGGCGTCTATTACAGTACAAATTGTCAAATTCAGAGACCCAGAGCATGGCCTCCAAACAAATATTGTTACTGTAGCTAACATTATTAAATCTTATTTAAAGAAAGGATGGCAAGTCAAAAACTCTCCTAGCAGGAGAAAAACCTTTGAGACAAACAGTGGCAAGGAAAAACTCCTCTTTAAGAAGAAGAAAGTTCGAGCAGGACCTGGCTTTCTTTCTTTACCTGGAAGACCAGCCGGGTAAAGAAAGAAAAGAGGAAGGAGATAGGACAGAGAGAGGATCGAGTACAAGAGAGAGGAGAGGCACAAATATATTGGCAATAATATATAGGACAAAAATATATTGATAGTAATTATCCATTAGCTGGAGAACTAAGAATTCCATGTACTTATATGATGACTGGTACATTGTTAATACATCAACTATAGAGATCCATCCATCCATACAGTGATGACTATATAAACAGATGTGGGCAGCTACGCTGAGGTGGTCAGAGGATCAGACTGCTGGTCAGCATGTTTGTTGATATCTCAGAGGACATCTGTATAGACAGGTGGAGGTAAACGCTGGTGATGGTCAGAGGATGGAACTGCAGGTCAATATGTAGCTCTGGAAACTCTAGCCTCATTGTAAATATATCCAGAAAAAGAAAAAAGGGGGGCAGGGAGGCACATGACAGCACAAAAACTACAGTAACAATGAAGCGCAGTTACATTTATGAGGTGCTCCTAATGAACTATTGATAGAGCTGAAGGAAGAAGAGGAAAGGATGGAAGAGAAGAGGGGTGAGGACACCGCTCAGCGGATCATGTTGGTGTCTCGCTGCGGCCTAGACGTATAGCAGCATAGCTACGACGAGGCTATGTTTCAGACCAGCCTGCTCTCCTCTTGACCTCAGGAAGTTATTAGTTATTAGTGTTACTAGTATTTATTAGCATTATCATGAGGCGCATGTCTGACATTTTGCTCAAAGCAAAGTAGACTAGATTAAACTGGCAGAACAGGTGGCATTTCTCAGAACTAGGCTGTTTTCACACAGTCAGAAGAATTTTTCACATATTTTCAGGAGAGGTTGTGTAACAGAATGCAAATATCAGCATCAGACAGACTGGACAGACAACATTTGTCTGAGCCCAGCCAGCTCAGATAAATGATTCTGCTCATGTGTAAATGGAGTAGGTAACCACAAGAGAGTCTGCGTGCCAACTCTTTTCTGCCCACATATTGCTCTCCTTTTAATCGTAGATGGAATAGTCATTCTTCTGAATTCTGATCTTGCATAAGCTTTTGATTAATTGGTTTACTTTACTAATTACAACAGCTTCATTAGAAGTAACTTATTTTAAGTAGATTTTTTTTTGTAGTTTTTTTTAGTATTACTGTTAGTTCTCTTCTACAGATGCATAAGGAGGTTTTTGTTCCGCTCTAATTAAAGTTATTCAACATCACCCAACATTAGTTCCATTTCTTGTGATCCAAATCAAACTTAACTGGAATAAATTTCAATTGGGCTTAAAAATACAAACTCAGTGCAGTTTAAACCTGGTCAAGCCAACTATAACTCTTAAGTGGAAATATTTTTTGCAAAACCAAGCTGTGCAGTTTTTCCAAATGTTACCTGATAAAAGCTTTTTTTTCTCTTAGGGTGTTATAGATAAGGCTGTGGATAAATCCCCTACACACGAAGAGACAAATAATTTATAGAAGTGAAAATTATAACCATGCTGATATTTCAGCTTTTGGATAGCACTCAGACTCTTTTAGATTGACATGACCTTTGTACGTCTCTATTGTCTGCGTCAGACGTCATCCATCAGCACTATGTATCAACCTATCACCTCGTATTGGTTTACATCCTGATTTCTTTGACATGGCCTTTATCTGCCCCGGCAAACCAGCTGCTGAACTGCCCGGGGCATTGTAAGTGGAAGTGGATGGCTTGCAAAGAGCAAACGATGAAAACAAGTCCTTTCAATAAAAAAGCACTTGTAAAGGCTATCGGTTTTGATGCCGATTTAACAGGGGTCACTTGCAAACACTCCGCCAGTGTCTGAGCCTGACCTCATTTCAGCGAACACACAAACTAATATACGGGAGTGCATACATGCCACGGCGCTAATCCCACACTGTGTAGACAGACATATGTTTGTGGCCTGCATATATAAAGACTGAGACCAATTATGGAGGTTTCCTGTAAACAAAAGCATTTATCAAGTTTAACTGCTGCTGCCAACTGTATGTGCCAACACAGGGATGTATATACACGTACTGTATTTACAGATAAGGAAACATGTGCTCCAAGCAAACAGACCATTTGGAAAATCTCCCCTCTCAGCCAGATGACCAAGTGGTTTCAATTTGATGAAAGATATTCATCCCATCAGCGAAATAATCAACTCCATGGTTTGATCATAAGCGCTGATGTGAAAAACCAGTTTCCACTCACTGGATTTCGCCAGGAGGACGTGACGGCCGTGGCTCGGCCTGGTTTATGCCTGACCTTCCGTGGCCCTGGATTTACGTGAGGCCTGTGTGATGACACACAGAGCGCCATTGAGCCCAAGAAGAACCACCCATGAACCTTGACCTCTGATCCCACACATGTGAGTGCGAGATGCCATCGCTATGGCAACGGAAGTCTGCTCGGAAGCCCTCGCTTGGTGTCCGTGAATAGCCTGGCCGAGCTTTCCTCAAGTTTGTTCGTGGGTGTAAAAGGACGACGGTGGTAGGAGGGTGTGAGAGAAAACGTGGAAGCATCCTGAGTGAACAGGCCTATATCTGTCTGAGGACCGGCTGCATGTACGTCTGGAGCCTCCGGGGTCAATGGCGTCTTTGTCCAAAGGAAAAGATCTCTGTCACCCATCTTTCCTCAGGCTTCCTCTCCACAATGCCCCTCTGTCACTAAACAAATTTCCCCCACCTTGCTTCACCTGCACAAATTTGGAACCCAGATGCTTATGGCGAAAAAAAAAAAAAGGACTCCATCCATATGAAGAGCTTTCAGATTAAATGTGCCCTTGGTGGAGGGAGTGTGTTTCGTTGTTTTGGTAGCACTAGGCGACCGATCAGCTTTTTAAAGGTCTTTGTGATCCCATAGAGTAAACTGTGTGCACGGGTCTCTGCTCTGGAAAAGGACTGTAATAAGTTTCAGCATAGTAAAAGTCATACACCATGCTCTAATTCTCAATGTTTGTAATTCCCCTTAGCACTTTAATTCATTTTTAATACCACATTTAAACATTCTGGCATAAAGTTAGCTCTAAGTTTCCATTATAGTTTTCAGTGCTGTCATTGGCTTTGTGAGCTTTTACTGTTATTGTTGTAAATGCCTAAGCAATACCTTGGGATTACTTAGTATTTCCCTCTTCAAACGGTCTCTGCGTGATTTACGTAGCTCTAAAAATGTTGGCATTCAGCAATTCGTTTACCCTTTCAGCTTCTGTAACTGTGAAGTTTTACCTGAATTTATGTGACACTGTGCTGCAAATTCCACTCTTCTCCTTCAGTGATGGTAAGACACGGTCCTGAAACTCTAACGAAGAGTGAAATACTTTATTGCATCCTCGGAGGCAAAGTTTTTTTTTTTTTTTTTTTTTGTCTGTATGTATGTGTGCGCGCGCTAACAGGAATCTGTAATTATGAAGACGTTCTGTGGTCTCTCTTAAACTAATGTTAGTTAATCCGATTTTTTTCCCCCCAACGGCTGTCATCTGGCGCAGCGTCATACAGAGTTGCTTTTATCTTTAATACAGTGACTTTATATACATTTAAAGTGTCTTTTACGAGCTGGTGTTGAAGGCCAGACGGTGTTTAAAGCATAGCTCATTAAAAGAGCTGTTTTTTTTGTTGTTGTTGTTTTTTTGTGTGGGAACTTTGGCAGTGAGGTCATGCATTCAGAATTAATTCCTTAAGAGGATATACAGTATACAACACGTCTTGGCTGTAGACATATGTGCCGTTTAAAAATTACAGATGAGGGCAGGTATTTATACTAGAAGCGCACACTGAACCATGTGATGACAGTTTAGACGGTGTTGTTTGTTCATATTTTTACCATTTGGGGCTGAACCAAGACATGGTATAGGAATTGCAACATTTTTTACCACAAGAGCCACAATAACACCCCAGCATCGCTGTTCGCCGTTGGGTGCTTTCGTTTTTATTTGATAGCCCTCCACTTGCGCCTGCCCCACCCTGCTCTCTTTAATTAGACACCTGTTGTGATAGAAAGGGGGCGCGACACGGAGGCCCGAGCAATGCGACCAAATGTTAGTGCCAGCCCGTGCCCACTGGTGCACTGCCCAACCTGCGGCGAACCACAAGGTTAATTTTGAAGCATGTAATTCAAACTTGTCTAGTTTGCTTAAGTTTATTTAGAGCACAACAGGCTGCGTGTGCAGACCATCCCTTGTGGGATGCCAGCTGCATACAAAGCGAGAGCGAAAGAGGAAGCGAGTGGGACAAAAAGAGGCAAAAGGTTTAAAGCTTGAGAATCTTTGGAATGAAAATGCCTTGAATATAAAACTGTAGTATTAGATAACAGGTTAAAATTTGTTCTTTGAAAACTGTTTTTTTTGTGTGTGTGTGTGTGTCTGTGTGAATGTGCATCTGGAAATCTTGTGAGCTGGATAAGAGATTAGAAGACCTTTGCTTATGCTTAGTAAACACAAGCTCTGTCTCAAGTGGATCAGATGACAGTTTTTAACTTTCATAGGAAGATCAGTTACACCGAAAGAGATTTATGTTGCCATGTCTGTACCAGACAAGGAGGTCTGTTTTTAAATTTCTTTGCTCAAGAGACTCTTGTGGAGCTCACTCGTTTCTCTCTCAATTGAACAATGCACATTTGTCCGTCCGTATTTCAGTAGCTGGAGTTTTGATGCTGCAGATCACATCAGTAACGTAGTAAAACCTCAGATGTTTCTTCAGTCACCTCGGCGAAACTTGCTGACCCACATCTTAAAGTAATTTTGGCTTTTCTTCTGCACTTGCACAACTCCTCATACAGGATGGCGGTAGGTTAGAGGCACAAAGGTACCGCACCATGTGGAGGCCTGGGCTGAGGTCATACATCCACAGGAAAAACTCACTTTAGAGGAAGAGAAGTCAGACAGTCGTATGGATGGATGATTGGTGTAACAACCTACCCCCTGCGCTTCTGTCTGGAGGCAACTGTTCAGACCACAATAATGGTGTAATTCATTCTCCGGCTTCCAATGTTTCTCTGCTAAACCTTCCCACAGGAGCTGCTGGACAGGAACGGACTGGTTCACATTACCAAAGTGCTGCCACTGCTGATGTTGCTTTCTCTGCATTCATGTCCTCATCAACTGCCAATGCAGACAGAGAGGCACATCAGAAGACGCGTTCAAATTCATAATGCTATACCACTGGGACGATCTGGATTAGTCATTAAGATGCTTGGCTGTTCTGTGATTGTTTGTGTGCATGCATCGGGCAGATGGGGGAGGACTGTGAGGAAACAGGGGGCTGGAAACCGCAGCCATATGGCAAAGCAGCTCCAGAGAGTCCCATTTTCCATGACCGTCTACCCCCAACACCAACCCCAAATACCTCACGCATGCACACACAGGAACAGAGTTAATGTATAAAGAACTGGGCTAAATACCAAGAAAGCCAAAGTGCCCCAGACAGGCTTTGATCACCTCTTTCCTGGTGATAAAGACACATGTGCATCCTGACATTGACTGACTGAAATCTCAATCACCTTTTGATTATGTCTCCGTCTCTCTGGTTTTTTTCACAGGGCGCCCCTGGTCCTCATGGGAACCCTGGCCGACCTGGTCCACCCGGTTTAAAGGTACTCTTTTGTTGTGTTGGAAGCACTCCATAACCACGTTGGTTTTTTAAAAGAAAAGAGTTACACGGTTACATTTCTGTCTGTGCTGCTAATTTAATGTGAGGTTTATACCCCCTTCCTGTCTCTATTGTAAGTCATAAACTTTTGAGGACATGTTGAATTTTCAGTTATTGTATTTCAGCTGGAATCCATAAAGCATAACAAGGGGAACAGTGTGTTATGACTGCAAAATCAGGGTCATCTGAGTTCACGGCAAAGCCACCATAGTGGCATAGTTTGACACGCTAAAAGCTTCCCAATGCTTATGCTGAGGAGTGTTAGGGTTCCCATCTATACTGAAAGGTTTTTTTCACCTTCTTATTGCTGACAAAAATACGCCCCAGTATTTGTGTATGTTTATATAAAGTCACTCACTAATTTGCAGTTCCCGTTGGACTGAGTGCGAGTCTGTATTTCTAATGCAAGCTGAGTAAAAAGTGAAGGAAATGGGATGTTGACACCAGAAGAGGCCGAAGTCATTAATCAGAGTGCCAAGGAAAAACTTTATGAGTCTGAAAGTGAGAACTTGAAATAAATCTGTCCAATTGTAACGTGTGAACAGGAGATGACCTTGTCCAAGACAAATTCTCGGCATCCATCTTGTGATTGTCTGGACTGATGTATGTCTCAGCAAACAACCTTGACCTCTAAAACTGTGTTTGGAGCCATGTGGGAAATATTGACTTCACTTAAATAAAAAAAAAAAAAAGAAAAAAAAGGCCTTAAATAAATGACAACTGTGGTCGCACTGAGTGTCCAACGCTTACCTCTGTCTGTCTGACAGTTTGTGATGTTGTGAGTTTTATGTTTTTTTATTTTATATCTTGCCTTGTTCTTCTATTTCAAACTACTTTCCACAATCTTGATGTTTTTTAAAAGATATTTTTATTCCTTTAATACCTGCAATAGAATGTCATGTAATTATGCTAAGGTGACAGTATCATTACCACTCTAATGTCTCTGCTTTAAGTATTGAGCTCCATTACCATCGAGCCAACTTTGCATAAAAATAGGAAACAAACAAGTGTGGACTTTGTTACCTTTGGACTGTGCTGAGCTTGTCCTGTATTTAAGTGGAGGTGTCTGCTGACCAATACACTGTATCTGAGCTACAAACACATTACAATGATCTTCTCAATTTAGGAAGAAGGGACATTTTCAGTTTATTTTTATCCACTTTTGTTCTTCTGCAGCTACAACTCCAAGTCAGAAAATAGTTGAGGTGACATGTAAAGGGCAAAAATAAATAAGCAAATAAATAGATAGATAAATGAATAAATAAAGCCATTCTTAGATTTGCAGGCAGCATGAATCCAATATATTTTATATCACAGCCTGAAGAAATTGGAACTGTAAAACCTTTTTCACTTTATGTTGTTGCCGTT
Organism: Hirundichthys speculiger; assembly: GCA_018398805.1. Classification (NCBI taxonomy): domain Eukaryota; kingdom Metazoa; phylum Chordata; class Actinopteri; order Beloniformes; family Exocoetidae; genus Hirundichthys; species Hirundichthys speculiger. Next base: position 373,887 of record JAGFBZ010002015.1, on the reverse strand, counting down.
CCTTCTCACAAAACCTAAAAGGCCTTATGGCACTGAGGATACCAGCCAATAGAGCGTTCAATAGTTATTTTGTTTCATTATTCCTACAAACCTTTATTAAATTCTGTAACACTGCTGTTGCATTGGTCTTGTCAAAATTCAGATTCCCTGAATCTTCTCATAAAATGATTCACAGTTGAAGGAGAAAATCTTTTTTTAGAAAATAGTTTTTAAACATTTCAGAAAACGTTTTAACAGAGAGGTTGTGTTCTGACATATTGGCACCTGTCATCCTTGTTAATCTGGATATCCCCCCCTTGTTGCTGTTACTACCTACCAAGGCAGAACAGAGGTGCAATAAAAAGGCCCCACTATTCTGCCTTGAGGGTCATTTATGTACTAGGCAGGGAAGAATATCAGTGCAAACATTCCACTTTGACAGATTTGTGTGTCAGGGACTGATGATTTTATCATGCATTTATTGACAAAGATTATCATCTCATTTTGGCTCCTCAAAGACTCAGTCTTTTTATGAACTCTGCTTTTGTGCCCAATTATCATTCCAGTCGCTTGTTGACATCAGCTGTTTCAAATAACATGATTGTGTTCTATTTCAGCTTCTTATTAGCGCTAAATTGACCCATACAAACTTTTTGCAGGCCAGAAATGGATGACAATTAATACATATTGCAAATGAAATGTAATTTACAGGAAAAAAAAGAAAACATATAGACATATTTTACTTTTGTACTGCAAACACAAAAAGTAAATTGAGAAATATAAGTTGTTGAGCCCTTCTGCAAAAAACCTTGGGCCATGCAGCCAATGGATCAAGTTCGTAAACATTGCTGATACAACCAACAGTTTTAACTTTTGTTACAGGATAATTGCAAGGAGAATGGTGTGGCCTCTCAGTTTCAGAAAGAGTTAGATGAGAGGTTATAAATTAATTTGCTATGATATAAGCTTATCAGGCACAGGGTTATTGCCACCTGCCTAATGTTGTGCAGGGCCCCTTTCTGTTGCTAAAACAGCTCCAGCACATCAGGGCATGGACATGAGGCATTTTAAGGTGCCCTTTGTTGTCTGTCACCATGATGCTGTCACCAGATCCTGTCGGTCCTGCAGGGTGTTGAGTAGAGAGTCTATGAATCAGGTTTCTTCCTCACATTCCACATGTACTCAGTCGAGTCAGGAGCGAGGTTGCCCAGACTCCTGCAGCAGTTCCTGTTAAGTTGGACAAACTATTGTCCTGCTCAGAAGGCAGCTGTCATCGAGGGGATACTGTTATGTGGAGAGTGTTTTTGATCAGCAGCACCTTTAGGTGGGTGGTATGTGTCAGTATAGCCCCCACAGGAATTCCAGGACTGGGAGTCTTCCAGCAGAAGATTGCATAGTCACAAACCTATCAGTGGTGTTTACATCACCTGTCAGTGCTGCTGATGGACGGGCTGCAGATGACTGATCATTAGCATTATTTAGTTCAAACAAAGAATGGAAACAAAAGTAAACATTGAAACTCTGTCCAAAGAAGCAAAGTTTTTCAATGAGCATTTCCTGGCATGAGTTCAACATGCCAGGTATACGCAAATGATCCTCAGTAAAGATTTTGAGGTAGGGCCTTATTAAATACAACAACAAAAACAGCATGCTTATATAGCACTTTTTTGAAACGAAAGGACCTTTCTCTCACTGTCACACATGCATTAATTAGATTATTTATATATATATATAGATTATATATATATATATATATATATATATATATATATATAATATATATATATAAACAAACAAATTTAAACATTGGGTTATTGTTATTATATTGTGTTCCTGTGAAGCACTTTGGCTGAAATGTGCCATACAAATAAAGCTCACTTGACTTGACTTGAGTAGGCTGAATTACCCCTATAATTGACTCTTTTTAATTCTATAAGTCTTCCTATAATCAAATGACACTATGGATAATGTATGTGAAACCAAGAAAGGATTTTCTTGTCATAAATTAGCCTAAACAGCAGGTTTTTGGGGTGGGAGGACACCGGAGTACCCGGGGTGAACCCATGCTACCACAGGTGATAACATGCTTACTCCACACAGAAAGACCTAGCTGAACAAAGACCCACCTGAACCTTCTTGCAATGAAGTGTCAGTGCTAACCACTGCACTACTGTGTTGCCCGTCATAAGGAGTAAAGGAGAAGGAGAAGAAACCGAGCAGCAGCTGCAGTCGGAACCATCAATGCCATGGTTGGACCCTGCAGAAGAAGAAGGGAAGAAGCTACAGAAGATAGACAATGTTAATGTTATGAAATAATCCAGGACAATCTTAAACTAAGATAGGGACTGGGTGAAGATGCTCGGTGCATAAAGGAGGAACTGGTGACATGTGATCTCTTTTCCCAGTTCTGGTTAATACGAGTGTTGCAGCATTCTAGATCAGCGGAAGGTTTTTAACACTACTGTTTGTACAGCAGGAAAGGAATGCATGACAATAATCCAGCCTAGAGGTAACATAGGCGTGGATTAATTTTTTCTGCATTCCTCTTTAGTCGGTGATGTTTCTAACTTTCCTAATATTAATCAAATGAAAGAACCTTCTGGCATGTTTTATCTGAGAGTTAAAAACTGTACAGCTCAAGACCACCTTCCTGGAGGTGCTTAGGACCAATCACAATAACTTCAGTTTTATCTGAATGAAGAAGCAGGAAGTTAACAGTCGTCCAGGTCTTCACATCTTTAATGCATGCATCCATTAAGGATATTTGATTAGCTTCATGTGGTTGCAAGGTAAATACAGCTGAGTATCATCCACATAAGTGTGAACGTATATTTTCTGTTTCCTAATGTTGTTTCTTAAAGTCAGCATATATGAGGAGAAAAGTATTGGTCCAAGGAACAGAACCCTGTGGTACTCCACAGCAGACCATCGTGTCACTGGAACAATCAAGGCTGTGTGGAGATCCAAGAGAACAAGAACACAGACAGAGCCACTGTCAGAAGCCAATCTTAAAAGCCCTTGGTACATAACCAGTTAAAATGGATGCGTTGACAAGATCCAAGATTACTGAAAAAATTATGAGAAAAACTTCTTTAAATTGCATAGAAGGAATTGGATCCAGATAGCTTTGAGTGGGATATATGACTGAGGTTAGTTCACAAATATCAATGGGAGAAAAACAGTCTAGGTAAAAGTCAGTTAGATACAGCTGACTCCAAGGTTGCTGTGTTGTCAAATGTAATCCCTCATAGTTGGTGAGAGATTATAGATTTGGTTTCAAATATTTACTATTTTATTAATAAATGAGGCTCATAAAATTCATCACTAGTTAAATGTGATGGAATGAATGGCTCTATGGAGCTGTGGACTCTGAGTCAGCCTGGCTACAGCGCTGAAAAGAAATTTGAGGTTTTTCTTAGTGTCTCTAATTAACGATGAATATTAACTTTTCCTAGCTAGTAAATGAATACTCTGGTCAGCTGTAGGCAGACTTCGTGCAGAGCTGGCTTCCTCTACTTGGCAACTATGTTGAAAGAAAGAATTTGAGGTGTTTGATGTCTCGGGGTACAGTGCTATCTTTGCTCTTTCATTGTTAATAGATGACTCAAAGTTGTTCATGGCAGCAGATCGAAGGGGCAAGGAGAGGAGTCAGCAGTCAGTGTCTGTTATTGTTACTTGCTGGACAATGCAGTTTGTGTCTGTGCAAGACTGAAAGGGTGCTAAGAAATGCATCTATATTACTTGATTTAACAGCCCCTAATGACTTTTAATTGTCATATACCTGTTATTAGATACCCAGTGAAGTAATTTATACATACAACCATTTGCTGGATTTTCCACAGTCTCAATTCATTTTGTTGGATAAGGAAAATATTTTATTAATTTGATTGTTACTGAGATGTTCTCAGACCTGAAATTACTGCATGCTAGGCAATTTTCATCCATACAAAGTCATCCTTTGTGTTTTTTGTTTCTCTCAGGGCAAAAAAGGAGATCCTGGCATGTCACCTGGACCAGCACCTAAAGGAGATAAAGTATTAAATTCCCTCTTTATTTTCATGCTACATTAATCTGTAATGATCCTATTTGCCTACCTCCTTGTGTACTTATAATTGCTATTTGTGCAACCGTCAATTCTTCCATTGTTGCCCTTTGACATTCTTGCATTTTGTTCCAGGGAGACTCAGGGATTATGGGCCCGGTTGGCTTGCCTGGCCAAGCAGGTCGAAAGGTAAGACCTAACCACTCAGGTTTCCACATGAATTGTTCTTAAATGCCCATTTACCACTTTATATTGTAAGCGAAACTACTGGTTATGTCTGCAAACTTCAAACTGAGAGGCACATGAAATATTTTGGAAAGCCAAGTCATTGTCACGTGATCTTTATTTGTGTTCAGTGTCATGTTTTTTGTGTGTAAAGATCTATTTTTCCTTTTCCTCCTTGTTTCCCCTCATATCTCTTTCTCCTTTTGTGCTGCACTCTCTATTTCCTCTCTTTTTCCACAGAGGAGTTCTTAGAGTTAGCAGGAATGATTTCTAAGGAAATGAAAGGGAGGTTTTTCTCGACAGGGGAAAGAGGACGGGGATCACATACTCACACAAAATTTCCAGAAGTAATGGCTGTTACTTAAGTCACACTGGGGGACTCATGAGAATGCAGTGATCTGTTTTCATTTAAAGTAAAAGGAGGTTAATATACATCTGATACAAACCATATACATTTATAGACTGTCCTCTAACATTTAGTCTCTTTATGTGCATTGTCATGTTTCTACAAGGTTTGTCTATCGCAGACAAAGTAAAATATGGCTCTAGAACCAGAGTTTTTCATGATTTTAGAGTTCATTAATATTGGATAGATACTTGAAAGACGAGTAGGGGGTGTTTGGGTATTCAGTTGGTTGCGGTCTGCAACTTTGCCACTAGATGTCACTAAATCTGCTCCTTTAAGCATGCATGCTTGACCACATGAGTTTGGTATACTGTATATGTACCAAAAGCAACATCAAGATTCCTGTAGATGGTCTTGAGGGAGGACAGATAAAGTAACATATAAATGGTTGAAATAGCTAAAAGTTATTGGTCTGTTTTATTACGACAGTTATTGTAGAACGATTAAACATAATTACCAGTAGCTGGCACAATGTATCCTCAGTTGAACTGCAGAAATGACAGATGTAGTATGCTCTAATAACTTTACCATTAGTTCACCTGCCAAGAGTTTTATGTTCTTTGTGTCTGTTGCTTAACAGGACATCATAAATTTATCTGGCAGATTTCGCTTAACATTAGGTGGAAGAGTAGGGCACAAGCAGAGAAAGAAGCCTTTGAGTTAAAGAACCCATTGTTGCTGCACCCAAGCGTCTACAATGGGTTAAAGTTGGAGTTGCGCTTATTCATGGAACCTTTGAAACATATATCCAGTTTTCACAAGCCGACTACTCGCGTCAAGCCAAATACGTACTCAGTGATGTGATTTTCCAGTGTTCTGAACTCTCCTACATGCTGTATTTCTTCACCAAAAATGGCACAGATCATTTTCTGACCAAGCTACACCTAAATTATGATGTTTGCCTTTTTTTAGCATTAGTCTGCCATAGTCATGGAAATGAGTGGCAGAGTTTGCAAACAGTTGAGTCATAGTTCTATGAACACCGAACGTCATTCATTAACTCCAGAGCTCATTTCCAGAGAACATCTTGCATCTAACCACTTGGGGTTCTGCAATAAGCAAAACTGCATCTCGTTTCATAACTGATATTGAATTTGACTTGAACTAATAACTCTTGTGTTTCGTATCATAGGGAGATACAAAGACCAAGATGTGATTCATTTCTCATGTGAATGTAATTGATTTTGCTGTCATATTGGAATTCTGTTGACTGCTTGCACATCATGAAGTAGTTGATTATCCACTTTGGAAGAGGTTTGAACGCTGAGATCTAACTACTTTGCTCAGAGTGTTAAATAAATTCCAATTAAAATGCATCTGGATCGGGGCAGATCAAGTGTAAATTAAGGGCACTTATCACAAGAAAAACAAGGAACCTGCGTAATGTAAGCCACCGTCACCACATGTGTTTTGATGCTCAACAGGGCTTTTTCCAAGGGAAACGGCAGCAAACAAGAACAGCTTCCAGTCACATTTTGTATCCATTACAGCCGAGGTGTACGCACATGTCAAACAAAGTAGGAGAATTATTGAGCAATTGAATATGGCAGGTCGATTGTGTGCACTTCAGAGGAGGTGTGAAGCACTTCTGCATGTATTAGCTTTCTTCCCAGAGTCACAGTACCCTGCATGTTTGAGCATCAGACTCAACATATGGCTTTTGTTAGGAGCCTGCTTTTGTGCATGTGTCTGCGTCCATTTAAATGTCTACCTCTTTCTTTCACACACACATTAAGCCAGAATTGGGTCAGGGGGGTTGGAGCTTGTGGAAAAAAATCACAGATTAGTTGCAAACTAAATGGAAGTGATTTGAAGGCCTATAGAAGGTTAGCCAGTGACATATGAATCACTGCCGAGAGCGACATCTGATTTACCTTTTATGCAGTTCAGATGGGCCAAAATGATTGTTTAGTTTTAAAGTGAGATCACCAAGCAGCAAGAGACTGAAAGTCCACCAGTAATGCTCTTTATCCCTGGCAGCACTTTACCTCTCTGCACTCAGATGAGCTGTGGCTATGTTAATTCTCTTTAAAAAGCCCAAGGGGGAATTATTGTTCCTACTTATCAGAATGACATCCTAGCCTGTTGTCTGGGGAGTTGTTACCATAGCAGCTTCGTCAACACACACACGCACACACACACTGACTAACATCATCAGAGCAGCCCCCAGGTATCGGTCATTGACCACAGGCACGTTGACTGTAAAGGAAACTAGTCAAATTTACCGCAATGAGATAATATCCATTCCATGTGCGAGACAAAGAAGCCTGCACAAGAACAAAACAATACACAGTAAGCTCCGACGAATCTCCAACCTACATGCAGTTCTGTGACAGATGTCTGAGTCATTCTATAAGCTGCGCTGTTGTAGCGTCGTCTCAAAACAGGCTTTGTTCTGTTCGTCCGCCGTCGACTCAGGTGGAAAGTCCCAGGGTTGTTCGTCCCGATGCAGCTCTTTCCACTGAGACACAGAGTCCAGCACACTGAGAAGAAATGATGACTTTTATAGCTTTTTCAATCAAAGGCTTCCCTCAGACACTCATGTGCAGTTTATTCCTATTCATGCTGCCGTAGCTGCTTAACTTGCTCTGTCTTGTTTGTTTGGATTTCTGTGGTAGGAAAACGAGACAACAGCAGCTTTTTCCTGTTTTTTTTTTTTCCTCCGTATTTTTTTCCTTCCACCTTCTCTCCCTCTCTTTCATACACACACCTAAACACACGCACGACTGTAAAAAGGCTCTAAATCAACCTCGGCCTGATGCTTCGAGCGGGAATTCTGGAATTTGGCTGCCGGTTGCTCATGGAAAACTTTAATGGAGAAAGCAGTGGGGCTTTAAAAGCGTGATAGTAGAATGTGATTTTACACAGTCACTCAAGCCAAGCATGTTCCGCTCTGTACAACATTTGTTCTACTAAGCAGACCCTGAATGGCTTTTCAGTATGGCGGTCCAGGTCAGGGAGAGGGGACGTGCACAGAGCCAAACCTCAACTACAAGGCTATATTACAAGCACCACATCTCACCTTTCTGCTTCCATCTCTCTGTGTCTCTTCTCACTGCGAGATGCTCTGTCTCTTCTCTTTTTTTTTTCTTTTTGTCTGGCTTTCTCTACTCTGTGCCATTTCCTCTTGAAAGTGAGAACTTGCCATCGAGCACTGGAACATTTAGCTTTATGCCGATCTTCGCGCTTATACATCAGAGTGGTGTCAATCTTCTCGTAAAGCTCTTGGCAATATCGACCAGTATCTTTTTTCCTTAGCTGTCAAGCCATTCGAAGCTTGATGACAGCTGGAACAGCCTCCCTGTGACCCTGAACAGAAATGCACATATAGAAAATGGATGGATGTCAAACTATTCTCTTAAATCATTCCGTATTTATTGATCTGCTTGTAGTTTGGCTCAGGTTACTGCATGAATGCAGAATTATACTTCTGGCAATCTGCAATGTGTGTGTCGGAATTTAGTGGCTTATTTTCTAATAAAATGGCAGAATGTTTTCTGGCAGTAGTTCTGATTTAAGGGTGTTAGTGATGCAGGTGCTGTAAATTATCCTCTGAGGGTGTCATCGTTGTGGAAACTCTTGAGTTCATCAACTTGAATGCGGCCATCGTGACACGCTAGTTGGTACAGTCGTCAGTGCGCATTAGAAATGTGCAAATATGAATCTTGATAAGTCAAAATGGAGTAAGAGTTGAGTAACGTTCCTGCAACAGCGAAGGAAATGTGGATTTGTTTAGACATATGAATGTCGGCTCCTTGTTTAAGTTCAGTCTACGTGTACATGTGTTTTTCACATGTGAGATGGTTTTGAAGGTGAGCCATGGTTAGGTAGTCTGGCCCACATACCGTAAGTTTCCACACAGTGTTGTAGACGCTACAAAAATGAACATATACTCTACAAGTAAATGTGCTGTCCATTAATCTCCATACTGTATTGGCATTATGTGATTTTACACAGATTATCTTCCTTTCAAATAAATTCTGAGGCATGACAGGTTCTTCTATGAGATTAATCTGCCTGAAATCTCTCCCGAGACCTGCTCCAAACCAAAGTCTCCCCGTTTTAAATCCTGCTCTCTTTTCAGACTGACAAACGCTCATCATCATCATCATCATGGCAATTATGGGATAACTCAAATCAACCATCACTTTCTTTGCATATTTTACAAGTCGCACACCAATTCATTTATCCTCCTTCCACCAGTTGAAGCTTAATAATGATAACTGCCTGCGGGCAAGCATGCCACTGAAACTGTGGTTCAGACGGGATGAGGATTTTTTTTTTTTTTTTTTCCGTGAGGCAGATTTATCCTAAATTGCCCATTTAGGCTAATGCAGTTGTTTATTTCATCTGTCCCCACCAGACTAGACATCCGTGTGAAGGCTTTAAACTTTACTGTACATGCAACGTGTGCATGGAGCCAGACAATTACTGCGCAGTTGTCTGGCTCTATGCTGCAGAGTGATTTTGGAGATCCAGGGGTTGAAAGATGAAAGTATAGATTAATGAGGTGTATTTCTACTGCCAGGAGGCACACCGGAGAGGCCACATTATCTGTGATGTGCTGTTGCTAAGAGACATTGGGCCTCCACTCATTTGAACACCCACAAAGTTAAGTGTGTACAGAGCCACTGGTAACAACTCGGGGGGGGCGGGGTGACATGTCGTCGGCAGATACAATGTGTCTCTTATTTTCGCTGCTGCCAAAACGCCCTCTGGTTTGCCTGGGGGCTCCCTCTCAGTCTAGCAGGGGTGGAGGGGTAGTGCTCAGAGGGTGCTACCGGGGAGCTGTCGTAAATGAAAAGCATTCTGGTGGGTTTATCTGATTGAACACACATGCTTGTTAAACAAGTGGCATTGTAAACACAGGCGGGCGGGTGGGAATGGCTGCTCTCATTAGCAAAGCTTATAACGAGTGAGATAAAGATCTGAGATGGCCCAGCTGAGGTTCAGGGGCCATCATTAATACCCGGGACCCGCAACACGTCTGTATACGTGTGTGCATGTGTGTTTCTGGTTGACCTCACAGCACCGCTTGGGAAACATGAGACTCTTCACATGTTTGTACTTTAACTAAGCCATGTAATAAAAGGAACTATAATGTGGGATGCTATCTAAGTGCGTGAAAATGAGCACACATGTCTGGGAAACACTGGAAACTACCACTTGACTGTGAAATATGTAGACAAAATTGTAAATGAAGGAGGCAGTTAATAACTAAGGTTCATATAAACTGCCAAAGACACATTCAGACACAACTACCTCAACATATTCTTCAAATCACCATGTTCCCAATAGCATCCTTCCTAATGCTTCACTTTACAAATGGACTCAGATGCTTCACATTTGTAAATGCATCTGCCCCTGCTTTTTTTTTCCCCACTGCTTTCTGTAAAAATACAAGAAAACACACATCCTTCCTGGTGTTGTTGAGTTGCGGAACCGGTTTTCCTTTCTCAGCATCTGCTCACATCTTTTATTTGTTTTAATGCGCATTACTCATCAGGCTCAAAGCCTTTCCGTCTTGTTTAATTTTGATAAAACAGGGTCCTATTTAAGAGTCATGTCAGTGATGGAAGAGTTAACAAACAAATGTATTTAAAAAGGTTGTTGTTTTTTTTATTACAACCATTAAGTTTCAAAACTCAGTTGTTGACTCTGTTGTTGTGTCTATTAAAGTGCAAAATGTGGAGTTTAATGCTGACGATGGCAGTTTAGAGGTGTAACCCATGAGAGTGATCATGTAACATAATGGAAAGCAGGAAGCTGCATCCTCTTATCCCGCTGCAGTCAGATGGTTTACAGGAACTGCAGAGTCTTGGCTTGGTCCTTTGGAGCTGTGGTTTAGGAAAACGGGACAACGGCAGTCTTTCCTTTCTTTGCCCGCCTTTTTTTTTTCTTTGTTTCTTTTTTCTCCCTCTCCCTCTCTCTCTTGCTTTTTCTCCCACTCTATCTAGCCACTCTATCAAGCTGCGGTCTGAGATGGCATATCTTTCCACCTCTGTTTTTCTCTACTCTCTGTTGGGGGTCTGCGCCTGTGTTGCTTGAGTCAGCAAAACTGTAGGAAAGCACAGTCAGGTTTGTCTTTAGTGGTATGGTCTGCTCTGCATGCAGTGGGAGGGACCCGCTATCTGACTCAAACAGGAAGGCATTTATATCCTCAACATGCCATGATGCTGGCACCGTTACTCCATGAACACAGCCAGTGGAAACTCTGATCCTTTGACAGAAGGGTAGATTGATTCCTTGCACATGGCACTGAATTTGTCTCTTGGTGCTATTAGGTTTAACATGCATATTTGGCTTTTGCCATTCCCACACACAGAGATCCTCCGAAGTGTTTGTGAGGATTTTCCTTAGCTGTGATGTTTTTCACTCAGTGTGCAATTTCTTTCATGCCCATTCTCTCATGCTCTTTTGTCTCATTTTGTTTCTGCAGGGACAGAAAGGTTACCCTGGTCCACCTGGACTCCCTGGAGAGCCTGTAAGTGTCTTCCTCCAGTTCATGGACGATTTATAAACTGTTTTCTTTTACATTTCCTATATTCTTCACATCCCATTTACCATATGCTCACAAAAATGTGGCGACAGGATTAGGTATTGTTACTCTGCAGTGTCTTTAACTTTCCTTTTAAATTCATCCAGTCACCTTCATGTGTCTTGCTTCCAGATGTTTTCTTCTACCTGTGACACAAACCATCAAATCTTTGTGCCACAGGATGCATCTGCCCTCATTGGTGTCTTTAAAAATGGGTTTTCCCTTATGCTTTTCCACCATATTGATGTCATATTCCTCACTCTCACCCCATTCTCTAAATCCTCAGCTATCCTCCACTCCCAGGTGTTTTAACATCTCAGACTGTGTGTACGTGTGTGCGCACCAAGCATGCCTTTGGGACAGACTGTTGTGAAGCACTTGTGAGGACAGACATCTGGCCTTAGGACTGTGCTACAGTGATGCTCCTCAGGATATCAGAAAGAGATGCCAAAGAGAGAAAGATAGAGAAGAAAAAATAGGAACAAGCCAACTAGGCCAACAGTGACACAGTCATGGCTATTACACTGCAGCTTAGGGGAAAGTTTTCCTTTGTCTGTCTTTATTTGTCTGGACCTGCTGTTCCCACTTGTCGTGCATCCCTCTTATACTGAGGAAATCAGTGCAATGTGCTCTTTTTTTCACTCCAAAGAGTCAGGAGACATCCATTTCGTCCACTATTTTAAGTGTAGAGAATCCAGCCTTGCATCCAGAGCTATTTGGAGTCAGGCTGGGCCGTGCAAATGTTTGTGTTCAGGCAAGACCTTAGTCATCAAAAAGCAGAGTGGAACATTCCCCTTAATGTTTAACTTTATTTGTGTGTGTGTGTTTTGTTTTGGGTTTTTTTTTTTTTTTTGCCATTACGTCTATTCCTAAATAAGTGCACTGAAATCAAAAAAAGGATTCACTTCAGATCAGTTGTAAGTTTAATCATACTTGGCAGATAAAAATGGCTCTTGTTTAAGTAATTCCCCTCTGTTAGGATGATGTCATCAGCGATGGGAGTTCCTGCACCGCTCATTACGGGGAGCAAGTCTTTTCTTTTTTTTCTTCCATCACGAAGTCCTCCCACTATCTCCATCCAAACGCCCCCCTGTTTCCCACAGAGTTGCTGCTGGTGCTGCTGACGGTGATGATCACGACTTTGGCCTTGAGTCTGAATCACCTTAGCACCAGTGAATGAGTAATAAACACAAACATTTGGCATTGTGGACTCTCCGGCTATTGGAATTGACGGCCACCTGGTGTGCAGAAAGCGCTGATGACTCCCTGTTACTGTAAAATACCACCAGCTGTGTTCTGAGCCTTTCCTCACTGCTGACCGGTCAAAACTCTAAACCACACTGAGCCAAATTATTGCCTGGTTCTAACAAGCAGATTTATGCACTATATTTATCCAAGACGGGGGGAGTGGTGCGTGGCTGCACTTCTGGAGTGTGTCAAAGGATGTTTTAGATGGACACTTGTGCTCGACTAAATCTGGATACAACCTGTTTCGGTGTGTGTTGGTTGTGGCTTCTGGTAGTTACACACACACACACACGACCTCCCAATCAGCAGCTATGATCTCTACACACGCCACATTTAAGTGTGAAAAAAGAACAAAAGCTTCCATACATGTCTGAAATAAACTTTATTCAAAAGACATCCTACATGACTGCAAACGTATGCAACAACATGATTTATAAATTATTGTCATTAGTAGACTAAATCTTTTATTAATGCGTTTCCTGTCCGTACAACTTGTTTTAAAGTTTCCAATGAATGTGTTTATTTTTCAGTTCATTTAGCAGCTCTTCTCTTTAAGATCCTGATTTTTTAGAAATATCGGAGATATATACAAACCCTGTTTCCAGAAAAACAGAGAACTTTTGAATTAATAAAATGTCATTTTTAATTCGCTTTGAACGAATTTATTATTCGTTGTTAATAATGTTATTTGATAAACACAATAACAGAGGAAATATTTTTGGCCAGATTCATTGCATTTGTTTTGTTTTATTTTGAATAAGAGGAACCTTCTCCAGTTTTGCCAAATTCAAGATTTAAACACAAGGTTTCACCTCCTCAACAGGCCATCATTGTCTGTCTCACCTCTTTATGATGCACTATATGTTTTCAGTCCAGATAGATCTGGACTGCAGGTTGTCCAGTCAAGCACAGACACCGTATCCATGAAGCCATGGTGTTGTAAGCGTTTCAGAATGAAGTAAGGCATCGACTTGTTTAGATAACCACAGACCTCCCATCTTGATCGTAGCATAAGTCTCCAAACTCCAGTATATGTTCCTGCATCAATGAGATCTTAACACAAATGCAAGTCACCCATGCCATGGGCACTGATGGACACATATGACATCACACTGATTTTTACACCTTTCACTGACAACAACCCCAGTGGCATTTTACACCTTTGGCACTTACAACCTGATATTAGTTTTTTTTTCACCTAAAAGCAAGGTGAAACACGGACTCGTCTGACCACTAACCTTCTGTCCATCTGAGGTGAGCTTGTGGCCCAGAGATCCTCACAGAATTTCTGCTGGGAGTTGATGTCTGACCTCCTCCTTCCATAGTACACTATTAAGGCGCAGTACCAGACCGAGTGACAGTAGTTTTCCAAGGTATTCCCCAGCTTGTGTGGGCATATAGATCAGGATAGCAGGATGGATTCTCAGGCTGTGTACTTGAGGACTTAAAGATCAAATCCCACATTTCTCCAAATGAAGCAGCGGAGCTCTTCGTAATTAAATATCGAAAAACCTCTTTTTGTGAAGTGATTAATGATGTTCTTAAAGAGTTTGGTACTCTTGGTGGTGAGCCACAACCATCCTTGCTTTAAAAGTCTACTGAAACCACAGAGCAAACCACCTGTCCATACTGATTATCCCAGTATGCATGATGCAGGCGATGAAATGTCTGCTGTCCGACTGACCAATCTACCTCTCGTACTGTATCGAATAACGCAGTCCACCACCTAGAGCGGGAGCCAGACGCGTGACTGGTTCCCAGTCGTGCTGTTGCATAATTGCTTTTATGGTGGGAAACCGTACAGTAACAATGACCACCAATGACTACCACGTAAATGGACTGTGTTGTTATTGCGCTTTTTCTAGTCTTGTTGACCACTCAAAGTGCTTTTATGCCACAAGCCACGTTCACCCATCCACACAGAATAATCTCTGCATGAGATTCTTTTTAGTTGAGCCAGCCCAGCACAGTGCTTTTTTAAAATCACACACACAGTCACACCCTGACAAATGCGCTAGCAGTGTGGGGTCCTGTGTGCTGCCATATAAACTGAGAGGCCAGGAATCGAATCAGCTGACTGTGCCACCTCCTGAACCACATGAACCATGCTCTATATTATATTCCTGGTGTAGTATGCAGTATGCAGTTTTGAAGATGGCCTTATTCTTCGATGCAAGCCCCTCTTTTTCCCCAATCCGAGCACCTTCACCTGCACATCAGTTAATCTGCTAATTGTAGAATCTTCCAATTAATTGTTACCTTTTCATTCTATCAAATTTGTTTAGAGTATCTAAATATAATGGAGCTGGTCAAGAATAATTTATTTCCTGACGGATAAAGATTCAAAAGAGTTAACAAATCACAGATTTAAGTTTTCGTCGCCTTTTAATAAACCTTTCAGTTGGAAACGAGGTCTGTATGCTGACGTTTATGTCTCAGAAATACTTGAAAGTACTTCATTAGGTTTTAGATTCATTTGGATCAGCCTTTTTTTTCTGATGCAAACAGGAAGTTTCAACAAAAGGTGTGAGAATGAACAAAGTGAGCAAAAAATGTATCAAAAAAGTATTAACTTTAATGGTATAGAATTTATAAATCTCTTTGGCATACTGGACGTTTTTCTGGTCACTGACTTAACATGGCCTGAACTTTTAAAGAGGTCTACAATGCAAGGCATCTGAGTGATCGTCTTACAGAGTATAGCTTCTTAGTGTGCAGAACTAAGAAAATAAATGAAGTAAAATCATCCCGGTGACATTTAAAAAAAAAAAAGATCTTAGATCTTTCACTGCAGCTCAGAGTGGCCCATCTGTGCATTTGCACTGATGTTATTTTATTTACCCGCCTATTTTCGTCACCTCCTCAACTCTGTCTGTATCTCTCTGTCTTCCCTCCAGGGAGAGCAAGGTCCAGTTGGAAGCCCAGGTGCCAAAGGTTATCCTGGCAGGCAGGTGCAGTAAATCCTCTGCTGTGACTGGTACAGTTGTGGTTAGGGCCATAGTTGGGGGGGGGGATAAATAATGTGGTTCACAACACTGCAAGCTCCACCCTCTTCTCACTGTGATGCTCAACTGGAGCATTTATTGCATATGAACGAGTACAAGAATGTTTCATACAGGAGCAATTTCATCCGTTCTGTCCATCCTCTTTCTGAGGTTCTACACATACTTTTGTCATGTATCATGTTGTTTGACTTTTTCAGATTAACTAGAATTCTTGGCCCGGCGTGTCTGGGTCATTTCTATATTAATATAAGGCATAGACCTTGGCTCATAAAGGTTTTATTTCTTCAAGTATACTCAAGTTAAAGTGTTGAGCTGTTAAAATAAAGTTCTTTTCATTGTTTTTCAGGGTTTACCAGGCCCTATAGGACCAAAGGGGCCTAAAGGCGTTCGGGTAAGAAGACTCGATGTAATACCTTCTAATGTGCTGTCAACTTTGATTTTATCTCATAAAAAGACTAATATTTGTGCTTTGACAGGATCAATGAGCATACTTACCAGCGGGACTGTCTGCATTATGGCTTACTGACACTTCTCACCTTACAATGTTTGGAGAAGGAGGCTATAACTCTTAGTTAAAACACACAGAAGGTTCTCTAATGAAGGGCCACACACTACTCCTTAATGTGTTAAATAAAAGCATGTCTGTATACCTCAATGCAACAACATTCACATGCATGCATGCATGAAAGCATGCGTGTATTCTACTCGCGTCCAAAAATATCTACCTCTATGCACATAAACATGCACACACCCATCCACTGTATAACACTATTAATAGTATGCTAAACTTGCTATGCCCTCATTTCTAAAGTAAACATTGTGTTACAGTATGCAGGCATTTACTGAAAGACAGGGCGTTGACAGGCCTCTGTATACAAACAAACACCCCTTAGGTAAACAAAGAAAGGAACACTCAGTCACGGGCACAATCATTTTTATGTTGCGTTCCAATAAAGGTTCTTTATCAGCCCTCCTTGGCTGTTCCAATGTCTCCCCTGCCCCCGAATGCTGGAATTTCCTGTTTAAGCTCCGTATGAGGCCCTGCTGTCTTAAGGAGGCATTCTAGTCCCGTTTCTCGCTCTCACTGAGCCACCTTTCCACGTTCTCAGCCTTCTTGTGTGCAGCATATCCCGTATTGTACAAATGTGAACTTGCTTAACTCACGCTCGCCTATAACTTGCATCTTAATTGTTCCTCCAGAATTCAACTGTGGTGTTTGTGTTTGTTTTCCTCTGCGTGTGTCTCCACTGCACTGACAGCCCAGTGTGTCGTCCTGGTTATCTTCAGAGATCCCTGGCGTGAGGGTATGTGCCCTTGGACTACATCGTGGAAGCCAGCACCATGCAGTCCATGGGCATATACACTTGCCTCATGGCTTGGTTCTTCATGGAAGCCCATCCTATCCATGCTGGACCACCGGCCCCTGAAACCCAACCTTTGAGCCAGTGGGAGTTAACTGCTCTCCTTGCTGCTCGTGCTACATCTGAATATTCACCTATGTCCCTACTCTCTCCTCTGTTCTCTTCTCCTGCAGGGTTTCATAGGAATCCCAGGGCTTTTTGGCCTGCCTGGGCCTGATGGCGAAAGAGTAAGTTCTTCCCAAATGTATATCGTCTTAAGCACCATCAATGGTAGCAAAAATTGGACACATTTCCCATGTTTAACCCACCTAATATCCCTATGAGGTGTCAACAATGCACTTCATGTCAGTTTCATTCAGCTGTCCTCTAGTTATTGAAGCTCAGCAATTGTCCCCAGCTGTCGGGGATGTTGCTGTGTAAAGCTGTGTGGGAGTGTTGATGACTCATGTGATAAAAGCCCCCTGTTAAAGCCTTTGAACTTCCTGAACTCAGGGCCTCCTCCTTCTGTACAGCCTCTAGAATACAGAGCGATTAGCTTGCTTATAACATGCTCCAGGGGGTTGCATCAGGCTGTAATCAGGACCCTTCCAATGCCAGATTGCAAAGTGGCTCATAAAACTGGCGGCGTTTGCCTTGCTGCCCCAAAGAGACACTTGAGTTTGTTTAACATACATACGTATGAAATGCGTCGTAACGGGCTCTGAAGATGTTCGATGGGCTGCCACTCAGCAGCACTTCAAATCTGTTGAAGCAAAGATATGAGAGAGACTTGCAGCTGTGGTTTTTAAATTGTGTGTTTTGGGCCAAAATCAGTATTGTCCAAGACTGTTTTGGTTTTGATATCCTTTTTACTTGATGTCTGACTTTATCTTTCTTGTTTTTCTGTCTCCCTCGAAGCTTATCTTTTGCACTGGCTGCTGTTTTATGCCCTAACCCTGCTCTCATTTTTTTTTTTCTTTGATTTTTCAGGGCATTCCCGGTGAACCAGGGAAGAGGGGCAAGATGGGTAGGCCGGTAAAGTTTTGTCTCAACATACTTTACAGAAAATCATTCTTAAGTGTGATAAATTGTGCTGTTATTAGTGATCTATACCTGTTCGGAAATGGAGATCAGTGATTTTATTATCGATTCCTAATGCCACATACTCACCAACCTTCTTCTTTGAAGCAATGGGAGCCCAAGAGGCAGTTGAAACACACTCAGTTCCTGCAATTAGAAACCTCTTTGAGTGATAAGTCTAATTTTTGCTATAACATTAGACTGACCCCAGAACCTTCATCATTATTCAACACACTCTGGCTTCCCTCTGTAGTCTGCTCATATGACCTTCAGTGCTCATATGCATCATTTCTACCTAACATCCTCCATATTTTTTGTGCTTTAGTAGTCTTAGCAAGAGTAACCGCTGCACAAAATTTATTAGTTCCCCACACACCCATATGACTAGATATCTGGACTTTTGTCTCATCATTGTCTGAAGCAGTGTCAAAAGTCCCAACCACTGGGATCTAAGCTGAAAACTGACACACCCTCACGTTGCACGGGGGAAAATCCTCTGTGGAAGGTCTGTTTTAAAGTTCTGACATTGTTCAACTTGTGCTCTGCGCTGATGCTTAACACAGCAGTGCAAATGATCGCATAGACTGCATGTTGTAGCGTCTTGACGCCACATGGAGGAGGCCTAAAAATGCTGTTTACAGAACAATCTGAAGTTTAGGCTGCTCTTGCTTGTGCCCGTACTGTTGTTCGTTGTTTAGTTTTGCCCTTCCACAAAAAAAAAATAGCAAACAAAGAGCTCCGCTGGAGTGGAGTGAAATTAAAATATGAAAATGATTAATTTTATCAAGAACATGAGAACTACTTGGCAGCATGGTGGCTTAGTGGCCAGCACTGTTGCCTCACAGCAAGAAGGTTCCTGGTTCAAACCTCATTGCGTGGGATTTCCTCAGGGTACTCCGGCTTCCTCCCACAGTCTAAACACATGCATGTCAGATTAATTGGTGGTTCTAAATTGCCTGTAGGAGTGATTATGAGTGCGCATGGTTGTTTGTCTACATGTGGCCCTGCGATGGACTGGCGACCTGTCCAGGGTGTACCCCTGCCTTTCACCTGAAGAGAGCTGGGATAGACTCCAGCAGATCCCCTTGACCCTGCAGCGGATCCATCATCTATGCCCGCTTAATCCTCTGCAGGGTCACGGGGATCTGCTAGAGTCTATCCCAGCTCTCTTGGGCGAAAGGCAGGGGTCCACCCTGGACAGGTCACCAGTCCATCGCAGGTCCACATATAGACGAACAACCACCCACACTCACAATCACTCCTACGGGCAATTTAGAACCATAGCGTCCCTACAGACAGACCAGAGTAATGTCACCTCTGTACGTATGCAAAAAGTGTCTAAAAAGGATTAGTTGTACGGCCATCTCCATCCAGCCGCTGCTGCTGCGAGCCACTGCGGAGGCTGTACAAGTTGACTACCGCTGTCACACAAACTACTGGATACTTATATATTTATGACAAAACAGGCGCACGTTAGAAACAGAACCAATTTAATGCACTTTTGTACACATGCAAAGTTAAAATGACCTCATAGCAAACACTATTTGTTTAACACGATTTTGTCAAACAGCACGTTCCTTTAAACCTTTTGACATAGGTTCCCTTCCAGCTAAGTTAACTTTTAAAACAATTAGCATGTGACCTATACAAAAGGTCTCTCCTGTTAAACTCCCTCTCTCTGCATTACTCAACAGCAGCACAGGTATAAATTCACATGCTACCATGAATCGTGCGTTAGACTCTGCATCAGTGTGACATTCAAGTCATAAAATCAGGTTTTCTTTTGTCCACACGTTCTCTGTCCGAAGCGGGAGCATTTCACCTCTGCAGATGATCTGAGACCATCTCATTTCTGCAGAGGTGAAATGGTCTCACTTAATGTTCAGGTATGAAAATGACTTTCAAACTAACACAAATAACATAAGCTAATAGGTGTTGCAAGCTACATTACAAGTTGTTATCATGGCCCACCATCTGGGACAATTGTAACAGTGTTCTACAACTCATTTTAACATGAAATATGTGGGTACCATAGTTGCCGCAAAAGACACAGAGCTTTAATTAAAATCACCTTTCTTTCATTATAAAGTTTTCACTAAGGCGCCGCGGCCCAGTGTAATTACCTTCATCATCTGTTAACAGTTTTTTTTTTTAATCAGAAAATTAACACATTTAACTAGATTTAAATGTAAGAAAAAAAAGGGTATTTTTCATGTTAAAAGATGCCTTGTTCAGTTTAAGCAGTCTTTCAGCTGTAAAGGAAAATGTAATTTAAGAAAATGTTACCATTGTTCCTTACTATCCCTCTGAATTCAGACTTTTTACTATTCTATACTATTCTTTGCTATTCTGATGAATACTGGCAAACACTGAGCATTTGTATGGTTTGCATTTATGCCATTGTTTGAGTCGGTTCACTATTTCCACTGATGTTAGAAGATTTGAATGCAGCTTGAGTGGATGCCCACCAGCTGAATGTCAGCGTCTTGGATGCTGCAGAAAAAGCTTTTTGTTGGAGTAAAGAGCTTTCGGCCCGCTCAGCACGGAGCACATTTGGAGCGAACCATTGGTTCTATTGTGCCTGTGTCACAGATCGGTGTTAAAGAGTGTTATAGAATGAATCAGAAACTGAGATCATTTTGCAGCTGTTGCTTACTGGCTTCTCAGCAAATGAGGCAAGTGTGGCAAAATGTCTAAACATTCCCGAGAGGTTTCACGTAGTTGCATATTTTAGAACTGATAATTATACTGAAAAAATGTTCAGGATGTTGCTGTGGGTGCCCTCTCTGTGTGGCTTTGTTTGCATTTTAGTATTTTATTATATGACGCAGACAGAGCCACATTATAAGACTTTTGACCTGACGCACCAGGTTACATCAATCCAAAATTATTCAGATGAAAGTGGTGTCTTCACCTTTTGGCTTTTTATGAATGAATGACAGCTGCAGCTCTGCTTTTCATCAAGGCAGAAAGGAAAGCAGTGATACCACATGTCAATTTATACCATAATACAAGCCCTCATTCAAAGAAAAAAAAAATGACGTTGCCTGCCTTGGAGGATGCTTGCTGAGCTGTTTAATTATAAGGGAAACAATATGGTTATGACTTTTTGTTGTTGTTATAACTAGAAAAATGCCTGCTCTGCGCCAAATATACAACTTAGTGCGAATAAAAGAGAGCACTTGCAGACCGTAATGAACCGCTGCACCTGCCACATTGACAGGAACGATGCCCCCAACCAGAAAGCTGTGATTAAAACAATAGGAAGGATTTTAAAGGCCCCAGAAGAGGAAAATTAAAAAACAGACTGTGGCAAGTGTTCCCTGTCTGTCTGTTTTTTTTTTTTTTTTTTTTTTTGCTGAAGCATATCACAGACATTTTATTATGACTTAAGAACATTTTGAAATAAAGACATAATAAGCCTCCTTTAAAAACCTAAAAAGAAGAAAACAGGATTACAGCAGCCATTTACTTTGAATGTTCAGACGATATTGACAGTCATTGATGAACCACAAACCTACACTGGGCAGAGATGATGCTGGAACCTTTGTCTGGGTCTGGGGCAGGCCCAATAAAGCTCACCGTCCAAAGAAAGCAAGCACATTTCCACAGTCATTGATGATATGTGGATTGAGTTTCGAGTGAAAGGCCAGGGGAGGTAGCGGTCCTTTTTATTCCATCACCGTGAAGCAGTCTCGGTGATGACAAAGTCATTTTTCAGGATGGTAATTCATCTTGCCACAGAAGCAAAGAGCAATCAAGTTTTTCTTTCGGCGAAACATGAACTCAGAGAAAATATCCAGCAAACGGTTCAGATCTCATTCCATTTGACAATTTATGGTGGAAACTGAATAAAAAGGCCCATGACAAGGCTCCATCATGCTAAACTGATCTTTCAGCTGCTACCGTAAAGGAGAGAGTTGGAACCTCATTGATGAAAAATATTGTTTTTCGTTAGTGAAGCCCGTGCGATGAAAATTCCAAGTGTCACGAACGTCAGAGGAGATGCAGCAACGTGTGAATTAGATTTTTTTCTGCCCCATGATTTATTTATTTTTCCTTAACTCGGTCTGAGAAACAAATTCCATTATTTGCGGCGGTTTCATTACACCCCTTTGGTGTATGTTTTATGAAGCCAGAACGCTCAACTGTTAAATAATATAATTTCGTGTCATAACTGTGATTTTATTTTCCTGGCAAACAGTTGAACAAACATCCTCCGTGAGTGGCGATTCCATATTTTCTGCCAGGGGCTGAATATGTATATTTACACAGAACAGTTTTGTGCTGAGAAGTAAGTAGTAAGAGTGTTTTGGAATCTGCGTCTCACTGCCCTTGGATGGAAAATGGAAACGCAAGGACATTTAACAACATGATCCCTGAGAGATCATCCTCTCCGCTGTGATGAAGGAGAGAGAAAGAGGAGAGAAGTGCATAAAACCGAGCCAGGCTTTTTAATGACTCGAACCACAGTGCTTGTACTTGGTCAGGGAAGCACTCACACGGCCACACAGCCAGCCATCTACCAAAAGAGCAAAGAGGGAAATGTTATACCTAAAACACTGGAGAGCATAAGAAGTTTCCTAAGTGGGTTGCCAACACTTCTCAAGTTCAGCTTAACATTTTCTTCCATACATCAGGCTTTATTTGCCTTTTGGCAGTTGTCTCGTGCATTTTAAAATAGTTTTATCACATCATCTCTCTATCGCTGCCTATCAATCTGCTTGACATCAATCCAGACAAACAAGGTTGTCCGACATGGAAATATGCTTGCTCTACGTGATGCACTTTAGACTGACACGACTCTCCTCAAAGGATTTTTAAGTACTCGGAAGAGCCGCTTTTCCTTCATTCGTCCGTAGTTGACGCAACAGTGACAGCTGTGTGATTCAGTTCTTGGGTCACTGTCGTCCTTCACAGAAATCTGCAGCACTTGTGTTTTCTCACCATAAAGTGGGGTCACGCAAAACACGAACCCAACTTCAGATGGTTCCTTTGAGGAAGCCGAGTAGAAACAGGGAAAGAGTTCTTTTATTTTAAGTTCAAACTACACAATTGCAGAACTCGGTTTGTTTATGATTGCCTCATTTACTTGAAGGGCTGTTTCAGTAGAAATAAAGGAAAAGTTAACATTTAGTTTGTTCACAGAGATTTCTTAATTGTGTCGAGTAAACATGGCAACGAGAAAGATTTTCTTCGAGAAATAGTTTCAAAAAAATGAAATGCAAAGAATTGCATTTAGTCAGCAGATTGCGTTTCTAAGCCGAATCAGTGATTAAAGTAAACATACAAGACGCTGATCTAAATCATCTCTGTTCCTACGGGAATAACTGACATTTTCTGGAGGTAACAGTAATTAGCATGTTGAAACAATGCATTGAATCCAGAATAGCAGAGCGCAGCCACTGTGATTGTTTGTGAGTGGTCTGGGTTTAAAGTGCCTTGGCCTTGGTCCTCTCACCAGATGTGGTTTCTCTCTGCTGAACCACCAACTGTTGGAATAGCTCAGATTAGCTTGCCGTTCACTGTTAAATGGACAGAATAATTACTTGGCTCGCGGTCTCTCTTGTAGCATTTAGAAATTGTACCCAGAACAGATGGCTGCCCACACCCTACAACTAAAAGATTTAATGCTTCAAACATGACCATTATGCCCTTATTTTGTGCATATTTTTGAATTACTGTACATACAATGTTATATTTGACTCTGTGACATTATGATAATTGCTGTGCTATTACAGTAGGACACGATTAGCTGCTTAACAGAAAGTCCATGGTTAAAGACAAAAAGACTTCGGTCCATTTGCACAGCAGGCACTCAAGGACCAAAACACACACCTCTACAATCAAAATATTCTTTTTTTTAAATTACTATTATGGTTAGAGCAGTATTTTCACCACTACAGCACTTTAAGGTGATGATCACATGCATCAGGTGTCACCTATCTGAAGTTCCTCTAATCTGTAAGAATCTTAATTCTGTCTTTCATCTAATTTTTCTAGTTTTCTACCCCATAACTTTCCTGTTAATATCATTACAGTTAAAGGAAACATTTTATGTCCCTTTATGTCCCAAAATCTCCTGAGGTCCTAATGAAGTATATGTAACATGCTTTGAACACAGATAGAGGACAACAGCTCCCCTTTCAACCGTGTCTCTACAGCTTTGTTCAAAGCAGCTAGTTTTTAGGGGGCGGAGTCAGGCCCACCGCCTACTCCGCCGTTCTCCTCTGCAGGGTTTCCCCCTTTTGAAATCAGTCTTGGAGGGACAGTGAATGCAGCAGAGTGTGAAGTGGCAGGTGGAAATAAAGTTGGGGTCTCAGTGCCCTGCAAATCTGGCTGGGTCACTGAACAAAATATTTTCCAAACCAAGCAGCCGCAGACGAAAGCGACAGAGATACGTGTAGTCAGAGTGTTTGATTTGTTTAATTCAGAGAATCAAATAAATGGACTCAAGCAATGGAATACTCATTCCTTCATTGTCCCCATGAAGAGAAGTCCAAAAGAACAACCATAATGATAATGATAATGCTGTTAATTTCATCAGCCTCATATGTTGCATTCAGATCTTTTTGTCACCCCCAAGTGGCCAAAAAAAAAAAAAAAAAAAGAAAAGAAAGAAATCATCTGTCACAAATGCAATTAAGCGGGAAGTGCTGCGAGTGGGCAGCCAGTCATAAAAGTTCTTCTATGTGTTCTCAGGGCTTTCCGGGGGACTTCGGAGAGAGAGGCCCACCTGGACCAGATGGCGAGCCAGTATGTCACACACTCAGCTACTCACCCACCCAATCACATAACCAATCGTCAAACCGAGAGCAGTGGTTTCGCACCCACCCACACACACATACACACACACACACACATCCGTGGTGTTTTAAGAGTGCTGGTGGTTGAATTATGTGGCTGTCCAGCAGTTGGCCTCATTTTTGTTTTTCCTGCTTTGTTTGAATTTGCTTTGTATGAGTTTTACTAATGTGTTCAGTTTCATTTTATGCCTTCATCTTTTACAGATTATGCAATTTGGCACTTATTTGCAAAAACCGGGAATGTTTTACTTGTAAACTGGCCACCAGGAGACATATAAATATAGCGACATAAGGACTTGATATCCCGAACCATGAAATAATGTTTGAAGGTGTTATTATCAGTAACTGCTCTCAGTTACATAATACAGAGACCAAAAAACCAGAGCATGTAGCATGTTTCTGTCCATCTGAAAGACTTCTTATAATCCGATCGTCACTATTTTGGTATATTCACCATCATTCGCACAATGTGGCCCTTCATCCATCAGACAAGAAACAAGCTTGTCATTAAGTTACTCTGTGCACCCCTAAAGACTTAATTAACACAAAGTGCACGAATGATTTAAAAAATAAATAATGAAAATAAGAAAAAAAAAAAAAAAACATCACCCACACATCCGTGACTTTTCCAGAGGTTCAGTTTTGTAAATCAGGCGACTAAAACTCCTCTTCTAGAGCGCAGAGCCTTTTGATATTCCTCAAATTAAATTTAATCTTCCACAAGAACAGTTTATACATCAGACTTATCAGGTGCCAGTTCATTTTAGACAGTTTATAGTTTAGAAATATGCCGTAATTATATTTTGCACATTTTTGCTGAACTCTTCATCGACTGAACATGTGAGAAACGTTTGGTGTTTCTTTTTAATTCATGCAAAGCAAAAGGACCCGAAAGGGAAAGACTGTTTCAGACTGAGACAGTGCTATTGTTATGTGTTTGGTGGATACGTAAGTCACCTCTTAGACATATCACCATGTTCAGTTTCTCAGCTTCAGTTAAAAAAAGCGCTGACTTTTCACTTTTCAAGGATCTTTCCATTAATAAATATTGACAGTCCTGGATGAAAATTCAGGGAGTCACCAAATATGGAATGATTTGAAAGACACAAAAGTCGTTCTTCATTTGTTTGGACATTTTTACAAAAACACTCATCTTCAGTGCAGGTAGATTTAGAGACATTTCACTGCTTTCTAGTGCTGGACGTATTAGAGAACAACTAAACTGATCGCCATCATTATGATACATCCTCTGGCCTCCAAGAAAAAAGTTTTATAGAAAACTCCCTCGACGTTTTTCATTTTTGAGGTAGAACAACCTTGCATATTTGAGAAAGCCACAGTGAGACGACGATGGGCTCACATCCCCCGCCACCTTTACCTCAGACACACACTCGCCCATGCGTGCACACAGTCCCCTCTCATAAGCTTCGGTGAACACTGAGCCACTCTTCTGAGCATGTTTGTTTTAAAAAAAGCCAATAAGCCATGAAACTTGCTGCTTCTCCTGCTCCCTTCATCTCACGTCATCTTTCCCCCTCCTCTCCGGCTAGGGGGAGATGGGAGCCCCTGGTCCAAATGGAGTTCCTGGACTTATTGTGAGTAGAACTTTGTATGTTTCTGTGTGTTTTAGTCAGCTCAAAACATGCTCTTTTCCCTCTCACATACTCCATAAATACAAAGCTATAAAGGCCTATGTTTAAGAGAAACCAAATATGTCTGCTTAATTGAAAAAATGCTCCCAATTAGCTCTCATCATCTTTTATGCTGGCAGACACGTCTGTGGAGGACTAACCACTAATCTGTAGGTTTCTGATGGCTGTAAACATGTTTTAAATGTGCGAGAGGTTGGAATGTAAAGATAGAAGACGAGCGGTTCCTTCCTGGAAAGCACAACAGTTATCGACAGTTTGGTTAATCAAGCGTGATGTGACAGTGCATCTTGTTTTCTACTCAAACGTTCTTCTCATCAACTTTTTTTGGACGGGAACTGCCCCCTGCCCACCCAATCACCTGCATGCATGCCTGCCCGGCCCAACAGCCACATAATTGCGTCTGATTATAACGTCTAGCTAGTTTCTCTTGTTGTGTCCCGTCTTCAGCGTTCACTGCTGCTCCTCCCGGTCTATTCCAGGCCACCGGCGGTGGTAGTAGGCCTGTAATCGGAGGATTCTCTGATTACAGCTCTGTTCTGAGCTCCGTGTCCTCTATGCCCATCTGATCTGACAGTAGGATGTACCAGCAGCACTGAGATGCACTTTGAATGATTAAATATACATTCAAAGCTCTAAATGCTGAATCAGGACTGGCAACAGTAGAGAAATGGAGGGGAGGAAAATGTCTAGACAACCGGTCTTATTATTATTATTGTTATTATTATTTACACAATTCAGAACCTAGGAAAGACGGAGTACAAGATGAAGTTGCTTATGTCTGTTCCTCTTGATTTCACTTCCTTTTAACGTTCTGCATTTGAAATTTCACTTAAAAAAAATATGAATCCGGAGCTTCTTAATGTCCTTTAAATTTGATGGAGAGGTAGTTGCATTGGCCCAACATCAAAGGTTGGCGTTAGGTGCTGAGAACATAAAAACCTGAATTCGATCAAAGGCATGCTTCATAAAATGATGTTGTTGTTGTTGTGTCCTAAATGCATTTCGAACACTTTATGACGAGTAAACATGTTGTTGAGCGGTTCAGTGAAGCGTGAGAGAAACTGAGCTTTAAAAAATAACATGTTTTCTAGAAGCAAACCACTTCATGAGATAACAGGTTTGCTCTTACCCCCCACCCCCCCAACTATAAAATAAGAAACTTTTCTGCCTTTGAACTCGCAGTGCCAAAAGAAGGTCTTGTAAAGGGCATTTTTTTTTGTGTTTTTGTGGCACGCGCTTTAATAAAACGCTTTTCACATCTGCAGATACGACAGTGTGCACTGAAACAAACGCTGTGCCAGGGCCAGACTTCGTTTCAGGCTCCAGATCAATCAAATTCTTGGCCTGTAGTTGGTCATATATTATCAGCCAGTTGTTTTGTTTTGTGTGCTGTGTGATATCAGCATGGATAATCTGAAAGCAATTAGCTTATTCTTGCATTTAATGATCCGCAAATTCAGACACGTACTGTGTGTGTGCGTGTGTTTAAAAAGAATGCTTGAGCCGTGCACGTACCCGTGCTTCATGCATGTGCCGTCACCAGAGATTTATTGCTTATCCGTCTTGTTTTTGACACTAGGGTGATATGGGACCTATTGGAGAAATGGGCCCTCCTGGACCTGCTGGACTGAAGGTAATCTCCCAAACGTGCTGATGGAAACCGGTGCCTTAACTCTGCTATCTAATGTGTTGCTGTTTTGTGTTTTTTTTTCATGGGAATGAAAAATACGTTTTTTTGGGAGGTTGTACGTTCGGTTTGTCGCCTTTTCACAGTCTGCACCAAACATCAGTGCATTGCTTTAAGTGTAGGTTTTTAGGGTGTACCTTTCCAACCTATCTGTCTGTTTGTTTGTTGCAGGGGGTTCCTGGAAATCCAGGAGAAGCAGGACTGAAAGGTGATAAGGTGATCTGAATATTCCTGTTATTGGCCTGTGTTTTGAGCAGCATGTCATGGTTATGTACTCCTTTGCATCCTATTGTACCATCCTCTTCCCCAGCCTGTAGACATAGAGCATGCTTTTACCTGGGTTCCACCTTTGAGCTAACAAATGAACACTTCCAGTGACTGTCCCCGTTTGAAAGGCACAAACAAACCTGCTCAGATTTAAAAAGCAAATTGAGAAAAGAAAAAGAAACCAGAAGTGTTCAAATGCTGAATCTCTGACATGTTGAATCTCTGGTTTTGTTCCAGCCAGAGAGATTTACTACCAAAGGATGGTGTAGGTCTGTTCGGTTTTGACAAAATACGATTTGGAAACTGTTTAAAGGCCTTAACAGTATCAACTTGTTCAGCATGTGAACAGAGGAATATAATCCTATTAATGTGTGCGCAATACTTAACATGCCAAGCTTTCAACGCTAGCGCTAAGATCCTGAAGCATTTCCTGCTGTTGGATGATAGTTCAGTTCAATTCAATTCAAGGGATATTTCACAACGGCAAGTTCAGGGCACTACACTGAGCAAATAATATGATTTCCTGATTAAATTCAATTCTGATGATATGCAGTTCGTCCATCCAACCCATTTTTTTCAACCGTTTCATCCCGGATGAAGCTGGAGCCTATGCTAGCTGTCATCAGCTGAGAGGCGCTGTCTATCAGAGCGCTCTAAACACAATCACATTTATTCCTGTTTCATTTAATTAAACATATTTAATACAAATGTTTTAGTCCTGATGAAACCAGAGTAGGCATAACACACTAATGAACAGCTTTGCAAGTGATAGGAAAGATGTGCGTAAGTTCCTCATTTTACTTTGCCTTTGCAAGCAGAGTGGAGCTGAAATGATTAAAACTGGAATTATTAATTAGCTGAATTCTGGATAAGTCTGTAAAACATGTGGTGTAACTGAATGGAGCGATCGCTATGAGTTCCTGTTATAAAAACAGATTGACACCACATGAAATGCTTGGCTAATACAGCAGGCTATGCTCACTGTGCATCAGTGTTCCTAATGTACAGAGCGATAATTACTATCATCTGTTGAAAAAGCTGAATGTGAATTGAGTAGAAATGTACAATCTGCCCTAATGTTCTTCCATTTGTCTTTCTTCCTGTGCAAACCTCATCCATCTTCCCGTGTGCATTTGGATCCTTTTTCTCTGTGTCAGGGAGACATCGGGATCCCCGGGGAGCAAGGAGAGACTGGGTACAACGGAGACAAGGTAGAACACCTCTTATGCATATTTCTACATTATAAATACTCAGGCATCCTCTAACTGCGCTGCTTTGTGTTTCCGCGAGCCCCTTCACTGCAAACTGCCTCCAATACACACACATCTCTGCCTGTGTTGCATGGATGTCTCTGCAAAATGACTTAGCCAGATGTCTGCTGTCCAACTTATGGGAATTCTTATGTTAATCCTTCACATTTATCTCTGTGTGTGAGCAAAATCTAGCCCGTCACAGAACAGTGTGAGCCCAAGAGATGAAGAGTACCGCATGCTTGTCCAGTGTCTGTTTCTCCAAAAAGAAAATTGGGCTTGTGCGTTTGGCTTTTCGAACCCTATCCGAGTGTCTTATATGTTTTGTTTGTGTTGGACAGGGTATCCAGGGGGCTCCAGGGTTACCAGGACTCCGTGGGAAACCAGGACCACAGGTTAGTTCGAGTTTGACTGTCAAAACCAGAAATACTTTGCATTGGCAAGTTGCTGGTGTTGTACTATTAATCTAAAGATTAAAGTCAGCATTTTGCACTCATTCCCGATGTAGAAATAAAAAAAAGACGGGAGGACGAAACTCAAGCATGTATTGCTGTGACATCCTGAAGTGCTGCTCAGGTTTAGCTCCCACTTTTAAATCAGCTCAGTCACCACTCATATGCAAACTCTTTACCTTCATAGTTGCCATGAGAAAACATAACTTTAAATCTTTTATGGAGAGTTTGTAGTGCAAATAATAAATAAATGAAACAATAATTTGTTCTCTTCAGAGCTGCAGTAAGGTGGACTCGAGCAAAGAAATTATGTTTTAATTTGTCTTTTCTGCACTTTTCACAAACTCCACATATTGAATTTTCCTTTTTTAAAATCTGTTAAGCTTGTTTAGATATGTATTATACATATTTTTCCATTGATGCTGGGTGGTTTTTTTTTCATCTCTTATTTTGTAAATAAATGCCTGCAGGTACACAAACACTCATCTATTTTCCTGGTAGTAAGTGAATTATTCTCACTTGACTTAAAGGTAAGATAAACTATTTCTGATGACATCACTTTAGTTGATATTTGAGCAAAAACATCAACAAAACACGGAGAGCAAGCTCCTCCCTCCCCCTCTTTCCAGTTCTCCCCCCAAAAACATGTCCATTCCTCCTCCTGTCTGTGATTGGCTGGTGTCATGGTTAGTATGGTGTGTGTGTGTGTGGCGGGTGGGGGGGGGACCTTTATGTGGCTATGTATGAAGACCAGTTTAGTTTTTGGCCTTTTTTAGTTTGTTTTGTTTGTTTGTTTTTGTAACTATTGTTGTTTTGAGGGTTTTTTTTGCTGATTGAGACAAAAGTTAGAAGTCATGTAGAATTGCTTACCTTACCTTTAAGTAAAAGAAATAAAACCTCACAGTAAAAGTCATCTGTGGCAAGAAATATGTGGAAAATCTTTTTACGTCTTTTGAAATATTCCAAATGGAGACACTTCATTTGAACTAAGACGTTTTCATCTGCAATCAATGATTATTTTCATTTGTTTTCATAGTGGTTTTTGTTTTGTTTTTTTCATTTAACTGACTGCTTTTTTGTGGTAAAACCTCTAAAGTTTGTGAGAAATGCTGTCGCAATTCAACAATAGTCACTATTTTTAGTGGTTTAATCCTGAGCTGAATAGACTGTTGGCTAATTTCATATAAATCAAAATAAATTGTATAGTTTCTCTGTGTTTCATGCAGAAAAGAAATGGTTCAATATCAATTATCAGCTTCTTTGGAAAAATACATTTCCAAAGGTAACTAAAGCTGATAGTGAAATAAAGTTATAAAAAGCTTTTTTAAGCTTTTTTTGTTTAAAGTGTAACATTCCCACTATGCAGTGGAATACAATTAGACAGTGGCATGTAAAATAAAAGGCTCAGATACTTACGTGGACATATTTTGACAACAGTACTTCCCTAAATGTATTTATTCACATTCAATCGCTGTGTTTTTTTCACAGGGAAAGCCAGGAGAAAGGGGCCCTGATGGTGCACCTGGACCACCAGGCCCTGAGGTTTGCATTTACAACTCCTCTGCTGCATCGACTCTGTTATTCTATGTGCCACAGATACAACAGAAATCCTTTCTCTTATTGCTCGTGACAGGGTTTCCCTGGTGACATGGGACCACCGGGAGAGAACGGCCTTGAAGGACCAAAGGTGAGTCAAACCATCGTCCTGCCTTGGGAAGGCTATCAACAAAACACAAAGCAGAACACGACTAATAATCTACAGCCGCACTGGTAGATGGAGCCGAATGTCCAAATGCATTACTGTCATGTGCAGCTGCTATGTTTTTCCATGTGTTTGCATGACATTGGTGTCAGTGTTTTTAGTTTTGCTATAAACCACATTATTTAGAGATTATGGCATTTTAGGAAATGTGAGGAATTCAGCAGTGTTAGTAGAGTTTATCTTGTGGGGACCATGAATGTGTCTCCTCCACCTTTAGTCCATCTACTCAGACGAAGAGGACTGCTCTGTCCTTCTGACAGACGTGTTGCTACTGTGGCTAAAAATGCATGTGTAAAAAAAAAAATACAAATAAAAAAAATACCCAAAGCATTAATTTTACTGCCGTTTTCACCCATCAAGGGAAAACCAGGGGCCAGAGGTTTACCAGGGCCAAGAGGACTGCCTGGCTTGGAGGTAAAACTGCCGGACATAATCCACATTACAATATCCCCAAAGCAGCAAAAAGGCATAAAAATTTATACTGCACAAATCCCATTTTTTGCTGAGAAACACTTCGCATTTCCAAGTATTTGTAATGTTAGGATCAATGTTCTCTGCTTCCAGGGAGACGAGGGTCCCATCGGGCCACCGGGACCATCAGGACTTGAGGTGAGACATTTAGATAAGCAGATGATGTTTCTGAGGCGGTGGGAGGGATGTCCACGATAAAAACGACACAGCTGGTGTTTGGACATTTTAACGTACCCTCATTCATTCTACGTGAATGACAGAGGGCAACACTAAGTCAAAAAATATATATAGATATGTACAATCATTTTGCAAGGAGCTGTATGGCGGATGAGGAAATGTTGAGTCCATAAGTGTCTTTTGCAGGTTTGTATGTTTGCTTAAAACTGCATTCCATACAAGACAATCAAAGTTTCTATTATGTATGTCATTATCACTGAGTGTCTGGAAACCACGGCCGCATCATGAATGTCAGCTTGCTGGCGAGCATGGCAGTCAAGTCATCTGATTCATACTCTTGACATTTGAAGCTTGGTGAAATCTTGGCATGGCGTTAGCATCCCAAACTTTTATTGTGCATCAGGCAGACTCCTCTAAAAAGAGAAGATCAATGTATGGTTTATTCTAAATCATATGTTTCCTTTATTCTTAGTAGTCTGCATTGTATGCAGTATAATTTCATTGCTATGCTTTAATTATGCCTAACAAAAAAAAACCCACAGTGACTTTTGTAAACGGCTCTTAGGTGATAAAGCAGATCATCACTAAGCAGTTTTTTTTTTCTTGGTTTGCATCAGAGAAAAGTTACAAATATGTGCGGTTGAAGTTTTATAGAGGCTGCTGCAGCCTGCCTCTGGGTGATTAGTCACGATGAAGAACCGGTGCAACCAGTGATCTTGGCCACCAGGGGGAGATAACTGTTATCACCCCTGTTGATAGATGACAAGCTTTCTAGCTGCCATAAGCTGATGGAAGATGAAAGGATCATTGCAGAAATAGACTTATTTTCTAAGTGCTTTATTGGCTGACATATTTTCAAGTTTATTTGTCTGACTCTCTGACAAAATGGCCATCCCAGATGCAGCCTGTTTTTCTCCATCATGCACTTCTTTCTTCTCCACTGAGCTTTCTTTCTCTCCGTGGCTTCCTCCACACTCGCCCACCATCCACCCACCTGCCTGCCTCATTCACTGCCCTCCTCTGCATCCAGAGGTAGGTGGTGTGCGGCTCCCTCGGGCGCTGTGACTGATCTCCGGTCAAGTGTTACAGATCCTCCTACGCCGGTGTTTGTTAGCCTCATTACTCTGAAAAAAGAATGACACCTTCCTTCTTCCCACCTTCTAGCTCTTTTTTTTTTTTTTTTTTTTTTTTTTTTTTTTGCTGCTCCTCGCATATTTGAATTTGTCCGTCCTCATTCTCTCGCCACAACACGTGTTTTTTTTTCTTTATTTCTGTTTTTGTTTAATTAATTTAGTTGGCCACGTAGTCGCCATAAATCTAAACCAGGTGGTAAGAAGTTAATATCTAGAAATTCTTATTATGGTTCTGCTTTTACTGTGTGCCATCTGTGTGTAAATTTTGTACCAAAAGTTGCCAAATTATCTGAGGTAAAACTCTGGAAATGTTGAGTCATTCGGTTTTAGGTGACTTAGACATTTCTGACCTAGAGGTATTGCTTGTAAAAAGAAAAAAAAAGTGTGTGTGTGTGTGTGTGTGTGTGGTGGGGACTTATTCATCCTCCTAACCAAAAGAATTATTGGAACATTATGGTCATTGAACACCTTCACAGCCAGACAAATGTCCTGTCAGCATTACCTGAACAACCTTCTGCCCGTTTCAGCAGCACGAACCGTGAGGTGCAAATCCTTCACAGGTCTCTCTTCTCTCTTCAATCTGCCAGCTGAAAACAAACACTTCCTTTGCAACTGCAGAAAATGAGTGATAATTTGTAAGAATGCATTAATTGGGAGGCTGATGTCTGTTATTCACTAGTCATCGTTCTATTTATTCATTTTTTTTTTCTAGGGGGGAATGGGGAAAACAGGATTTATCGGGAAGATTGGGCCGGAGGGAGTTAAGGTGAATAAAAGCAAACTCATTTACCATCCTTCTCCTTTTCCTGAGAGTGTGCAAGGTCAGTGAATTTGTCATCGCAGTCTTGCTTCTAACAGTAGATTTGTGTCTTTAGGGAGAACCCGGCATAACAGGAAAAGTTGGACCCATGGGAGAAAGAGTAAGAAACCCTGACATTGCCACTTCCTGTATTGAATAACTTTAGTTTTTCCAAGCCATTTATTCAAAAAAGTCTTTCCATTCATACATCCAACATCAAGTTCCTGTGTTTCAGGGCTTGGTGGGTTTCATTGGACCTGTGGGAGAAGCAGGGCTGCCAGGAGAGAAGGTAAAAAAAAAAAAAAAACGTGTTCTGCCTGTTGATTTTATTTTAGATGTCTTCAAGTCGAAGGCTGAATTTTGTACTCATGCATTTTAGGGGAGATCGCGGGGAGATGGGCCTTCCAGGACCACCTGGAGAAAAGGGATCATCGGTAAGAGACGCCGGGCAAAAAAAAAAAAACTTTGATACCTTTTTAGCTTATCACAACTCATTTGGTTATCTGGAGGCCAGCAAAGTTCTTACAAGGAGTCGTCAAGTCATGTCAGAGTTTATTTCTTTAGAACATTAATTTCATTTCGGTCAGCTTCAGTGTTACACCTGTGGAAATGGCTGGCTGTTTCACAGATTAGGGCCTGTCACCAAAAAAGGCTCAGTCAGCTCTGGATCTGACCCTGGATCTGTTAATAAAGAACAGCAGTGTGGAGACGTAAGAGTTGGGGCAAGTATGGTGGTACCACACTGTGGTACATGCATGATTTATCCTCCTTTAAGTCCTGGGAGGGAGGTATGTCTTCATCTTTCTGCAAAGACTGGTATGAAAAAGACTTATTTCGATTATGTGTTGTTTTTTTTGTTGTTGTGGTTTGTCAGATTTGGAGGTATACTTAAAAAAAAGTCAAGACAAAACTCTTTGCAGCCCGCTGACAGTAAGCATCTAATAAAGCAACTGCACTGTCACAACAATGTCAAACGTTGGATTATCCCACTGAGATAAATTCTGTTTTGTTTAAGTTCAAATTTAGGAAGTTTATCCCCATCCATGACACTTCAGCAGAGTTTGAATGAAATAATGCCTGTTACTTTGCATGGCTCTGAAAGAGTCATACATCATCTGCAAATCAATGAAAAGAAACGTTTTGCTGTTATGAGTAGGGTGCAGTGGACGGATAAGTTATGTAGAAAGAGGTTTGAGCTCCATCACTGCAGAGGTTTTGGCGCATCTGAGTAGCGTGCGTGTCCCTTGGCACATCTGGTGGGAGTGGCTTAAGAGAGAGCCGAAGGAGGAGCTCTGTATTATGTTTGTGTTTTCCGGACTGTACAGAAATCTTAAACTGTGTCTGTTATTCCCATGGGAATTTACTGATATTTGAGGTCAGGTCAATACAGCTATGTCGAAGAGGAAAAGAGGCACATCACCCCACGGGCTACTTAGAGCCATGTTTTCTGAGCTGTGGTTTGGCACTTGGCAGGAGGCGTCTGGCTGGAAAAAGTTGTAAAATTTGCTTAAACAAAGAACGAAGTAATTGCAATGGACCCCTTACAATGATTTACCTCCCTAAAGGGATTTAATCACGACAGGAAGTGCTGACTCCTCTTAAATGCAACACGGCTTTTCTCGAAAGATTAAAGAAACTAAGTGAGAGGATGTCAGGCATCCCTTCATGGTTTGTCTTTAGTCTGCGGGATCTCAGCGTGATCTTCACTTTTATTGGCTGTTGCACTACCATGTCGCGCACTTACACGCATCTTTCGACCAGAGCAAATGGTATCTTCGTCATGTCATGTCTTCGTCTTATACGGACCATCAAACGTATATGACGGCTGGAGTGGATAATGATTTAGTCATCATTCTTGCTGAAACACAGAGAGAGGTTTCCTGGTGGCTCGCAGCCAGTTGGATTTCTCTGAAGGCTTCGCCACTCGCACACACACACTCACTTCTGAGGAAGTTCTCTGTTGGCTCGCTCCCTCAACTACAAAACAGAAACAGACCCTCTGGAAAAGACAGCATCATACAATGTGAGGGAAGCTGACCAGCAGAAATCCATAGCTGCTAACAGAGAGCTCATATTGTGGGCATCTATGTTTTATTTCTGTGGGCGCGTGACATCAGAGCGGCCTACTGCACTACGGGCTTACACACTGAATGGATTTGATTGTACTCAGATGTCCTGGGTGCTCATACCAAAACACTCCCCGTTATACGCTTATGTTTTTACAAAAGTTCTGGCCAGAAAATGAAGTCTAGTAAAAAAATAAATAAATAAGAGAGAGAGAAAAGCAGCCAGGAGTGATTCGTTTTCTGATATAAAATCTATTCCTCAAGGTGCTCTCGGCCTTCATTTGTTCCCATTTTCATGTTGCATCAAATGCAGTTTCCACAGGAAGCATTTCAACAGATGCTTGCTTGTACTGGCCAGCGTGCGTGAATGGGTGTGTGAATGAAAGGCAGTGGGGTGCCTCAAACAAATGCAGCGCAATGTAATGAATTTAGAGCAAGTTTGTGTCTTTGTGTCAACACCTCTTTAATTACGACTCATTTGGAAACTTTACTCAGTAAGAAAAAACTTCACTCTTTATGTAAGAGCTGCAGAATCAAAGTTTGGCGTGGTGATTTAACTAGAAAAAAAGCTTGTTATTGTTTTTTTTTTTTTATTGCCAGATCATTAGTATTATTGGAGTTAATCATTTGTATAATCCGTTTTTGTGTCAGTTACAATTTGTGTATGTGTGTGTCTGTCTGCATGCACAACAGGGTCACCCAGGGATCCCAGGTGAGACTGGACCTACAGGACCTCTAGGAAGACCAGTAAGTGACCAGAGTTTTGTACATTTTGCAATAAAAAAAAAAAAAAAAAAAAGAGGTATTTATTTTTCCTCAGTCAGTTCCATGTACTGTAAGTTTGGGTGGTTGGGAGGTGCAGCTCTGTCAGGGAAAGCTGTCGAACTAAGAATTCTGAATTGCTGTCTCTTTTCATAGCAACTATAGTTCAAGTACTTGTCGATTATGTTATGCGGCATTTACAACTCACAACTCAGTCTGCCACAGAGACTTTCTGAGCATTATGAGACCTGACGGCCTCCCGCTGAATCTGCATTACCTTCCTGTCAGTCAAAAACCCAACACCTATAACCAATTAGAAGCAGCCTCCTCCTCTCCCCTTGCTGTGTCTTTGCCTTGGCCACGCTTGGCAGAGAGCAGGTCCGGCCCGGGTTCAAAGTGGGGGCCACTGAGCCACCAAAACAAACATAAATATGGGGCTTTGGGGTGCAGCAGGACAGGATTCCAGAGCGGACCTTTTAATTGGTGTGAGTGGCAGATCTAACAACAAACCCCACAGTGTGTTCTCAAGGTCAGACTGTCCCCCCTGGGGTCAACAGCCAGGGGGCCCTGTGGCCTGTCAGTGTAAACCTTTGTTTTATCTCTCCTTCCTATTTTCCTGTCCCCTTCCTTTCCCTCTTTATCCCAATTCTTTTTTTTTTCCCTTGTTTTTTAGGGCCCTCCTGGAGCGACTGGGCCAGCCGGTACCAGAGGACCTAAAGGCCTGCGGGTACGTTTGAGAGTTCACGCCAGTTATTTGCACCAGTTTTGTCACAGTCCCCGGCCTGAAGACCAGATCATAACCATGGCAAAAGACCGTGTGTGTGCTCGTGCATGTTCTAATATGTGTTGCTGTTACTGATGCTCTTCTGGATAATGTAAGACGGCGGACATAATGAAATGATGAGGGGTTCGTCTTACGAGCATGGGTACTTGCATAGTACATGAGAAGATCATCATCATTTCTTTTCATTGTTTAACTCCGCAAAATTGGAACAATAGGGGAAACCCGACTGCCCTTGAAAATTGTATGTAGGCCAGAACCTACATTCCTCTGCTGCTTTGTAATCACGTCTCTCTCTCTGATAAGGCTTCCCCAATTATTCCAGCAGAAATAGGCAGTCACCACTCGTCTCGCAGTGAATGTTGATCATTTCCTTGCCGAATTGAAGGAAACATAGCCTGGGATTTAATGGGAGGTTCAGTACATCGTTATTCTTCCGTGTTTTGTCCTCACTCTGGCGCTAAATCGGCGCCTCCCGTGTCAACGGGAGTTCGCAGCATTGTCGCTTCAAAACCGGAAGTTTACATGACCGGTGACGACCGGTGCTGCCACCCAGTGGACACCATTTTCATGGCACTCATTTTTTTACTGTACTGTTGCAGAAAACACATTCATCAATCATAAAAAGAACTGTGACAGGATTTAAGATATTTAACGTTTTTTGAATGATTTGAACAATGTATCTTTATGTTTGTTTGCTTGTTTGTTTTACCCTCGCATGGGCTAAACCTATGCATGGAAATTTAAATCATAACATAGGTTTCACTAGAGGTTTTTTTTTTTTTATCATAGTCATAAACACTCCATACACACATTTGATTTCCATAATAAAACTTCAAAGGGGCGCAGTAAAACATTAAACGCACTCCACATGGACGCTGCGGTTCACCATGTTGCTGTTCTTTGCAGTAGCAACACTAATATATTCGATGTTATGTATTTGATCAACTTCAAGTTTTGAACTCCCTAGTACAGGGAAATTACCGCATAAATTCTAAGATGTCATTCACAGATATAACACTCAGATATCTCATCGTTAAAGAAGACGAGCGATTTTTTTTTTTCTCCTCAAGTTGCAACAATTTCTTGAGGTTTTAATGAAATGTCACAGACGTTACATTGAAGGCCCCTTTTCACCCACCTTAAGGCAGCTGTTAATAGCAGCTGGTTTAGCATATTGGGTCCACTCCACCCCTCTCTCCTGTGGAGTGGGCGTCTTTTGAAGTATCTGTTTCATTTTTGTGTTACCCACTTCAGAGGTACAGCAGATGCAGCAAAATGCATGTTGAACACTGGATATCCCATAATCCCTCAAATCTGAACCACTCACTGAATTGTACATTTTCAGACAAAGCAACACTTGTGCAGATAGTTACATCAAACACCCAAATGCTTTCAAGCACACAAAGACAAAAAGTCTGGCTTTGCAGAGTTAAATCATAAAACTCCAGAGCATTTTTTTTAAAAGGACAAAACTGGGAAAGCAGTGAAGAGCCACTTGGAGTTGTACCTGGACTAATACCATCAGCAGAAACCTCAGATAAGATGAGTAATGCTGCTTATAAAAGCTGGTCTCTGGAGCACCATACAGCAAATAACATTTTCAAAATCACGCTTTAAACACAAGCTTCTGTACAATACAAAGCAAATATAGTGGAAAAGATAATCAATTTTGAAGATGACATTGGCTCTAATAATGTTTGTGTTCCGTTTTACTTGGGATATCTATGCTTCTGCTTTTAATATTTCGCTGTTTTGATATGAAGATCCTCTGGATTTCATTTTTCAAAGGTGACTTTTATTGCTTTAATCCAGTGAGCCAGCTGGAAAGTGGTATAAACAAGAACTGAGATCCTTTATCTGAAGCATTCATGGGAAATGGGCCTCGCTGTGGTTGGCCTGGGCACACTAATATCTCAAGCTGTGTGTTTTAGTTAATACTAATGTCAGCAGCTTCCACTGCCAGTAAATCTGTCTTATTACTTATATTGACTAGATCAAGATAACAAACCTGAGTGTTGCATGTAACAGCAGACGCTGATTAAAAAAAAACCAACATCCTGTTTCTGCCAAAAAAGCAACAGATTTCAGAACAAACTTTTTTAGTCGATTCTGTACTTGTTTAATGCGGAAAATCAACTCAAAATAGCATTGCAATAATGTTTATTTTGAGATGTCAAGCCCAAATAGAACCTCTAAGTGTAATATTAAACTAGATATGTAACTAAACATTCTTGCAGGATTTTATTTCGGGTTTTTTTCTTACAACTTTTTATTTGTTAGCTGCCTCGAAGGACGAGCAGGAACTTTATGTTGACAGAAATGCAACATCTGTCTCCACTCAGATACAACACTGGACTGTTTTCTGACTCTAACATTTTGTGGAGACTGCATGTTGGCATCAGACCACAGGAAGTTAGTACCACCGCTGTCTCCGTTTTCTGTGCCTGGGCTTCATTTGCTTGCCCGAGACATATTTAAAGTTGTTGACTCAAACTTGTGGATGTGAAACGTGAGGAATCACCAGTTTGATTAATCATACTCTGGATCTAATAATTCCTCGTGACGTCTAACGAACAGATCTCCAGTTAATGATTTCCATACTGAGGGGCCCATTCATCTCATTATTCTTCCATTTTCAGCAAACCGTGTGTTATTTAGGATTTGGTGAAAATAGACGTTTATAGTGCCGATTGTTTTCAAATCATTAGTATGGCATTCAGTCCTGCCTCTGTCTGAAAAGAGTCAAAAACCTTTATGAATGTAACTTGCCGTAGTCAATTAACATTTATAATAACATTTGAGTGCTTTTCCGTGGCTGGAATCAGTGGCTGAAATATTTTCCTTACACATTGCCTAATCAAGCTATGTAAACGCAACCAGCGGGTAGCAGGTACCCCAGACAGGAATGTTAATGAGCACTGCTCATCCAGCTCTACGTATAATAGGCTTATAGCACTTCAGCTTGCAGTGTTCTCCGCGGTGCCAAACTCCCATTGTGCACAGCGATCAATCACTCAAACAACGAGCCCTGTGTTGTGGTTGTGTCATGTTTTATTTGATTTTTTTCTTTAAAACGATTTATCGTCCTGAATAAAATAGCAGCTGACTACTTGTTATTTACGACCCATTTAGCACGGGATTGACCTGTCCTAATTTTGTTGAGTAAGCATCTTCTCGGTGTCAGCCATCATCTTTTAAAGTATAGATGAGAAACTCATCTGGGTACAGGTGCGAAGCAGATGGACTGTACCGGTCTACTGCCTTCCTCCCATTTATCACTACTGCTCACTGGACAAGCGAGCCTTTGAGCGCGTTAGATTAATAATGTTTGACATTTGCAGCAATGCAGTCAAAACAGTGGGGCTGTTCTGATTTCTGTGTGTTTATGGGTGAACTGTATGCATCTGTGTGGGCCTCTGACTTCACTCTCTGAATCTAGTATTGAATTAATGCAAGCCATGGATAAATAGCTTTTACTGGCATGTGAGTCACAGTGAGAAGTATTTTTGACCAAGCCTCTTCACACACACACACACGTATTTGTCCCAAAAAAAAGTTCAGAGTTCAAAGGATAACGAAACCCCCCACACAGCCTCCGATATTTTCATTCTTCTGGTGTCAAACTAAAAATTGATGTTTGTTGTGACAGTGTGTTGTGGCTGTCTGGCAGCGCTACAGCGACCTCTGTTGGTGAAGTGACGGCTGTCTTGTATTTCAGGGAGCAAGAGGGCCCGACGGTCCAACAGGAGAGATGGGGTTAGAGGGCAAGACGGTAAGCACGCCGATATCCATAAAATCAAACTGTGCGGACAGATGGGATTGAAATAGCTTGTATCGCATGTCAGAAATGTTTCACTCTTCGTATAATAAATCTTTGAAGAGAAAAAGGCACAGAAGAAACTGCGCATCTCGTCCAGGATATTTACAGTCAGCTGACACTTCAAAACGCCGGCGACCACTCATCCTGTCTTCTCTCTGCAGGGTACCGTTGGCCCTCCAGGAAAAATAGGTTTCCCAGGATCACAGGTAAAGCTCTTGTGTGCCTTTCTTGATTTCCTATCCTTCCTCTCATATATTTTGTGGTGCTTATGTTCCTCTGGGGGAGTGGAACAACAGCATGATTTAGACGTCCCACACTGTAGTGAAACAGAAAGCACAACCTCTTTGGTTTCAAAGGGTTTAAGTATCAGGACATAATCATAAAAAGTAAAAAATAAAAATGAAAAATAAAAACCTCTGGTCTTCACCAGGCATTAAAATAATGCAAACGTAACCTCAAATGAACTACAGCAGCTGATATATGACATTGTCATTATATTTAACAAAGAACCAAGAAAAATGCAGAAGTGATGAATGAAAACTTTATTCTGCACAAAATAGCTTAAAGTAATTGTTTTCCTTTATCAGTGTCACATTGTTGTGGATGACCTTTCTGTTGACCGTGCCCTTGCAACACTTTGATTCTCTTGTTTTCAGGCATTCTGCTGTTGCCGTTGCGTTTGAGATCGTTGTGCTGTTGCATGGCCTAGTTTGAGTCTAGCTTTAGGTATCAAACAGATAGCTTCACGCTCGAGG
This sequence comes from Hirundichthys speculiger, assembly GCA_018398805.1. NCBI lineage: Eukaryota > Metazoa > Chordata > Actinopteri > Beloniformes > Exocoetidae > Hirundichthys > Hirundichthys speculiger. The sequence goes on along the minus strand of JAGFBZ010002015.1, from coordinate 331,381 downwards.
GGAGTTCTGCATCGTGTTCATGTCCTGTTGTCGGAGGAGCAAGCTTCAATCATCAGCCCTAAACCATCGTGCTTGACAGTTCTGATGTTTTGTTTGTACTGATGTTCTGCATTTGGTTTTCACCGAATGTGACTGTTCATTATGACCAAACGTCGTCAGTTGGGCTCCCATCTAGCCAAAGAAAATTGCTCTAGAAGTCTTGTGGGTTGTTTAAACCTACTGTGCTGCCATGCTCTTTTTTTTTTTATAGAGAAGAGGTTTATCCTGGCAAGACTTTCAAACTAGGCATTCTTGTGGAGTATTTTTTTTTTCCAATCTGTAAATAACTTTGATGCAAATTGAGTCTGAGTTGTAGCTCTTCACGTTTTCTCTGAAAATTATATGGTTTGACCTTCAAGGATAACTTCTGGGATGCCCACTACTGGGAAAACTGTCTTTCCCACTGTAAAATGATGGACTCTAAATTGTTCTGAAATGGCCTTATTGCCCTTCCCACACTGTCTGGGCAGCAGTAGTTCCTTCTCTTAGGCCAGTACTGATGTCTTTCCTCCTTGGCACTGTGTGAACACACACCTGAATAATCCTGACCAGTAGACTCCCAGAACCTCTGTATTGATAGATCTGATCACATTTGCAGATGATAACTCAAATAGATTTGATTAGTGGCGCTTGTCAGCTCTCTAAATTCCTATAAAAGTACAAAGGCTGCATTTCTTGTTTCTCACACTTTAACTGCATTTTTTCTTAGTTTTGTTAAATAAAACACGACACAGTGCATTATGCCGCGTGTTGTTGTTTTTCTGAGGCATTACCTATTGTTTAGGCTCGGCAAGGAACAGATGATTTTCTATTATATCTGTAAAAACCTCACATATGAACGAGTGTTGTTTTTCACAGCTTTATATGAAATTCGCAGTGTTGTGGGCTTTTGTCAGAAATAGCACATTACTCTGGGGGAAAGAATTTTTATTCAGTAGTTTCTGATCATTTCATCCATTATACGTACTTTACAAGTGCAAGCAAGCATTTATTTGTTCTTTGGAGGGGCTTATTGGTGAAAGTTAAACATCCAAAACTCCGTTTCACTTCTGAAAGTATCAGGACACCAGCTGATGATGATTATGCAACACACAGAAAGGAGTAGGAATGAAGCAGAAAAAAGATTATGATTATGAATAAAATCAGAAGCCATGAGGTCACGTAACTCCAACTTTTTGTCCCCAGTCTTGTGTTGTGGAGATCAGATATCATATTCTTTTGTCATAAGTCTTTTGGTGCAGGCGATGTTTATAAGGCTGCACAAAAGCTCTTTTTCATTCTCTCTTCAATTTGTTTCTTAAAACGGGTTTGAAATCTCGATGTTTTAAACAGCACAAATCCCACATTGATGAACACTAATATGATTAATCCTTTCTCTTTATCACGTGTCGTTCCAGGGGAAGATGGGAGAGCCAGGGGACACTGGGCCTAAAGGTTTTCCTGTGAGTTCATTTATCCTCATACTGCTGTGGCCACACTGAATCCTGGGACAGAAATATCTTCCTTCCTTGCATAAAGGACGGTTCTGTGCTCCCTATGCTGAGGGTAATAATAGAGGAGGCTTTAAAGCAGATGGTAGGGAACCTTGGGGAAGGGACTGTTGGGACATTTGTGGGTTGTCTACTCTGCACACCCCAGGAATAGGTTAGTGTCATGCCAGACCTCTCAGACACTGGATGTGGGGGACAATGCATTGGACCCACCCGGACAACAGTTAAACTCTGTTATGGACCCTTTGTAAATGACTGTTTGGGCCAACTCGTGTACTGGAGGTGCTGGAGGGTGTTGTGCCAGACACCTTGTAGCTGGTTGAAGGATAATAAAGGGCTGGAGTGATGCATCAAAGGAAAATGGGCGTACCAGGCCCTGTGGAGATTGGAGTGCAGAGTGGCAGAGAGAAACAATATCTGTTTGAGCCATGCTTATTTGAGAGAGAGAGTTAAGAGCAAGACTCCTTCTGAAAGGATTCTCATCATCTAGCCAAATCAGGGGTCTTAAATTTACATTCCCTTTTGAGAAAAGGAAAAAAAAAAGCAGTCTGGTGAGAGTCAGATATATCTGCTGGGTCCCTGTTTATAAGTTGGTAGGTGAGGACACCGATTCAGACTGACTAAAAAAAGACTTTATCAAAATACTTAACTAAGGTGCTGCAGGATAGGGCGTGAAGAAACGATCCAAAACAGATGAAACACCAGTGACAAAGCAGGCCAAACATAACAGGTCAGAATACAAGGTAACAAGGTGACCATCTGGTGAAGATCTGGCAAAGAACTAATCAGGTTTTAATCAGCAACAGAGACTTTGTCCACTTTTAAAACTGATATGTATGATGAAGCATCACCACTTTTACAGCGTCTTACTCCATATTAATCCTGACTGCTGTAGCACGATGCAGTGCATACTGTGTACTGGTTTGTATGAACGGGACACAGTGTGTGAGTTTGAAACACGATGCACAAAGAAGCTACAACATGAAATAAACATGAAATAAACTGGACGCACTGAACATTAAAAAATCTGAACGCAGCGTCCTCTCTGTCTTCAGGGTATCCAAGGACCTTCTGGATCTCCAGGGGACAAAGGAATAGATGGCGAGCAGGTATTTTCCGCATTTCAGACACATCTTCCCTTTTTCTTCAGCTTCTATGCATCCTTTTACTCCCTTAACATTGGATCTCTGAATCTCTTTCATTTAGTTTTCTCTGTGGAGGCTTAGTTGGGCTTTGGATCCTTTTTTCAGATTTTCCTTTTTTTTTTTTTTTTTTTAAGAAAAAAACAGTCCACTCTGTTAATACTACATTTAACAGCTCTGAGGTGGTTTATGATATATGTTTTTTTTTGGCAATTAAAAAAAAAATGTTTTAAATCTTTTCTGTAGAACTTTTATTATCCTTATTGTGATTTTGCTTTGTGAGAAGTGAAGCGCACAGACCATGTGTCAGTTTGCATGTGTGGTGAACTCAGCTTAGCGATATTCGGTGTCTTTTTGCCTTTTTTGGCATAGAGGTATCACAAGCAGACGTTCTCCTGTTCCTATCAAATAAAACTAGCATCTCTCAGCTAATCTTCCATTCTGTATATTCTCCATGAGCATGTCTGCCCTGCTGTTGACTTACAACCAGGAAAATCTAACCAGGAATATTAAAACGACCTCACAGGCTTCTTCAATTATATAATTGCTGTTGTTTGGATGGGATGCAAATCAACCAGGCAACTTTCATTATTCAAATATATTACAATCAATAAGTATTCATAGAAAAACATCAGCGATTTAGTGACTGTTAGTCATTGTATTTAGAGCCAAATTATTTGCAGATGGCTTTCTGATTTATCTGCTGGGAGAGATCAGTCACAATAAACATAACAAGATATTCCTGCTTTTTGTACATATTAAATTAGAGGAGGTTTTTATTGATTGTTTTTTCTTGTTATTACCTCTAAAACATCCATGTTGCTGTCTGCAGGGACCACCTGGGCCAGCTGGGGTCATGGGACTGTTAGGAGAAATTGGTCCAAAGGTGAGCAACATTGCAAATGCACTCATGCACACACTGCACAATAGGGGTGTGAAAAAAAATTGATTTGGCAATATATCTCAATTTTCGGCCGCCCAATATAATATCCATTTTTCAGCTCCTAATATCGATTTTTTTTTTTTTAAAGGAAAATTGTTTAATTTTCACATTTAAATTGTTTAAAATTTAAATGTGAAAAAACACTATTAATAAACAATAAATAGGTTGTTTTGAAGCAAATAGTTTTGACTCAATTTGTCCTCTGAATGATCAATATCATCTGATGAACATATACAGCAACTTGATTTTTCATCTCTACTTTTAATTTTGATATTAACTGGGTAGAATATCGCAATATATCGTGATATTGTAATAATATCATATTGTGACCCAAGTATCATGATACCATGATGATATCATGATGCATGTATACTTCACATCTGAACAATCCAAAAGAGTATTGTGAGAGCTGAAGGATCAAATATGTGACAGAGCTGTTCTTCTTCTTCTGTCAGTGAATTAAAAACTAAAGCAACGATCACAACGTATCTTCGCTTTCGCCGACCTCTTATGATATTGCATGATGGAACTCTTGCTTGACACGTTTTTCACGCGCAACACCAGAGAGTAATCATCCCTTAATTTCTGATCAAATTCATTCACCGTTTCCCTCCCGTCTCATTTCGTAAGGGTCCTCCAGGAAAAGTGGGGGAGCCAGGGCTGCCGGGCGAGCCAGGAGAGAAAGTGAGACACTAAAACCGCGGATGTTTCGCCACAGATCCTTCTAGGTTTCATGATTGAAGAGCTGTTTTAATGAGTTTTTACCTGTCAGGGGGCCGTTGGATCTGCTGGGAACATCGGAGAGCAAGGACTGATCGGACCGAGGGTATGTTTAAGCTAATTACAACAGAAAAGTCTTCTTTCACTAACAGGCTGGAGTCTCTGTTCATTTTGTGGGCTTATGTGTGTATTAATGTGCTCAGGGAGAGCCAGGCCTGGAGGGAGAAGCCGGTCCGGCTGGTCCTGACGGAGCCAAGGTGAGCCGTCTTTCCACAATGTCTTTGAAACTCCAAAACACAACTATCATTTAAGTATAAAATATTGAACAGAGATTTGCTCTCATGTCTGCATGTGATCAGGGCGAAAAGGGTGACATGGGCCAGGAGGGCGACAAAGGTGAAAAAGGTGAAATTGGACTAAAGGGAAAGGAAGGTCCACCTGGTAGTCCTGGACTCCCTGGTGTCCGGGTAAGTCACCTGTCGTTCTCGTGAAATTCACGCATTTACATTTTTCATAAACCGGCGCTCACTGACTCTCAAATCCCCCCCTTAACCCATTTCTTTTTTCTCTGTAGGGTCCGGAGGGGAAGCCTGGCAAAATTGGCGAGCGAGGCAAACTCGGTTCAAAGGTATTAACGTCTGATGAACTCTGGCAGCAGCGTTAACCTCCGATATTCGCAGCCCAGCTTTTCTGTAACTTCCCCTTTTTGCGAATGTTTAGGGTGCCAAAGGACAAATGGGAGACCTCGGAGAGACTGGGTCGATGGGTAAAACTGGACCACCAGGTGCTGTTGGGCCAAAGGGGTCCAGGGGAACCATAGGACACGTGGTAATGATAAAGAAAAATGCACAAGAGTCACAGGAACCCTGCACTTTTATGGAACTGGACAGTGTGATTGATGATGGAATATTTGTTCTCCTCAGGGAGCTCCTGGTCGAATGGGTCAACAGGGGGAACCTGGCCTTGCTGGTTACGAGGTAATAATACTTTGTTGGAAGTCTCAGGATGTGAGTGAACAACACAAGCCTGATGTGACTATGTCGTTTCTCATGTGAATCTCCACAGGGCCATCAGGGACCTCAAGGCCCCATGGGGCCTGCAGGACCAAAAGGTGAAAAGGTACACTTCAATCACTTCTGTGCAACATGGATCTCTTATTCTCCCCCCTGTATCTTAACTCTGACCCCATTACCAACCAGATGTGTCACATTGCAGAGCTATTAAACCCAAAAGCAACAGGAATTGGTTTCTTGCGTAACGCGTCAACATTCTCACAGAGCACAATTTGTGTCTGCAGGGCGAGCATGGGGATGATGGGAAAGTTGAGGGTCCTCCCGGCCCTCCAGGTGACACAGTGAGTCACACTTGACTTACTTTTTCTTTGTTTCCCTCTTGTTTTCTTCTACAAAGTCAGAGAAATCAAATAATTTTCAGTTTATTCATATATTTTCTCCTTTGTCAGGGACGACCGGGTGACAGGGGGGAGAGAGGGGAACCAGGAGACCCAGGATACAAAGCAAGTATCATCACCTCACGTTGCATTGATAAATGGTGTTTAAGGTTGACAGGGGTTAACATCCAGCTGTTACGTTTAAGGGTCAAATCGGTGTGGATGGCGAGCGAGGCAGACCTGGAGCTCCTGGACAACCAGTGAGTCTCAAAACACACGAACGCCACGCACAGTTCTGTCAACCGATTCACAAAACACCACATACGTCAGCGCAGGCTTCCTTTCCATGCTTTCATTTACGCAACGAATACATTTCAGGGGCACCCTGGACCTCGAGGACAGCAAGGACCCAAAGGGGCCAAAGGAGATCAAGTAAGAATGTGAAAACGAAAGCACTTGTTTGCTCCGTGTGGTTAAAAGGCAACTCTGTGTACAAGCCTGAAAAATGAACAGTGATAAGTTGTACATATCATTAAAGCTAAGGCGGTCCACACCACAAATATAACAACGAGTGAGAAACAACATTGTTATGATCATTCTTTAAAACAATAATTACCTCTTCTTTATATGGACAAAGTGCAGCAATGACAAGTGATCAAAATCCAGTTTCGGGACCTGGACACAACTGGACCGCTCAGTATTTTCTTGGCCTCTCTGTTTATTGAGCATTATTTAGCAGTGTTGATTCTCACATTGTTACTGTTGTAGTTCAAGTTTTTTGTTTCGTTTTGTTTTGGGAGTTTTTTTTGCCATGGACCATCCTCTAAAGTTTTATGTCCTTATAGTTTATGGACTGTGTCAGCTTCAGTCCACGACCTTGTGCATTCCTGCTATTCAGCTCTTCATGAGAGCTTCACACACAATACACACATTCAACCTCTAAATGAGGGAATCCTACTAACTGTATTCATGTATATTTTCTACTTAAGTAGAATTTAGTCGTAGAGTTTGCTTCTATATATTATACTTCTGTTCACAGCAGTTGGTTTTAGGGGTGAAGTGAACCACTTGACTTCACTCCACCCCACTTTCTGCAGGGTTTGCCTGTTTTGTAATCAGTTATACAGCTTTGCACATCCAAGCAAATGTACATTTGGAGAAAGAAATATACTCTGTAACCCTTCAAATCATGTTATGTTGTATAAAAGGAGATAAAGAACCAAGCTCTGTGGTCAAAACAAGCTCACACATCAAACCAGGCTCACTCTACATACTCCAAACTGGTTGTTTCATTCTCAGTCACTTCTGCTTTGACTGCATGCAGTTTGGTCTCAAACGGTTGGTCTGGTCTCACATTTTCAGATTTAAACAGCCTCGTACAAAGTGACAGTGTTGTGCCTGTTCAAGGTTTTCAGAGTTATATTATATTCCTATTTGAAGTGGATTTTCTCTCTCTCCAGGGTCAAAAAGGCAAAAGGGGTCAATCAGGTCAAAAAGGAGCCAGGGGGCCAGAGGTACACCACAAATTTTCCAAACATCTACAGTTACAAAGTGTATCATATTAAAGTGGTGATTTTTTTTTTTTTTTTTTTTTTTTTTTTTGCATGCTATGAGCCTTAAGAGTTTGTATGAATGAAGTATTCGTGCATCAAAGAGATCAAAGCGTGGAGCAGAAACTAGTTGAACTCTTTAATAGTCTTCTGACTCCAGAACTCTACCATCCTCAGGGTGTGGGTGGTCCTCCTGGTCCCAGAGGTGTGGTGGGCCCAGAGGGAAGAGAGGGTGTGCCGGGGACAGACGGAGTTCCTGGAAAAGATGGCAGTAAAGGCATGCCGGTGAGACTCATTCATTAACCTGATGTATAGAGCTGCTTGTTTAGAGATCTGCTGCCACTCTGTAGAGGTTAGACATTCATGATACCACATCTTATGAACATCTTAGCGAAGCAAAAAATGCTTGGGCTGTGGAAAGTTCATTGAATCATCAGACTCAAAGTAGTTTATCCTGATGGAATCATGAACAATCTGAAAATGCTAAAGCTATTTAGCAATTTAGTCTTTTTACAATAGTAACCATTTGAATCCTCTGGAGACCGTGAATATATTATATTTTATGTTGGACAGATGTTTTTTTTTTTTGTTTTTTTCATTTTCCAGGGAGAACAGGGGGATGATGGAGAGGAGGGTCTTCTTGGTAAAGCTGGTGCACGGGGTAAAACTGGTGTTCCAGGACTCCCAGGAGATCAGGGGGCCATTGGACCTAAGGTAAGCCAGAACCTACACTAAGCCTGGTATTTCATTTCATTCAGTTAAAAAACACTAAACAGAATCAAATACTAGTTATTTGGACGTTCTTGTTAAGCGACAGCACACATTGATTGACATACTGATTTAAAGAATCTATTAGCATAATGGTCTTAATGATCATGTTGCTCCAAAACGATATTTGATCATTTATTCACTCACCCAGGGTGAGCGGGGTCTTCGGGGCCAGAGTGGACCTCCAGGAAAAAGAGGCTTCAGAGGTGGAATGGGACTACCAGGACCCCAGGGAGACTCAGGACCTAAAGGACAACCCGTGCGTATTAGCCACACGTGCCGTTTTATACATAGATAACACATACAAACGGTGGAGTTACATGATTTGTCGATAAATGTGTTCGTTTTCCTTTTTTGAAATGCAGTGTTTTCTTACTCTCATTTAAATTCCTCTTCAGGGTGATACAGGGGAACCAGGTTTTCCAGGAATCCTGGGAGTCTTTGGACCAACGGTATGTTCACAGTTAAGCAGCAACGCAACCTTATGCAGCAAATAAATACAAAATTAATATTAGATTGTTAAAATACTTGCAGAAAACAGGACTGTTAATGCCCAGCTTGTGTTTTTCGTTATCTAGTTGATCTGTTTCTCATTTAGAGTGATGTAGGGAAAGCCGTTTATCTGTTTTTCTCTGTGCATCACATGTACTCGATATGACCCGCTGGATGAATGCACATGTACACATATTACAAATGCATGCTACCAATAAAAATAAAATTACTGTTAGCTGACACTTTGGGAGGTAACAAAGCATTAGATGAGCCACTGAAATCTTTGACAGGTTTGTTAGCTTGAGCCCCTCTTAGAGCTGATTCAGCCCTGAACCCACCTCCGTATCCCGCACACACATTTTCCCCTAAGTCTTTGAAGCAGACCTCATCTCTCCCATTTTTAAAAATCACGCTTTAAAGAAAATCAGCGAGATTTCTCTTCTCTTCCTGTTTATTCTTCTAATCCTTCCTCAACAATCAAGTTACTTTCATGATTTTAAATACAAACACTGTGCCCATCCTGCATCTAAATATTCATGAATATTCCATTAAAGTTTAAAAAACAAAAGCATTCATCTGTGTCTTGTCATGTGTCATTTTGTGTTTTATTAAAAGCAGAATATAAAGCCCAAGGCCATCATTTGATAGAGCAGCTAGAACCATTGTCTTCAATATCCAGCCAGTGGATATTAAATGTTCCAACATTAAAAAAAAAAAACAGAAAAATAATCAGTCATTACGGTTTCAAACTGGTGTATAACGTGTGTGAAGAGTGTTCTTAAATGTTTGCTGCTGCTGTTTTCAGGGGCCGCCGGGAGACTTTGGGCCAAAGGGCATTCGGGGACCAAAAGGGCCACAGGGTACAATGGTAAATAAATCAATAACCTAGAAAGTATGATGGTGAAAAGCTCCACAGCTCATATTAATTGTCTTTCTATTTTTTTGTTCTCTTCATCAGGGCAGGAGAGGAATCGGTGGCCCTGTGGGAATCATCGGCCCCAGTGGAAGTGCGGTACGTGTTATACTTCAGATGAGCTTAAAGGTTTGTCTCGACTGTTGTCGTCAGCATCCTCACTGGACCATGTACTTCTGCTTACAGGGTCCTCGAGGAGAGAAAGGCAACCGCGGAGAGACCGTTAGTGTTCTCAACATTTTAACATGTTTTCTTTTTTTTTACATCGTATATACATAATGTGCCATGTGATTAATTGAATTGATGACAATATCTTGGCTGAAAATATGTCTTTTTTTCTCTCTTTGAACAGGGATTACAAGGTCCCAAGGTATGTTTGTACGGTATTGTCTCATTTTGGTTGTTTACTGTACAAAGGGGCTGTTTTTTATTATAGATACTTGACTGAGAGCATAGTAGTTATACTGAATGCCTTCCCTTTTTTTTTTTTTTTCACCAGGGATCTCCTGGACCTCGCGGACTCCCTGGACCTCCAGTAAGTTGTCCACCATCATAGGGTTAAAGAAAAATCGTATTTGAGGTGTTGGATTCATTGTCTAAATAACTGTTTTCTCTCTTTAGGGTCCTCCGAGAATTCCTTGGTCATTTGTAAGTTACAACATGTTTACTTATTTATTTTCTTTCTTTTACATTCAATAAGTCTAAAATATGACCCCAGTTCCGAAACAATTTAGATGCGGTGCAAACATGCAATAATGTGCAGATTTCATAAACCCAAATTTTATTTACAATATAATATAGAAATCATATCAAATATTGAAAATATGTAACATCTTCAGAAGAGGAAAAAAAGGGGGTCATTTTCAGTTTGATGGCAACAACACATGTTCAAAAGGTTGTGGCGAGGCGCCGTAAACCACCGTGTTGCATTGCCTCTTCTGTTAACAGCATCCGTATACTGTTTGTCTGGGAAATGAGGAGACCAGCTGCTTGAACTGTGGGAGAGGAAGGTTGTCTCATTCTTGTTGGTATAGAATTGGAGCTGCTCCGCAACCCTGAGTCTCCGGTGTCATTCGTTTATTCTGTGATCTAGCAAATGTTTTCAGTGGTTAAAGGTCTGGACTGCAGGCAGGCCACTTCAGCACTCCTCTGCTAGGAAGCTATGCTTTTATAATGGATGAAGTATGTGTTTAAGTACTGTAAGATGCGAGGTCTTCCCTGAAAAAGACATAATGTTGCTCTGAAACCCGTATGTACCTTTCAGCTCTGATGTCTCGTTTCCAGTTGTGCAATCTGCCCGTTCATAAAACACCGATGTACTCTTTACCATCAGAGATGCAGGCTTTTGAAACAAGAGCTGATAACAAACCAGGTCGTCCATCTCCTCTTTTGTCTGAAGGACACAGCACCCATTGTGTCCAAAATATAGATTTTAATTTAAATTCATCTGACTTAGTCCCTATTAAATGAGTTTTGGTCCAAAGACAGGAGCAGTTCTGGATCATTTTCTATTTTGTTGAAGAGCTTGAACCTGCTTGATTATGGCTAAAATGGCGAACAGAATCATGCTTGTGTTTAACACAGTACTGTTACTGATTTATGCCCTTGTCCCCAGCACAGAGCCATTTCCTCCAGATTCTAGGAATCTTTTGATATTATATACTGCAGATGACGAGATATTCAAAGTAATCACAATTTAGCTTGCATATTTTCTGAAACTGTTTCACAGTTTGTACGTCTTACTGCACTTTTCCAGTGGTTTGTTGACCATGTCCCAACTTGTTGTTGCTGCCATCAAATCCAAAATCAGCTCATATTTTTCACAAAATAGTGAAATCTCTCACTTTCAACATTTGATGTTTTCTATACTCTATTGTTCTACATGTTCTATAAAAGAATTTGGGTTTATGAGATGTGCACAATCATTGCATTCTGTTTTATCTGCATTTTACAGAGTCTTCCAACTTTTTCAGAATCAGGATTGTAATACGCTGCAATGTGTTCTCCAGAACGTTACAGTGACGCTGGTCATAAAGAAAAGATGCAATGTTGTTATTTTGCAGAAAGAAGATGGCAGTTTGTTTGAGGAATCGATCACTCCTGTCAGAACCAAGGTTAGCGGGCCCTACAGTATCACGTTTCTCTGTCCTTTGATGCCATTTCATGTGCTGAAAACTCTGCTGACTCTTCTTTGTCCAACAGAATAAGCCAGTGATGGACCTGCCGATGCTGGACCAGGGTGCAGAGATCTTTAAGACCCTCCACTACCTCAGTAACCTGATCCAGAGCCTGAAGAACCCGCTGGGAACTCGGGACAATCCTGCCCGCATCTGCAGGGACTTGCACAGCTGTGAACAGAAGTTAAATGACGGTGAGGGTGGATGATTGTTGTGCAAGATACGAAGACGGTGAACACATTTGAGTTCAAGTAGACTAATTATCCGAAATATGTTTGCATTTTTCAGGCACTTATTGGATTGACCCCAACCTGGGTTGCTCTTCTGATACAATAGAAGTCTCTTGTAACTTTACTGGAGGTGGACAAACTTGCCTTAAACCAATAACAGTGTCCAAGGTAAGCATGACACAATGGCAGCCTTAGTGATATTACACATGTGGGCACAAAAACAAAACTTATCAATCTCCCGCTTTTCCGCAGCCAACAGTCAGTGTTGGTCGTGTCCAGATGAACTTCCTGCACCTGCTGAGCTCTGAGGCTGTTCAGCACGTCATCATCCACTGTCTGAATGTCTCAGTGTGGAGGTCAGCTGAGGACCAGCTGGTTGCCCAGGGCTCTGTGAGATTTCAAAGCCTGGACCGGGGAGGTTTTTGAGGTGGGGGGAGAGCTCGAGCCAGATGTTCTGGAGGATTCCTGCTGGGTAGGAATGATATTGTAAAAATATAATTTGATGCCCTTTCACTGTTGCATTCAAGGTTCTCGCAACATACCAAAATTTGCTTTTTGTGTTGGGCTTTTAGGTAAAGGATGGACGCTGGCACCAGACGCATTTTGTGTTCCACTCCCTGGACCCCACCTTGCTTCCTGTGGTCGACATCTACAATCTCCCAAAATCTAGTCCCGGCTCACGTTACCACCTAGAAGTAGGCCCTGTTTGCTTTCTTTGAGGGCCACTGTCTTTCGAGCGTGGACAGGACAGACAACCAACCCTGCAAGATGCATCCGTTCAGGCGCGGAGAGCCGACAAGTCTTGAAAACATGGCCTAACCTTGTCCAAGTGAGAAAAACGGCAACCCTCCCCCCTCCCCGAGCGGATCCTGCTTCAGTACCAAATTCCCATTGGACTGCAGACACAAGGGATGGAAGCAAGAGGAAGAAAGGAGGGGGGGGGGCATCAAACGAGAGGAGCTGAGGAGGAGCAGAGGAGTTCTTGCACTAATGGCTTCTCGGTACAGCAAAAGCTTCTTCAAGCTCCTCAGGAGGGATCTCCACACGGATGCCTGCTTGGAGGTAGAAGGCCACGCAGTGTCTCCAGAACATTGTTGAGTAAAGGGAGACCAAAGTGAAGTTCAACATTGGACATTTAAGATAACTTATTTTGTAACTTTATACAGTCTGTATACTGTGTGTACTTTTTTGAAATAGCAGACATTCAGTTATGAGTAAAAGAATTAGTGTAATTGAGATTGGGATCATGTAAATGTACACACATATATTTAAATATATATCTTATGTAAAGAAATAAACTTAAAGTGCAATAAAAAAAATGAGATAAATGAGAAGATAATTTGATAATTATGGGAGGGTTTTAAAGGGGTGCCATTTTTATTTGTCTTTGGTGCTCATCTCCTCCTGATCTTACGTACAAAGATTATTTTTACTTCAGCTGAGCATTTGGAGCAGAATAGCTCCAAATGTCACATTTCAGTTTTCTCCTTGACATGGGAAAACCAGTGGCATGCAGTCAGCTCTCAGTAAAAAAGCCACAAACCAAAGCGTGCAAGCGGTCCAACTGGACTACGTCAATGTATTTAATTTTTATTACAGAGGTTGTTACGCATGCATTATTGAACCGGATGCCACTGATGACTAGGGAGAATTTGGTAGAGATTACATGTCAGATTTAGGAAGAAGACAAGTATGGAGCTCAGGTTCTCAGTAGTGTTTTACTAAATCCTCTTAACTGTGGAGTGTGACAGTTTAGTGCTTTCTCATTTATGATTTAAAAACAGAAGTGTTATTAGTTAGTCAGCGCCACCTACACTATTTACAGCTAACAGACTACAGGTACAGGCAATCCTTAGAAGAGAACTGAGCCACAGGAGGGAGGAGAGTGGGTACAGGAATAAAAAAAAAAAACCTTTATCTTTTATCCCATCCTCCCCCTAATGTATGGTGCTAAGTAAATAACCTAAGGGGCTTACCATAGTGCTGTTATTACACCACTTTGCTAAAGATTTTCTAATGTTTATAGTGCATGCTTGCTTAGACAAACAAAAAAAACCCCATGTAAAATATTACCGTAGGTTCCTAATGCACTACAATGGTGATATTCGGTCCAAAAAAAAAAAAAAAACTTTCTAAACTGTCAGTCATTTGTTGTTTATTCAAACCTATTTTTGTTCAATGCTGCAATTTAAGGAGATGCTTATTCTGAGGGATTTTTATTTTCTAGAGATAACTAAAACACAGAGAAAACAGATTTCTGCTTTTGTATCCAGTATAAATCACAGGGTCTCAAGTATTTCTGAGAGCAAAGTTTTAATTTTTCTGTAACCCCTCCCCCCAGCTGTATGTAATTTTTTTTTTTTTTTTTTTTTTTTTTTTTTTTTAGAAACTAGTGGGGATAGTTTTAACTAAATGAAATATTGCTTTGTTGTAGCTGGACACAAGTGTGTATAATTGTGTAAACCTTGCTGTATACAGTGGATCCCCTCTTGCTAATTTAATGTTATTTAATATTAAAGTGGTTGACAGAGCAGTTTTCTGTTGGTGGAAAAAAATCTACTCTTTCTGACAGCGTTATATAGCAGTTATCCCAACTGGTCTTGGAGTTTATAGATTTTTTTTTTTGTTATGTGTAAATTTGGGGCTCCAGAGAACAAATTTATTGCAATGTTAATTCTTTTATTTTTTTAATGTTTTAATGTTGTCTTTTTTTTCCTTTATGATAATCAACCATGTACTGTACCAGAACTGTGCTATACTATAACTTGTGTTTAAAGAATTATGCAAATATGTGAAAATTGTTTCTTCTTTTTGTAAATCTGTTCTTGACATTAAAACAAGCTAAGAATACCTCACAATTTTACACAAGACTTGGAGCAAAGATTTTCTATTGCCTTTATAATTCAAACTTGTTTGGAAATATCAGCCAAATGCAGCAAGTCATCAAACTCTGAATAAGACCATTTCTGATGGATTCATCTTTTATCTGTCTACTCTTTAGTCATTGTTCAATGTACATTTGTTCAATAAATATTTTCAATTTGTGTGTGGATTATTAATTATTTGCTTTTGTGGGCATCACAGTGGTGTGGTGTTTAGCAGAGCCTTTCATTGGCTTCACTTGTTCTCTCCTTTCTCGTGCAGGATTCCTCTGGTTACTCCACATTCCTCACACAGTGGAAAACATGGTTTGGTTTGTTGATCACTGAGCTGTCCATGCTAAATATAGGATGGTGCATGGCCATTTTTTTTTCCAGTTACTCTAATCAGTAATCAGTGTACTGACCCCTGCTTGTTCAAACTGGAGGTAGTTCAATGATTTTTGTCACCACCCAGCAGATAATGACTTGCGATAATCTGAATGGGGGGAGATAGGTTGCATGGATAAAAATGTTCACACTGATAAAACACAGGAATTACTTTATCTTAGAATCCTCCTCCAAGCTATCTTTGGATCACAGCAGCTTTGATGAGAAAACAAAAAAATATGTGAAAATGTATATAAAAAGATAATGATTTCATGCCAGAAATTATCCATATTTAGGCAAAGGCGGGAGAAGAAATGAATTAAAAGTGTGATACACTTTGCTACGGTTTACAAATCACTTATAAGGTGAGATCTTTACTATAATGTGTAAGACAGTTGAAAAAAAAACAGCAAAGTTCCTTGTCTCTCAATTGGAAAACACTTCAGTTCTGACTGTTGCTGATTACACTATTAAATCGTTTTTAATAAAGTCCATGGGCTTTGAAAACTGGATGCACTTAAATTTGAAAGGAATCTTGAACTTTCTTCCTAATATTTTATTGCATTTTTTTTCCCAAAAGACCATCCATTTATTTGGGACATTAATGTCTACATACCTACAAACTAATGATACATGGAAGCTCTTTTATCTGACGCTGTTTTCATGAGCCAGAATCAAGACGCTTAAAGTCGGGCAACAGTGTCAAGAGAAGCAGAGAAAGTCTCTTTGAGAAAGTCTTTACAGGCTTCCCCACAGAACCCAAATAATTCAGGGGAGCAAGCTGTATAAAACCCTGACAGGCACTACAGGATTTCTGAGTGGTCTGCAAAGTGTTAAAATTCACAAACTCTCAAGGTGAGCCAAACAGGCAGCTGCATAGTCAGAAACAGACATATGAATAAGATGCAAGTTTACAAGACTAAGGTCATAGCCAATAACTGAGGTCAAGGGTATGACATCGATGATGGGAAAGGCCAGAGACATGCTGAACACAATCAAAAATCTGGATATCATTGAGAAACAGGTTGTCAGTTGGACATTAAAGAGCCCTCGCAGTAAAATATTTATGACTGGTGGTTGTAATGGAAAGAAAATGACAAATGCCTTCAAAAATTCCCCATCACATTAGGTTCACAGGGAGATGAGATAACAGGCCAAAAAAGGGAGAGGGATGGGAGGAAGTACATTAAAGACGTTCAGATGAGCTAAAATTATCACTTGTAATGGGTGTGCATTTTGGGTTGAATTATGTGTAACAATCAATCAAAAAATAAATAAATGCCTTTTTTTGTCATAGCCTTACAATATAATGTGCCGGAATTGTTGACATTTGCAAAAAAGAAAACAGCTTGTAGCCACCAGATGCTGCAAAACCTGTTATCTATGTAAAACATGACTGTGATTTAAAATAGATGAATAAATCTCGTTTCGTTTTGGTTGAAGGTAAAAATTCCTCCACATGGTGTCGCTGTTGTCCCCCGGATTATTTCATGGCAGCTGAGCCAGCGGTTTACCAAAGATGTTATACGTGTGACATAATTTGGAAACTCCCCGAACCTTCCTAAATTTGCTGTAAAATCTACCGATTGCCCATTCGTTAATGTAAGATGTCTTTACTAAATGTTATAATTAGCCGTTTTCCTGGAGCCAGTGTTAATTATGCCTCAACACACCCCACTCACCACACTGGCTAAATAGAGGGATATTTACATCTTGATGAGAATGTGTAGCACACTCGGAATCTGTTGCAGTTTCTCGAAGACGTGAAAGGAAGGAAAGAGATACAGACGTATTTACTCGGGTTTCAATTAAACCAAACTACCGTACTAGCTCCCTAGCAAAGACTATAAACTTTCAGTTTTGGATTGTTAAATTTGCCCGATCTCGTTCATGTAAAGGCGATATGAATAAGTGTGCCTCACAAACAAACAAATAAATAATCGCACGTTTCCGACTTTCGTGCAGCTTTGATAATTGAAACATATTCTTCAAACTGTCAGTGCATTTTTTTTATTGTTTTTTTTTTACCTCTAAGTTTTTATGACCCTCCCTTGAGAATTTGCGTTGGCCAATCGCTTTTTTTAGTATCCGCCCAGCTTTGTGCTGCATTTCACAGATACATGGAAATTTCTAATTTTGAAATCGCACAGAGTAATCTCGATCCTAAACATTGTTATGAGAATTTATTTTATTAGAGAGAAATAAGACGTAGTTTTTCTGTATTTTTTCTGAATTTTCATCGTCATATTCACCGTTTTTTATGTATCGTGTACGTGTTTCATTCAAAAATTTGAAATGTTTCCTACAGCAATTAAAGGCAGCACCAGTTTTCAACGTGCACAATGGTGACGTTTACCATATCATGATGGCGGTAGCCTGGACTATTTTGAATTCCGGCCCGCTTTTCGAAGTTTATATCGCGTCCGAGTGGTAAAACAACATGCTGTCCAGGTGAAAACACCAATTGAGTGAACTGCAACAATGGATTCTGTCCTGGGAGACGACCAGACGCTCCCCGTTGACATCAATGGAAGGTAAAACTAACAACGATGACTAAAGAGCTAACGCTAGTTAGCATGTCAGTGCGTTGTTGTGTTGTGTCCGCTAAAGCAGAAAACCTGAAGCTGTATTTTACATTTTACTGTTGAATGTGCCATGATTATTGCATAAAAGCTCTTGTTCTAAATGCGCTGCGTTTCAGAACTCAATCTTCTTATGTGTACCGCTATGTATTCGTCTCGGATAGCTGGTATGACGTTAGGTTTAATTGAACATAATTAATTATTTTACTTCACCAGCTGTTTCAATTGCGAAGTTATCAATCTGTAACTATCGATATTTTCGGGGGGGGACATAAGGTAGTATTTGAAGTTTTTTGAGGAGGGTTGCTCTGAAATTATAAATAATAATGTTTGAGTTTCGGCTTTACAAATTTAGAAATCAAAATAAGCAACAAAAAAAAAAATCTTGGTTGTAATGCTGCAAGTTTCTTTGCTGATTCGGGACCTCTAGAATCTTAAAATTCTCTTAAGCATACATTTCGAGTTGATGTACACAAACTGTAGATATAAACACTGATATAAAATATATCGAGCTCATTGGCTGTTGCTGCAATGGAGGTCTTTTTTTTTTTTTTTTAAGCTGTCATTCGGAGTGAATTCAGGCGGAACTTATATGAGCCAATGAGTTCAGACTGCTGCAGCGACGTCTCTCTCTTCCCTCTTTGAACAAGTGAAAGACTGAACATGGTGTGTTTGATGTTGTTTTTTTCTCGGCTCTCCTTGACATTAGAGAACAATGTGATTGCGGTAGGTGAACTGTACATTACTATTATTAGCTGTGTGCTAACAGTGCTGAACGGTGGTTTCTGAATGTAGTCAGTTTCTAAGCTTGTCTTGCTCCACATAGAAGCATCTTTTGCTGCTTAGTTTGTAGTGTCCCCTGCTTGTCGTTCCTTTTAAATGACCTGGCCCAGCTGTGTTGTGAGGAAAGCAGTTATCCAGCTGGTAAGCGTGTCTCAGTAATTCAAGATGTGAGCTGATATGTGTGGTGTGGATTACTTATTTGGTAATTCTGAAACCCGATTCTCTTTACTCTCAGCTTTAAGAAATATTACTTGCACACCATCAGCCCCATAAGTTTTTTGCCATTTCTCTATTAAGTTCTGTATGTGGTGATGTGTGCTTGGATGCATTCATGTTTGTCAGTAGCAGCTGAACAAAAGTGAGAAAAAGAGGAAGTCCATGTTTACTAGCTCTTGTTCCCTCTAGAAAGGTCTGTAGACAGTCAGCAAAGGAAAAACTATAACATTGATAGTGATACTGGCCGATTTATTTAAAAATTTCCCTCCTTTTTTTCTTTTTTTTTCTATTTTTCTTAGATTTAGGCGCTTTCACAGCTCTTGTTTCTGAGTGCTGCCTCTCCTGTAACACAGGAAGAGTTTGCTTGGCATGTGAAACCTCAGTGATGCAATGATTGTCAGCACAATTTTACTAACCTTCAGTGTTTTGTAGAGCGATATTTTCTACCAGTGGATCAGGTTTTGTGTGTGCTGTAAGTTCAGCTTGAAAAAAAAAAAACTCTCTTTCAATTCAATTTTATTTGTATGGCGTCTGTTACAATGACAATTGTCTCTAGGCACTTTACAGAGACCCAGAGCATGACCCCCGAGCAAATATCATTAACTAAGATTATAATATTAAATCCAATCAATGATAATGGCAGGTAAAAAACTCCCACATAGGGAGAAAAAAACCTTTAAGCCAAACAGAGGCAAGGAAAAACTCCACTTTAAGAGGAAGAAACCTTGAGCAGGACCTGGCTTATATGGGGGGACCTTCCTGCCGAAGGGCATTTACAGTCATCACTGGATTTTTCTCTTCACATTAAATGCACTGCGTTGTTTTGGTAAATTTTGCAGAGTTTAGTGTCAATTAGATGAGTTTTTATTGTTGCAGTCTGAATCTACAGTATTTCTGTCAGAAATGGTCAAAACTGGGGTGAAGTACTGGAACCTAACAGATTCAGGGTCGTATTTGTGAAAGTCATCTATTCGGTCAAAAATTAATCCCAGATTTGTTTAACAAAAAAAAAAAAGACTCAAGTGATAATTACAGCAACACAACACTAAACCTGTTTTTCCAAGATGCCGTTTGCCAAGGTGCTTTTCCCAGGGGACTTTATCTTGACGGAGCAGTAACATTTCTTTCATTCCTGTATTCCTGAACTAAAGTGGAATATAAAAACATCCAGGGTTTCAGTGTGGAGATGGAACATGTCTTTCTTAATTTCTGTATCTTTCATTTAGAATAAACCCAACATGCTACTGAGCTGTGTTTTCAGTGACTGAGGAAGAATAGGAGGAAGTTGTTCACTGCTTTGTACTATTAGATTCAAAGATCAGGGTTGCGGGACGTGAGTTTGGACCCACAAAGTGTTTTTTTCCTCATGCAATGTTCAGTGTTTCTCCCTCATGGAAAATGATTCTTTAGCAATCAGTGTCAATACATGTGCAAGTGATAAATACTGGTATACCCACATTTTCTCCTGGATGTGCATTCCTTATTCCTGAAATAACATTGCAGTCCAGATGTGTGCTGCTAATGTTTTGTGCATTGTGCTGTGTGAGTAAGGCCACTGTCCCATCACTGTGTGATACTTCACGGATCTAAGCCACAGTACTCTACTTGTCTACCAGTGAAAGCCCTCTCCGTCCTCTGATTTTTCTGTTTTTCTTATTTTGTGGGTTTTTTTTTTTCTTTTCTGTCAGTCTGAATATCAGAACTAGGCTGCTACTGGCACATGCCTCACACAAACATACGCTTGCGTTCTTATTTTTGTATCTCTGTCGGATACATCTATTAGCATAGTTCATTACCTACCTCCCATTCTATCCCTAACCTGCACATTTGACTGCCTAACCTAATTTGAACTCTCCTGCAAAAAAAGTTTTAACCCTCAAAAACACCTTGACAAAAACAAAAACACCCCACTTGACACGTGGGGTCCAGTGTTTTGTTCTTCACAAGGCTGTCCAGTCCCTTAGCTAAAGTGGTCTCCAGATTTTTGGACCAGACAAATGGAAAAATGTAACATCATACATACACAGAAAGGCAGCTATTACAGAGTGGATGTAAATGAAGCACAGAGTCATTCTTAAGCTATTTATGGAGTGTCCTCAGGGCCCAGTGGAACTGGCTAGCGTGAGTAACATGTGAACACCATATATTTGTGTTTTTCAAAAACCATTGTATTCAGTGTATATTCAGAGCAAAGCTTGATTTGATTCCTGTGATTTCTTTTCTTTTTTTCTACTTTGTCAAATATTATTGGCCTTTGATCAAAATGTAAAAGTGACACTTACTTTTATCAGATATTTGTAACACTGCAGAAGGTTGTATCACTAACAAGTAAATCTTTCCTCAGCTGCAGACTGCCGGACTCCATAAATGCTGGAGAATATTCCACAGACAGCATGACAGGTACAGCAAAGCTTTCTCTTATTCTCCCTCTGTTCATTAACTTGTGCAGGCGTGTCTCCCATGTGTGTTAATTAATTCTGCTGCTGAATGTTTGCAACCTCTCACTTTCTCTCCAAAGCTTTGACTAAGGGCTTACCTGTTTATGATGATAAACTAAGCCCATTCCCAATTCAGCGTCACACACTTGTTTGCCATTAATGTCAAGGACTAGGCTGTCGCAGGCAAGCAAATAAACTGCACATTTTTCGACTGAGATCTGCATCTGTAGTTTTTTGTATTTGGTTGTGTTATGCACAGTAAAGTATTCTGAACAAATTGTTTTAATATACTGAAATACTCTTTTAACACCGCTGTGGTTTAGAAGAAACTGATGAAAAGTTTCAGTTTACACATGTAACAGAAGATTAACCATACATTTGAATGTGCTTAGACAGACTAAGACAGACTTGACTAATTTTTGTTACAAAATTATAATGGTTATGGCAAAAAGACACTGAGTGAATCATTCTTCAAATGTTGAGGCAGTCTTACAGGTATTGTGGTATGTGCTAAATTTTTGAACTCACTCGTGTTACAGCTAGAAAAAAACTACAAGGCTCTCTCTCCTTGATTTATGAATTTTCATCTTTGCAAGTCTGTTCAGGTTCTGAGTTTTTTGTTTTTTCTGATCTGTTGCATGTGCAGAAAAAATTAGAGCTTCCCACAGATTTTATTACCCCAAAAGATTAATATGCCCAAGAGATAATATTTATGATTTTCGAGGTTTAATTCTTTTTTTTTTTTTTTCCAATCATTCCTTTGGTGATTAAGTCCAAATAACTCCCTATGTTGAAAGTACTTGTTTCTGAAATTGGATTGGCTTCTCCATTTGTCACTTGCTCACTTCAGATGACTTTTGTGATCACCATAGGATATTTTCTCTGATTGCTGTGGATCCTGTTTTGGTTATGGTGACTGAAATATGCTCAGTAATATTATATCTTCACTGTTGGCTTATCTTATCTACAAACCACTATAGTGTTGCAAAAGTAATCTATTCCTGTGAAGTTTTTACTCTATTCTGTTTTGAATGGTGGGTTTGTATGCTTGCTTTATATTCATTCAGTGATTTTTTTTTTTTTATGTTGTTGTTATAATAATAATTACTACTACATTGTGTCTTTCCTCACTTGCTTTTTGCACCTGAAATTCAGCTCTATATGGTGATCTTACATCAGATGAGCAGTCTCAAAAAGAACATGCTTGTTTGGCTGCTGAGTTAAAAAAAAAAAAAAAAAAAGCCAGCAGTCTTGGGTCAGAATGATTTACTCCACTTTTAATTGTCTTTTCTTAATAACATGTCAGAAAGTGGAAATTGCAAGCTGTAAGTGCTTTGATATCTTTTAATATCCTTCCCGTGCTTCATAGGTGTCAATTAGCTTTAGTACAAAATGACCTCTCTGCGGTTGCCGAGTATACAGTTTTTTGTTTGTTTTTGGGGTTTTTTTGTGTGTGTGTATGTCTGAATTTATCAAGCTGTCTTTGCTTTCCTGGTGAGTGAAGTCCTAAAGGTTTAATGAATGAGTGAATGTTCAGGGTATTGTACAATTTCTGCACATGCCACAAATGTTTTTGATAATAAAATGAGATGCTTCAGCATTAGAGGAAAAGCCTTTTTAAGAATATGTAGGTTGCCGTGGTTTTATTTGCTGAGTTTCAGATCAAAAAATCAACACTGCATATAGGTTGCTGAAGAAGTTAACACTACTAAAAACACTGTCACTGTGCTGATTTTGGAGCACAGGGGAGCCTTCCACTTATCAACTGATGCATCTGTAATGGAAAATAAAGCCAATGAGGAAAGATGAAATAGTTTAAGGTTTTTTTTTTATTAAGGTTCATTTTTCTAAGTTGCAGCAGAGCCATCTGGAAGATTAAGATATTATGGAAGTGATGGCAGATGGTTAATGAAAACTGTCTTCTGAGATCCAGATCTGTCTGTACACTGAAGACCTTTTCCTGCTGTGAACGCAAAAAAGTATTTAAAGATGGCTGCACGTAAACAAGAAACTGAGACTGTGAGATATGCGTGATGGAGTGCTTCCTGTCATGAAGCATCGAACCATGAGTCAAGAGTTGGCGTTGTGAAACGTTGACTGCTGTTACATGATCAGCTGTGGGCTGCTTTAGCTGGTCTAAACAGGGCAGCTCTCCAGAAGCTGCCTGACCTCTGATGCCTCTGCACTGAAAAACACAACTCCTTTCTGTTTCTCTTTATCTCTGTAAAATAAACATGGGGAGGATGAAAATGAAAGCAGAGTAGTTGAGTTTCACTTGTGAGCAGGATGGATTCTCTGTGCTATGGATGCTACACAGGCGCCGTGATCAAATAAGTAAAAATGTGTTACTTTGTCTTTTGCAGCTCCATCATTCTCTGACAAAATGTCCCCCATTAAAGCTCTCACCATGAAGGACTATGAAAATGTGAGTGTCCTGTTTCATCTGCATATTTTATATGTAACATTCATTACTAATGGGGAAAAAAATATAAAGAGATTTTTTTTTTTTTTTTATGCTTAACTATTAGTTAATTAACTGATAGTGAAACACCAAGCCTGTCAGTATGAGGTATGCAGTCTACCACAACAAATGTGGTCTGAACTTGATCCATGCTCTTCTTAAAACCAAGACACACCATTTATGGGCATTTAGTTATGAAGTTTGCGTGTAGGAGGAAGACGAGAAGGCTTGAGGTAGGCTGAAATCTGCATTTCAGCATGTGATTGGAATGCAATCCTCAGATTTAGGGCTTGTGCTGCCTGACTGGCTGCATGATTAGAGGTCTGCAGAGGTGTCCAGACTTCTACGTCCTCCCTTTTGACAGTCTACCCAACCCCCATTACCAGATGTATGCTTCTCTGAGCCTGGAGCACAATGATGCACAGTCTATTTCACAAACACACACACGCACACACAAAAACGCATCAAAGCCTCCCCTCATTTTGAAAATAACCATACACATGGCCTCTTTCTATCATGTAAACATGTTGCCCGGCCTGTCTTCACAAATAAAGATCTGAATCATGGTGGTTCTTTGACAATATTTATTTGTCTTGGCCTTGTTTTCTTATCATAAAATAAGTAAGCTAATTGCGGAGATTGAATGTGGTGCAAGGCAAAGACGAAACACTTGAACACATTTTTCTTCATCAGTTTCCTTTTTACTGTATCTGAAAATATTTTTTTGTTCTGTTTGTCCCCAGCAAATTACAGCTCTGAAGAAAGAGAACTTTAATCTGAAGTTGCGGATTTACTTCATGGAAGAACGCATGCAGCAGAAATGTGATGACTCCACTGAAGACATTTTCAAAACGGTGTTGCATTTATAATCATTAGTCTTGTATTTATGCCGTCTTTCTGGCTCTCTCTCTGTGTGAGATGTAATCACATTGGAATAATCTCGGGCCTGCTTTATGAGCATAACTTCAAGTTTTAAATTGATCCAAATTTTCTTTTATTTGTATTTGCGCATTCTTTAAAACAGATGTTGGGTTGTCACAGCAACAGTGTAATTCGGTGTACACAGTTAGATGATGGATTTCAAAGGAGTCATTTTTAGAAAAGCATCCAGCTCTTCAGCTGCGCTTGAAGAGTGTTGATTCAGCCCATTTCCTCTGGTCTTTAATAGGACAGATGGCATTACTTTGAACCTTATATTCACCTCTGAAGAATGTGTTTTGGTCTTTTTAATTATTTTGATCAGTTTCCCATTACTTGTTCTGACTAGTAAAGTATAAAACCATAAAGAACATTGCACACAAGTTTTTTTTTTTTTTCTCTGATTCATTGTGTCTTTATTTAGATTTTTCCAAATGACCCGTGTCATGTTGCAGCAGAATTTTTTTGCAAAATTGATGTTTATTTTTTCTGGAGGGTTTGTTTTTTTTCTTCTTTCTTTCTTTTTACATGTTTTTGATTTGTTAGCCCCATTGCACCACAACTCCTCTCTTTGCAGTATTTACTTTAGTGTGACTGATAAATCTAAATTCCACAGAACCCTCAGAAGTTTCCAGTTGTAAATTAGCTGATGATGCTTTCCAGCATTGATATAATTCTGAGTGCAAGATTAGTCGGTCTTGAATCAGCCATTTGATCTTGAATGTTTTCATTGATCTGTGGATAATGGGGCACTGTCTTAAGAATTGCTTGTTTCTTGAACTTTTAAAGGGAATATTTAAGATCTTCAGTGATGGCGCAGCTTTCAGAACAAACTCTAAAAGTCTTAATAAATCTAAATGTTTGTGTGGTGCTCCAGATGGTGCTGCTTTTTCTAACCCGTTTTTTTTTCCCCTCATAGAACATTGAGCTTAAGGTGGAGTTGGAGTCTATGAAGCGAGAGCTGGCAGAGAAGCAAGAGCTGCTCGTATCTGCATCGTATGTTGAGACAGTTAAAGTTGCATATTTTGTCTGACTTAAATGGTTCATGCAAACACTAGAAGTATGTGCATACTAACTTAATATCTGTAGATTTGCGTATGTATGTAATTATTTTCATTTATTCATTTTTCTTAAAATTTACTTTTTTTTTTTTTTTTTTTTTTTTTTAGCAAAGCACTGGAAAGTCTGGCTGGTCGAGAATCAGGGGAACCTCGGCGCGTAAGAGAGCAGGCTCAGAGGGAGATGGATGCGCTGAGAGACTCGTTCAACAAGAGGATAGCTGACCTGGAACAGGTGAGTTAAAAATAATCTAAATCAGTTTAATAGAGGATTAGAAAGTCATTTTCAGATACTTATAAGTAATGAAGAACAGTGATTACTCTTATAGTCATGATAGTCTTGGTTGTTCTATGAGGTTTTTCTTTTCTTTGTTTGAATGGAGTGATCTTGAGCTTTGTTTGAATGGACCTATTATGTTCTTCCTTTGTCAGTTTCCAAACATTTTTTTTCCTCAGATTAACACTTATTCAGCAGAGAAAAATATAAACCTACAATGAAAATGATTCCACTTCACTGGTTATAGCTTGACTTTTCTTTTTTCTTTTTTTTTTTTGTTTGTTTGCATTTTTTTTCTTTTTGACAGAGTCTGCAATCAGCAGAGGAAGAGGTTGAGAAGATGGCAGCAATTGCTGAGCAGGAGAAACGTAGGAATATAAACATGGAGAAGCAACTTCAAGTCCTTGCTCCACAAAAAGCCTCCTCCCCTGGTCCTGTTCCCTCCCCAGTGGAAGACCTGCAACAGGCCCTCCAAGAGAAAGACAAGTATGACATCAAAGACTCATAAGTATTTTTCTTTGCTTAAAAACTGAAACAATGAAATTATAATATTTCTTTTACTTGTAACAGTATCATCGAGCAGCTCAAGATCACTCTATCAAACCAGGAAGCTATGATCCATCAGAAAAGCAGCAGAGACCAAGAAACAGACGCACCATCAGCCAAGCAGCTACGTGATCTCATTGCAGAAAAAGATCAGGAACTTAAGGTGTGAATTTGACTAAATAAAGATGTGGGTTATCAGAACTTTTTCTTTGGTAGGCATTGGAAGTGTTTTACATAACCCTCTTCCATGACTTTTTCATATATTCGGCAGAATTGCATTTTAACTTTAACCCTCTTAATTTTTTAAACATGATTTCAATTTACCAGCCTTACAAAAACATTTCTCGGTAACTGCTGACTGTCTTTCTCTCTCTCTCAGGCACTGAGGGATGAGCTACATAGAGAGAAGGACAAAACCCCATCCAGATCAGCAGGTTGGTGGTCTTTAAATGTTTGATTAATTTGCATACTGCTTTATGTTATAGAGATGTTGTTTGTCTTGTCAAACCATGAAACATTTATGTCCATCTGTCTTTCCTGTCATAGGCTTGAATTGCACCAAAAGCTAATTCTTAAAGTCGCTTTAACATGACACAGTCTTAAGTCTGATCACTAAGTCACCCAGCTCACTGACAAAAAACCCTTGATCTGACGGAAATCTGTGAGCTGTTAGCACTCACCAGTGGGCTCTTACTCGCTATGTTTAACCGACTCAAAAAGGCACAACATAGTGGAGCCATCTTCAACGCCAGACAGATATCTAGAATGCCAAATAATGGAGCTGTCAGTGACTTCATATCCAAGCTAAAGCTAATGAGAAAGCATGCTATAGGTTGACGTCACCGTCTGGAAGAGAATCCCATGAGGCAAGAGGAGATGAAACATGGATACGGATTATATGGGCTAGATATGACTGAGTCATCGTCAGATCATGTAGCATGTGACCCGTTGTTGCTGATGATCAGTTGCATAGTGTAATTAGGAGTCTTGCAGGCTCCAGACTGCATGACAGCAAGTCATGTATTCTGAACAGCACACCAAATATTCATTGGTGGGATTTCATGGTTTGCCCTTTTCCCTTGGATACCTCTTTGAACACTTTGTTGTAGTATACTTTGAGTATGGTTGTGCTACTACTAGGACTGGGTGGTGTGACCTCAAATCAATATCATGATTAATTGAACAAGTTACTTTGATTACGATTAATGAGTAACTATTTTAGTATAATTTTATTTTTTGCCCTCATAGGTCACTGACAAGGTTTTGTTGCAAATTTAATCAACTATGAAAACAAAAGCAAAATGATATTGATTATCGGTAATCGATAATTGGTAATGTCGGTTTTGATTAATTTTTTAACTAGGCTTCAATGGTTAGTGGTTATACTAACCAGTGAAATAAATGCATCACTGTTGCAGGTAATTACAACTGCTTTATCACCATTTTTATTAATGTTACTTTGCTTAACTTCTCATAGTAACAAATTTTATGATGCTTCACTGTTGGTTTTTTTTTTCACAAAAATCTTTGTCTCAGTTTATGCAGTTTAGATGCATCCAAGATAACTGAATATTTTGACATTTTCAACATTAAATGTAGATGTTAATTGAAGAGCTGTTAGATTTCAGTGTTTTGTGGTTGTTTATTATGCAGCTTGTGGTTTGTCATAGTTGTTGATTAATGACAGCGTAATTTGGTTTTTCAAGTGGTCTTTATTGCATTATGTAAGCTATTGATAAAAGTTTGACATTGGTAACGTTGGGGAATGGAAAGCCTTTAGTTGGGAAGTGTCCATAGTTCCTCATCAGACCTTGGCGTCTAGGCTCAGGCCATGGTTTTAAGCCTGGATTACTGTCTGGAGATGGTTCCTCCTGAGTTATTTTTGTTTCATCCTTCTTTATGACATAAGAGGGGGGAAAAAAAGTGTTACCTAATACTGTTTTTGTTTTTCTATCTGGGTAAACAACTTATTGTACCAAAAAAAAAAAAAAAAAAAGATGTCTACCAGGAGTACTTGACAGAACTTCCAATTTTCTCTCCAAGATCAAATTGAAATAGAATGCAGAACACCTAAACATACCAGGTATCAACCTCTGTAACCACTTTTTATCTAAACTGCCAAACAGTGTGGGCTCTATAGGGGTGATCGGCTGCTGCCATCACCGAGCTTGTCCACAGGACGAGCTTTTATACAGATGTGTTTTTCAGAGCCTGATATGGTCTGACATCGGCTATAACAGAGATGCCCACAACAGTCCTAGAGGATTTGATCTGATTGAATGCGTGGGGGAGAGTGGAATAGAGGCGGAGGCTGGGATTAGTAAAGCTTAAAGCTTATAGAGCTTTGCAGTCAGTCATTCTCCTCTGTGCTTCGCTTGCTAGTGCAGTGAGGGAAAATGATAGATGACTGTCCTATGGCTGCCAGGCTGATGGCCATTAAGTCACTGGACATCGGGGTTGTCACTGAGAGATTTTCCCTTTGGACTTAATTTAAGTGGTTGAATGCAGAAGAACCAAGGTGCCATGAAGGACCCATGCCGCATTTGTGGTGTTTGTCTGGTGAGAAGCCAGTGTCGCTGGATCTTCAGTTCATCAGGAAAGAGGAAGTTACAAGTCATCCTGTCACATGTGCTGGGCCGGGAGGTAATTCGTGATGGTCGTGGAGAGTTCCTCTGTGGGAAATGTGTGTTCCAGTTGGAGAAGGTGGTTCAGTTTGATGTTAACATCAGCCAGCTGCAGGATGAACACAGCAGTCAGATCCAGAAGCTGCAGGTGGAGAAGGATCACCTGATCCAGTGCATTGTCCACATCTACAACAAAAACAACCTGGGGAGCTATGACAGGGAGAGAACCAGTTCCAGGACTCCACTCAGGTCACCTAGGTTGGACAGTCCTGATGATGAAGCTGTATCTCTGTTGTCACGTGAAGGACTGCAGCTCAGGGACAATGATCAGGGGCAGAGCCGCATGAGAAGGTGTGTGAGTCTGGACAGAATTGTCAGCAAGGGGGCGTTCCCTGGGCGCTTGGGCCTTCGGAGCAGCAGACTGGGCTCAGGAGCAGGGCTAGGCGGCTCTGTGAAGAGTATTGGAAACACCCGCCACCGGTCTCAGAGCATGTACCTGGACCTGGTCCAACGAACGGGCACACTGTCTAGACCTGGATTCAAAGGTCGCTCCACATCCCTCCAGTCACTAAATCGGGAATTTTCCACAGACATCCCTCCAGACCCTGCGCCAAAACGAAAGCTGAGAGAGCCCAAGGTTTATGGTTCTAGATTTGGTACAATCGATGACCCAGGAGGAAAGGCTCAGGCCAGAGCCCTGCTCCACAGCTCCTCCAGTCAGCCGTCTGTGATCTCTGACCTAATCCAGATCCTGCGCTGCATCTCGACGCATCACATTTCTGCCCCTGCAGGAAGTCGTATCCCTATACTGAAGAAGTTAAATGCTGGCAATGCTATCACTCGTACCAGACGTAGACATAGAGGCACAGATTGGAAGTCTCTGCATGATCTTACAGAGGAGTTTGATGATGAATACACTCCTGTCAGAGTGAAGGTAGTTGATTTCACTGATACCAGCTGGTTCGATCTCTATCTCTGATTTAAAAAAAAAAAAAAACTTGTGACAGACAAATGTTTAATTTTGCTAAATGTGCTTGTTTTCTTCCCCTCTCTTATTTGTGTGTTCCTGATTTGCTGAGAAGAAGAGTGACGTTAATCGATTGGAGTCTGTCAACAAAATACTTAACGAGGAGCTAAACCAGATAAAAAGCACAATTGAGAGCCTGAGAAAAACACTAGAGGATTCTCAGGATCAGAACAAGGTATGTGGAAAGGATGTGCTAAATTCTTAACCATTTTCTAGTTGGATGGAAAAGTTCAGTTTTCTGACATCTCTCACCCCCTTGTTTAACCAGATCTTATCAAAGAAGCTGGATGAGAGGGAGAATGAACTCAATTCTGAGAAGAAAAATGCTCTGAAGCGAGATAAAACAATCCAGGGGCTCACTCAGGTTCTCAGAGAAAAAGAAAAAGAGGTGGGATGAATTGGTTTATAAACAATCTTATTGTAGACAGTAAATTAATTGTAATTTTAAAATCACCATTCTGTGTCATATAAAGCCTTTGCACTGGTCTTTGCCTGTCTATTGCACAGATTGCAGAGCTTTGTCATGAAATTGAAGACAGAGATGATGCTTTGGCCAAGGCAAGAGAGGCAGCACATAAAGCCCAACTCCAGAAATACCAGGCATGTCATATGCACCTATCATACAGAAACGATCTTTAACGTAACCCTACTATTCAGTTTATATGAGAACGAAACGTAGTGTTTGTCTTCTATCAAATAATTAATTATTTTCTGTATTTCTTCAGGGAGTCGAGGAGCACCAAAACCTATTAATGGAAAAGCAAAACGAGTTGGCCCAACTCCAGGGGGAACACCATAGCAAAGTGCTTGAAGCCCAAAAACTACAGCGGGCCCTGGACAGGAAGGAGCAAGAGTTGGTTGACCTGCAGCAGACAAAGGACCAGCTTGAGGTGGAACTGGAAGACCTTCAACAACAGAAAAAGAAAGGAGACAAAGCCCTGAATGTAAGAAAGCAGAAAGACCAAGTGGGGAGTGTTGTCTCCAGAAGAAAATTATTTGTTCATTCTAAATCATCTTCCCTGTTATCTTTATTTCCCTCCAGGATCTGAACAATCAGCTGAAAAAGCTAAGTGACGAGATTGGGGAAAGGGAGGGTGCTCTCGAGCAGCAGTACCAGGACATG
Source organism: Hirundichthys speculiger (assembly GCA_018398805.1). Classification (NCBI taxonomy): domain Eukaryota; kingdom Metazoa; phylum Chordata; class Actinopteri; order Beloniformes; family Exocoetidae; genus Hirundichthys; species Hirundichthys speculiger. The sequence goes on along the minus strand of JAGFBZ010002015.1, from coordinate 300,226 downwards.
CTGGAGCAAACCAAAAGAAAACTCCACTCCCATGAAGTAACCATCCAGCGGCTCACATCCACTCTGGCCGATAAGGAGCAGCAGTTACAGGTGACGTAACACATTTAGATGGATTCTGAACCAGAAGATGTAAATCTTTAAGAAAAAAAAAATATATATATAATAGACTCGGATAGCTTTTTAACATTGTTTGTGTTCATCAGGAGTACATGAACATGGTCAAAGACTTGGACCAAAGCAAAAGTCCTGGCAGTAACGACAGTGTGCTCACCAAGCTCCGGCAAAGGCTGAAAGAAAAGGAGAGTGCTCTGGAGGTGGGTATTCCTTCTTCCTCTGGTCACCAGGGGTACATTGATTTAATTCTGACATTCTTTCGTTTACTTTCTATCAGCAAGCACTGGATGAGAAATTTGCAGCCATTGAGGAGAAAGACAATGAAATTCACCAGCTACAACTGTCGCTAAGGGAAAAGGAAAGGGACTTGGATAGACTCAATAACCTGCTGGCTCATAATGAGGAAACCATTAATGTAAGTATTTTATTATCGTAATCTGTCGTGAGATCAGTAATGTGTTTCGTGGTGGTCTGACCACTTCTCTTCTTTCAGAATTTTGACGGTCTCATTAAGGAGAAAGATCTGGAGCTGCAGCATCTTGCAAACACTCTAAAGAACCTGCAGAGAGCCAAGCAAGATGTAGAAGATAATCTGAACAGATCCCTGAGAGAGAAAGACTCCATCATCAACCAGCTGCAGCTCTCCCTGGAGGGCAAGACAAAAGATATGGAGGTGAGTTGGTAAAATTCACTTAACACAATCTTCAGCCATGGCCCTTTTTTTTCATTTTCATCTCTGCTACTTACGTCCTTATATGTATTTGCAGAGTAAATCTCTTCCTCCTTTTTTTTTTTATTGACTCTGTCACTTTTTGGTTGTAGGAAATGGCTGAATCAATGCTGAGCCAGTCACAGACTCACTCACGGGACCTTGCTGAACAAATGGGCCAGCGGTTAAAAGTCACAGAGGCCATGTTGGCTGAGGCTGTTAAGGCCAGAGAAAGACTTGTTGCTGACAATGAGAGTGCTGTGGAAGGGCTGCTGGCCACAATTAGCAGCAAGGACCAACTTCTTAAGGTAAGCATTCAGTAATGGCAATCTTTAAGTTGAACGCACTGATCAAGGAAAGGGAAAATAACCATAAGAATAAAGGATTATGCAGATAAGAAATTGAATTCAGTACTAACATCCTGATGAAAGCATATTTATAATAGTGACAGAAGCGCTAATGGCAACTAATATGTACAGAGGGAGGACAAACATCAGTAAGTCACTCCTGAGATCTGCTGTTTTGTCCCCCTAGGAGTCTGCTGAGCACTTCAACCGTATGCTCTCTGAGAGAAGTCAAGAGATTCAGGAACTAAGGAAACAGCTGTCTGAAAAGCAACAGCAGCTTGTCACTTCTGAAAAGCAAAGCTCCTCAGCAGCCCAGGAGAATCATGTAGAAACTGCAGAACTCAGAGTCCTGCTTGCAGAAAAAGACAGCCTCATCAATGTAAGATCCTCTGAGACGCGACGTAATTCACCTGCTTAACTGTGCTTGACTTAGAAGAGGGAGTTGTAGTCCCAAAGAGAATATGGCATGATTTGTTTAATTTCTTTACTTCATTATGACTGCATATTACCTGGTTACCTATCTTGAAAAAGTAAATCTCCTGTGCATGTTTGAGTGTGCTTACTTGTTTTATTTGTAACTTTGCAGAAGCTTCTGCAGCGTGGTCAGGAGAGAGATCAGTTCCTGGCACAGATGAGTCACAAGGTGGAGTCAGATCATGTGTTGGAACTCAAACAAACCATCCACATCATGCAAGAGAAGCTGGAGGAGAGGGAAGGTGAGGCCTTATAACCTTTTAAATCGCAACACTGGATATTTAAAGTAAGTTCATGGTCCTATTTTAATTCTATTCTGCCTGAACTGAAGCTGAGCTGTCAAGGAGAAACAGTGAGGATAATCAGGGAAACAATCCAGTCTCAAAGAAAACGGTTGTCGTCCTGAAGAAGGAATTGGCGCAGAAAACTGAAGCACTGAACAAAGCACTGAAAAGAGAAAATGAACTGAAGGTTAGTGAGTTGGGGTCATTTTCTTACGTACATAATTAGGTTATTCTTGCTAAACGTTTTATCAGGTATAGTGCCATTGATTTTTATTTTCTAATTCCAGATCTCATTGGCTGAGCTCCAGTCATTGTTATCTGAGCTGGAGGGTCGCAGTGAAGGGCAGACTGCTAATATCGAGTCTCTGACTGCCACTCTGAAGACCAAGGAGGAGATCATCAGTGTAAGAGCCCTCCACACATAATCATTTGTGTCATTCAATGTGGTTAAGGACCTTTTCTCCAGATTTATCTAAACTTTAAACTTCTGACATCTTAATAGTTCTTAATGGGCTGTTTTATGACTTTGAGCAGGTTCTCCACCAGCGGCTTGGTCAGGGAGGCAACGGTCGGGTTGATCATACCCAGGATCATGTAATTGGCTCTGGCATGGAGAGGTCACCACCTGTACTCCCTCAGAGAGAGAGAACCATGATAGGTGGAGACAGACAGCAAGAAGTAAAGACTTACTTTCTTTAACAGTCGAAATGTAAGCCGGTTAGTCAACACCTCTTAATAACGTTTCTATTTTGTCCACAGTGTTTGCCCAGCCTTATGGACTTGCAACAGGAGCATGATGCTCTAAACAAAGCCCTGAGAGCTGAGCAACAGCTTTACTCTAACTTGGTCAGGACTGTGAAAGAGCAGGACAGGTAGGGAAATGCTACAAACATAAGTAACTATATATGCACATTTATTATTTCAGACCTATCTTTCTTACTTGTTGACCTTTATGATCAATCGAGTGAACTGATCTAATTTCCGTAGATATTCAGGGTTTTTTTTTTTTCTTCTCTCCCCAGTGCCCAGCGTCTCCATGCTCTTCAGCTGGAGCTGACAGCAGTGCAGCTTCTCAGGCAGCAGCTAGAAGATGGCATCAAAACTAATGAAGAGCTAAGGGATGACTTGGAGAGAGAGATACTCAGGGCCAAACTGACAGAAGGTGCAGTGCAAACACATTGGGTTATAGATCAAGATGGTGATTAAAGATGCAAAAGGAAGGGAATAAAAAGTGAAAGGTTTCCTTTTATCATTTAGGTTTTAGTATTAATAGCTACTAGGGATTAGTTTTACATAACCATGTTTTTTTTTTGTGTGTCCAGTATTTTAACCTCACAAGCACAACCCACATGACTGCTCACATCCACTCTGTCCTTTTTTTTTTTTTTTTAATTCAGTTTTATCCTATTATTCAGCATGCACGCCTGGCCCCTGCATTTTTCATCTGTGTGTGTACTTTCTGTCCCGTTCTCTTTACATTGTTACTTTCTCATCTGCATGTCATTTTCTGTGCAAGGGGTGATACTCATTCCACTGTCACTCAGTAAATGTATTAATTTTACACCTACATTATCTGCACTGTCTGTCCTTTATAAAAAGAATTAATAAAGGCTACTCTTGGCCTGTCTCATCTCTGTTTCACTGTTTACATTCTGTTTGTTTTGCCTGTACAACCTCTGTTTGTCAATTGCATGATCTCGCTAAAAGTCTTCTGTCCATCAGTCTAACCCGTCTGACCATCTGTCACATAATTTATATTTAGACACACAAGTACTGCATGTCATCACATAACAATTATCACAAATAAATTAAAGGTTTTTATTTTGGTGTTCTGCTTCAATTACATAATAATGCACCAAGTATACCATTAAAGAGGAAGATGTTGTAACGATTCCTAATCCAGAAAATCCTGATATTACACATTAGGTTTATTATTATTATTATTATTATTATTATTATTATTACATAATAACAGGAGCTCTGACATGGTGTGAAGGATTTAGTACCATTAGTCCCTTACATATACAGTGACTTCAACGGCCTTTAGACAAATTTTCTACACAGCATAACTTGAGTCTGTGCACATGCACGTGTGCTCTCACATGGGTGAGCGCATTAAGTGCATGCTCCTCCCACACTCCTGTCTGCAGAGCACCAGGTGTGTAAATAGGTCAGTTATCACCCACAGATGGGGAAAGAGTAAAACATCAAATTTTGACATTTATGGGTAGTACAATTATTAAAATACATGTGTAAAGTTTCTTTATTTCTTGCATGTACAAATGCACAAAAACACAGTAATGATAATTTTCTGATGGTTTACTTCTTTCACTGTAGATTTGAAACTAACACTGACTCACAATCTGTTTAAATATGGATTTATTTTTTGATTAGGCTGAATCTGGTCTCTGTTTCAATATTCAGGCATGAGCTTTTATAAAGACTCAGGATCAAAAACTATTAAACTCATGTGCATTTTGTTTTTTAATTTATCAGTAAAAATGCAAGTATGCATCCATGGTTGCTGCAATGTGTAGTAAATAAACATAACACTTAAATTATAATGATGCAGTATCTACGTCACTCCAGAGTAATATTAAAAAGACTGCGAGGATTGAAATTCAAGTAGAAATGCGTGCCCATAACCATGCCTGTTTTATTCAGGTATGAACCTGAGTGATCGGTCTGAAGAACTGGAAAGCATGAGACATCAGCTTGAGGATGCCCAGCGCTGGAATACATCCCTGCAGGCTCGCTTAGGAGCAATTCAGAACCGTGGAGGAGGTGTTGGTGGAGCCACTGATGGTGGTAAGACTAAAGAACACACCACCATCAAGTTCTAGTGTCTTTACGAAGATCAAAGGGAAACGTATGACCGTTTTTCAGTTGTTAACAGTTTCCTTAGATTTTAATCAGATGTCTGTGACATACTAAGGTCAGAATAACTTATGGATACAGTTCAAAAGGTTTGTTTCAACAATGTCTTAACTGCTCTGTTTATAAAGATGTTTTAAGGGGTGGAGTCAGCCACTCGACTCCATCCCCCTCTTCAGTGGGGTGAGTCTGTTTTTAAATTGGTGTTAAAGCTTTGTCACCCATTTCCAAATTACAGCAAATGGGGCATGATGTGAATTTGGGTGGACGTAGTTATGGGGAGGCTGGATAATTCTCCTCCACTCTTGGTCTGTGATATCACAGGGCCCTTCAAATCTGAAGGATCATCCAGCAATTTTCAGACTTGAGCCACCTCAAATAAGGCAACAGGAACGTGTCATTTTTTGAGCTGGTAGTCACTTAAAACAGAGAAAGTACACCAAAATGTTTTTAATGTGTCCCCTTAAGAGTTTTGCCTTATTATTCCCAGGTGACACTTACAGTTTTATTGGAGATCAGACTTCCTATATGAGCATCTGTGTAGGAGAAGGGCCAGATGATAGCTTGTCTCATCTCACTGCTGAGGATCTCCGACTAAAGGTGAACTAACTTCAAAATTAGTGGATCTGTTTTGAGGAAGAGTTGTCCAACTGTCTTTATATGTATATTTAGTTGTGCCGAAGTTGTTGAAATGCATTCCTGTGACAAAGATTAAACTAAATAAACCTGCATACGGCTAAAAATTCTTCCATTTGTGTTGTAGGTGCTTGAATTACAAGACCGTGTCGGCCGACTGCAAAGTTTAAACAATGAGCTGCAGAGCCAACTGTCACGTACGGATAAGTCGCAGCGTGATGCTCAGGAGGCAGAAGATAAAAACCTGACCAGCAGAAGCCGGGGCAAACAGGTTAGAGGCCTCTAAAGATGGCTGCAAGTGAATCAGGTTGTACATGATGCTGTGGTGTGGGAGTTGTTGTTTTTATAAACCTTGGAAATTGAGCTCTTTTTTTTCCATTTATTGGTGGTATTTGTTCTACAGTAAGTCCACCATAGAAATAATTTGAGTCATGTCATTAACATTATCCTTTTCAATTAGGTCCTTTTTAATCTTTAACCTCCGTCTTAACCTTTACTATGTCTAGCCTGTTACTAATGTCACTTGGCTCTGTAGTGCTACATGTCCTGTTTCTCTAACAAGTGTGTTTTCTTGTCTGTAGTAGAAAAAAACCCTCTCGAGCTATCCTTCCTTTTCCCTAATCTGTCCCTGTTTTTGTGTTTTGTTTTTTTGGTATCTCTGTGTCCCATGAAATGGTCTCTCTTCACCATACCACATTAGACACATCATGCCATTCTGCTGTTGCTGTGCAGTGTTTTATGGATTCTGTTCCCTCTTTAAGTTTTCTTTTACCGAGCCACGTGTGTCATGCTCGCCTCCCATCCCATTACTCTAGCAGTCTCAGAAGACACATGAGATGCAACTACCGGCTCACGGTACCCAGACACACTTTCCTGAACAGGATAAAGCGAGCCAGACAAGTATCAAACCAGGACAGGTATGGTAAAGTTGATTCTTTATCTGTCATTTATAGTTCTATTTTGAGAACTCTTTTAAATTCTTAAATGAATACTGTGGTGAAATCCCTGTTTCAAGCATTGCCAGCTACATTTCTGAACTGTCTTTTTAGATGACATCTACAAAGCCTGCGGGTAAGGAGAGCGTGGGCAGTTGCCTTGGACTTAGGAAAGAGCATGCTCTCACTGACAGCAGCCTCTCCGACACTGAAGAGAGAGATTCCAGGGAGATGGACGGAGATGTAATGGCACTTAAATCTCTGTTGACTGACTGTGGGTCCACCTCAGTTTTGCACCTTAGGTGGGTCCCGCCTCCAAAGTAGTTCTTAATCTTATTGTTATTTTCAATTTCAGTAAAGTCAGTTTTCTGACCGTTACACTCACTAAATGCTGTTTCATTTCAGAGAGGAACTACTCCAGCTTAGGTCAGCAAATGCAGAATTGCGGGGCCTCCTGAAGGAGCAAAAATCTGCTGGGTATAAAGAGAAGGAGAGCACAGATGCTTCGGGGAACAGCAGCGATGGACAAGCTGAATTGAGAAAGAGCTTGGAAACACTGCAAGCTGAAGCTAACTGTCATTCTGATTTTATCAAACTGTTGAAGGAGAGGGGTGAGGAGAAACTGAGTGAGGTGTCAGGATGGGCAGGTTCCTGTTGAGTACTGTCACCACTGAAAGTGAGACAGAAAGTCCAAAACCTCAAAGTCAGTCACAAAGCAAAAGTCCAAAGCAGCATGTCACAAGGCTTAGGGTAAGTTTAATGCTATGATAGAAGTAGAAATAAGTGCCATGTTGTGCGTGACTTCAAGCCTAACTACTGCTATCTGTTATTCTGTTTGTTTCAATTGTAGGCTGTTGCCAAATCTCGTCTCCCTGTGCCTGTGAAGCAGAGGGTGGAAGCTAGCTATATAAATCAACCTGTGAACTCTGACCAGTTGCAGAATGATGCGAATCAGCAACTTGATTTGGACGTCTATGGTTCTGAACAACAACTGCTTAGTGACTCCAACTCTCCAACAGCACTCCAGCACAGCACTTCCCCTTCCTCTACTCTCAGATATATTCCTCGTAGCCGTAGTCCATCAGGGTCTGACAAGGAGTCAGAAGCCAGAGTAGCGGTGCAGCCCGCCGAGACTGATTCTGCTCTCCTCACTCAGCTGGAGCTTCTCCACCAGGAGTGTCAGGAGAAGGAAGGCCCTGATCAATAAGCTGGGTGAGCAGCTTGCTGATTGGGAAGATCTTCATGTTCAGCTTCAGGAAAAAGAGACACTTGTTCATCGGTACACAGAGGCCTTACAGGCAGCTCAGTCCACTATAGCTTACCTGACTGCCTGCACTATGGACAGCCAGAATGGATTTGGTTCACACGCAGATTCTGGTTCTGTTGGTTCAAATGCTGCCTTGGACAGTAAGTTCATAGAGCTTCAGAAAGCTTTACATGAGAAGGAAGAGCTCAACAACCAGCTTATAGAACTCCTGAACATGGTAGAGGAGGTCATTTCCTCCTTTGACGGCCAAGAAAATAATCCAGAAATCGGTGGTCTTTCTTTAAAGATAAAGGGTGCTTTACAGGAGCTAAATGCATCGTCAAACAGAAATGGCCCAATAGGTTTTTTCAGAAGTCCTGGTGACTCTCTGCATGAGCTACAGCGACATGCAGACTCCTTGCAAGAAGCACTTTTTGAACAGAATAGGCTCAATGCAGAGCTTCGGGAACAGCTGAGGGTTGCAAATGCTGCTGCACAGCATGGCAACAACAATGCAGGCCTAAATGGCAGCACTTCTGTGACAGCAGAGTTACTTGAAGATGAGTCAAAGGAAAGCCATGGTACAGTAGGAGATTCTGGTAATGGTTTTAATCAGAAGATGTTTAAAGTTTTAATTAACTCTTTTAGTGCAACAGAATCTGCTGTTGCTTCATTGGCAGCACACTGTGCAAATCCTGGCTCCTCGAGCTCCGGTAAATCATCCCAGATCAGCCACGACTTGGAGATGAATTTAGAAAAACTTCAGAGAGCCCTGCAAGAGAAAAGGCAACTTGATGAATCTACCCAGCCAACAACAAAATCCAGCTGCAATGTGCCCAATACGTTCACCAAAAACGAGGGGCAGAAGCTCCATCAGGATCTCTGGCACCTCTACAAGGTCTTCAGTGATTGCTCTCAGAGGATGTATGATCTCCAGGCTTCCCTACAAGAACGGAGGGGGCCTATAGGGGAGACCGAGGCTCACAAGGCAGTGCAAGATTCCAAGGGATTACCACCAAGTGTTCAGGTCCAGCTGGAGACATTACACAAGGCTCTGAGGGAGAAAAAGAAGGCGTGTAAGAACCTGGAAGAGAAGCTGGCCACTGCTCTTACGCAGACTCCTTCCCCCGAAGCTGCACGAAAAGGTTAGATGACACGCTGATATGCTTGGTTGCTGTAGTTTACAACAGATTAAATTAATTTTGTCATACTGCAGTAGTATACATGTTGAAATTTCAAGTCTTTGATCCAACTTGTCAAAAACATAAAAAGAATAGAAACAAATCAGTATCCTTTAAGTTTTCTATCTAACATGAAATATATTGCTTTTAATGCCAGTTCCTGAGCATGGTGACAAAGCTGTGCAGGTGGATTTGCAGGACCTGGGTTACGAAACCAGTGGCAAGAGTGAGAACGATAGGGAAGAGAGCAGTAGCACAGGTAGACAGCCTTCAGGCAGACTCTGCATTCTGTCAGCTGAGTGGACACTAATCTCACTTGTGGATAGATGCTTTCAGTGTTCTTGCATGAAAAGGGAATAAAGGTGTTTTCAGTTTGGGCCTTATAACACAGTGGTCCCCAACCCTCGGTCCCCGGCCCGGTACCGGTCCGTGGGTCATTTGGTACTGGGCTGCAGAGAAAAAAATAAATAACTGCCATTATTACCGTTTGATTTATTATCGAATCTAAGTGATGTTTTATTTTTAAAAATGACAAGATTCTCTCAATTACATCCATCTATGACTTACTCTTGACCCATGAGAAGACTTCGAGACCCGTGTCTTGGTCACGTGATAGCTGGAAAAATTAGTAAAAAAACAAACGTCTTCGGAAAGTGTCTTAGCGTGAGGAGGACGTTACTGATGTTCTCTTGTTGGTGCGCTGTTACAAGGACGATTCTAATGAAGTTGCACATGAATACACAGCGGATTTACATTATAATATATAGAAAATACCACAGTTTTTATGTCGGTTGTATCATTTTATTTTGTAGTATTTATCTGCGGCACATTTTACAGGCCCTTCCGTGAAAATATTTCCCGACATTAAACCGGTCCGTGGCACAAAAAAGGTTGGAGACCACTGTTATAATAACTCACACAATATCTTTTTCGGTTTTAACCTGGGATTTTTTCTACACCCTTTCCTGAATTTTAACGGGCTGTCATTATATTTGCCTTGTCAAATTCTTGCATGTTTCCACTTTGGAAATGTATTTTGAGAACTTATTAACCTCTCAAATCAATTTCTTTACTTATTACAGCTTAGCTTTATCTCAATTTATTTCCTCACATGGCTCTATTCTGATCTATTTTTGTAGCAGATTTCTTCAGTAGTGTAATGCATCTGTGTCCCTGTGTTGCCAGATTTAGAGGTGGGCGTGAACCCTAGCTGCAGCGCTTCTAGCCTGCCTTCCCTGCTGAAACGTGAACAAGCTGCCTTCTCTTCTACTGAAAATTTGGACTCGACGTCCAGCACTCCATACCCGAGTTCCCCAGCTCAGAGCTCAGCCAAGGTAAGCATCTTACTCTCTTCTAACTCAACGAGGATGTTTCCGTCCTGCCTCAGCTGTGTCGTCCTTTTGGTGCCCAATTTTGGGGCAGTTTGTTTGTAAGATGACTGGATAAGGAGTGGTAATACTACTCATAATCATTTCAGAGACTAGAGTAAAATGGTTTAATTTATTTCTTTGTGCTGTGGTTAGATGGCTAATTTTAAAACATTTGAATGGGGCATTTGAATCTAATGGTCATAGATAAAATCGCTTCCAAGCAAGCATCATTGTGGCAGCCATCTTAGTCCGTTGTGTATAATTGTACCATGTTACTACATTGCAGCTGTTTTGGAGTTGTTGGCCAGTGTTCTCACCAAGTGGCTCTGAGGCCAGTTTTATAATGCTACTTAAAAAAACACACACACAATTTAAACTAAATTGTTGCCTTGTGAAAATGGGAAGCACAACTGAAATTTTTTTTTTTGTTTGTTTTTGTTCCTCTTAACTTTAAGATTTCCTTGTAAAAAATAAAGCAAACTGAAGCTAGTTTTATTAACCACGCTCCATGTTTTAGGTCAGTCTGAAAAGTCTGCAGGCCTACGATGAGTACGGCGTCTCAGAAGACCCTCTCCAACTTCAAGCACAAGTCAGAGAGCTGAAGGTCCAGCTTGAAAACCAGACCAAACTCATCCTTCAAATGCAAAGTCTTCTGCGCAGGAACTCCCTCTCAAGTGACTTAGTTGCTAGCACTTCTGACCCATCCATCATCAGGGAACAAGACGGCAGACACAAATTGGACCGTAGCCAAGAAAAAAGTGGGCAAGTGAGAGAGAAAAAGGAGGGTGAGAGTCATTCACTGAAGAACAGAACCAGCCATCTAAATATGGACTTTGAGAGGACACCGGACAGAAGTATGAGCGAACAACTGCAGCAGACCCGGAGCCGCTCCACATCACCTGCTAGGTCAACATTCTTTAAGTGCATTATTGAATTTGTACTATTTATAAACTTGAGCAAAAACTGCACATCACTTTTTAAAGTATAATCTTGACCAGCATTGTCAGTGTTGAGTGTTTTCATTTCAAATATTTTGTCTTCTCTATAGACTGGATTCTCTGGTCCAGTCACAGGCGAGGGAACTGTCCCAACTGAGGCAGCAGATCAAGGAGAGCCGCAGGCTCGGAGCTATGCAGCGTCGGCAACTGGAGGAGCTGAACAAGGCCTTTAAGGAGTTGCTGCATGCTGGCGAAGTTGACTATTACATGGGGGAAGTGGTCAAAGAGCAGCTGGACCAAAGCCTGAACATTCTGGACAGACTGGAAGGACGGCTGGACAAAGGTAGCCTCTGCTTTTATCATAATATCATCATACACTTCTCCAAAAATTGTAGTGAATTATTTTTATTTATTTTTTTTTTTTTGGTCTTTGATGCAATATTGAGCCAAAGACAAAAAAGTTGAACACAAAAGAGCAGTAATTTGTTACTGATGTGAACAGACAGGTTCATGACAGCCCTTTTCCTCTGCCTTGTAGGAGAGCCTCATCTGGATAATGAGGATGCAGCAGCTCTTGAACTGTCTCGCAGGTATGCTCTGTACTTCCCCTCCATCTGTGAATTACATGTTTGTTTTTTGAGTGAAACAAAAGTTCTTGTCATATTTAAAATTATTTGGCTCAATTTAGTAAATTTTACATTTTCTTCAGATTTTGTGCCTTGTTTAAAATGATAGTTTTAAATTTTTGGTTACAAGTATATTCACTTTCTGGAGGAAATTACATGTAAAGATTCATATTTATTATAATTTAAGTTTAAGCTTAGGATAAGCAGCTCTAGGGAGCAATTATGAGCTTGACTGTCTTGAGAATAAAAGAGTTTTCATATTTCTCCTGTTAATAATGAGAAGATTGTTAGCAATCAGCAGATTCGGTTAAGTCATTTGTTGTTTAAAAATTACTAATTGTCCATATTAGTTTACCAATAATTGATTGAGGTTCTAGTGAGGGAGTTATACAACACTTAATCAAGGCACTTGACAATCAGATGAGGGTGCAGAGTGGATTTAATCCATTGTATACAAGCAGAGGGTCAGGTACTCACATACAGGCGTACAGGACAGCCGTTGTTTACAAGACAATAAGCAGAGGAAATGCAGTTACTCTTAAACCCTGTTTATCAATACTTGGATCCTGGAGCTGATTTCTCCCAACAGCTACGTGTCCCCAAAATCATTTGACGACGCCTGAGTGATATCCCACATTGGATTAGACATTCCACATTAGATATTAACATTATTCAATAAACAGGCCATGGTGACCTGACCGCATTTTTAATATAACATCATTTCGACTAAAATGTCAGACACCTTTTTTTCCCCACATTGTCTTTTTGAGTGATGCAACTATTCTTGATAGTATTGCACACTTAAGTGTTTACTGCACTTAGAAAAATAAATATATGATACATACATATAGAAGCAAATCTCAACACCAGAGGCATTTTTATATTATAAGGTGCACTCATACAGTAAAATATTAATTATCAGTTCCACAGATATACTAACTTCTTTTTCATTAATGCAATCAGGAGGATTTTTACATCAGTGCAGAATAACAATTAATTTTCTGATCAGTGTTTTTAGGAAATGTTTTCCTATTTAGTGGGTCCTTGTCATGGTGCTGTGACCCTTTTTAAAAAATAAATAAATAAAATAAAGCCCTCTTGCCTTATGACCCTGGGCTGTGTGTCTATTGTTGGTTTTGAAAGTGTCCTGCTGTTGACCGAGTTTAATCTGTCAACCAAAACATTAGGGTCAGACGGCCCCTAAAGGGGTCACTTATGTCTCAGAAATGAGAGGTGAACAGATACAGCACATTTATTTATATGCAGTTCATCCCTCTTTTTTCCTTCAAATTTGAATTTTATGACTACCAGGGAATGCATTTAGTGATTGCATTAGATTGTAAATTTGTAGCACCTGTCTGTATTTTTTTTTTTAAATTTCTAAATTCTTTCATATTTATACAACTATTTTACCTACTCAACCTGGTTTTACCCTTATATGATATAGTCACATTTTTCTTTAAACTAGATTTGTAGTTTGTTAAAACTGTTGTTCAGTAAGATGCAAACATTAATCCATATTATTACTGATGCGGGCAGTCTTGGTGAGCTTCAGCAGGCGTCAGAGTCTCTTCTCTCCCATGAGGAGAGCATGGAAGAGCCTCCTGACAGCCTGTCTAGAATCCAGCAGGAAATAGATTATCTGCGTCTGGAGCTGGAGGCCGAGAGAGTGTTGCTGCAGCAGCACATCAGCCTCCTGGTCCAGCAAAACCTTTCTCTGGCTGAGTCCACCAGGGAGCAGCTGGACCTGTGAGTGGGTTTGATCCAGATGGACAGCATGACATTTGCTGTGCTCTTTCAAATTTTCCAGCTGTGTGTTTCCACCAAAACTTTATTAAAAAAAAAACAAAACAAAAACGCTCTGCTGCTTTTTCTCTTTTTGCGGGTGTCAGTTTTGCTGTTCTGTTAGGATGCTGTCGTAGATGGAGTCCAGCTGATATTAACGTGACTCATTCAACCTTCTAGGTTGGCTAAGGAGCTGCAGGAGAAGAATCGACTCATCCAGAGCCTTCAGAGTCAGATCAGAGGCCAGAGTCCCAGCAGCCACCACAGTTCCCAGTCTGATCTGTACCACTCAGACAGGACCTGTTCCTCTCACCGCAGCAGCCCCACCACACAAGGTGTCAGTCACGTACACATTAAGAAATTACAGCTGCCGTTCTTAAACATAATTTGATAGTGGATTTATTTTTTTTGTGAATGGGTTTGAAGGTTCAGTTATCATCTATAGTGTCACAAATGTGTTCTAGACAGGATTAACTCAGCTTGCTCTATTAATAATGTATATTTTCTCTTACCTCGTGGGTTGCCGTTGAGATTACTTGAGGCCTTTTCTTCTGAGGGAACAGTCAGTCAAGTTACGCCTGTAACGGCACTTATTTTCCACTCAGATCCATTCTGTTCCAGTGAGGCATGCTGCACGACAAAGCATGCTGGCCAAGGGCACAGCAGGTGTCCAGTTTCAGTGCACCTCCACTTAAAGTTGCATTATTCAGTGGTACCTATCCGGTTCAATCCTTAAATTGTGTTTCTCTTTGAGAGGAAAAACAGTGAAGGTTATTAGAGCCTCTGTAGCAAACTGAGACTTTTTGATTCTGTAAGTTGCTGTGGTTAATCTTTGTCTTATGTTGGCAATTTTGGTTTAACAATACCAGTTTAGAAAACAGAGCATGGTCAATGTTTTTTTTTTTTTTTTTCTTCACAATAATATTTTGTAAATTTTATTTGTTCAGCTTAGACTATAATATTGTCCTCCTGTACACACTCAGGCCAGCAGCACCACACTGATTGGACAGGAGCAGACATGCTTCCTAGAGGAGGAGCCCAGGAGGAAGATGTGTCCAGTCATCGGGAAGCTGCCGGCAGGCTGCAAGGGCTGCAGAGGGAGAATGGGCGCTTGCAGGAGCAGCTGAGGAGCAGCGAGGAGCTCAATGCTACCCTACGCAGTGAACTGGATCTGCATCAGTCCATCATGGCCCAGACCAGCTCTCACCATCAGGAACAGGATCATGGCCAAGTCCTAAGTCCTCAAAAAGAAGCACGTCAACAAGACGGAGGCATTGGTTCACAGGAAAATGCAGGGGAAGTGTCTCCTACAATGAATTCAGGTAAATATGGAGCCCGGTTAGGTGGATTGCCATCGTAGGATATCAATACTTTTTTGATTACAACCTCTAAAAGATGCTAATTTACTACAAGAATATTTACTTGAATTTACTATGCAGGGAGTTATTAATGAAAAATACTTTATGAGCAATGATGGCTGCATTAATTTAAGCATCCTGACTCCGGTTAGAGGCTTAAAAAGTCATATCTGTTGCTTCAATTTTAGCAATTCGTTTTGCACCATGTCTCGTCAAAGGCCCTTATTTTTGAAATGCTGCACATGCAACATCATGGTTGAAGATGTTTTTCTGTTTTATTTGTATGCATTTTTCTTGAACAGTGTAAAATACTTTTGAAGTGCTCTTTAATCTGACTTCGTACTTCTATGTCAGACCTGCTTGCAGAACATCTACAGGAAATCAGAGCTTTGCGACAGCGTCTGGAGGAAAGCATTCGCACCAATGACCGCCTCAGGGAACAGCTGGAGAAGAGACTAGCTGAGGTGGAGAAGGACCCAGGTACACTCGCGTCTGACACTCTCATCTCTATCAGTCATTCTTTTTATTTATGTTTTCCCTTATCCTCTGTATTTATGGCCTGAAATGCTGATACACGTGTGCATGTGCTGCTTTCACCAGCCACCAACATCTTCATCCATGGCAATGATGAGAAGGGTCAGCTGGCAAACGAGGTACGATTCCTCTGGGGACAAAACCAAGCCCTGCAGGATCAGCTCAACATGGGATCTAGAGGTAAAAGCATGAAATTTCGTACATTGCTTAACAGACATTTGCTTACATATATACACTTCCTAAGCTGGCAAGCTTACATCATCAACTGTTAATGCTGGTGCATTCAATTTTTTTTTTTTTTTTTAATCAAATATATAAACAAAGACCACTCATGTGGAGCCTTACACTACACCTTAATTTCTTTCAGATAAGCAGAAGGAGAATGAGAAGCTCCGTGAGACGGTGGCTCGACGAACAGCCAAACTGGAACAGAGTAGGAGGGAGTGTGACGCTCTGAGGCAGGAGAACAGCCAGCTGAAGGACAAACTGGAGCTCAGCAGCCAGGAAAACTCAACGCTGCAGGATTCACTGCGCTCCAGCAAAGAGGAGCATCAAAGGTACACACAAGCACTGGTGCCCTCAGCGCAACAGTACCACACCAAGCAGTTTGTTGTTACTACTCTTCTCCATGTGACCTTAAACTACACACTGCTACTAATTACGTTCTAAAGAGTTCTCATCATTATTATGGTATTACGACAACTCTGAAACTTGAG
Organism: Hirundichthys speculiger; assembly: GCA_018398805.1. NCBI lineage: Eukaryota > Metazoa > Chordata > Actinopteri > Beloniformes > Exocoetidae > Hirundichthys > Hirundichthys speculiger. The sequence goes on along the minus strand of JAGFBZ010002015.1, from coordinate 284,099 downwards.
TCCATCATTTGAAGGCTCATTAAAGAAAATTCGCACATGCACATGGCGTAATGATGGCATCTGACTTACTGCCCACTCAGAAAGCTGAGTGATGCAACCCAAAACCAGGAGTTTAGTTTACCTTCGATCCCTTTCCCTCACTTGTTGCAGCGGCGCGTGTGCGCGCGCATGAAACTTGTTCACATTAGGCTTTTTGTTTATTCTTATGCTGAAAACTTGCTTTCTATAACACAGCTGTTGCCTCTGTAATTTCTTGTATGTTTGTATTATCTGTGTTTTCCTTTTTTTTACATCTTATTTCTTGGGGATGTTTCTAGGTTGCAGTGTGAAATGAAGCTCCAGAGGCAGCAGCTTGCGGATTCCCAACGTGTCCTCCAGTCCCTGAGAGTGGAGCTGAGGGTTTATGAGAAGATGAGGACCGACTCCAGCAAATGCAATGGTACTGGATGATTTTGTGGGTGTGTGGGTGGCAGGGGCGGGGTTAAAGTTCCTCAGTAAATTGTAAATTTGTGGAATCATAAAGTGAATTCCGATTGCATAGATTTGGGTTTTGTTTCACTCAAGCAGCCCAGGTTTATAGAACCTAAAATATTTCACAAAGGATATTAATTTCATACTCAATTCTGAGGGACAGTGTGACAGCAGCATTAGCCTTTCAGTAAATATTCAATGGCCAGTGGTCACCTTTTCAATAATTGCCATGAAATTTCTTGATGTGTTTGTGACCAGTCTTCACTAGAGGAGCTACTATAAGCTCCCAGATGTTGTTCAAAGAGGTGTGTTGTTCTTACCTGTAAAAATCCCGTTTGAGAAAAGTTAATAGAATCTTGGTTATCATTAAGTACTTTTAAAGTTTGTATGAAATGGATTTTGTCACATGTACTTAAGAAAATGCTTAAATGTTTAGTTCAGGGGTGTCCAAAGTCAGTCCTCAAGGGCCGGTGTCCTGCAGATCTTCAGATGTGTCCGTCCGTCTTCACACCCTGATACAAGTGTCTGTATCATTAACAGACATGTGCTGACCTTGATGACAAGATGATGATGGCCATTAATTAAGAGCAGGTGTGTTAAAGCAGGGAAACATGCAGGTACACCTGGCCCTCGAGGACCGATTTTGGACACCCCTGGTCTAGTTGTTACTTTTTATGCCTTATTTAACTGGATGTAGTTGGTCTTCTCCTGATGTCATAATGTAAATGCATATAACTTGAAAATTATTAAATCTAATAAACATTAAACAGGAGTAGGAAAATGTGCATAGAAAAAAACAAAAGATCAGAATCTTTCACTTTCATATTAGTTGTACCTGCAGCTCCATTATTACAGCTTCCTCTGTAGTTCACTCCTCTTCTTCTAGTTTGGAATTCTTAAGACTAATAAGATCTTTCTTCCTTTCATGGAATAGAATCTGATGAAGCAATCCAGCCCCCCATCACTGACCCTCCCACTGGGTCACTGGACCTCAGGGAGCTGCTATCAGAGATCAGACATCTGAGGGTGCAGCTGGAGAGGAGCATCCAGACAAACATGGCTCTGCGGCAGAAACTGGAGGAGCAGCTGCTCAGAGGACCTAACCGCTCCGAAACCATCAACATCAACTACCTGCTGTCCTCTCCTGGTAAGTAAGAGACAATAGTAAATTGAATGCCCTTTGGTAAACGTAGGCAGGTGTGTAATCACACAGAGGAACTTGACCGTTTTTTTTTTTTTTTTTAAACCCTAAATCTGTCCTAGATGAAAGGGGCCTGTCACCGGGTCGTGAAGGTTGTGATCCTCAGCGTCATTCCTTCCAGATCCACAATGAAGACACTGGTGTCCTGCATGGTGAGGCGTTCCACACAGTTGGAAGCATCCTTACTTGAGGTGTTTATGAGAAATGGAGGTTATTTGATTTGTCCGCTTTAAAACATCTGCGCATGCGTGAATCTTCTCAGATGTAAAACATTACGGTCATTCAGAGGTGGATGGTGGCTCAGTCAGCAGCAGCTCTGGTGACAGCGTCTCTGGCGCCCCCTTTCGGCTCGTGCCCGGTCACCGCATGTGGGCCAGTCGCAATGGACGCCACATTTTGGGTTTGATTGAAGACTACAACGCTCTCCGTAAGCAAATCTCAGAGGGCCGTAAGCTGTCGCGCAGCATGGACGCACAGCTACAGGAGTATCTGTACACGCTCAGGCAAGGCCCTGACAACAAGGTACTGGCAAGACTATCATGTTGAAAGTTAGTCCATCATTCAGTGATGAGAGTTAATCTCATTGTGTGTACACTTTTGTAGTTAATTGAACAGCAGCATCTGAAGAGCTTATCCAGCAGCACAAACACCATGCAGCAAGTGTTGGACGAGGCTGGCCGTCTGCTTAAGCTGCTGTGGAGAGTCACTCTGCCAGCTGGTGGCGCAGCAGGGGAAAGCAGCAACAACCAGCAGGTAGAGATAAATACACATACAGTAAGTACACTATCTAATTATCTGTGGACCTAACCCTCGTCTGTGATTTCCTTAAATCAGGATGAGCTGTTGAAAAATGAGATAGCCAGACTGAGGAACAGACTGTCACAGCAGGAGAGGATGCTGAGCGGAGCCGTTAAACGTCTCCGCACCACCAACCAGCTCAAAGAAGGAATGGAGAGGGTCATCATTGATCAGTGTAAGAATCAGCTTCTTTTACTGAGTTTGCTCTCCTTAGAGAAGCTATTTAAGTCATCAAATTATAATTGATAAATTATTTATATATTTGCATTGACTTATTTTTTTATGGATGATGTAGGTCAGGCTAAATCGATTTTGCTTTGATATTTTCCTGCAACAATATCCATATAAAACTTGTCCCCTCCCCCCAGTGTCTCTGACCCACGGCGTATTAAAGAAAGCAAGGGGAAATTTAGAGGTGAGTGCACCCTGAAATAACTAGTACGATGTCACACTAATGTCCACCCTGGTAAACTTACCTTCCGTGCATTGCTCTTGTTTTTCCCCCTCTCATTCTCTCTGTGTAACGGTAGACAAATTACTGTAACTTCTTTGGCCTCAAAGGTCTGTCTGGAGGACCAGGCGAAGGTTAGTGTGGTTGAGTCACAGGCTGTTAAAGTGGTATAATGCATGGGTTTCATGAGCTCCTGCATGAAGTGATTACCAGAATATTACCATCTCCAGATGCTTTTTTTTTTTTTTTTCCCTTTGGGAGGGATTCATTAAGCAAAATAGATCTATTGGAAACGGTTTGAAGTGTCAAAATGTATTTCTGGTTTGTGATGCATGAGTTTTAGCTACTGAAGACAACTTAAAAGGAACAATTTGACATTTGGGAAATGTGCATTCTTGCAAGTTCCACCGATATGAAGCTCAGAAGATGGCTCAACAGAAACTGAAACCGCTGACCCTGCCCATTCAAAAGACTGGCACCTTTTTCCTCTTACTTCTCCAGTAAAAATAACACTTGACTGTTATGCTTTGAAGGGAGTTTAAGTAGCTTTTCCAACACCATCATGGTGCCCCCAAAGCACTTCACATTGGCCTCTCATTCACCCATTCACACACCAGTGGGCAGCTGCCAGGCCCACTGGGGGCAAGTTAGGGTTCAGTGTCTTGCCCAAGGACACTTTGACATGTGGACAGTTGGAGCCAGGATCGAACCGCCAACTTTACAGTGACTGGACGATCCACTCCACGAACTGGGCTACAGCCACCCTGTCTGAGATTTATTTTCTCAGATTCACCTTCTCATTTTTTTTTTTCTACTCCGAGGCTGCCATGATGTCCTCTGCAGATCTGTGAGCTAGTTTCATTGTTGTGTGACACGGTGCCATAAATAGATGCACAGCTGTTGCAAGAGATGAGGGCAGGAGTCCCAATTTACTTTTAGTGGTCTTTGTAGATCGGGATGGGGTGACTGGCAAGAACTAGGCAAACACTTCCTAAAAGCAATATCTTTCCTTGAATGTTTTAACATTAAAATTAAATCATTGGTGTCGCTCTGTAAAGGTGCCTGTAGGCAGAACATGGACCATTGATTCAAATCAGAGCATCTGACCCTGTTTTCAGTGTTTTTACTGGGCTAAAACGAGTCAAAATTTTTTACTCCAGCCATTGGATTAGATTGCATATTGATCAAAATGTCAAACTATTCTTTTAATTAACAGGATTCCAGATGCATGTGTCTGGATACCAGTTTGTCAGTATTTTTAAACTTTGTCACATGAGCTTGCTTTTCATCCTGCATGTGTGTGCCTGAAGCTATGCATGCTTCATGCATTGTGTCATCGCATCCACTTGTCTTTTTCAGGAAGTCCCAGTCAATGGCCAGTAGTGGACGCCGAAGACACTCAGCCCGAGCAGACAAGCTTCCCCGTTTCTGGAGCGACTGCAGAAGAACACTCGGACTTCTCAGAAGATTGTAAAAGCGATGCCTCTTTGCACAGCAGCTACTAAATCTGCTTTTGATAATGTAGCTCCTTTATGCTGAACAGACATTATCTTGCCTTTCCGTCCTGCTGTTAAACTACCTTTTCCCCAGAAATGGAAGCCTTTACCTTTTTAATTGCACATGCCCTGCCTTTAATTTGATTTACTTTAGGTACTAAAGATGTAAGACTTCTAAAAGACATGTCTTTGTACATAATCCCGATGCTTAAAATATTTTTCCTTTGTTCTTTTTATATTATGCATATATGAAAATGTATTTTATTACTGACTAGTTTTTACATATTGATTTTATGTATAGGATGTTTGAGGAATTAGGTGCAAATGTAGTAAAAAACATCAATGTAAAACCAGCTTGGTTGCAGCAGTTTTCTTTGAACATAAGACTGAAGTGAAATGAGTTCTATTGTGGTACAAAAGTCCCTTTATTATTATAAGCATTTTTCTTTTAAACTGTAAATCTTGGCAGCAACGTCGGAGCATGGATACAGAACAACAATGCAAAAATAGCTCAAGATTCAGTGAAAATGAGTAATAACAGCTTTACAGGTTACATTTTACTACATTTAGTTATACAGAGACACTAGTTAAGTAGCACTTGAAACAAGTCTGGTCATTGTGACCTATAAAACTAGGCCTGGGAAAGATGGACCATAGTCAGCGGCTGATGTTTGGTAGCACCAAGATCTCTACCGACTCACAGCTCTTCATCATACTGGAGATACTGGGAAAGACTTTGTGGACCTTCTAAAGCCAATGCTTCTTTTGTGTTCATGTAAATTCAGTTGTAACAGATTTGGCAAAAACATTGGCACCAAAATTTTGTCTCTGAATTTTACTACTTGAACTGTTTTTGTGAGGTAATAAAACCCACATCTATCTCTGCACAAGTCGGAGGAAGGCCTGAACAAGCTGGATGACTGGCTCTTGGCCTTCTTGGCTTGCCTTGGAGCTGGACAGGGGGGCCTTGGACTGGGCAGAGGGGAGGATGCCGCTGGCTGGAGAGGATGGAGAGCCTCTCCGGAAGTGGCGGGAAAGACTGGACAGCAGAGTGCTCTGGAGGTGGAAATGAGATGAGCTGCTGTTTAAATACCCATTTAAAAATCAATTTCAGGAAAACCACTAGTACTTTTCTGAAGCATCTAAACATTTGGTGGACTGGAAGAAACAGCAACTAAGCAAGTTGTAAATCTCACCAGTTCAGAACTGAGCTCTTGTTTAAGCCTCTGCTTGTCTCGAGGGAGGATGGAGGGATCTTTGAGACACCGAACAGCCTGAGAGATGAGCACGTAGAAACAATTCTCCATGGTGAACATTAGCAACGACCTGAATGAGGGGAAAAAAACAAAACAATTGTTTTAAGACTGGTATTGATTTTCTCAAAGGTTTTTATTCCAGTATCATTGTGAAAGTTAATTTCATTTTTGATGGGGCCTTAAATGACAGGTTCTACTAAGGCAAGTTGGGAGAAGGGCTGGCATCTCCCAGTCAGGATGACAGTGGTTCAACCTCTGGCTTTCATAGTTAACATGTTGAGGTACCATTAGATGATGAAACTGAACCCCACATTGCTTTCAATGTGTTCATAGGTGAGCATAATGCAGAACTGTATGAAACTGAGTACTACTTGTAGTGTAAAAGACTTTTCTAGTCTCAGGTAACAGAGATTTACTTACTTCAGAGCTTGGATCTCCTCTGATGAAGCCAGTGAAGCTATGCTCAGGGAGACCGGTTCTTTCTTCTTCTCCATCTGTAATAAATGCCACAAAAATCTGATCTACTGTGCGCTCACTGTAGCTCAAACTGTAAGAATCAAGTAGTAAGAAGAAAAACATGAATAATTATTAGTGAATATGATTTAAGGTGTACCTCACTCAGCATGCTCAGGGCCACGTTGATGGTGGCCAACAGGGTCCCAAATGAAGGAGCCACATCAGGGTCAAACGCTGGAGTGGTGAAGCTGAGTACAAACAGTGTCCTGTACTCGGCCAGGTCCATACACTAACACACAAGACAAAGGTGCAGTCAACATTTCATGCTCTTTTTGTCCCTCTGCATTTGCATAAATAACGTGAAAAATCAAAACAAGAAGGAAAGATTTGAGCAGCCTGACCTGGTCCAGGAGTATCTGGCAGCAGTCTGGAGTGAAGTGCTGCAGAGTTGCCAGGGTTTTGCTGAGGATCTTTAGCAGGCTGCACTGCACCGCCAGCAAGGCCTTCTGCTCCGCCTCCTCCCTGTCCTGCTCCTCCACCTGCTGCCTCTTTACTGAGGGTCTGGGAGGCCCGCTGTGTCCTGGGGAGAGGACCGGGGGGCAATGCCTCCCCATTCTTGGCCTGATGAAATTTCAAAATCAACATTTAAAAAGTTGTTTTTTTTTTTGTTTTTTTGTACATGTGAAAATCACAGTGGTTTTGATAAGGGGAAAAAGAAAAGTTGGTGCATCATTACATTTACCATCAAGAAAGTAAAACACGTGAAATTTTCAGACCTGGAGGTAGTGATGGAGCATCTTTTTGCTGTGGAGCAGATACGTGCAGGTCTGGCACAGATAACACAAGTTTACCTGTAGAGAGAAGATGAATAGTGAAGACATTAATCCTGTACTCCAGCTCTGGTCTGTTGATGCTGTGATTTCCCTGGAACTTACCTGTATGTCTCTAAGAAGTAAGGGTAGGTGAAACTGCCACTCCTTGCAGAAGCTCGAGAGCTGCAGTAGGAATCCAACTGTGTGGTCTGCCTCGTCCAAACAGGCCAGGCTTTGCACAGTGCGCACTGCGTTCAAACACTGAGCAGATAGGAAACAACTGTTTGATCAAAATTCTTTGAAACTGATCACTACTGTTTTGATTGAGCTAAAACCCGATGTGGTGTGAAGACTGTCATTTCATGTTGGAAAGCATGTTTGAAACCACATAACAGAAAAGAAAGACAATACTAGCAGCCAACTTCCTATGAGTCAGACTGCTTTAAGGACAACCTTTTTTTCCCTCCTCTATTAATGCAGTTCGACACTTCACATTATTGGAGTCACACCTGTAATATGCGTTCTTGATGTACTCCCACGAAGTCCAGGGCTTCGTTGATAAAGTTGTAGCGCAGAGTCTTGAGAAGACTCTCCATTAAAGACAAGCAGAGGCGGTACACACCGGGCCAACAGGCAGAATCCTGGGACTTCCGTGAGAAGCTCTTAACATAGACATGAAAACATTTTATCATTATGACGTATTAGTACCTTGTACTTAATTTTTAAAAAGAAAATGCTGCAATGTGATTTATTTTACCTGTGATGAACCATTTGGTGAGACCTCGTACACACTCAGAAGAGGGAGGCAGATAGTCTGGAATAACTCCTGCTCCAGCAACAGCTGCTGCCCCCTGGGGGAAAAATGAAGATCCACTCAACATTCGACATAAAATAAAGCACAAAACTTAAAATTTAAATAAAATTTAAAAAAGCCTTCCGTTGTTGTTTTTACCTGAGGTGTCCGAGGCCAGCGTGAGCAGCAGGTGAAGTGCAGCCTCTGTGAAATACAGGTTGTGTTTGGAGCGCAGGCTGAGCTCTACAGCGCTTAGCACCGAGGGCAGGACCGGCACCTTCCTCATCACTGAGACCCAGTGCTCACCGTCCTCATCGGTGCGACACAGCTCTTTCGCTAAGTGGAGTGCGAGTACACACACCTAATAGAAAAGAGGACGGAGGGGGGAGTGAAGAAAGGTAGTTTGAAATTAAAATCAATAACAATGCAGCTTCCACTACTGTCTCTCATAACTCCATTGTACGGGTCATCAACTTTATTCCTCTGTAGATTGCCACAACCGTGCACATCTCACTTGTTAAAAATCAGCAGCAACACTCTTTAGGTGCGCTTCCACAAGCAGAGGTTCTGGGGTAAAACTAGGAGGCTGGAATTTTAACAGAGCCAACTTCCTCCTCTGTCCTACCACTGAAACCACCTGGTGCTGCCAGCGCATCACTTCCGCTGTGTGTCAACCGGCAATAAAGAAAAGCACATCACCGTGCAAGACACTCGCCAAAGACAGGCTTCCAAAAATGAGAAAGTCTCAAAAACTAAATATTCTGTTTGTTCACTTCTTGCCTTACCCCATCTCTCTGGTCCTTCTGTGGACCTCGAGGAGAGTCCGTCTCCATGCTGTCTTCATCTTCCACCGTTTCTCCTCCCTGACTCATGTGACGAGTGCTGTCAATGAGGGCCAGTGCCTCGTCTTTAACTGTCTCACACACGCACGACAGCAGCTGGGGTAACTGGGAAATATCTCCACCTGGTTGCAAAATCAAGGAGAAAAATTAAATTAACAAATAAAAAGCTGTATCGCTGAAGTTTTGAATCAAACATTAACATATGCGTGCACGCACACACACTTCTTACCGTTGAGTCCCTGAATCTGCAACACAGAAATGAGTGCCGAGAAGATTTTGGCTTTGGTTCTCTCGATCATCTGCTGGTCAGCTTGCAAGACGCTCTCCAGTATCAGGGAGAGGGGAGACAGGATGTCGGGAGCTGCTGCTACCACACTAAAGACAGAGCAGGAACAGAGTTTATACAAGAAAAGCCATTTAGGATAATGCATCTATGTACGCATATTAGAGTACATACCTTCTCCACTGCTTGAGGAGGATAAGTAGTAACGTGGCCATCATGGAACCGAGACGAAGACACGGCACAGACGTGGGTGTGGTCAGCTAAGAGACAGGGGTTAAAATTATACAAGTATAGAATTAAAAGTAAAGGCATCAAGAAAAGAAAATTACAGGGATGTGTTTAAGGACTTACAGCAGCTTTAGCTCCATCCAGGACGTCCATGAAAGAGCTTCAGCTTTGTGGAGTCCTCTGTCAGGTGCATCACATCAGCCTAAAAACATGAAATATGTCAAAGGAAAATGTTTCTCTTGAAGCTTTGGTCAAGAAAAAATAAAAGTATTTCACAAGCCAAATAAAAAGGAACACTGATATTTTGGGAAACGTTTATTCATTTCTTTCCTTGATTTAAATGAAGATATCAATTCCCAACCTTACAGCCTGCATGCCATCTTGGCATGACAGCAAATCACCTGACCTGGGCCTGTTTAAGATAACCTGGGCAGCACCTGAACTGGGAGAACTCGCACAGCTCTCTGCAAATTCATATTTCCCAAAACGTCAAACTGTTCCTCTCAAGAAGGCTTGAGAGTATTAAAACCGCAACGGAGTTCACTATAACAACGTACGTGGCTGGTGGAGAGAATCAGCAGCATACGCCAAGCAGAGATTAGCATTTGTGTTTCAGTTAAGTAACAGATGCCTTCTTCCTCCATCTCTGCTACATGGCACACCAGTGACTTGACATACTGGGACCAGTACTCGTAACGTCGTGCATTTGAGAACTTTTGAAGTCCATCTTTTAGAGACTGCTCCAAGGAACCACTGAAACCACACAAAGGCAACATCGATTACACGACTGGAATTGTCATTTGTGAATTCCAGCAACAACTCCAGAAACAGTTTTATTGTGGGTATAGAGATTCTGGATTCATGATCTACCTGACAACATAGTAGATCTCCAGGCCAATGATTTTCATAACAAATGCACAGGTCTCTAGCACGCACGGCTGCAGACAAATTATAAGTCTTTAAGTCAACAGATCCACTGACATTCATTTACTCAAGCAGCCTGTTCAGCAAATATAAAAAAAAAAGTACAGTACCTCTGTGGTGTCTGAGGGCGGAGTGAGGGTTCCAAAAAGAGGTGTTCGTCAAATTCTCCCAGAATCTCTCTCTGCATTGAGAAAAAAGGTAACAATATCCCATGTAGTTTCTCCCACAATTTTTTTTTTTCCTGTCCAATGTAAGATATTTCATATGTAAAGTTTCCCCCATAAAAATGTGCTCACTTGGTCCGCAACACCGAGATGGCACTATCTCTGCGATCCTGCCAGAGGGCTAGGAGGAAGGCCAGCGCTGCTCGGTGGAGCAGAGGGGGACACCAATATTTCCCCTGCTGTTTGGAGTCAATCAGGTCCAACACCACATGAAGGCAGCTCCACTCGCCAAGCAAAAACTCCTTCAGGTGAAACATATGTATTTGGTCCAGATGCAACGCTACCAAAAGCAAAAAACAAATAAATATTCTGTATTTCGTACCTTCGAACCCTCGCTTCCATCTTTCACCTCCAGATTGAGAAAGAGCTCAATCAGGCCGGGCTGGGTTTCCACAGCGACAGTGAGAAACTCTAAGATCATGACCTTGATCCTCATGTCTTCGGTCTTGCTCTGCAGTCGCGTGAGGAACGCATCCCTGATAGCTGCTGCGTCGCTACCAAGGCAAGCGTAGACTGACATGGGAGCCACCTACAGACAGTCGCACAAACCAGTCAGAGGCACACAGAACCAATCAAATGCATAACATAATGTGACTGGACAAATTAAGTCTTACTGTGGCGAGCCTTTTGAGCAGCTGGATGGCAAGGCGAGGAAGTGCTGGATCATGTTTGTGGTAAATATATTTGGCTAGGACAACTATTAAATTATTTCCATGACCGCCGTGCTGTGTCAGTGCCTGCTCCAGGGGGGACACGGCATCAGATGGTGGTTTCAGGCGGATCACGTTGTTTGTGACAGAAAAGGCCAGCTTGACGGTCTGGATCAGGATCTGACCTGGACCCTCAGAGCCACAACTAGACAGGATTCAGAAGAAGAAAAACAGGACGAATGATTACTGAATATACCAACAATGGCGACACAAATCACAAAACGACGAGGCATTGAAAGAAAAGTAGACTGATAAGTGATAATGTCACTATTTCCACCTGCTGGGCTGTGCAGCCAGGACCACGTCGATCGTGTCCACGCCGACTCCCATGATGTTGACAACAGCCTGTCCAGCTTCTGTGTTTGCCAGACTGTAGATGCAGAGAGACTGCAGGGTGGGAGTGCTACAACAAGGAGGAATGGAGTAAATAAACAGCTTTGGAAAGAGAAAACTGATGTCTTAAATTTTGACCTTTATTTAACCAATCTTTTTTGCGACTGGTGATTGGTAAAGAAAATTTTGTGGGTCACAAAAGGTAATATCCATACCTGCCCTGGTCCTCTTCCTTCTGGGCTCAGATTAAGAATTGCGTGAATCAGCTCCAATATGAGACAACCTGTATTGACATAGAAGCAAGCTTTTACTCAGTTTCAAGTTTTATTTATTTTTAAACCCACTTTAAGAGAGAAATGGAGGCAAAGCACTGTTACCTATTCTTTCTCTGACTCCGTAGGTATTGTAACGCCATTTATGGTACGTGGGCAGCATCTCCTTCAACACCAGCAGCACACAGGGAATCAGGCCTTTGTTCTGAGTGCTTCCAAGCTGACCCTGAAGTAATAAACAGACATGATGCACGTTGCAGTAGCACAACAACCACACCAAATTCTACACATTTAGAATCTGTCGATACCTTAACTAGGGTTGTAATCAGACGAAGAAAAGCAATCGTCACAGCGTACTCCCCCCTTGGCTGCTCAATCTGGACCAGTAGGTTGCCATAGTTACCTGCCTTCATCCCCTCAGCACTACAAAAAAAACAGGACAATTTTTATTTTTTTAACCCATGCCTCTCAAAAAAATCTGATATTTCCCAAGCAAATGTAATATTAGGCAGCACACAGTTTAAGGCTAATTTACCTGACACACTGAGCCATGTTGGTCAAAGGGCTGGAGGCAAAGGGGAGGAAGCCAGTGTGATGCAGACTGGACCACACCTGAGAGTAGAGGAAGAAATTAAGAAGAAAAGAAGAATTGTGTGAAGATCTAAAACCCTAATTTTCTCTCTTGTTCACCCTCGTACCCACCTTTGCTGGCATCCTTGCAGCCAGTACAGAGAGACAGTTCACACAGGATGCAATCACATCCACTGGGGGGTTGATGACCGACGTTAACCTGACACAGAGGACAGATCCACTTTACAATGGAACCAGAACATATCTAATAGAATTTTGTGTGTCTCTAAAGTGAGAATGCAACAATTAGAATGGACTGATGACCGACGTTAAATACAGATCCACTTTACAAATGGAACCAGAACATATCTAATAGAATTTTGTGTGTCTCTAAAGTGAGATTACCTCTGCAGCAACATGTAAATGCGTGACGTCAACGGTAGCAGACAATCAGACACAGTCCAGTCTGTGTTTATTATCTTATGGACCAGATCCAGGATGGGTTTTACACGAGCACAATGAGCGATAACATCTAGAAGAACAGACACAAGCACACAAACACACAAAAGTACAAATTATTTTTACTGAATCACTGTGTTTTTGTTATCAACACTGATGTTTTATGGTCTCTTCAGGTGTACTGGGCACTTTTATGTGACACACCTGGTTGCACCCCATTCTTGGAGAAAGATTAAAGTCTCTCCTACAGAAGCTATTATCCTTTATATCACTTCTGCTCAACTAAGACATCTGTTTTATCTAAGATATCTGCTTCACAGCAGTTTATTTTAAACCCACGACACACTGATATGTCATGGCAAAAACAAATTTTTTTAAAAAAAAGTGTGCACCTGTGGTTGAAACTACGTGGAGCAGCATCTCCACCTCACATGTGAAGAGAGTCCAGGAGCTGTAAGAGTAGTCCCAGCGCACCATGCAGCCCTGCTCACCTGCAATCATCACCTGGCCCAGAACTCCCTGTGGCATCCACAGGTTAGTCTGGCCAGCACCTAACATTTATAAAAGAATACATTTACACAAAGCACAACCAACCATCGGGAAAAAAAAGTGAAATGTGTTACATTCAAGTATGAGAAAATATTAATTAAAATTTGATAAGGCCTTTAGGAAATCTTACTTGCATTAATGCTGTATATGTACCGAGAAAATAAAATAATATACTGACCTAAAGGGTAGAGGAGTTTCGGAGTTTGTCTCCTCCAGAGTGTCTCATCATCATTAGAGATGACATCACGTTGGGTTTATGTTTGTAAACTTGTGTGTAAAAGGACATCTTATCCAGGAAGTTATAAATCTGACACAGGAGGAAAAATTATAAAAAGCAGGAAAAGCAAGAGCAAGAAAATATACATTTTAAAAGCATTTACACAAGTAAAAGAGACTGGTTGGATTTTATATCTGCACACATGCAATTTACCTTTTTTACAGTTGACTTGTTTGACACAAGTGCAGTTAGAAGCTGCAGTAGAGGTCCTATTTTATGAGGAAACATCCCAACTGCACTGTCTAGAACCATCCCCATTCCCATGTTTGGCTTCTGGATTACATTTTTGACAAAAAAAGAAAAAAAAAAACAGATAAGGCTTTCAACATTTTTAATATGGATTTTATTTCTAAAAACATCATCTTTTGTGTTTTTTTTCACCATTTCCCAAAAGACTTCAGCCAAACTGGGAGCAGACAGGACCTCGCAGGCAGCATCAACCAGGTGGGAACCCTGCGTCGCCACACCATCACTCTGTAAAATCCAATTACAAGAAGACGAGTTACCAACACAGGTTAAGAGGATAAATATATAAGGTCTAAACAGGTGAAGTAGGGCTGTACCTGCAGGCTTTCTTCTTCAAAGGAAGTAAGCACAAATGAAAGGAGGCCATAGACGCACATCTTTGCTGTGCTTGCTGTACACTGGAAATACAAAGACGCATGCTCGTCATTACAAGATGATATCAAATACAAGATGGCATATCAAAGATGAATAAATGATTTTTTTTTTTTTTACTTTTACCTATTAATTTAACAATCATGTTTTGTTTTTTTTTTGGACTCTAAATTAAACTTTGTCAGAATGACACATATTTCCCAATAAAAAGTGCTGCATGGAAGAGTTGATGGAATGGTTGTCTATAACACTACAATAAACTTTTCTTCCCTTAACAAAGTTAACTGCTGTAAAGTTATCTAAATAATACTATTTTTTACATTACATCCGACCCAACTGAGCACTGATATTTTCTTACATTGTTCCCTGAGACTCCGAGGCCTTTCAGCATGGTTGAAAGGTACTTGAACACCTCCAGCTGCAGGGCTGTGTTGCCGATCCTCCTGATCACAGGGTTGGACTCATCTGGTCTCAGTGTGTGTCTCAGCAGGACCCAGGCCAACAGCACAGGTCCATGATGAGGGATGTCACCAAACGTCAGGAGGAGCTGATCCATCTCCTAGAGCAGAGAAAAAAGATGCACTTCAGAAGTGACAAAGATTTATTATAAAATCCTGATTCATCACCCTCATTGTTCTACAAGAAAACCAAGTTCTTTCAGAGACAACTGAGTGTGTCGTTTGACCAACTGAAACTCTCGACAGCATGTAGTTTTCAAACAGTGATTTATTTTATGGATATAAATCAATAATGGTTATGTCTGATGTACTTAAAAACATCAAGTCAAACCTTAATGATGTCATTCGCACCAGAGAACTGGTGCTGTTCTGTACAATCCTCAAGAGCACACTTGTGTAGGAAGTCTATATCCATTCCTTCGACCAGGATGAGAGAGCTTAAATAACTGGAGGCCAGAGAAACAAAATACAGACTGTTAAAAACTAGTATATATCTTCTGAATATACTAGAATTGTATTACATAGAGAATTAAACATTTCTAAGCTGCATATTTTCCATAAACACCTTAGATAAGCAATGTAAGAGAAACACAAACATCCTCAAATTGCCAAACTAAAACTGTTTGATCAAATGAATCAAAACCAAATAAGTAATTCATGCATGGTACACATACACAGTCTCTAGAAAGCACATACCCAATGCGGTCGACCAGCGCATCCATGCTCTTGTCTACTAGATGTCTGTTGGTCTGCCGTAAACCAAAGCCTTGTTCTTTGAACATTTTGGTAAAGCTCAGGAGGTCTGATGGGCTCATCTCAAAGTATGCATAATAGAGAAAGATGATCTCTAGCAGCAGAGACTGTTCTCTCAGACACTGAAGGAACCATCGCGATACTCGTCTTTCTGTCTGCGGATGAACAAAAAACAACAACAAACTGTTGGTCAAACAGAAAAATGAGACTTAAACCCAATAAATTACAAAGAAAAACAAACAGTCAAATCAAAATGAATTAAATGCATGTTTTCACCATGAGGTTTCCATGAGTTTCCCATGTTGGTGCTTCTGCCTTGAAGAGATTCTCAAACTGTGACTGATAGCTGCTCACCAAGTCTTTCTCCAGCTTATTGACACAGTTGCTGTATTCAGCCTTCACAAAAAAACAAACACATCTGATATTATTTAAAAGATCCAATCAAATCATTTTAAACAGGAAATGCACATTTTTATAATCAAAGTTATGTGAAATCATCACAAATATAGGTGGCTTCCCACCCGATAGGGATGTCGCTCATCCTGAAAGTATGTCAGCAGGAGGAGGACACATCTGAGCAGGCACATGCGCTCCTCATAGTAATAGTCAGCTATCTGTGAAAGCAAATGCATAGACAGTCATATTAACTGAGTGAAAAATGGGAGGAACAACAACCGGTTCACAAATAAGTAAATAGGATGTAGATCTGTGTATTCACCTTTAGCAGCAAAGCCTGACTCTGCCGTTCATCCTTGAGAACAACCTGTGAAGAAGATTTTATTTAACTATCATCTTCTTCTTTTTAAATTATCTTTGCATTTTTGTTTCTCATACCCAACAGTGAACTAAAACATGAGTGTGAGAAGAGACACCTTTAATGAGTCACGGGTCCCTCTGTAATCCTCCTGTAGATAGCACTGTAAAAGCTGCACACTCTGCTGCTCGTCAAGACTCTGCAAAATGACAAAAGATCATTATGAATCCATTATGAAATGGACAATTACATGAAAGCTGACCATCTGCAATGTTACACTGATCAGACAGAACTCTTACCAATAATTTACTGATCCTCAGACCAAAGTCCTTCAGTGACTGTGGAACCACTTTGTTATCCTTCACTTTCCCAGCAGAAGATTCACTGCAAGAAGTGATGCTGACAATCATGAATTCAGTTATGAATACTTACTTAACTGATTAAAATACCTAGTTGGATCTACTATACCTGGGTTGTTTATAGTAACTTAATCCTTGATGCAGTCTGTCCCAGTGTTGGTCAAGCTCTGCCTCTATCTGAGCCTGCAAACATCACAAACAGGAAAATGTTCCCTCTTGCTCTAGTAATTACAATACTTCATAAGTAATAACTGACAAATCAATTTGCTCAGTTTTTAGATTTGGGGGTTTATATACATCTAGCATATATAAAGGACATAACGAGCAGTAAGAAGACATACCGGCTCTCTCAGTGCAGACCTCCCCAGGAGAATAGTCCATAATTCTCGACAGCTCCTGAGTGAAGGAGGGTGGTGCATTTGAGTAAAACAATAATTAGCAATCATTCCTACATACTGCTGTTTTAGAGCACATCAGTACTTGCCTATACACAGGGAGGCACTGTCAAGATTATTTATGCAAAAGAACAAAATGTTCAAATTGTAATTTATTAGACTTGGGTAGCCAATGTGATAATGACCATTTATTCAGTGAATAAAGTTTTTTTTAATACCATATAGATAGACTATTTCAAAATTTCAGAATTAGATACAACATATACCACTGTCATAACAGAGTCATGTAACATCATCATCTTTATTTATGTCTATCCTGAGCATCATGTCAGACACCAACACTATAATTTTTATTTTTCATCAAAATGTGCTTATGAACTGAAGTTGGTCCAGATTTCAACAAGAAGGGTCTGGATACAGACTGTGGAACGTGAAGCTCCTCTGTAGACCAGAAACACATGACCTCCACTCTACGAAGCACCTTGACCTGATTTGTCACCCTAACCATAAGCACTCAAGGGTGGAGGTCAGGCGTTACCAGTCTAGACTACAGCACTACTTTCTCCACAATCACATCCTCTTGAATTCAACTGTCCCCCACATTACCAGATCATCTTCAACAGAATTTAAGAGGTTCACTGGCTGCCAAACAGCCAACATCAACTTCAAGACTACTTCTTATCTTTATGCACTAAATGCACATGAAAAAGCCACACACTAATATTTTGGACAACTTCGGTTGAAGTATAGCATGTAGTTTTTGCCAACCTTCATTACTGATGGATACATTACACTGTAACAGGGTAAATATGGATTATTAGACCATATGACCATTTTTCCATTGACCCTGTGTCCAATTCTTATGTCTCCTAGCAAACCCAAGACACACTCTTAGCGTCATAATACCACACAACTATTTAATCCCAATATCCTGAATTTTCTCCACAAGTGAAATGCTTTTACTTTCACTGTCAAACTGCCACTGATTTTCTTCAATTGGATTTCACTATTTGTTTTAATAATCGCAATCATTCAAAAAATATTTTTGCAACCACATTTCTTTAGAAAAGATCACATTTGGACAATTCTTAAATTAAGTTAATATTTTTTAAGGAATCTTCTAATTTGATTAATTTTTGTGATGCAGACCATGAGCTTGATCCTTCTAAAACTGTGAAGCATCTTTTCCAAATGCGTCTTCTAGCAGTGTTGTTTTATTTTCATAGCACTGACTCACTCTGATCTTTGTTAGGGTTTTTTTTTATTGCCAACCATGACATATAAGCTTTATTTCAGACTCTTAGTCCATACCAGTTAAAAAAAACACACACAATCATTACACCTCGTAAACCCGAAGGGATTAAAACACATACAGATCTATTCCATGGCTTCCAGAAAGTATCTTGTGTCACTTCATATCTGATCAATTAAAACCATTCAAATTAGACTTTTTTAAATGATCATTTTCAGTTATTTGTTATCTAAAATCAGTACATAAAATTCCTCAGCACAGAATGAAATATGAGTACATTACAAGTCACCAACACATCACTTGCACTTGTCCATCTTGGTATCTTAAGTACAACTGAACGCATCATTAAAAGTAACCTGAAGTCTTTTAATTTTTGCTTTACTATAACTACACCAAAGCTGAGCTGCGTAAACTGAAGTACAATATGCTTTAAACATCATCTGTACACATATGACATGTACATAACGGCATAATGGCTTGTACACACACACACACTTTGGACCACTGGCGCTGTATATCTTCATCATCCCTTTGCTCGCAACCCTTAACTCCTGATGCAACATAAAGATGCTTATTATAACTTTGATTACAATGTTCGTGGATGAAAAGTAAACACTATTGTTTGAACGTTACTCCCGTAGCCATTTCTTTTATAAATGTTACATGCCGTTAACCGATTGAGTCATCTTGTTAAACGTTTAACTGTTAACTCTCGTCTTGAGGTTATTTTCAACCAAAGATTATTCCAGGAAAACAAGTATTTTTCCTTTAAAGCGATAAACAACCTACATGCTCAGCTGTGGCGTTAGCTTCTCCGTTATCAACATCAACTAAAGTAACAGTTATTGAAAGTTAATGAATCTAAGTGAGAGGCAATTCATCTCGACTCGAACGAAGAACATTTCATTAAAGGACCAGATTCGTGTCGCTGTTGTTGACATGCGGCGCCGCGTGACAGTAAAAACCATTCAAATGTTCAGCCGTTAGCATTTGCTAAGCTACGCTAGCGTGGTGCTAATAAATTCAAAAGACAAACTGTCAAACCTAGGCGGCTACTAATGTCCTGAATTGATAGATAAACGCGGTGTCAATGAGTATTCAATTACTCACGAATACTTTTACAGAGCACATTAACAGTATCGCTGTAACGGAAAGTTTGCTGTAGATCTCTACCTGACGCTCATCTCTGATTCCGCCATCTTCGCTCCTGCCCTGTGATTGGCCGATGTGAAGACTCGTCACGGGTGTCTTCTTCTGCTTCTTCGTCGTCCGACACCTTTCTTCTGTATTGTTACTTCACTGCCATCTTCTGGAGGAAAATAGTTGGTGGGATTGATGTAAAAACAGCAGTCCCGCTATGTTGGGATATTATTCCCCGACGCTGTTCAAACGCTAAAACGACCGGATCGACCGCGTGATGTGCGTTGAGTCACACAATGTTTCCGCTGGTTTTCAGTTTGAGTCAAACGAAATGTTTGATTTTAGGTTATCAGGGAGACCAATGACTCCTAATCAGAGATGATTTGTTTAACTGGCACTCGGAACTCAGGACAGCAGTTTTTTTTTTAAATTGCATATAAAGTATCGTCGTATTAGATAAATAATAAATACTAAATGGTAAATTATCTAACAGTAATAATACACAGAGTAAAAAAAAAACATTGGCAATGAGATAGTGCGAGTATAACACATTTTTCGACTGGGTTTTAGGGCCACACTGAGAAAAAAAATGTGGACAATGATTTTTTTTTCCATTCCTCACTTAGAGAATAAAGTCGAAATCACCGATATATCATTTGTTAGAATGTATTAAATTCTTCCGCAACGTTGTCGTAAGAGCTGTACCACGTGACCCAGCTGTCAATATGGCCTCTTCTTACAGGGCGTGAGTGGAGAGACAGCTGACAAAGGGAGGAAATATACCCGTGCAAGACGGCAGCGGTCCGTAGCGTAACGCCTTCGTCCAAGATAACACCGCACTTATGTGGTACGTACTCGTGTCTACGTCAGCATGTATCTTATATCCACACCGCACGCTATTTGTGCTCAGGGGTTATGCTAACGCGGCTCAGGCAGCTGTGTTTTTCTGTTAGCTCGATGCCGTCAGGGGTTGCAACATCCTTGGCTCGTGCAGAGACACGATCCTCTGTTTTCCTCTGTATTGACACGGATGTGAGGAGCTACTGGGGTTCTGTTATTCTTTGCGCTGTGTCCGTGTGCTAAAGGCATCTGATCTGGGCCACATGTTCAAACCTCCAACCACCAGATGTACAAAGGTTGCAGCTGACTTCATTTGACTTTATTTCCTCGGGAAGCAGAGAAAGCATGACTTGAACGTGGTAACATATGTAATTTTTCTTATATTCATCAGTATAATGTGTGTATGTCTGTATTTTTGTGATGTCTCTAGACACCCGTAGTGGGAGAAGAATATCTGCCCAATAATGAAAAGTGGTTTAAGGAAGAACTGACAGAAGAGGGCCTTCACTGTTGCAGACCATCTGTTCAGATCAACTCCCTCCCTCCATCCTGCAGCCATGCAAGTCAACCCAGTCTTCGTGGAATCTGCTGTGGTCCTGGCAGTGGTGCTGTGTGTCCACATGGCAGTCTGGAACCAGCACTCTTGGTGCAGCATAGCCCTCTTCATTCAGGCTTTCTATGTGCAGCACAAATGGGATCGTCTGCTGCGGGCAGGTGGCGCTGTGTTTCAGTTCCGTCCCGCGACAAACAGCGGCATCGTTCCAGCCTCCATGGTGATGCCTCTGCTGGGCCTGGTGCTGAGGGAAAAGTGCTCCGCCTCAGGGAACGTCTACTTTGAGCGCTTTTCCATGGTGGTCACCATCACGGGCATGATGTTGGCTCTGTTCCTCTCCCTGATTGCGCTGGGCATCACGCGACCCGTACCGACCAACACCTGTGTGATCGCAGGACTGGCCGGCAGCGCGATCCTCTACACAACGAAGCAGACGCTGACTGTGTCCGAGGTCATCGAGGTCCTAGAGGTACTGTTGATTTTCGTCTATCTCAGCCTGATTGTCCTTTACTTGTTGCCACGCTGCTTCACACCCGGAGAGGCGCTCCTCATCGTCGGCGGGATCAGTTTTATCGTGAACCAGCTCATCAAGCGCTCCCTGAACCTGGCGGAGGTCAAAGGGGATCCAGTAAATTATTTCCTGCCTGTGGTTGTCGTGGGTTCGCTGCTGCTGGGTGTTTTCTTTGCCCTGCTCTTCTGCTTCATGGAGTCTGAGACGTGGGTGTCATCGCTCTTCTTTCACATGATGACGGCCGTTCTGGCTCTTGGGATCCTGATGCCGTGGCTGTCTTTGTTCATCGGCCGGCACCCCATCATGTGGTTGTTGGACTTTGTCACGTTAAATGACAGGAGACTCTGTTTGCTGGGGTACTGGATGTTCCTGGCCGCCGTGGCAACGTGTGTTGTGCTGCATCAGAACTACCAGAGGCAGTCGGGGTGCAAGAAGCACCAGGCCTCGACTGTTGTCAGGAAGTATTTCCACCTGATTGTGGTGGCCACGTACGTTCCAGGGTTGATATACGACAGGCAGCTGCTCCACGTGGCATCTGTTGGCTGCTTGGCAGTTTTCCTCTTC
Source organism: Hirundichthys speculiger (assembly GCA_018398805.1). NCBI lineage: Eukaryota > Metazoa > Chordata > Actinopteri > Beloniformes > Exocoetidae > Hirundichthys > Hirundichthys speculiger. The sequence goes on along the minus strand of JAGFBZ010002015.1, from coordinate 262,497 downwards.
TTGGAGTACGTGCGTTACTTCCGAATCAGGCCACTGGGCCAGCTGCTCAGGCAGCTGCTCACCTTGTTCCTGGACGAGCGAGACTCTGGGCCTCTTATCCTCACCCACATCTACCTGCTGCTGGGCATGTCTTTACCCATTTGGCTGTTTCCTGGACCCTGCGCCCCCAAGGGGATACTCACCGGGGCAGGGGGCCTGGTGCCCTACGCCGGCGTGCTGGCCGTGGGAGTTGGAGACACGGTGGCATCTGTGTTTGGGAGCACCATGGGGGAGATCCGTTGGCCTGGCACAAAGAAAACCTTGGAGGGGACCGCGACGTCTGTGTTTGCTCAGCTTATCGCTGTGGCCATGTTCCTCATCTTTGATGGAAGCATAAACCTGAACTCCACCTACTCGTGGATAGTTGGCTCCATCACTCTGGTAGCCATGCTGGAAGCCTACACGTTCCAGATAGACAACCTCCTGCTCCCTCTCTACCTTTTCATCCTGCTGTTGCTTTGAATAATGGATGGCACAGGCACATGATTTTTTTTTTTTTTTTTTTTTTGTGCTCTATAAGCCCTTTTTTTTTTTTTTAGAGAGGAAGCAAAAATCGCAAATAATGTACAAAAAAGGGAGGTAAAGAAATAGAAACCCTTTAGTAATGAGCAGATATTGGTACTAGAAGGAGCCTGTTTTAGAGCTTACAGTTTAAAGTAACATGGCACAAAATAATCTGCTTTTACTCAACAGCAGTCATAACTATTAAAGTGTGGTATCTTGAAATAGCAAATTCAGTCTCTGTTGCAATCAGAAATTTTAGGGGTGTGATATTCGTATTAAGAAATGCGAGAAAGGGTTGCTGGTGGCGTAGCTTTCTCCATCTTGACCCCGAGGTACTCGACTGCTGGCACCAGAAACTCCTAAATTATGCAACAGGAGATTCAGTTTAGAAAAGTGAAAAATATTTTTAAACACACGCAGAGCTCTGTAGCTTTAAGTGCCACATTTTGATCATCAATTAAGTTTGCATTGCCTTTTAAGACCATAATTGAAAAATTTACCTCTTTCTTTATCAATATTCTCACCAGTACCTTTTCCTCCCTGATGGCAATATGAAAGACTCAATGCTTCAACTATCGGCCTTAAGAAATGTATTTTATATCACTCATGACTTAATATTGTAGAAGCCGTAGATAAAAGCATGGCAGCCCCACTCAACTCTTCTTTTTAAGGGCTGGCGCTCACTATGCTCCTGCATGACACTAATGTTGAATCAAGTACTGTAACATATATGCAAGTATCCTTCACTATATTTCTGTTTCACTCATTTACTTTGCTCTGTACTTCTGTGGTTTGATGGGACCTCTATAAGGTAAACTATTATACACATTTCCTTGTGATACTGAGCCTTTTAACCATTCTTTTTTTTTTTTTTTTAGCTCTGTAGATTGCCTTTGGGCCGAACCAGTGAATACAGGCCCCCTTCATTTTTGTCGAAATGGTCCCAAATGATTTTTTAAATGCTTTATAGAACTGTCCTCAAATGTCATCTGGTTTGATCTCCTCATTTAGAGATGAGGATGCTGCAGTTTATGACCAGAACATTGTTTTCAGCACTGATTTCTGTACATTAATTTGTAAAGGTTTTTCTTGGTGATTTCTTTTTGTTTTTTTAAAATTGTGATGACGGTTTATACGCATGATAGTATGTTGTTTTTGCAATCATCCTTAAATTTTCAAACAGTGTAATCTTGCATGTGTAGTGCATCACAGAAGATAAAACTGAAATGCCTCCTGAGAAAAGGGAGCTGTGTCTGCTTTTACAGCACAAACAGCAACCCTTTGCTTTCTCAGTTTAATTTTATGACTTAGCTGAAGAAGTTTGTATATTGTGGTTTAAAATAACTCAGATAATGAAGTTTACTTGTTTTTCCATTTGAGTTTTATCTTCAAATGAACATACTTGAAAACAGATGCATCCAGTTGTCTGTAAAAAATAAAAGTCTCATCTGGATATAATGTTGATAAAAGGACCTTGAATGATGTGACAATGTTAAAAATGACTTGCTGAAAAAAAAGTGGATATACAGTATCAGCTGTGTGTTGGAGAGTTGACAGGAAAGTGATCTAAAGGTTTAAATGTTCATTTGAGTTAGGTCTTATTTAAGAACAACCCCTAACTGGGAATGCAAATGAGGTTTCGAGGGGAAAAAAAACAAAAAAACTATCGACTACGGATTGTTTTTAATACATAATCAATACCAGTGACAAAATTTTTCTCAAATTCTGAGTGTGTTGGAGAAGCCTGCATTGAACATAAAGAAAAGTCCCACAAGTCACGCTTTTGCAGGCACAGTATGATGCTCAACCAAGCCACTCAGAAAGGAGGAAGCTTCTCAGAAAGGTATTTCAGCTAAAGATCCAGTCTATCAGCAGGTGTACCAGGTTGCGTCACCAGCGGCAGATCAAATGAGAAACACAAGGTATCAGTTATAAGACGGTCAAAAGATCCTGAACCGACATAGATGGTGGAATATCCACAGCATTTTGTTTAGAAGTACTTCAATGTGAAACCTTATAAATCATTTAAACTTTGGAGACAAGACTACTCTCAAATCTACAACTATCGAATCAGAGGCAGGGGAGAGTTTACTAAGAAAATAAACTGATGTGTTCTATCAACTTCCTTTGCTCTGTTTCAGCACTCTGGACAGCGTCACACCTTCACAACCTCATCTATTATTGTCACCTGCTTAGCAGTGACGTTATGTCGCAGTTGGAGAGAAAGTTTGTATTTTTTTGTTCACTTTTTTTCCAGAATTCATCTTTCCTCCTCGTCTCCTTTTATTTCTGTTAGTGGCTTTTTATACCTTTCTCATCCACCACCCCTGAAAGTGTTTAGTTAAATTGTTTATTGTCAGAAAAAAAAAAAAAATCACATAAATCCATCACACTTCCACTTTGAATGAAGAACCCAAACAGCAGAACTAAAAGTAAACAGTAACAATGTCATCTGAAATCATCAGCTTCAACAATTCAGTGATTTTCTTTTTTAATTGATTTATTTTTAAACATTTCCATAAAGGTTTTGACCCCAAACTCCAGACCCCTAAGTCCAATTCCAGACAGTTGGGATGTTGTGAAATTACAAATAACAGAATTTAACTATTTGAAAATCTAAAAAAAGAAAATATTCACAGGAGAACATGGAAAATATGTTGCATGTTGAAAGTGGAGACATTTTCCCTTTTTGTGAAAAATAGCTTATTTTGAATTTGACAGCAAAAACATCTCAAAAAGCTGCGACAGAGGCGTTAAAGGTGGCACCACATCAAAGTAGGTGGTGCCAAAAAGAGATGTGGAGGAACATCTTCTAATAAATTAGGTGAAGTGACAACAGGTCATTGATATGACTGTGCTTTTTGTTTTATTAAAAGAGCCTTTTCAGGAGGCAGAGTCTCTCAGAAGTAAAAATGGGCAGAAGTTCATACATTTGTGAGGAACTGTGCACAAATTATGAAACAGTTTAAGAATAATGTTTCTCAGAATAACATTTTCAAGACTGAATACCTCATCTACAGTATTTAATATCAAAATATTCAGAGAAGCTGAAGAAGTCTTACATAGCTGAAAATACAGTAATTACTGAATGTCCCTGACCTTCAGGACCACAGGCAGCACTGCATTATGACAAGTATGATTCTGTCATGGAAATCATTGTATTGGTTCAAGAAAATATCTGGAAATCACAGTATAAGAGCAGCTCATCAACCACAAATACAGGTGAAAGCTCTTTAAAGCAAAGAAGAGACCAGGATCCAGATACAGTGCTTTCTTCTCTGAGCCAAAGTTCACTTAAAATTGACTGAGGCAAAGTGGAAAACTGTTCTGTGGTCAGACAAAAATATGAATCTGTTTTTGGTAACCACTGATACCATGACATTTGGTCCCGTTCCTGTTTAGTTTGAGGGGCTGTGACCCATAATGATGGAGAACCAATGTACTGGTCTACATATAGACCAGAGGAACTACTATGTTTGATTTAAAAAAATAAAAATATAGAGCTCATTTTCTTCATTAAAAACTGTTCATACACGTTGGTTCCTCTTCGTGAAACCAAGGATGCTGTGCAGCACTAAAACATATCCTTCATTTAGTGTAGAGAGGTGGGAAAGGAAGCTCCTCCGTGGGTTGTAGCCTTTAAAAACCAAAGAAATGGAAATATGACAGATGGGTAACAAAGAATTTAGAACCATACAAATAAAATGCATTAACCACACTAAATCACTTTGTGGACATGTATTGTCTATAAACAGATTGATAATGTGATGTTAAAAGCAATAACACTGAAGCTTTTGCTGCATCTTTCCACAATTATTTCAGGCTACCAGGTTTGATTTCTATTTTCATTGCAGAGTGCTTGCTGAGCATAGTTTATATGGGATGTGTGCGCCTCCAGTCTCACAGAAATACAATTCATTAATCTCCCTATGTGCTGATACTGAGAAGCATCTACCATAAACATCTACAGCCAGTTAAAAAAAAAAAGAAATAAAACACTACAAAGCCACAAAGGTCTCACCAGTTGTCAGGGCTCCAGCGGGTGTCCAGGGCCTCCATGGTGTGGAAGGTGTAAACGTGGCGAGAGTCCTCCGAAGTGTTTTCAGAGCTTCGATGCACCACCTCCCCGTGGATCAGGACCACGCCACCTGAGGACAGAGGAGGGGATGCTCGCTGCTTCAAAACGTATTAATACTGTTGTATGCAGCCAGTTAAACTAAGGATTAATCTTCAAGTTATTCGTATCCTCGTTGTTTAGGAGCCAGCAGCCTGTTTTAACCCAAGAACCAAGACTTCTACACCTCAGATGAAGAAGCAGGATGCCAGGATCCTGCTTCTCTGATGGCACTACAATATTTATTACGCACACATCCCATCTCATCATTAGAAAAAAAAAAGGAGGCTCCAAACATAAATCCAACAAATTACCTTTTTTAACTGGTGCAGGAACAAACTTCTCATCGTCATACGTTTGCTCTCTACCAATAAAGTCTGTCAGTGGAAAGGTGCCTTTTGGGGTGCGCACCATACGGCGAGTGATACCGCCTGGGGGAAAAAAGAAATTATACATAGCTCTTTCACAACATGGGAGAAAAACCTTTAGGTCTTACGCATCAAATATATACACGCACTGTCGGGAACTCACTGTTGTGCGACCCTGGGATAAACCACAGGCAGCCGTTGTTCACAGTGGCGTCCTCCAGGGCGATCCACAGCCCCAGAACTCTGCCCAGAGGCTCCGTGTACAGAAATGTGGCATCTTGGTGGGGCGTCACTGAGAAATAGAAGGTCTTGTCAGACCTATGAAGTAATGCAAAAACACTGATCGAGATAATTTGTTGGAAATGGAGTTGCTGCTACTTGAGAAGTTTCGGTGCAACGTAACACCAAGGTCTCTAATATGATTTCAAATACGTCATAGTGGTGCTTAATAAGGAAGAAACGTGGTAATGGGCATGTTGGTAACATGTGGCCACCAGATAAACTACAGAGGATTATTATTATTACTATTACATCATGATGAATATATTATTTTTCTTTCAATCTTAGAATGGCAAAATTATATTGAACTTTTTTTTCAAGGACTATGTCATTATTGTCTAAGGAATCTCAGTTCAGGGGACAGAAGTTTTGCAGATTTGCAAACTTCTAAACCCTTCTTCTAAAGCCATTCGGATGAGTCCTCTTACCTTCCCCGCCAATTCCAGGTTGCTGAAAAACAAGGAAACGTGATGTTTTATTTAATACACTCGTGCATCAACCAACTGAGCGGTACTTTTCAGACAGGTGACGGCTTTACCTTAAAAATGTACATGCTTTGCAGTATGACGGGATTTTGAAGACCCAGCTTTTTGGCTATGCCCTAGGAGGAAAACAGCTGATTAAAATTAACTTCTTTTTTTTTTTCTTCAAAAGCTGAAACAATTCCCTGAGGTCTGTGATGTGCTTTAGTCACAATACCACAGAGATACAGGAAATATCTCAATTTTCAACCATGTGTGTAAGTTTGTTCATAGCAGCTGGTTTTAGGGGCTGCAGTCACCACCCCACCTCTAAACGGGTCTGCCTCATTTGAGATCAGTGTTGCAGCTTTGTGCAACCAACCTCGGAGGTGCAATAAATGCAGCATGAGGTGAAGTTATTCTATGACTCAGTACTTTATTGTCCAACTCTGTTCATTAATTAACTCACCTGCACTTTGGGTGAATGAGTAACCCTTTTGTACAGAGGCTCATATGCGTGCAGTGCTGAAAGAATAAAAGTGGGATGGCAGTTAGATCATTTTTAGAGAGCCCTTTGTTGAGGCTGTTGAAGAAAAAAAAAAATTTGAATATCTCACCATGTCCAACTTTATTGACCGACTGCTGCTTTGGAACTATGAATTCTCCTGCAAGTCAAGGTATTCGGCTCATTTGACGTTTCACTGCGCTGGCAATGATTGACAGACTAAAACGAATTTTGCAAGAGCTCACCTTTGTCATCAAAAACGCCCTTTTCAAAGAAAAAGCGGATCTTATCTCCACTTGTGATGAAATAATCAGCATTTCCCTGCATGAAAAAAAAGGAAAAGTTCAAAGTGATCAGCTGATCCACCTGCCAGTGGTTAGGTTACAGATGCTGAATGTAGGACTACGCCACTGACACAGGGGTTTAACATTAGTCTGACATCAGGGACACATGGGGTCAAGATAAATAACTGTGACTGGGAGATGGGAACTGACTTTCGGTCGCCTTACCTGCATCTTTGCATGTGGCGGCAAGCGTGTGAAAGAAATATTGTTGAACTGATGAAGCTTTTAAACAGTGTCCTGTGCTGTACTCTTCGTTAAGTCACCTGTGTTTTGAGCTGCTCATCGTGGTAGGTGGAGAAGGTGGTGCGGCAATAATCAGGGACGTCCATCCGGTCCACAATCTCACTCATCCTCTGCCTCAGTTCATCACACTCCTGGGAGGTCAGCAGCCCATCCAGAACTACGTAGCCGTCCTCCTTGTACTGTCAACCCAGAGGGTGGTGTGTTTTAACACTAGATCAGGCAGTACGACTGAGAGACTGAGATATTTTCAGGGTCCTTCTCTTTCATGTCTGGCCTCACTTTTCAACGCAAAAAACAGAAGAGGAATCTCAATCTTAATTAAAACACCAAGAGTTTGCATACTTGATCTAGTCCAACAAAGAGTTTTTTATTTATTTTTACATTTTTGTGCCATGGTTTTGTTGACATTGGATTAAATATTGGCATTTTGTTAAAACACACCTACACAATTTCCTAATACCAGTGATTAGGTTATCAAGATCACTCAAATCAATTTCCTATCACCAGTAACAACAGTGGGAGGAAATCCTCACAACAGAGAAGCCGACAAATAAGAGTGTTTTGTCATTTTTGCCTGATTATCAGATTGATCCTTTGATCAATTTTAACTTCCATCCAGGTCTGCAAATATTAGTGGACTGACTCATTTCCAACATTTTTAATGATCAAATAAATTAATATTTCTACAACGCAGCTTTGTGTCACTTCATTTAAAGTAATTTTGGCTTCTGGAAAATGATCAGAGCAGCAGTATTTAAGTAAAAGGAACTTTCAGTTCAATTTTATGACCATTTGCAGGAATACGATAAAGTACCAGCTCTGAAGAGACACATAAATGTAAAAGTCAAACGTAAAATTCACACTTAAAGTCACATCTTGTTCTTTAAGGTGCAGGGGGGGAAAAAGGGAAAAGAGAGGGGCGTTTGGTCTCTGAGAGGCCACTTGTGGATGGACCGTGTTACGTAATGAGCTTCACATGCACACAATCATTTGCTTTTAGCACAATTACAATCTTATTACATGTGTCGATTTACATTCTTCAGAGAGTTTCACAAAAAGTTTACTCATTAAAAACCATTCGCTCAGATCACTTCACTGATTGTTTGCAAATTAAGATAAACATAAGCTTTACAATATTAGTAGCTGGAGCTCGGTGAGTCTCCTCTAATATTTTAGAGCATTCCTCACCTTTTGCACGTCCTTATCTGTCATAAAGTCCATGGTGGTCTGTTGGTTGGGAGCGACGCACTTCAAGAGACATATAGTATAGATACGATGCGTCTCATCCGGGTAACGTTCAGCCAGACCACGTGACGTGTCAAAATTAATTAAATGCCGTCATGGGAGAGTAATAGGATTTTCAAACCTTAACTCTTTCGTTGCAGCGTTTCGCGGTCCCAGTCTGCTCGCCGCGCTGCTGCAGTGGCGCAGAATGGCCGCTAGATGTCGCTGACGTCACATGAAAACGAGCTCCACAGCGACATCTTGCGGGAGGATGTGTTCATTTTCCATTTCAGGACCTCACTTTTTCAGGTTTCTATGCTTCTATGAGTGTACTTTGTTGCTTTAGCGTTGAAAGATGCTGTTTTGGTTATTTTTTTCTCTCCAAAGGAGCTCATTTAAAATGTGACATTTACTTCACCTTCACTATCAACAGTAAAATACATCACATATTCATGCATCTAATACAATTTTCTAAAAATAAAAAAAGCAAGATAGTGTATTTTTCAGTTACAAATACTTCCAGTTTTAACCACTAGTAACCAACTAGTTAGCACTGCTGCTTTTACTTTAGTTGAGGATCTAGTGTTTCTGCTTCTGATGCTATTTTGGAACATATCAAGCAATTATTACCTTCCTACACTGAATGTTTTTTCTAATGTCAGGTAGTTGAGCTGGAACCAATAATAATAATGAGCACTTGCTGTGCAAAAGTCTTGCGCACCTCTCGCCTTCTTCTTTTACCAAAGTTTTAATGACATGCATATTTATTTTACAGCCTCTTTAAGATATAAACTAAAAATACAGGAACCTGGCTCTTTGAAACCTCACTATCATTGCAAACATCTGTATGAGTGCTTAATCTGGACTTGATTCTGAAGGACACCAGACACAGACTCTTGCTTGTAGAGTTGTTTTGTTCAAATATTATTTTATAATTTTATGCAAATATAATACTGAGGTCAACCGGTATGAGCTTTCTCTAGCTGACGGCAATTATTTTAAATAAACAAATGTTCAACAATTGTCTGACCGATCAGTTTTCCTTTAATATCACCATTGTAGTTTCTGTTTGTATCTTAAAAAGAGAATGAAAAATAAATATGATCACTTAAAGTTTGGTAAAACGAGACTTGAGGTGCCAGACACTGACACTGTTCTGTATGTTCTAGACGTTAAAACGGAGACTTCCAGCCTCAGTTAACAGGTCTAGCAGTTCAAAGACGATTAACTGGTCTAGAAACTATTATATAAACAAAATTTGCTCGAATCTTTCCTTTTTTCTTGTGAAATAATACGTCCGCTTCACATCCCACAGATACAGAAAGGTTTGAGCCAAGACCTTTGTTCAAGAAGCTTTTAAGGAGCCCCTCTGGAGCCCCTGGAACATGCCTGGAATCACATGCCTCTGATACTTAATTTGCCATAATTAAAATATCCTGACTGTGCTTGAATGAGCAGCAGTGGAGCATTAGCGTTAGCAGTGCTTCTTGTAAGATGGAACAAAAATAATAATAATAATAATAAAAACTTTCACATCATACAGTTAAACATTTAAGCAGGAGCAAGGACAGGTGTTATTAATGACATCATCAATGATGGACGTACATGTAGGTGAGCCATTTTAAAGGGTCCTGTACTGGCACTGGTTCACTTTATACTGATGTACTGAACATGTTGCATTGCTATCAGTTTTTTATTTCTACCCTAAGACAAGTATCAGTGGTAGCAAAAATCTCTACAACATCTTCTCAACTTTCAGCTGTTTTCAGCGTTTTTCCCTGAAAGAGGAACCAGCTCATGGTTAGTAATGACCTCGCTCAGGAGCCGGATTCAGATTTAAGTGTTAATTTTATTTTCATGTGTCAGAATGGTACAAAAGTAGAGTCTGACCATTTAGAAACCAAAGTTCCACTGTTACAGACACTTAAAAAGCCAGAGTTCCCTTCACCTGGCAAAAATGTATTCATTAATAAAGGCTGTCATGTGATGCAGACAGCACTGATTGATACGAGTCTGTCCATTCAGCTTCTGGTTTATATTCAACTAGATTGATGCTAAGGGGGTTGAGTGGGTGGCTGTCAATATGGCTGTACGGCACACAAGCTCAGCATCAACAAACTCAAGTTTCAAAAAAAGAAATGGATACAATGCCCCAAAATTGAAACCAGCATCCTCTTGGATTCTCCCTCATTTACGGGCATCGAAATACAAAGATGAAGTCATCACACACAGTAAATACAATCATGTATTTGGGGGGGTGGGGGATAAAGTAAATGCAATCCTGGCAGCTTACCAATAAAGTGATTCTGTTCTGCAGTTTTGAAACAATACTGACATTTTTGGAAAAGAATAAACTGACATTTCAGGTGTTAACAGACTGTGCGTCGTCGTGCACGCCTCCATTTCTGTTCTCTTCGTTTCATCTCTGTCCAGCTGCGTACAGCCGCGTCCAGTCTGCTCCCAAACCTGCCATCGATCCAAACCAGTGAATTCTGTGCAATAATCAACTCCATGTGTCGGTTCCACACAAACAAATATACTTAAGGCATACATTAACATACAAAAATACCAGTTCTGATATTTTACACTTTAAGAAGGCAGAAATGAAATAAAAGCACATTTGCACAGGTTCAAAGAGAAAAAAACCCCATTGTGTTTTGATGAAAATGGGCATCTTTTGGCATATAAGTGCTGACGTTTTCCTCTAACCAAGCAGCATGACGACAGACTTCCTTAGTGACATGCAAACGCTGGTTTGCCACAAACATCTAACCGACGTCATCTCAGACCCTCACCTGACTCACTAATGCTGACACGAGGGGAAAGGGAGTGGGCTCCGAGTGACTCAGAGCTCAGAGGGAAGTGAGTGTGTGGGAGAGTCACACCCCAGGAGGTCAGGAAACGTGACCGAGGCAGCTCCTGGGGAAAAACAAAAAACAAAAACTGGGGCGCATAGTCGATATGCTGGCCAGAAAAAAAATATGAGACAGGATTTTAGATGTGTCAAGAGACAATAGAAATTCATATCAATATGTCTGGACAAAGTTTGGCAAAAAAAAAAAAAAAAAAAAGAATGAGATATTTTATGAATGGCATGAATCAGTTCCCTACCCACTCTGTGGTACACTAGACGATTACCTGCATTTGCAAGGGACCACAATGACACGCGCTACAATACTAAATTAACTTTGCTGTGATATAAAATATCTCGTATAACTATCGTCAGTTACAGCACTAAAATGCCTTTGTGGTAAAAGTCTGTGCGACCACCTACAGTCACGTGAAAAACAAAGTTAAAAGAATTTTATGTATCAGAACAGAAATAAATAAACCATCTGGTCCTCACCAGATATTAATAAAGGTTAAACACAACCTTGGATGAACATTACGCTGATGTCCCTGAGCAGTTCACGTGGTCTGCTCACACCCACCAGCTGGCCAGGAAGGCAGACAGATGCCGTTTTTTCCTTGAAGACTGAAACAGGCCAAACGGGCTCGGAGCATCGTGTTTGGTCGGTGACTGCGAAGTTGCCAGGTCCTGTGTTTGTAAAACGAGTCCACATCATTTATTCCCTCCACCATGCGTCTTGACAGTTGAGACGACGTGCCGAGATGCTGTGTTTGGGGTTCACCAAACGGGACAATGTGCTCTGTGGCACAGTGGCCAAACATTTCTATTTTTGGCCAGACGTCTCGTGGTTTGTTCAGATGGAACTTTGTTAATCTAAGCCCTGCTGCGTTATCCCTTTTAGAGAGAAGAACCTCTCTCCTGCTAACCCTTCCCAAGAGGATCATACTTGTGCAGTCCTTTTTCTAACTGTGCCGTCATAAACCTTAACATACCAACAAAGGCCTGTACTGTTTGACAGGCTGCTCGTGGGTTTTTTGCAGCGTCCCTGAGCGCTGTCCTGTCTGACCTTGGAGTGAACTTGATGGGAAGTCCATTCCAGGCAGGACTGGCAACTGTCAGTGTTTTATATTTGTGAGCAATGTTTCTCACTGTAAGATGATGAACTCAAAATTGTTTACTCCACTCATCAGCTCTGATGTCGTTCCCCCTTGGCACTGCATGAAAACACACCTAATTCTCTAAACCGGATGTCTGCTTTTAATGTGGAGGTCACACACTTGGATGATAAGATGAAAAAGTTCACTTGATGAGCAACACCTGGCTGCTAACGCCGCCTTTATTCCCAAGAAGCGCAAAGGTTTTTTTTTTTTTAGTTCTTCTCTTTTCTCTCGTTCTCTCCTTCCTTCTACTCGTCGTTCTTCACATACCTCTTCTGCGTCTTGGCTTAGTCTTTGTTCCGTGAATAATGACATTGTGTAATGTGTCATTTTGTTGTTCATCCAAAGTTTCATTCAACCAGTTTTTAGACCTGGTGAGGACCTGATGACTTTGTATCATGATTAAGAATTAAACGAGGGTTTGCTTTCTTTTCCATATGAATGTATGTTATGTGCCAGCACAATTTATTTTTTTTAATATTTTTGCATCGATCAGGGATACAGTCACTGACTGCTGTGCGTTCTGAAAAAGGGGGGTGCGTGTGGGGGTTGTCAAACTAAAGGAAACTGTTAAGATGGATCATGACATTTAATTGTTTTGTCTACAGATTTGAAACTTGCAGGAAAATTTGGGATTTTCTATGAATGACTGTCTTCCTTTGTTGTCAGCCTTTGCCTCAAACTTTTAAATAGGTTTCTAGTGAACACATTTGACACTGAAGCTTCCTGTTCTGCACATGAAGACTGTGTGGGACCACTTTACTAGTGATCCCTAGAGGGGCGTATGTATTCAGCCAAGGCCTTGATGGGGGGAAAAAGGAAAATAAAAATAAAAAAAAACACACACATTAAAGTAAATTTCTCTTTGAATCCCTTATCAAGCTAAAATTGTAAGGAAACATCTGGTAAAAATAAAACGAAATGATACACATTAAACTAAGACCTTAAGTATTTGAGCTATACATTTTACGGCACAAGAGAATAAAAAAAGGCCCCGATGATGTGATCATTAACAGGGTATAGCTTGTAAAAGCTAAGGTTGTATTTGCAACTAGAGATGTCTGGCAGGAGCAAACATAGCAGATCTCCTCCAAATGATGCTATTAAATCCCAGGTCTTAACAAGAAAAGTGTTTCAAGCAGACCAAGCATGTTGATGGTGGATATCACATATTCTGCAATCCTGCTCGAAAGGAAATCTTTCCTTTTTGGGGGCTGGTTAAAACCAGTTCCCTTCCCTCTGCAATTTCCTGTTTGTCTTAATTTGCCTTGTGAATGAATAAACAAATGTCCTCTTTTGGCCAGACTAAGTGTAATAAATATAAACGGGGAGCTCGCACAGAAACAGCTGGGCACTCCAGTCAACATTTCTTCCATTTCCCCTCCTTAAACAAGCGGCGCCCGACCTCAGATTCCCAACTTCGGCTCATCCACCTCAAGTGGTGTCACGTAGATCTTAAATAAAAACATCACATGATCTCTGATTTAAAATAAAAACTCCATGGATTCGTGTTATTAGATTAGATGAACTGCCTTCGGAAATGATTACCTTTGTGCAAGCTTGCATACATTTTCATTTGAAAAAAAAAAAAAAACAGAAAGTGGAAATGAAGTGCGAGTGGAATCTTTATCAATGTTTGTGTCTGTGAAGCTAACAGAGAGAGCTACCTTAATGCCAATAGGGGAGCGAGTATCGATTTACATTTCAGTCAGTGAAGCAAAAAATATATAAGCTCTGAAATGAGCAAAGGTCACTTAAGATATCTGATTATTGGTATATTTTTCAGAAGCTTTGAATAAATGTTCCATGGCTGTGTTACTAGTTGAATGTATCTCTAAAGCTCAAATGTAATAGCAATGTATGTTAGTGAGTACATTGAAATAAATCCTTCCCTTTTTCCAAACACGAGCAGATACAAAGCTCCTCCTACACAGCTCAGTAAGACACATGTGTAATGTGTGATTTGTAAGTCAAAATAAGCTAATGCCTATGTCACACACTGACATAGTAAACAGGTTTCATGATGCAAAGTAATGAGTCCAAGAAGAATGTTGCCTTTCTCCACCTCAGCTCCCTGTGCAGTCGACAGTCTGCTGCACAGGACGATGTTATAATTTAACAACTGGAGGGCATTTAGACATTGCACTGTAGAGTTTGTTCCCATTTAGTTCCTCTGAATATTTGACAGCTCTTCTTTGAAGTCGTTGCGAGTTAAGGCCTAAGCTGTGAAATCACCTGTGGGATGACTTGTTAAGCTTCATCAGTTATTTTTGTTCACAAAAGAAGATCCCTCCAAGCAGGTCCAGCGTGAAGGGAGCCTGAGGAGAAAAACATGGCCAAATCTTCATGCTTCACCAGATCAGGGGCATGAATAGCTCCTCATAACCTCACTGTAGTGCAGCTGCAAATGTTAAAAAGAAAAAAAAAAAAAAATCTCCAAAAGACTAAAGACGAGAGGAAAGGCAGGCAAACACTGCGTGGAGCATAATCAAATCTGTGCAAGTATCCTGTGATCAGCTAAGTAATGATAGTGAGCACTTTCAGCTCACCATCATGTCGGCTTTGTCGTGCACTCAAAGAAGTTAGCATTAGGACTCTAAATAAGACGTTTACATTAGAAAGGTCCTAGTGTGGCATGCATATTTGACATCACCTGCCAGAATCCTTGCAACTTTTGTACAGTCAAGATGAAACACAGAAAAGCCACATTACTGAATCAAATGATACTCAAAAGGAGATCGATCCTTTACAAGTGTAAGTGTTGTCATTTCCAAAAGTAAAAAAAAAAAGAATAAAATAAAATTAAAAAAAAATAAGAAGAATTGGATGTCTTTGACATTCTTACTTTTCCTGCTCCATCTTTCTCAAAGTTAGCCTGACTTTAACAAATCTCTGCCCGTCTGTTCCTCTGACCAGAAATGCTACGACTCATACTTGCTCCTTGTCGGCCCTCCAAAGCTGCTCTTTGACCTCTGATGGCAGAGTGTTGAACAAGTCTTCCTCCACTACCAGACCGCTCCTCTTCAAGCAGTCGGCACTCTCCGAGCTCAACCGGGAGGCACTCGAGACGGTTCCCTCTCAGCTCCAGCTGGGTCAGCCCGGTGAGTTCTCCGAAGCGTGATGGCAGCGTCTGCAAGCAGTTGTTCCCCAAGTTCAGAGTACGCAGTTTCTTGCACTGGAACAGCTCCGGGGGCAAAGTCTCGATCTGAAGCGGAGAGGAAGAAAGGAGTAAATTGAGCGTTAGCAGTTACCAATGAACAGGACAGTTGACTTTGCCCAGTTGTTAATCTACAGTATGTTCCCAGTTCAGTTAACAATAAAGACAACATTCCCCTTTAACTGTTTTAAATGCAACCCAAATAAATAACGACACAACCTGGACCATTTAGCAGTTTAGCCATTTAGTCATTTTAGTCTTGATGTCTCATTACAAATACTGCAAATGAGAAAAGTATTGTTCTAAAAATGGACTTCAGGGGTATCAGTTTATAACTTTTATGAGCTTTCAGTACATGAAGTTATTTGAATTAGAAAAAAAAAAAAAAAAGAAAAATCTCATTTATGCTCATAGAAATCATATCTACATCAACATGGACACAATAAACAGAGCTGCTGATTTTACAACTCATTTGATTCGATAATGTGTTAAAACTTTCAAGAGAACAAAAAAAGATCTTGAAAGTACAAGAGACACAGAAATGGTCCCATTTGAAGGAGCCATTTCTGTTTTCAACATGCAGCCGTGCCGTCAAACAAAGAAACACACTAACAAAAGTGGACTTTACTAAAAACACACACATTTATATGCGTCCTTGAGAACCTTAAGTGACTCTTGACATTTATTTTGAACTTTTATTTCATTTCATGGGATGATTCCAGGCATTTTTCATGTTTAGGCTTCTCAACTTCAAATAATTTGCTCATACTTTATCCATAACTTTATTTCAGGCCAGTGACGGTTGGGGCAATGAAGCTTTTAGCACTTTGTAATGTTGCCATTCCTTTTCACAGCACTTAAGGTAGTTTAGTATTGAGGATGCCAAGCAATGTCTCTTTTTTTTTTAGTCCCATTATTTTAAAATGCACCTGTGCAGGTGTTAATCTCGACTGACTGACTGCTACCAAAAATGCTTCATCAATTTTTGTAAATAATTGCTGACGTTCACCTGAAGAATGGACAAAGAAGCAATAAAGGAGCTGTGTTTCCTTGGTTAAATGGATTGTGGAAATTTGCAGTAAAAGTCGGATCGGAGTCTCTTTTTTTTTTTTCCCTTCCCCTCTTCTTTTCTTCAAACTGGACTGAAGTGAGCATATTTAAACTGGACAGAGAAAAAACCCAGAATGGAATTTAGAGGGCTTTCTCCCACCCTTTTGTTTAAGAATATTACACAATCTCCGTCTGGCCACAAGCAGACAGCACTCTCACTTGCAGTAAAGCTTCAGTTCACGGTTGAAAGGAAGACGGTTTACTGAAAACCTCAGCTGCGTGGCACCATTTCAAACTGAGCAGTAAAAAGATAAAGGAAGTATTTCTAATCTGGTTCACCGTGATGGAATGATGGGAAAAGACATGAGAAAAAACAGAAACAACAAAAACTTGGATGCTCCAAGGTCATTTTCACAGATGTTGGCGTGCATCCTAGTGAGGCCTCGTGCACATCAGACTACATTGTACCATTTTTCATTTCATTCGGTTCGTGCTCATGTCACATTGTTTTCAGCTCGAACGCTGCAACAAATATCATGTGACAACGGTCAGTAGCATCATGGTGGAGCGTCATCTTTCCATGACAACCGGCCTGAGGCGAAGAGCTGAAAAGTACGGCGAAACAACACCTATGCGTCGTTGACCAGGAGCCAGCCATTTTTTCTCCCATATTATTTGTTTGTACCACTCTATATGAGCTAACCAGCTTTTAAATGAAGCAGCTGAAAGTAATTTGTCCGTGATTGCTAGCGTGACTTTCTTTTTTGTCATCTTTATATTCTCCTTCACAACCGACAGTGCGCCGTCCAGCAAACTAAGGAAGCCTCTTTCGCTCACCACAAACGAACCGCACCAGAGTTCAAAAACAGCCGTACAGAGACACCCCCCCCCTCCAACTACTCTTGCTACAGCCGTTTTGGTGCGCACCAGAGTGTAGTAGTTGTGTTCATACTGAGCCAAGCACTCATGACCAAACCCCCTTTGGGTCAACCTAAATAGGCGAAAACGACTTAAAGGTGGAGTAGGTGTTGTTTGAAAAACGGTTCCAGCAATCCAACTCAAGTGAGATTTTGAAAATATACACTCCCTCCCTCCTCCCAAAGGCTCCGCCTCCTCCTCTTCAGCTCACCCCTCGAAACCACGCCTTCACATGATTCACGACTGCATGAACCATAGGGAGGGAGGGAGGGGTGATATTTGATGGACGTATTAGGCAGCCAATCAAAATAGTGATGATCACTTTTTTGATTGGTCAGAGTTTTTCTCTGATTATACCTTCTAGACTGGACCAAAATGTTTAGTTTTTTTTGCAAACATTTTATTTCAGTGGGTGCAATGGAAATGTGAAAAGGTTTTCAGGCAATATTGTAAAAAGTGTTGCAAAAAAACAACACCCACCCCACCTTTAAGTATTACTTCCAGCATTTGCAGTTAAATATAATCAATAACTTAGTAATTAGATGCAGAATAAACAAGCAGCTAGCACACAAAATTAATGTTGCTGCAATCACCGTGTAAACAGCTGCAGTAACATTGTACATCATATATACTTGATTTTTGTTGATTTAATAATGAAAATGTACTGAGAAATAGGTAGTACTATTGCAGTGCTGTACAGCCTGGCAGGACAAGACATCTGTGGCTTGCTGCGCAGTTTAGTTTGTTGTATTTGGTATTTATTCTTTAATAGTTAAACAGTTATATGGCTGCAACCACAAAGCAGTTTGGTGTAAAAACAGCTAAAGGAAAAAAAAAATATATAGAATCCTTTACCAATACCAGTGGAAGCGACACCTTGACTGTACAGTTGCATCCTTTGTAGCCGTAGACGCGAATATTTGGGTATGTGGATAATAATTTGGAAGTTGGATATCTGATGTTCCACACCGACACAAGTGAAGTGATTGTGATGTTGAATGTTACTGCAACTGTTCATGAGGCGGCTGAAACATTACTTATATGTGCTAGCAGCTAGATGATGTTTTTATACCATTACAACTAATTAGTCAGGAACTGATCGTATTAAACTGATGACGATATAACTACTGTTAACTGGGCTACAGTAAACAGAACCTAGAGTTACATCCAGCAACTTTCACTGTCTTCCAAGGAAAAAACAGGATGCGATCACATAACACTGTATACTGCAGGAGATAGGGATTTCTGACAAGCACACATTTTTTAGATAAATAAACTAGTGAGCAGCAGCCTAAGCAAAGATGCCCAGACCTTCCTCTCTCCCATCACTTCCTCCAACTCCTCTGGGAGAACATCGAGGCGTTCCCAGGCCAGTCAAGAGATATAATCTCAACAGCGGGTCCTGGGTCTGCCCTGGGTCCTCTCTGGGTGGGACATGTCCGGAAAACAGCTTCGAAGGGAGGTGTCCAGGGAGGCATCCTTACCAGATGGCCCCAACCACCTCAACTGGCTCCTCTCGATGTGGAGGAGCAGCGACTCTACAAGGAGTCCTTCCTTGATGACTGAACCTCTCCCCCTATCTCTAAGGTTGAGCCTAGCTACCCTGCAGAGAAAACTTATTTCACTCAGCTATATCCAAGAGCTAATTCTTTCAATCACTACCCACAGTTTGTGAACATAGGTGAGGGTAGGAACAAAGGTCAACCAGTAAACTGACAGCCCTGCCGTTTGGCTCAACTCTCTCTTCACCACAACAGCCTGGTATAAAGTCTGTTTTACTGCAGACGTGGTACAGATCCACCTGCCAATCTCCTGCTCCGTTCTCCCCTCACTTGTGAACAAGATCCCAAGGTACTTAAACTCCCCACTTGAGGCAGAACCAGGACAGTCCATGTCCAAACAGCCAGTTTCGATGACCCAAGGTTGGGACGCCGAGGCCCACGGCCAATGTGAAACTTCACAGTAATTACATTTCTGTTAAGAAAAAAATGACCTGTACCAACTGTTGCAGCCTTGAGTGAAGCACTCTCATTGAAAACCAGCATGTTCACACAGGTTTTGTGTTGCAGTCCATGCCAATCAGCACCAGGGCCAGATAATATCAGTGAAAACTTCAGTCATTTGATGTGGTACTGAATGATGATTAAACTAGGGATGCACGATAATTATCAACCCGATAACTATCGGGCCGATAACAGGTCCGATATCATGACGAATAGCCCCGATAACATATATATTTTTGTCAACATGGCAGTGCCTCGCTCCCTCTGAGCTTTGAATAAGCGGCAGTGAATGTTATATTCAAGTGACGCTGGCATAATCAGAAAAACGATATCTCAGTAAGGAAAATCAAGAACATCTCCTCATGCCAGAAAACAACTTGTTAACTCGGTCATAATTTTGGTAGTTGCTGACTTTAATTGATATCCGCAGTATTTTCCCACATGTTACACATAAAAAATAGGAAAAATAGATAAGGCAGAAAGAACAACTAGCAAACGAGGGAACGGAAGAATTTACATCACACCTTGAATGCAGCATTGCGGCACAGTGCGTTGATTAAAAAAAGCAAAAAACAAAAAACATTGAGGCGACTGCATTGAACTTTGTTCAAGTTTCAGAAGAAGATAGTTTGCTGGTTATTTGTGACAAATGCTCCAAGCAAAGGAGGGAAAAATAACACATGCTTTAATACGTCAAACCCGATCAGCCACTTGAAACATAACCATCGCTTCCATGGAGTTTTGAAATCGCGCTAACATGAGCTAACGTGGGCAAGCCAACACCAAGTCTCGTCTCCGCTCCCCTATCCCCATTTTACACAGAAGCTAAATGTTATCAACCGTTAACAGGAGCTTAAAACTAATGTTACAAAAAAAATTAATAAATAGGAAGACAAAGGATTGAAAACAGGAATTAAAATGCGATGTTTTTGCTTCTTACCCTGTTTGCCGTTACAGCGAAGTACTGCAGGTTCTGTAGGAAGCCCACATCAGCATGGATGCTGGTCAAATTGTTGTGGCTCAGGTCTAAAAAGCGCAACTTGCGGCAGAAGAAAAGCTGGCTGGGAATCTTCTCAATCTTGTTCCTGTTAAGATACAGCCTCTCCATGTTGGTGAGGGTTCCGATCTGAATAGGGATATAGGCAATCTGGTTGTACCAGAGCTTCAGGCACACAAGGCGATGCAGGTGCTGGAAGCTGATGATCTCTTCTATTGTTTTCAGATTGTTATCCTTCAGGTCGATCTCCTGCAGGTTGTGGAGACTAAATATGGAGTGTGGAATGCGTTCGAGATCACAGCGAACAAGCTCGAGCTCAGTCAAGTTGACCATTTTTTTCAGGCTATTGAGCACCATCAGCTTGGTACCCTCATTATTGATGGACAGCTTCTGAAGGTGCACGCCCACATCAGTTACTACCTGTGGCAGCTTGGTCAGGTTGCTTTTCAGACGCAGAACTTTGAGGCTTTTGAGCTCTCTGAGCCCATCAATGACAATGTAACGATTGTTCTCAGCACTCAAATTCCCAGTTAGGTGTAGCTCACTGAGGTTCTTCAAGCTGTAGATCCACAGGGGGATCTCCTTGATATCGGTGAACTTGATGTGAAGTGACTTTAGGTTCTCTCTGAGAAAAGCTAAAGCTGGAGCTTCAATTTTAGCTGGCGTGTGGTAGAGCCACATCTCTCTCAGGTTGGAAAGCTGAGCGATGATTGGGGGGATAGTGACATCTGGAATAAGCTCCAGCTTGAGCACCTCGAGTTCGACCAGATCGAATACTGTGTCTGGAATACCACTGAGCATAAAGAGATGAAGCTCCAGCTTGTCCTGGGAGTTCTTGGTGATGCGCTGCCTCAGCTTCTCCAATGTCCATTCATTGTTTAGGTTCAACTGTCTTAACTTATTTTCACTAACTTCTGACAGAAATACAGCAAAGCGCTTTCGAGTAGAGGGGATCATACTGATCTATCATGTGTAGCATGAAGGCAAAGTCATTCTTCAAGTCAGGGATGTCACTGTAGCTGCTTTCCTCACGGATCGATTCAAAGGAGTATCGTTTCAGAGAGCGGCTCAGCATCCAGAAAAGAGTGTACATGCAGATAAGGCCATAAACTACCACCAAGCTGATGTAGAAACAGGCCAAAATCTTGAAAAGGGTTGCTAACGGGTGAGCACAATGAAACATGCTGTACCCTGTCAGTTTTTCGATGTTCACCGGGCACTCTACACTAAACCTAATTTTTCCTACGTAGTAGACTGTGTAGATAATTATCAGTATAAACTTGATTACCTTGATTATAGTCTGGCGTATGTAAAGGCGGTATACTATATCACCTTCCTCCACATGTATCCTAAACTTCTTCACCTTCTCAAAGAGGGCTTTAGCCTGTTCCCCTTCTTTTTTATCCAAAACTCCAGTTTCAGAGCGGTCCACAATCCCCTGCTCAATTCTGGACTTCGTTCGTTGGAGCATGGGTACACTGGCTTCGACATCCTCGCTCACACTTGAAGCCTTCTTGTCCATCGAACCGTTCATCTTTCCCACTGGCTTGGGGTCGCTCTCCTCCACCACAGTCTCAGACAAAGCCCTCGTTGTCCATGGGGAGTCAAAGCACTTGAGGAGGATGGAGACAAAGTGCTCCAGTTTAGAGCTTGTGCGGGGGAATTTGAACCAGAAATTGCTGCATGCCAGGAAGATGAGGGTGTGGAGTAGCACCAAATAGGGAAAATATTTGGCAAACCAGTGTAGTTTGTTTTCATAGCAGACAGCATCTACATAGTTATACTGATGTCTGTCTAGGTCATACTGAATGCCTTTGGGCTCCGGTGCAGAGGTGGAGGTCATGTTTGTGACTGGCATGGTCTGACATGACATGTTGACGACCCACTTGCAAGGCAGGCAGATCATTTTGTCCTGAGTGACCTGCAGAGTTCCACCGAACACTGCAATCATCAGCATGACGATCGAGATGTAGTCGGTGAAAACGTCCCACCATGGCTTTAGGATGCGGTATGCTGGCTGGGTGTCAGCAAAGTACCGGAGCTCTGTGATAGGAATCATGATGGTTTATCTAAAAAGGAGAAAAACAAAAATGAATTAGCCTGCGATATGACAAGGCATAACATGATACACTATATTATATTTTGATATTTTGATCATGGTATTGAGCCAGGATAAACTTCAGCAGGTCAAAACTGCCATAAGTTGTCAATTAGTGAATTCATAGGAGGAACAGCGGTGATGGTTTCTAGTTCAAATCTCGGCAGGGGCTTTTCTCTGAGGAATCTGCATGTTCCCCAGTTTCTGTGTGTGGGATTTCTATGGTTACTCAGGCTTCCTCCCACAGACTAAAATATGCAAGTTAGGTAGCCCGGCAATTCTAAACCAACCGTAGGAGTGAATGCAAGCATACATAGTTGTTTGTCTCATTTGAATGTTTGGGTACTTTGATGGACTGGTGGCCCAATCCTTGCCTGAAAACAGCAAAACACCCAAACTGACAAAAATACCAAATAATATGTTCTCAAAGATGATTGGAGGAAAATTGAAACCTATTAAATGTTAATAAATAAACTAGGGATGTCCCGATCCCGATCCCCTGATCGGATCGGCCTTCGATCTTAAAAATTTAAGGTGGATCGGATCGGCCGATCAACCTTATTATAACACGCCGATCTTTTTTTCATTATTTTTTTCCTCAAAAAGTGATCCTGATTAACACAAATTAATAAAGTAATCATATTACACAAACAAAAATATTTTTTAAACTATATACATTTAATAATTTGCACTGAAATGAAGTTTCCCAGCAGCGCTGTCTTGTATCCACCTTAAAAGTTTTAAGACCGGCGGCGTCAGGCTAAATTTTAGCAAAAATATCAGCAGTGTGGCAGCACTATAAAATTACAAAGACCGACGCTTCGACTGCGACTTACGTGTGTAAGGCTGATATATCAATGATGGGTAAGTAAGAAGAGAGTTTACAACACCACCAATTTAATCAGACACTTAAAAAAGCACGCAGCACCCGATCACCGCAGCCGACGGCAGCTTCAAGCGGCAGCAAACGCTCTGTGAAACTTTCAAAAGAAAGGACAAAACTCCCGAAAGACTTGGAGAAATACAGAAAAATCACAGAGCTAATCGTGGAATGTATTACCGCGGACACGGAGTTTGTGGAATACAAGGCATTTAACCGGCTCATTAATTACCTCGAGCCTCGTTCCCGTCATTACATGAACGACAAAGGACACAAAGGTGCGCGAACATGTGCAGCGGGTCTTGAAAGAAGTTAAGTTAATATTTTATGTTATTTTTATTATGATGTGATTTCATTGATTGCAAAGACTTCTGCTAGTGTTTTCATTGCCTTAAACTGCTAGCCAAGTTCACCTGCTGCTATTTAAATGGAAGTGCTATGTTCTTTAGTACTGAGACTGTTGAACAGTCACTGTTAAGAAAGAAGAGTGTTTAAATAAGTTATTGTTTATTTTATGAGATGATAAACGCTATTAATCTCAGCTTGGATGCAGGCCTATTTATTAATGTACACAGGAAATAAAATGCATAGGAAATTAAACTCTGTTTGCCCACTCAAAAAAAGTGAAATCGGATCGGAAAAAATCGGAAATCGGCTGATCATCAAAATTAAAAGATCGGAATTGGATCGGGACCCAAAAAACGTGATCGGGACATCCCTAAAATAAACTAAGCACAAAAAGTAGGGAAATTTGTATTTGGGAGATTATTTCTTGTAACAATGCTTCTTGGGAATAAGCCTTGGACAGTTGAAAAGTCTATTTCCCTTTTAAATGGTGCCACATTTGTATAGAATAATGAGCAGGATGAGCAGCAAAGCTGAGCTTGTGAGTTGCACTCATCAACGTTTTACCAAATCTTCCCTGCCAATGCCAAACAGCTTTTTTTATTTATTTTTTATTTTTTGCTGTTGACTCTTGTTTGGTGGATTGAAGTCTGAAGAAAGAAGACATATTGGCAATTTAACAATCTAAATTAATTCACTGAACAAACAGAAGCGTTGTGTGTGGAAGAACCATACATAGCCACAACAGCCTGGCACCTAGTCCTCATGCTGTTAACACACTGCTGTGGCATGGCATCCAATTCTTCAACAAGCTTTTGTTGCAAGTCAGCCAGCGTGGTTGTGTTGTCTCTGATGTGCTTGTATGGAACTTGACCTTCAGTTTGCAAATGGTACAAGAGCTCACTCCAAATAATGCTGCAACTTGGGTTTGCAGAAGCACTAGCTTGAAGTTGCCCTGTTGCACAGGCCCTATCCGGATCGGTCAAATGTTGCATGCTGGGCCGCCCCAGTAGTGCAGTGGTTAGGGCAGGCGGCCCATGTACAAGAAACTACAGTCCTGCAGCAGTCGCAGGTTCAACTCCCGGCTTGTGACCCTTTGCTGTGTGTTTTCTGCGTTCTTCTCCCTACTCTGATTTTCTGGCTCTCACTGTAAATAAAGGCCACTCGTGCCACAAAATAAAAAAAAAAATACAAACAAAAAAAAAGTGGCATGCTGATTCTTGGATCAGACAGTGACTGACCGCCGTAGCATTTGGCAAATCTTTCATGAGCACAACCCAAATACTCAGCTCTGCTGCCCATCTCACAAGTGCATGTTCCTTAAAAATGTGGAACCATTTAAAAAGGAAATAAACAGGCTTTCCAACGGTATAAGATTTACTGCCAAGAAGCACTGTTACAACAAAGAAATAATCTATTAAATACAAATTTCCTCACATTCTGTGCCTAGTTTAGTTCAGTATACAGAATGTTCAGCATATTAATCCCAATTTCATACCTCTATCCAAGTATGAAGTTGTTGGTTTTGTTGATCATTGTATCAGATGAAAACAACATTTAATCTTGTTAAGTCCTTTGAGAGACTTGATGGCAACAAACAAATAATGTGTGAAGATTAAATAAATTGCCATACACAGCTACTTCTAAACTGTGGTTCCAGTAAGCCAATAAATGCTGCACACAGGTAAGCTATGAAGGTCAAACCAGTAAAAGCCAATGCAAGTGATCAGATCAGACAACCAAAATCTGAGGCTTAACAGACTGGAGTCACACAAAGAACAGGATGAATAAGAATGATGAAACGAAATCAAGAAATTTCAACTATGACATAAAAACTCTCATAAATACTGAACTGAAACTTGTTAAGCTGCTGACCACTTCGAAAAATAAAACTAAAAAACAATCCCAGCCAGCCATTTATGCCTCAGCACATTTGTAAAAGCAGAACTGGGCTTCACAAACTGCAATGTAATGGAACAAATCCGGCAGACTAAGCAATGTATAAACAGTTTCAAAGCTTAACGTTAGCACTCAAATAACCTGCTGTGAATTTTAAATGTTAAATGTACACACTCAATCTTGTTGTAAAACTCAAATCATTTCTTATTGCTTTCTTTTCTAACCCTTAATGACCATGGGAGCAAATGAACCCATACACTGCAACAGGTTTGAATCAACACAAACTGGTAAAAACTGGTTCAAATATTGAAAAAAGTATAATGTAATAACATTCAGGTAAATTAATTTTGAAAATAAAATTTAAAAAATCACCAAAATTGCTTTTCTGAATTTACTCAACCTAACTCTTACCAAAAGAAAAATGATAAAAAAAGACAATTGGTCAAACTGCCATAAAAAGTATTGTTTTATCCAGTTCAAACCAGAATAGCAATAAAGTCTGTACAATTAGTTGTACAGTTTCGTCGAGCTACACCCATAGATCGACTTGGCCAAGTCTGTCCGAATGTGCATGCAATGTGCATGTACATGAAAGGAATCGATTCACCAACCACAGTCCACCACAATACGTGGTGGGATGTCCACTTCTCAGCTTGTTACTGTTGGGGTTTTCCAGCTGACCTACTGCTCTACACACCAAAACAATAGTTGTACCTTTTTCAATGGGTAGCAGCAAATTGGAAAAATGTCAACCAGACTTGCGGATCTGTACATTTTGTACGTCCTATATGCTTTGGTTTTTATTTTCTTCTCTGTATCACGCTGTAGTGGCTTCTTTCCATTAGTTCAGGGCTGAAGCTGTGAACTTTCAGTCCTGTTGGAACCGGAATTAGCTCTATGAGAAGTTCAGTATAGTTACAAATTCACTCTTTTTTTTTTTGACTGCATTTTAAAACTATTATTTCCAATGAATCTAATGCCGTAATTTAATTTCTTCTAACGTCAAGTAAACAAACTGCAGGCCTTCTTTGTTTGGCCTTATTTCAACACTCAAATTACATCTACAAAAGATCCATATAACACAAAATAAGAGATACATTAAAATACAGCAGACATATATGTGGCATTATCACAGCAAACGATATTTTCATTAAAAATATATATTTATGCTTAACTCTGTTCTGGCACAGCACAGAAAAATAAAAAATAGCTTGCAAGCATCTTATCATATCCGAGAGCCATACTCCCCATCTTCCTAAGCTATCTCTTCACAATTACAGCTAATCACAACTGAACTGAAACGCTCACTCCCACCATTATAAACAGCCCCAAGGGAACATCGCATTTTCATCTTAACATTCAAACTGGGGGAAAAAAAACAAAACACAAAGTCAAAACTGGATAACACAGTGACTCCACAGTTGGTGCCGTACCCTGGTACATTTCTCCTTCGGGTCTCAAACAAAGCTACCTTTGTGCAGGCGGCTGCTGTCGATGAAGCTCTGCCACATGGCTGAGAGACGTACAGGTAAACTTGGCTGCTGCGAGGCCCACAATATACCAGAGCTAACTATCGGTTTCTCTGAAGGACACTGGTGTCTCTCAGCTGACGCCAATCAGAAAAATAGACTGATAAGTCACTTGGAGAAGGATACTGCATCTTACCCCAAAAAAATACCTTAGATTTAGCCTGAAGGCGACTTTTTTATTGAAACTTGAAAGCAAACCCAAACAAACAGAAAAATGCAAGGAGAAAAACATGAAAGACGGTCAAAATCTAAGCCTCACGGTGAAATGTTTCGGTATCCGATTGTGATAGCTTTCATTTTAGAAATTATTTGTGTTGTTTGTGTGCTTTTCTGTCTCCATTAGCCTTGTGTTGTATGACAAACCAATACTGGGCATGCATAGAACTGTTTCAAGATCAAGCTGGAACAGGTTTCATTCTTCTTGAACAGGATAGAAAACAAGCTAGAAAACCTCCCAAAAAGATGTGAAAGCATCACACATGTACAGGGGAAAAAAAAAAAAGGCTACTGAACAACAAAAAAGTGATCTGTTTACAATGGTCACTGCATCCAAGTCAATTTGAGTTTGGTATTCATCAGCACGTGGCTGTTATTAGTGGACAAGAGTCAAAATGACCTCAGACATGCCACAGGTCTCTTGCATCAGCCATTCCTTGTACACCAGTTTCACTTCTTGACAAATATATCACCTGGATGTCCACAGCCACATTTAAAATGTTTTATGAAATACATTACTGCCAACAACCGCCAAGGAGAACTGACCAAGTGCCGTTTTAAAGATAACAGGGCCAACACTTTTCAGACTCTGAAATATATCCAGCTTTCCTGGAAACTCCTTGGGACTGAACTTTACTTACTGCCGCATGTGTGTTTGCCACAGAGGTCTCAGCCTTACAAATTACAGGGTCACAACACCAATCTGTTAGCAGACTCACCACTGATTCAGTGTCTTAAGAGGCCACACAGTTCAAGTCCACAACACACACCAGTCTCCACACACTTAATTAATTTGTCTTTTCTTCTGGCTGCTTTTCAATTCAGCTTTAATTCTCGCTAAAACTTTAACAAATACTGATGTGACAAAAAAAATGCAAACTTAAAACAAATACTGCTTGTAATTTTGTCTTTAAATGGCTTAAATGGCAAAGTTATTACAGTTTTCAGTCTCGGCCAATCTTCCCTGTAGGCATGAGATGACTCAAATCCTCCAGAGATGGATTGGACAATCCACAGTTTTAACCAGGTCTAACTGGTTCTGAATACAAACATCACTTCTTTTTTTTTGCGGAAACCACCAGTAACAAAGCACACATACTGACAATACACATCTGAGACCAGAGCCTTTCAAAACTACCTTGTGAAGATCTTCATGTTAAATTTTTATCAATAAGACATGTGTAACATGACTGATAACTCAGTAACTCATTAAAACTCACAGGAAAATAAATGGCTGCAATCACATAAAATAGTCTTACACTGAGATAATAATATAAGTATGGTATTAACATGTACAGTCCACTACATCTAGGGCTGGACAGTAATTCAATAACAGTATACATTGCAATAGAAAGTGTTTCTACTATGATATGACTTTTAAACACTTTTTCAATATTTTGATATTAACATTATGTCAATGACAACAAGTGTTTTTGTTTGATGGTATAATAATACGTTTGTTTTGGTTATTTGGAAGAAAAGATGAACATTTATTTTAAACGTCTTCATCTGTAAAATATTATATAGTTTTCCTAAATCGAGGTTTTGTGGATTTGGCTGTTTAATTTTTCAGAGGTTTGTGATTACAGTCATCCTTTCTGGACATCATCGGCAGTTTCTCTGTAGTTTTCACATAATCAATATCGTTAATTTATCGCATCGGCCAAAATGTAGGAATATATTGTGACATAAATTTTGCCCATATCTTCCAACCCTGACTGCATCCCCTGGGATGGTTGCAACATATGTTTGATACTAATACTCCCTAAAGCAAACTCAAGAACACCACAAAAAGACGATTTTAAGAGGGGAGCTTTTTCCCCTGACCTCCCTAAAAAAAATCAAGATGATTGAAACAGGCCTTGTTTATATTAAACTTTCCAATTTCAATTTGTTGTTTTCGGTCTCGCCGCTTTACCAGCGCTGTTATTTGTGCCAGAATACCAGAACACCTTGCTGGCCTCCGACTGGAAATGTTTGAGGTGATCTTCAATCTTTATTCAGATCGAAATTAGCCTTCGGACTGAAAGTCTTACTGCAATGCACTCGGGGTGAAATTACTGGGAATAAAACCAGCAGAACGGCCTCTCTTAAACCATTTCTTCTACGACAGTCCAGCGAGAGCGGGGACGGGAAACGATGTCTCATCCGATCCCGCGGCAGCGCGCTGCGGCAGCCAAATCATTCCCGGCTAGCTAGCTACCTACCGATAACCGAGAAAAGACTCACCTGTTCTGTTTAGGCTGCTGACTCTCGTCTCCTCCGCACACGGATGAGACATTTCTCAAACGTCTCTTAACGACGTGAGGCCCCTCGGACAACAGGCCGGAGCCTCGTCTGACAGCCGAGGAGAAGTGAAAAACACAGCACGTCGGTACGAACCGAGTGAGCGCATCGGCCAGCACAAAGGCTGCTGCACCGTTTCGCTGTAAAGGCGGAAGTGCTAAAGTACCACGGTTTCAAAATAAAAGCACGTTGGAAATGGGTGTACGTTTCATGATTCGTGAGATCAAATTTGGTAAAAAATATATTCAGAATATTGCAAAACACAACTAAGATAGGCAGAAAAGCAATGGTAGAAGAAAACCCTTGAGCAGAAATACAATAGAACAAAACAACAAGGGAGACAGGCAGAGTTGTGGCAACGACAGAGTTATAAAATTGATGAGATATACAATGATGTTATTGGGAAAGAGTAGTGAAAGATAAACTAGGGGCAGAAGAGAGCACTAGTGAACAGCAGTATGGTTTCATGCCAAAAAAAAAAAAAAAAAAGGAAAATACTACAGATGTAATATTTGCTTTGGAGATGTTGATAGAGAAGCAGAGAGAAGGTCAGAGGGAGCTGCATTGTGTCTTTGTAGAGATTGAAAAAAACATATAACAGGGTGCCGAAAAATAAGTTATGGTATTGTATGAGCAAGTCTGGAGTAGCAGAGAAGTATGTTAGATTGGTACAGGACATGTACGAGAGGTGTAAAACAGCAATGAGGTGCTGTAGGTGTGACAGAGGAGTTCAAGGTGGAGGTGGAACTGCATCAAGGATCAGATCTGAGCCCCTTCTTGTTTTCTATCATGATGACTGACAGATGATCATTAATCTGACAGATGAGGTCAGACAGGAATTTCCATGGATTATGATGTACTGTATGTAGATGACATTGGCATCTGTAGTGAGAGCAGGCAAGCAGGCGGAGGAAAATCTAGAGAGGTGGAAGCATGTCCTGGAAAGGAGAATACAAAAGGTTAGCCACAGCAAGACAGAAGTACATGTGTGTGAATGAGAGGAACCCAACTGGAACGGTGAGACTACAGGGAGCAGAGATGAAGAAGGTGGATGATTTTAAGCAATCCAGAGCAATAAAGAGTGTGGGAAAGAGCTGAAGATGCATGGTGCAAGCAGGTTGGAACAGGTGGCGAAAAGTATCAGATCTGATTTATGATAAAAGAATATCTGCAAGAATAAAAGGAAAGTTGTATAAGACGGTGATACCAAGATGTTTTATGGTTTAGAGACTGTGGCGCTGAGGGAAAGACAGGAAGCAGAGTTAGAGGTAGCAGAGGTTAAAAAGTTGAGGTTCTCTTTGGGAGTAACAAGGATGGATGGGATCAGGAATGAGAACATCAGAGAGACAGCACATGTTAGACGTTTTGGAGAGAAAGTCAGAGAGGTCAGAACTGAGATGGTTTGGACATGTACAGAGGAGAAATAGTGAATATATTAGTAGAAGGATGATGAACTTGGAACCGCCAGGCAGGAGACGCAGAGGAAGACCAAAGAGGAGATTTATGGATGAAGGGAAAGAGGACATCAAGTTAGTTGGTGTGAGAGAAAAGGATGCAGAGGATAGAGTTAGATGGAGGTGGATGATTCACTCTGGTGACACCTGAAGGGATAAGCTGAAAGAAAAAGAAGAAGACAATAACATTCACACAACTTGTCAATATAGGTATTCATATAAAGAAGTAGTGTAACAGCATAATATTAATAATCGAGGTCACAAATAGGTTAAACCCTTCAGAAAGTCAAATAAAAGCTGGGCTTTAGCAGAACTGCATTGTTTTAAGACTTCGTTATAAGGACATATTACAGAAGGTAGAAAATTGGATTGATATTAAAGAAACAACTTTACTTATGAAGTATTTTGCTAGGATGATCAAGCTGTTATTTTCAAACTCAATTTTTCTACTTCCCATTTGAAGACCAAATAATGTATTGTTATAGGTTAAATATGGAATTTTATTGTTATTATTTTGTGTTATTGTGTTGGAACTGATCCCAAAATGTTTTTGAATATTGACAAGAAAAGAAGGTATGTTCTACAGAGTCTGTAATCAATACTGGATAAATCACATAGAAATGTATTATAGGGATGAATTCTGTTAAACCTCTTCTGCCTTTTGCCTGAAGAGAGCTGGAGATAGGCTCCAGCAGATCCCTGTGACCCTAGATGGGACTGAACAGGTAGACAATAAATGTATTATCAACCATTGGTGTCTTTCCATTCCTTATTTTCTTCAAAAACAAACTATTCCTTTTTAAAAATTCTTATCTCTGCAGACCAACACTAATGTTTTGTATATTTTCCTTTAAAGGTTTTTGCGGCTCCAGTGGCCTTTATTGATGTTGCAGAGAGACAGGAAACCAGGGCAGAGAGAACGGAGAAGACACACAGGCTGGGAATTGAACCTGCGACCACTGCAGGAGGACTCCAGCTCCTGCACACGGGCAGCCTGCTTCAGCCACCGAACCATCCTGAGGCCTTTTGTTCAGTATTTTTAAAGCTCTCTCTCTGTTAATTGCATGCTAGTGTCAGCGTGCTTCTGGACCTTTTCAGCATTTCCTGTGGTTATATTGATACATCCAATGAATGTCCATATTTCTCCATCTATAATTGAGTAAACAGACTAAATATCCACTTTACAGTGGTTACTTGAGAATTATATTAGATGCACTATGAAATTGTCCAAATAACATTGCACAAAAGTACAAATGTTTTGGTTACTAAAAAGAGTGAGATGACTTTTAAAGATAAAAGTAGTTGCTGGAAGGAAAAATTGACTAATTAATTTGAACAAAATGAAATAATAAAAAAAAACCCCATTGAAATCAATAGAAAAAAATAATTAAACCATTAGCTGATTGTTCATTTGTTATCATCATGTCATTTCTAGCTATTAGAATGGTGAATCAGCTTTTTTCTCCCTGACTGATGATTTCAGCCTCTTTCAACAAATCTCACTGAGGATGACACAGAAAAATGACTGGCTACCTGATGTGCTACCTGTGACTGATGCATTTATCAACTTACCCACGGCAGCAATGTACCTCTTGCACAACGTTTTTAAATTCACTTTCTTTAGTATCTTGAAGGAAAATTTCAGTCTTACAACAGAGGTATGGTTGCTCGCGTCTGTCTTTTTAAGTAATCTTAAACTAACGCAGTAATAAGAACAAGTCCTGTAGTCAACCTCTTTCTGCTGAAAACAGATGTGTATCAAAAACCCTACAGTGTACATTTTAAGGGAGAGCTGTTTTTATTGAAGAATACAGTTTGTGTTAAAGTGCAGTGTTATGAATAGGGAATGAATGATTTTAAATAAGCAGCATGTGATATGAAGTAAAATCCTCCATCCCAGTCATTAAGTTATTATCTGTTGTTGGATTCTTACGAAATCATATTTACAGTTATTTGATTTTGTTTTACCCTGGTCCTTAGAATGCAACCATTCTTTATTATTATTATTTTGCTTTTTTTTTTTTTTTTTTTTTTTTTTTAAAGTAACAGGACAATACAGTTCACCAAAACAGCCAGTAGACCCAACTGTAATTTAGTGAGTCAGAGGCCTCCTACTTTCAGGCTGCCTGGAGTTTCAGCCAAAACTCAAAACAAACTCTTCCCGTCTTTCCAAGAAGGATTAAGCAACATACTCTTTAGCACTACCACATTAAGAAAATGGTAACTTATTCTCATCGCTTCAAATCAGCTGAGTAGCTTTGGTCTTTTTCTGTCAAAGACTTGCAATGTGAATGTACGATATCAATCAATCAATCAGTCAATCGATCAATCTTTATTTGTAGAGTGCCTTTTCCTGCAAGGACATGCAACACAAAGTGCTTTACAGAATTAAAAACAATTATAACAGTTTAAAAAAAAAAAAGAAAACGGTTACATATATACGGTTATATCCCCTCTTTTGTTATTCTTTCGAAAGCCTTAGCAGATGAAAGATGTCTGTGCACTACTTGATAGAACATTAATAGGTCGATTGATAATATAAAATAGGATTTTAGCTCTGATTTCTGTCACACTGGGAATCCCAAAGGTATTATGAGATTAAGGATACAATTTAAAGGTCTCCTTCCACAATAAACCGTTTATTTATTTTTTAAATAACCATAGGTCAGTTCAAGTTGCACTTGCATGCTCAACTTCAAAATGCTCTTCTACCCCTGTAGTCCGTATCAGAAAATCTTGTGATTTTCTTGTCATATTAAAACATCAGAAGCCAAAATCTTATCAAAATGAAACTTTCACATTAAAAGGGCAAACAACTGGCACAGAAAGAGGTTTTATCTTAAATGAACAAAATAAATAACAGGAACAAAGCTTATTTGTCTGGTGCAAATTTAAATAAACACTTTAACAACCATAGTAGGTCAAAATATGCAAACAATTATCAGGAACAAAAATTATAGAGCAAGTTCAAATGAAATAAACTTTGGACTTTAAGCTGAACCTTAAATAAGTATAAATGTGCAAATAAACAGGTTGTATAGGAGCCTAAATATGTTGTTATGAATTGTAGTTCACTCTGTGTGTCTGTGGGTGTCGCTGTGTTGTTACCTGAGGGTCAGGTATAAAGGTAGCTGCCTCTTATTGGTTAGGTGTTGGACCCGGAAGGGCAAAAGGTTTTTGACCGCTGTGGTGCTAACTGGTTGTCATTATGGTTGTTCGGATTCAGTTAATGGAATAAATGAATATTTTAACTGCATCAGAAGAACATTGTTCCGGTCATTTTTCGATGTCCTGTATGCTATCACCTCTTTCCGCCATGCTCCCGTTACGATGACGATGTTACAAGCTACAAACTCACATGAGACACAGTCGTGAGTCGCTAACAGACTTGAATGAGGCTGATATTGCATATCCCGGTAATCGACCGCGATAATGAGATGAAGTCAAACATAAACGGTAATCGTTATTGCGTAAATTTTTTACCGCGCTTTACCGTAATAAAGAAATAGCGTAAGAAATAATTGCTGAAATTCTGCGAATATCCACCCCACAGCAGACAAGAGGCCGCAGCTGCCAGTGAAACATCAAACAATGACTCAGCCTCCTGTAAGCAACACGAGAAACGCAGACGGCCCAGCACTCTAAAATCTGTGCGCTGATTGGCTAAGACGCATTTACTACAGTTCAGAGACCAGAGGCTGTGAGGGAGACTTGTCCCTGCGGCGCTGGATGCTGGACGCTCCGGTTTGTGCCCGGTGGGTGGCTGCTGCCTCTGTCCAGCGGTCTGCACGCCGGGGTGGGTCGGCTGGCCTGGTGGGGGCTGTCTGGAGACCTGGTGGGGCCCGGCGCTGCCGGGAGGGGAGACGGCAACAAGCTGGTCCGCATGATGAACCGGGCTCTGGGACGGTCGGCTCCATCGCTCACCAGACTGAAGGAGCTCAGTCTTCCCAGAAGAGACGGTTTGGTTCATCGGTGTTTCCTCCTCTGACCTGGAGATATCTCACTTGATTCATCTTCATGGAGATATACTGGTTTTAACGGCTGTTAACTGGTTTGAACGGCTGTTAACTGGAGTTAGCACTCGGACCACAGGACCGGGACATGAAAAGGAGCGCTGGACTCTGGCAGCTCCTCAAGTACACCAGACTGGACTGCACTGAAACCTGAATCCCCCTTGGGGGATCAATAAAGTATATTTGAATTTGAAACAGAAGGACCACAGTTTAGCTTTTGTCTTGTGTCACTGCAGTGTCTCGCTACTTTTTTGCAGTGTTTAAACATATTTTAAACACATTATTTAGGCCTTGGTGGGGCTCCAGCTCCAGTTCACGTATTTTGATTGTCATGGGGGGGGGGGCGCCCATCCCCATTAAGCACGAAAACAAAGGAATCACTGTATTTATTTCCATTTGTACATCACTTTAAATGTCTCTCGACAATTAATGTATAAGATGCAAATATGTATAGACATTTTTTGGGACAGTACTTTTATGTATATATTTTAGTTTTTTTTTTTTTCATACTTCTATTTTATTTTATATTTTGTAGGTTTTATGCGGAGTTAAGCCTTTTTTTCCCCTCTGTCTGTATGTCATGCTGCTGCTACCCTATAATTTCCCAATCTTCAGATTTATAAAGTACAGCATATCTTATCTTAATTAGTAATTAGTGTATAAAATACCTTTGTTGAAGCAGGAATAAATACTGTCAACTTCATAATCATCTGCATAAACCTGAAATTAGACAAATGATGGAAAATCTGTTATTGACAGAAAAGCATTGCCAAAGCAGAGTGAGAAGTTAGAACTATTCACTAATCTAGATAAACGTTTTCTGAGTTCTGAGTTATTTATCAAAGAACTGTCAGATAATTGTAGTACCACATAAAACAAAAAAATATATGTCTGAAATATAATAGGTTACTTACTTACTGAGGCCTGTTGTCTCTCCTGGAATACAGACTACTGAAAAGGTTTCTCAAGTACTCCCTGTCCTGTTTCAGTATCTCCTGTTGGTTCCTGTTGTGATTCGTCTCCTTGATAGCTTTGTAAAGGTCTCTGTGACCAGCAGCAGGTTAGTCCTCCGTCACTGATTGATGTTGCTGATCTTGTCTCACCCAGGAGTATTTTTCTAAAGCTGTTCTTTATGCACCTTTTTGATAGTTTTCCGGGTTTAGTCAGTCCCATAAAATAAGACTTCACACAGTAGTTAAATTCTCTTACTGTCTTTGTGACCAACAACAGCCAGGAACTTTATGTAAACATGATTAGAATCAATTAATGAAACGTACATCAATAGATCTCAGAATAGTTCAAGAAAA
The DNA here is from genome assembly GCA_018398805.1 of Hirundichthys speculiger. Taxonomy (NCBI): domain Eukaryota; kingdom Metazoa; phylum Chordata; class Actinopteri; order Beloniformes; family Exocoetidae; genus Hirundichthys; species Hirundichthys speculiger. The sequence goes on along the minus strand of JAGFBZ010002015.1, from coordinate 226,256 downwards.
TAAAATTAAAGTAATTCATTTCCAAGATAAATCAATTTATTGACAATAGCAAGCAATAACTGATTCGAAGTTACACTTTGTTGAAACGTGTTTTTATGTAAATAAATAAAGATAATTAAAAAATCGAATAAAAAAAAAAAAGACCACACTTTTTTTTAAAGTAAACTTTATTTTGAAAGGAACATTATGTGACGCCATCAAAGCGCGTCACCTTCCTTGTTGATGAACTCGTCGTGTAAACCGTCTTTCGGTCCTTAGAAACAACAAATATTATGTTTGTCTTACAGAGGTGTGTCACTTTTAGCCCATTTCCAAGGCTGAGGCACACTGTCAGCCTGTTGTCGGGGAGTTTTCACAGTCGTCCCTCTGGGTCCAGTCTCTGTGCCGTGAGTCACTTCCCAGCAGCACCGACCAGGACCGGGCAGCTCTGGTCTCAGGATCAAAGACTCTTTCATCGCTTCCTACATCCCGGCTGCTGTAAAGCTCGACCCACATGTTTCAGAGGACTTTCAGCTTCACCGACCGACAGAGGGGACGTTGTTGGGAAGATCCAGTCGACGCACTATCATCTCATTTACACATGCAAGGTAGCAGAACCAGGATTGAATAAGAATTATTTCCCGAGTCACGTTGCCTTTGCTTACAGTTAAAACCAGAGGTTTAACATATACTGGATAAAAAGACACATTACCCTTTTTTTTTTTCCCTCCTCACTGACTTACATGGAATCAGATGAAACATTTTCTGTTTCAGGTCAGTCAGAAATAATTTTGGTAATCCTATTTACTAAATGTCAACATAATGAGAGATTTTTTTTTCTGTTGCTTTCTTCAATGTCAGAAATTTATATACTGTGCTTTTACAATTTGGGAAAACCCAGATGATGATGATGTCATAGGCTTGGAAGCGTCTCACAAGTTTAATTGACAACAGTCACTGTCGCCAGATAGAAAATGTTAAGAGGGGTTTAAAATTATCATATTTTGAGGAGAATTATCATACAAATTTGCATTCTGACGTGACTCAGGGGTTACACCAATATCCCCTGCATAATATAACCTATAAAGCAGTTTTACCATTTAAAAAAAAATTAACACTCTCTCTCACAAGAGTTTACAAGAGATATTGTTGGACCATTTACTACAGTTTTTGTAACTGGCACAACAATGTAAATATTCAATGAGCGTTTGGGCTCCAAATTGGGCAAATAGTGAGGAAACCCTTTTATCACTCACTTTCTGAGAGGCATTGAGAAATTATTGTATATTTGGGTAGTGTTTAGATTATTAATCGTATAGAAGTCAAAAATATCATCCAAATATGATTTATCTTACATCTGGCAACACTGGTCAATGTTGATCTGTTCCCTGAGTGGTCATGACCGGTTTCAACCATTGCTGCCACCCAGTGGACACCATCACCCGGGCTTTCCCCTGTTTCCAGATGCCTGACGGTTCATCTGTTCAAACAGAACAAGAAATAAGAAGAACAAGAAGGTTCATCTGTTCAAACACTTATACGCAAATATATAAACACCATGTGAATGCCCAGCCATCATGCTGCTCAGCCAGATTACAATTTGCTAATGCACACAGGGACAAAGACCTTTATTTACATCGTTACCTTCGGAGGAAATTGGGGTCAAAAATGGGTCAAAATTATTGTGAGAAGCTTGTGGAAGGAAACCCAAAACACTTGACCCAATCAGACAGTTTAGAGGCAAAGCTAGCAAATACAAAGGAAATATATGAAAACTTCTGACTTTTAAGAAAGTAAGAAATTCTCTCTCAAAAAAATCCTCTCTTTCGTTATTCTGGCATTTAGCAAATCTAGAAATAATTTTGGTTATCCTGACTGACCGTAAACAAGAAAAATTTAGTCTGATTTATGTGTCAGACAGAAAAAAAGTTTGTGTCTTAATACAGTGTGTGTAACTTCTGGTTTCGACTGTATATTTGTTATCTAACACGTCTCTCTGTGTCTATAAGTCCAATATGTGACCTGCAGGCTGAATCATGTTTGCAGGTTTGCTCCAGCAGGTCCATGCAGAAGATTTCTAAGGTGGCTTATCACAAAGGTGTGGTGATCGTGACATGTCCAGGCTGTGAGAATCATCACATCATCGCTGACAACCTCGGCTGGTTCTCAGACCTGGAGGGGAAGAGGTTGGTGGTAGTGATGTTGCATTCAGATCCAGACAGCTTTATTGATCAAAGGAGGACGGTGTATTTGGAGATAACTGGACTGACAGTTTAAATCCCACTTTATGACCTGAAATCAGTATTGCGATTACTTGAACTTTTTACCTCGATTACGATTAATGGACGATATTTTTTTTTTTTGTATTCTTTTGCCCTCAAGTGTTTCTCTATAAGTATGTACAAGAATTACAAACAGGGATATTTTTTCAAATGAAATAGTACATACCCTTGTGATTTTGAAGTAAATCAAGTGGACATGAACACATGCAGTTTGAAAGTAAAGCAATTATTACAAAGATTAATTCACAACATTTTATTATCAAAAAAGTTTAAATTTAATTTTAAAATTAAAAAAAATAAAAAGGAAGAACTGACATAAAAATATAATGTCAGTTATGTTTTAAATGTTGGTTTGGATTAATTTTTGATTAACTGCCAGCCTTAGAGAAAAGATAGTTGTATCTTGGAGGACACACAACAAAACACACAAACAAATAAATAAATTGTTTTTCAGGAATATAATCAGCCATATCTGACTGCAAAAGAAATAAATATATTGACTTGGATGCAGTCAGATTTGGATCCAATACTGAATCAGTTTCTTGTTCTGTGCTCATTTGTCAGTGGATCAAATGGGAGAAAGTTTTCAACAATCTCAGAAAAGGCCCACCCATGGTCCAACTCTAAACTCTTGAGATAGCTGCTCTCTGAACATAAGCGATAATATTATCAGTGTAGCAACAGTGTATTGTGAATGACTTGTGCTGCTTTTTGCTTTAGAAACATTGAAGGAAATCCTTGCTGCCAAAGGAGAGACGGTGAAGAGGGTTGAGGGAAGCCCAGCGTTGGAGATAGTGATGGATGAAGGGAGCACACACAAGTCACAGCATGGTGATGACCCAGAAACACCAGAAAAAGACCCAATAAAACAATAAGTGTTTTTAGTGTGTATGCTCTTTTTAAGATATTTATATTTAATGTCATTATAAATAAAACAGTTTTCAGTTGCTTTTGGATTGTTGTCAGTGGGTATTCAGAGAAGGGAATCACAGTTTATATATATATATATATATATATATATATATATATATATATATATATATATATATATATATATATATATATATATATATATATATATTTTTTTTTTTTTCCCAAACTACTGAAGTGCAAACTCAACAAAAAAAAAAAAAAAAGGTTCAACTTCTAAGTTATTAAAACATTTAAAATATGGACAGTAAACAGGTAGTTGTATGGAAATAAAAGGCTCAATTCAAAATGTGGAGAAATCGAAAGTAATATTTAAAATGCAAGGCCGCTCCACATCTGCAGTGTGGAAGCGCATCCGCAGAGCTCTGGATCTCGCGAGATCAGCGTGCTGTCACAGTTCGGGACTCGCTGTCCGGTAGCATAGGTAGCTGCAAATACCTACGTTTCTTCGATTCCCCCCCCTTCCGGTTGACAGCGATGGATGCTCCTGAGGCTCCCCGAGGAGGCAGAGAAGCCAAGACACCGTCCTTTCTTGATTGGGGTCAGCGGAGGAACGGCCAGCGGCAAGGTGGGTCATTTTAAATCAACTAGTTCGCACGCCGGTTAGCTTAGCAGTTTACCATAATTAGCGCTAATTCTGGCGTTCATAAACTGTCAAAGGCACGGGCACGCCCACCTACCAAGAGGAACTCTGTAATATATTCATAATAATAATTTACTGCATTTGCGACATCTTTCTTGTTAGGTCATCTTTTAAGATGACACAAGAAGCCGCTGTAACATAACTGTCATATACTCTCAATGTTTGACTGAGTCAGCTGATTGGCATTAAACTGAACTCACTGATGCAACATTTAACCTCACACAGGAACCTTTGTCCCTCTCTAGTCCCATCAAACAGTGTCACAGGCTGAAATTGATCTATTTGTTGCTCGTTCAGCTCAGTCAGGTGTTATTACAGGTTTTAAAAATGGTGTGTTTTGTGACAGTCCACAGTTTGCGCCTAAAATCATGGAGCTCCTTGGCCAGAACAAGGTGGACCACCGGCAGAGGAAGGTGGCCATCATAAGCCAGGACAGCTTCTACAAAGTCCTGACCCCAGATCAAAAGGCCAAAGCACTTAAAGGGCAGTACAACTTTGATCACCCAGGTAGGACCAGTCTGTAGATTATAACCCCCAAATTCACATTTAATTACAACAGCGTTGTTTTTCTTAAAGTTCAAGTCTAATGGAAGTTAACAAGCTTGACACAGTTTCTCTATGCTGTATAATAAGATGATCTTTTGCAAGGTTATTATTAGATACCATGTTTTACATTTGGGGACAGACTTCATAATCACAAAAAGACCTTGACGTAGGAAATGGCCAATCTTAGCTGATGCTGCTTGGCATTTAAATTTTATTTGACTGAAAAACTCCTGTCGAGATGTCAGGCCCGACTCGGTATGGGACAGCTCTGAGAGCTACTTTGCTTCGGACAGTTAAATGTTTGGGCGACATTCATGACACATTTGGATAAGCAATTGGCAGTCAACAAATCATGTGATAAATGTACAGTATTTAAACAAAATAATTTGACTCCACATCAGTATCTATGTAGCTGTAATGTCAACTAATAGACTTGAAGATTGTGTTTACTGTAAGGTGCACTTTTGTTATTACAGGGTGCACTGTTTTGACTGATAATATTGTCCCTCTCATGTTACCAGTTCTACTGTTTGATATCTTGCAGAGGCTTTTGACAATGAGTTAATGTACAAAACACTGAAGGACATTGTGGAGGGCAAGGTGGTTGAAGTTCCAACGTACGACTTTGTTACCCATTCCAGGTAGGAAGGCGGTGCTTTATCAAGCTCTGATGAAAAACTCCTCTGTCCTCTTCCTCTTTAGTCTGAGTCTACTTTATGCCTGTGCAGGTTGGAAGAAAGGATCACCGTTTACCCAGCAGATGTGGTCCTGTTTGAGGGAATCCTTGTTTTCTACCCCCAGAAAGTTCGTGACATGTTCCACATGAAGCTCTTTGTGGACACAGATTCAGATGTCAGACTATCTCGCAGAGGTATTGATGACATCTCCGTCATATTAGTTCCAGATCTCGTCACAGTCTGTCTGTAGCTTGACCTAATTTTCCTTTAGTCCTGCGAGACATGAACAGAGGGAGAGACTTGGAGCAGATTCTCAGTCAGTATACGACGTTTGTAAAGCCTGCTTTTGAGGAGTTTTGTTTGCCTGTAAGTATGATGGTTATCGATCATGTGTTTAATCATTTTATAATACACACACACACACTTGATTTCTAAGCATAATTTCATCTCTTTAGACAAAGAAGTATGCAGATGTCATCATTCCAAGGGGAGTTGACAATATGGGTAAGTAATAAAAAGAATTTGCTCTTTGTATCTCCAGAATTAGAAATGAAAAAAAAAAAAAAAATCCTTATTTCTCTATCACTAGTGGCCATCAACCTCATTGTGCAGCATATCCAAGATATTCTGAATGGTGACATTTGCAAGTGGCAGCGTGGATCCATCAACGGCCACGGACGAGGCTTCAAGCGGTCCAACTCTGAGCAGAGCGACCTACAGAACGGAGCCCCAAACCCTTCAGCAAAGAGAGTCCTGCTGGAACCAAGTAGTCGGCCTCACTGAGTAAACGTGTGTGTGTGTGTGTGTGTGTGTGTGTGTGAATGGATGGGTCCAGCCCGAGTATGAGCTTTGAGTTGGAATTTCTGCTGTTGATGTGTGCAGAGTGGTTCAGAAACTGTCTCACCCTCTGCTTTTCTCTTTTTTTTTTCGGAAGTATTATTCACAACCACACTTTGCAAGCATTCAAAGTGGTAACTTCACTGTTTTACAACTGTTAATATGTAACTTCGCCCATTCATGTAGCAAAAGAAGTCGAACGTCTGTCAACCCCAAGATTTTGCACATCAGGACACGACAGAATAAACTTCTGGTCCTTACCAGGTCTTACAAGCTGAAGCTTGGTTGAAATCGGGAGACACAGCAGAACAGTGATCCCAAGCACACCAGCAAATCTTTACAACAGAACGGCTGAAAAAGAAAACAGTCAAGGTGTTACAGTGGCTCAAAGTCCAGCCCTCAACCTGATAAAAATGCTGTGGTGTGACAAATCTTCCCAAACCTCTAGCAACAAGTACTATTTGTCCAGAAGTCTTCCACAACCATGTAAGAGACTGATACAGTCAAAAGAGGAAACTATTACTTCCAAGTTACTGCTGCTGAAGGTGATTCTTGGAGCTACTGAATCCTGGGTTGTACTTGGGTCACAATTTAGAGCAGCATGTTTGTTCATCTGAGGTTGTATTCACCTTCCAATTCCTGGTACGGACCAAATGGTTTTATTACGTCCCGATAGGTAAAACCTTCGTTATATTCTTCTTCACATGACTGTATGGTAAGTCTTCCATGAAACATTGTGTACTATTTTAAATGTTAGAAGTTCACCCCTGCTGTTACTGAATTTAAAGGGTCATACACTGTAGAAGAAAAGAGTCTATTTTAATTTTAATGCTTTGATACTTTAGAGTTTGATCACATTCGGGTGAAGTATCTCACACGTGCTAACTTGAAAATAATATATTTAAATTATATTAATAATAAATTAATGTTCTTGTCTTTGCCTTTCCTGTTTGTAATAAATGATCTAATTATGGTTAGATGTGTATTTCAGTTATTGCACCTAGTCTGATATTGAGCCCTTTCTTTTCATTTTTTTTAATGCTGTATCAATGCCTTAATTTTTTTTTTTTTTAAGTTAATTTTCCTCTCACCATTTCTGAATGACAATAAATAGAAATTCTGCTATGAGCTGCTGAGGTGTCTTTCTTATTTGAAGGAGAATCAAGCTGCTGACAAACATGGTGTTTTTCTAGAAACAAAGCTGTTTGTTTTATTGGAGTCGGAGAGCACAGTGTGATGCGTTGGTTTCTGACCATTATCCAAAAAAAGAAAATCAGATGATTTACTACAACACATGTTGGAATGAGAAACACACAAGTCACTGGGGACTTCAGTCACGCACACACACACACTCACTCACTCACACACACACACTCACAAACCGACATGACTGGGGACATGATTGTGATTGCCTGATGGTTCTCTATACTTCAACACGGCACTCGGATGATTCAGTATGACAGATCACAGCATCTTTAGTATTCATCTTTTTGTGTTTTTGCTTTGCTTTTTTTTAGTGCACATACATATGGCACTTGGGAGAAGCTAAGCTCTTATTAGCATAAACATCCTTTTTAAGAACAAAAGGAGCACTGTATATAATACATGTCATAACCATACATGATTCTTACACAAAATGTTTCAAAACAAACTCATAAATTCCAGTCTATAATGGCCATCCTCTCTTCAAGTTCAAATCCCCTCACACCCACGGCAGACTCTGCGTCTGCGTGTGGACGTGACACTTCGAGGCAGGTTGCTCCCAAGGTTCTGCTGTTGGAAGGAAACTCCTAAATGCAGGAGAGAGCTGTGGAAGATGACCGGCAAATGGCACATACATAAGGAAGTGGAAGTGGAGGGGTGGTGGTGGTGGTGGGGGCTTTGAGAGTAATGGACAATTCAGTTCAATCACACCCACACGCAACAGCTCCACTCAAAAACAAAGAGCCCAGGGAGCAGGCTTTCGGCCACTCCCGTAGTGTCTCCCTGTCCGCTCTGTGAGATTACTCGCTTCTCCTTGGCACCAGGTTTCCCCTGGTTTCCCCAAAATCTCTGAATCTCTCCCCGTCTACTTGTCGTAGACACGGTAATCCCAATTATAACCTCCCAGAGTGGCAGAGCTTTTTTTTTGTAAACCTTGATGAGTTGTCTGTAGTTTGTTCTGGATTCCCCACGAGTTTCCCATTAGCTTCAGCGGATTGCTTCCAATCGTCTTCTCATTCTGTGGTAAAGTGGAGTTAGTGTCATGAAGCACAGTTGGAGGTCAGTGTTGGGGGCCCGCGGGCCCTAGGTCTTCTCTTCGCGGTCCGTCTTGCGCCTCGCGATATTTCTGGGCTTGATTTTCAACGACAGCTCCCACAGGGCCTCCTCAGCCAGGTGGTCGCTGAAGTCGTTGAAGAAGGAGATTGTCTTCGTTACGCTTCAGCTCGTAGTCCTGAGATCAGGAGAAGTTGGATGTGCAGGAACTCGAACACACCCCAGATCTGTAGGGATGCACGATAACTGTTTTTTTATACCGATAACCGACTTTCAGCTCCTAAGGGCCGATACCGATAAGACAAACATTACCTAAGATCATGACATCAATTTCTTCGAGTTGAAGTTGACGTGCTTCAGGGCTCCCTGCTGTGGAAGAAACTCCTAAATGCAGGAGAGAGCTGTGGAAGATGACCGGAAGGCACATACATAAGGAAGTGGAAGTGGAGGGGTGGTGGTGGTGGGGGGGCTTTGAGGTAATGGACAATCAGTTCAATCACACCCACACGCAACAGCTCCACTCAAAAACAAAGAGCCAGGGAGAGGCTTTCGGACTCCCATAGTGTCTCCCTGTCCGCTCTGTGAGATTACTCGTTCCTTGGCACCAGGTTTCCCCTGGTTCCCCTAACTCTGATCTCTCCCCGTCTACTTGTCGTAGACACGGTAATCCCAATTATAACCTCCCAGAGTGGCAGAGCTTTTTTTTTGTAAACCTTGATGAGTTGTCTGTAGTTTGTTCTGGATTCCCCACGAGTTTCCCATTAGCTTCAGCGGATTGCTTCCAATCGTCTTCTCATTCTGTGGTAAAGTGGAGTTAGTGTCATGAAGCACAGTTGGAGGTCAGTGTTGGGGGCCCGCGGGCCCTAGGTCTTCTCTTCGCGGTCCGTCTTGCGCCTCGCGATATTTCTGGGCTTGATTTTCAACGACAGCTCCCACAGGGCCTCCTCAGCCAGGTGGTCGCTGAAGTCGTTGAAGAAGGAGATGATGTCTTCGTTACGCTTCAGCTCGTAGTGCCTGAGATCAGGAGAAGTTGGATGAATGCAGGAACTCAATAGCGAGAAACCGAACACACCTGTTCGCAGATGAACGGATTTGTTTTGTGTAGGGATGCACGATAACTGTTTTTTTAAACCGATACCTATAACCGATAACTTTCAGCTCCTAAGGGCCGATACCGATAAGCACAAACATATACCTAAGATCATGAGATCAATACTACGAACAAAACCAAAAACAGTTTTGACTCTTTAAATAAACATATTTATTTTTTCCAATGAAAAACTATTGGCGAGCCTCTCAAAGCTATCAAACAAACCTATTTGATATCTCACATCAACTTAAATAAGATGCATTACTGACTGATATAAAAAAAATAAAAGCTCCTTGAACTGATGGAAATACATGCATCAGAATTACAAACTGAAAAAGTGTATTCCTCAATGACAATAAAAAATAATACACAGTGCATAATGTACTGACACAAGTTAGACTTGTCTGTGTAAATAAGCTGAAAAAGTGCACTCCATAGTAACAAAGAAATTACGTTTAAAGGATTTTGGCTTGTGATTCCGTTCAAATGAATGCCTTTAATTAAAATAAATGAGGTTTAGTAGTTTATTTTTTTTTAATCTCATGGAAGCTTTAGATGAGAGAGATGATGGTGATGAGCAGAGAGGAGCGGAGCGGAGGGGTTGCTTCTGGCTTGCTCACGTTAGTGTGATTTCAAATCTCCATGGAAGCGTCGGTTATGTTTCAGGTGGCTGATCGGGTTTGACGTATTAAAGCTTGTGCTATTTTTCCCTCCTTCGCTTGGAGCATTTGTCCCAAATAACCAGCGAACTATCTTCCTCTGAAACTTTAACGAAGTTCTACACCATCGCCGCCATGTTTGTTTTTTTTTTTTTTCCAGCCCACTGTTCCACAATGCTGCATTCAAGGTGTAACGTAAATTCCTCCGTTCCCTCATTTGCAAGTTCATTTTTCGGCCTTATCTATTTTTTCTATTTTTTATGTGTAACATGTGGGAAAATACTGCGAATATCAATTAAAGTCAGCAACTACCAAAATTATGACCAAGTTAACGAGTTGTTTTCTGGCATGGGGGGGGGGGGGGGGGGTATTCTTGATTTACCTGATTGAGAAATCGTTTTTCTGATTATGCCTACGTCACTTGAACATAACATTCACTGCCGGTCATTCAAGGCTCAGAGGTAGCGAGGCACTGCTGTGTTGACAAATATTTATGTTATTGGGGCTATTCATCCTGATATCAGACTTATCGGAATGACGTCATAATTTCCTGTTATCGTGCATCCCTAGTTTTGTGTGACGGCAAACAATCCCTATTAATTCATTTCTTTTCACGAGACTTCTCGCAGTGCACTTACACTTGCTGGAAGCGCCGCATGCTGTCCAGAATGTTGAACTGCTGCCAACGTTTGGAGAAGTTGACCTTTCCGTCTATGAGGTCAGGGTTTCCCAGGTGGACAAATGTCAGATCCTGGAGAATGAGACCTCTGCAAAGAGGAGCAGGAAGGAGACTCAAAATTAATGAAAACGTTCAACCGTGGCTGAGCAGTGGACCTGCACAAGTCTGAACGTGAACATTTAACTCACAGGTATGGGATGCATGGAGGCTCCACCTCGGCCAGAGCAGCTCTGTAGGCTCTGAAGGAGGAGGAGCTGTCAATCAGCGTGCAATACTCCTCCAGTCCCTGAAAGAGAGAATGCAGATGTGTTAAGAGTCAAAGACAGACATTTTAATCTGCGTGACGCCTTACATTCATTTATTCAACCCAACCAAACCCTCCTCTCACCTCTGAAGTTTGTTTCTGCCACTCCAATCTCCTGATGGGCGCCGAGTCCAGAGCGGACAGTATTGCCAAGTAGGAGTTGAAATTATTTAACTTTCTTAAGTGCTGCCATTAAAAGGAGAGACTAAATGTTAAACTCCAGAATGAAATGGCAAGTTTTTGTTTTTAAAATTTGGGGATCTCACCTTCATTATCTTAATGAACTTGAGAAGCAACTTCTCTCTGTCTTGGGCTTTCTCCTGCTGAATTATCAAAGAGCGGACCCTGCAGGAGAGAGAGAGTAATAAAACACTAAGGCGGGAGCGTTCGTGAAAGTAACGGAGAAAAGTCAGGACCTCCGACGACGTGAAAGAGGATGTTGATTTGACTATTAAGTTGTTTGACCAGGACGTTTTGTCCTCTCTTACCAATAGCTCATGTTGTTAAAGTGCTCCGTGAACTGAGTCAGGTTTGGACTTTTCTCCTCATTCTGCTCCTTTGCCCAAAGCAAAACCTCTGGAATCTGAGGGAAATCAGGAGCGCAGTAAACAGTTAGCTCAGTGTCAAAGCACAATCAGTGCGAACCCGGAAGAGGAGAGGAAGTCACTGTACCTCAATTTTGTAGAAAAGTTCAGCATCGAGAAGAGTGAGTTGATCAGCAATCTCGTGACTGCGGAAGTCATGAAGAGTTCCCGGCCTGTAAAGACAAATATTTAGCATCAGCTGCTGCAGCCATGATCTGGAATAGGTTTTTTTTTTTTTTTGCCTGTCCCCTTTTCAACCTTTGTCTTACGTTATGAGGCTCTGGGTTGATGCCACTCCATCGACCCACCAGCTGTCCTCAAATTCTCCTCTGTGTTGTCTCACTCGTCTTTCTAATGACTTTTTCAGCCTCGTCAGTACTGCATAGTTTAGTACAGTATATTAGCTCACATCCACCTGTCCTCTGGCAGACTGTCATGGCTACTACATCCAGTTGCTTTGAAGCCAGCTGACCTTTTGTTTACGATGTGCAACCAGGCAAACATATCTGGATACGTTTACCTCGAATCTAAAGCAAGTCTTTGTGTCTGCATGCAGGTTTTGTACATAAACTGAGTAGAAAAATGCTGGATATTCATGCTAAAAAAATGACATGCTGTGTATTAAAGGTATTTCCAACGAGACTTTTACAACTTTCATTGTCTTTTTGAGGGTGTGAGGAATAAAAATCTTTGTATAAATGTTTCCATGATATCAAAAATTGAAAGCTTATTTATTTCCCCAATATTTAAGGGTCGTTATCATTTAAAAGTTTTTCTGCCTGGCAATAAATGAAACATTGTTTTTCTAAAAGCTAGAAGCACAGAGAAGTGGTTTGATAGAGAGATTCCAGTTTTAACTTTAACACCGGTGTCAGTTTCTTGACTCCAACAGTACCTTGCAGAGACCCCCCGGGCAGAGAGGGGCTTGAGGGAGTTAGTGTAGCGCAGCAGCTTCTTTTGCTCCACCTTATCGAGGATGTTCTTGCGGAGCACCCGGGCAAGGCTGAGCTCGCCGTTGCACACCAGCGTGAACACCAGGTCCATGAGCTGCTTCAGGATGTCCTCCGTTAGCTCCACGAGGCTGAAAGAGAAAACGGGAAGGCGAGGAGTGATTAAATATTCAACACGTGGATGGATTGGCTGACTTATGTGTCACACAATTTTCTCAAAGGCTAGAATGAATTTATAATCCCAGATGATGTTTAGAAATGAAAACTTCCAGTAAATCAGCTTACAGCTCGATTCCTCTGACATTTACACGTGAAAATGAAGCAAACGTGGCTATATTCACAAATACGACCATATTACATCTGTGCGATCTTCCTCCAGAGGTGCTGCTTGTGTTAGATATTACCATCTTATATAATAGTAATTATTAAGTCTGACTCACCACAGCTCATCCACCACACGAACCAGGACAAAGAAGGTGTTCTTGCTGACACGCTTCTTGAAAGTGTCTGGACTGTGACAAAATGTAGTATATGTGCTTTTGTGGTCAAGGACAATGAAAATCAGCCTCCATCTTTACACATTAAATGCATTAACATACTTCACTGGAGTCACTTTATCTGTAAAGCACTTTGGTTCAAAACCTTTGGTGTTCCAATGTGTATTATAAAATAAAAAAAAAAAAAAGCTTTTGCACATCCATGGGTCTTTATTACATGATGAGACAAGAAAAATTAAGTTTTTCTTTCTGAAAACACAATGCTGTTTATCATCTGTTCATTAATTGGGCTGGGTTTGTCTCACATAAAAACACAAAAAAAAGAAAAACCTTTTAGGAGGGGCCTATGATGTACTGGCAAACTGGGAGGAAGGTACGTTAGATGAATGAATGAACACACTGTCAGGGCATTATGTTTCACTCAATAGTTCTGCAAATGTCTTGTATGACATGACAAAAAAAAAAATCAAATTAAAGCTCTATAGTTTTATCTTGGCTTCATGTTGTACAATACTGTGCACTAATAACAGCATGATGGCAACTCCTGTTTCATTCAGAATTAATCTGCTGATTACATCCTTAACCCATCAGCCATTGAAACTTGCTAGAAATCTTAGACAATAGTTAAAAAAAAAAAAAAAAAATCATCTTATGATCACAAGATGAGGGCAGCAACAATGGAAGACTTGCTGAAGTAATTCTTTAATTTTCTGTTTATTCAATAAATCATCCAACTAATAATTAGCAATTTCCAAGCAATGGCAAAACAGAAAAGGCATTATAAGACTGTAGTCTTTCACGCTGAGAATAACTTAACACTGAGATGCTAATGTCTGGAGAAGGTACAGAATCATAAAAAGCCCCCATAATCATTCCAGCTGTGGGTTAAACATCAGTATCCATCACTGCAGAACTACAGATGGACTGGATCTGTATGTGTGCTAAATGCCTTTCACTCAAAAATCCGAATGAGAAAAACAAGTTAAACAGGTCTTTCCTTGATAAATAAGGATTAATGTGATAGAAGCAGCCGTCTGCCAACAAAAAAGCAATTAAGCTCAGACTGACATGTTGAACGGTTTTACAAGGATATCTGTAGTGTAGCTTCTTAATGAGGTCCTCTGGGGTTATAAAAGTCCTATATGTAGTCAGAAAGGCTTCACAGTACAAGACAAGATCTGTCAAGAAACAAAAACAGAGGGAAAAAAGCAGCAGATTTTAGATGACGTGCAGCAAGTGTTAACTAATCAAAGCTGACAACGCATCAACAAATCTGAAGACTCACACGTTCTAAATAACAGATAAGCTATCTGAAACGCTACACAGAGAAAAGTAATACCACATCAGACGAAGAAAGAGTCATTCTTAGCAAATAAAAATAACTTGTCCTTCAGAGTAAAATCAAGGCAGATATGTCAAACCGACACAAGACAACTCTTCCAGGGATTCATCACAGTAACGCACTGGATGCACAAGTAAATACTGTACCTTTGCGGTCTGTTTCCGTAGCGTGGACTAATAGGATATCTCCTGATCCAGCACGTACATCAGGGCCATCGTCATTCTGTGGAAGGCAAGAGAGAAAAAAAAAAAAAGAGAAATTAAAGAAACAAAAAGAGGAAGATAATAACCAAGATAATAAAAAAAAACAGGCCAACAGGGAAAGAAACATTTATGAAATTGACAGCAAGAGAAGGCTGGTAAGACTTGATGTGAAGTGATGCAGTCTAGACCAAAATGTAGCATGCACATTTCCTTCGTCTCTCCCCCACCAACCCTCCCCTATCCTGCAGCAGCTCCTCCGATGACGAAGAAAAAGTCAGACTTGTTTACGATAAAAATCACCACCTCTGCAGTGTGTCTTCTGCAACAACTCAAAAACGTTGTCACAGGCTTAAAGATCTTTGCTCATGGCATTTCCGATCGCTTCCTGTCTCCTTTTTCTAAATCACTGTTGTCACATTGCCCCTAACCTTGCAGAGAGGTGTGCAGCTTTTTCACACATCTGTACATAAGACTGCACCACACTGGACAAAGGAGGAGGAGGAGGAGGAGGCAGCTTTGGCAGTGCTGAAGCAGAAGGTGGGAGGTTTGTCAGTATCAGTTCTGCAGTATCAGATATTAACCTGCAGAGGGCAGCAATGGCCATCAGCAGTGCAACGCAACATCCGACTTCACATCTGCGTGACTCACAGTAACCTTTAGTCCAAGCTAGACTAGTGGGATAAAATAAACCGTGAAGGCTGGTGCCGCTGCAAAGTTATATTACAGTGGAATTTTCTAAAAAACAGCACACAGAATCTGCGGTTGTCGTCTTACTTCTTGTTTTAGCGTTATTCTGCTCATAATCTCTTTGTGGTCTATGAGGGAGAGCTCGTCCACATCTTCCTCCTCGCTTCCAGCCAGTTCTGTTGCCTTCTGTCTCCTGAAACACACAAAGCAGACCATCAGCACAGCCACATTCACATCCATGTGAGCAAAGGCAAGGTTCCAAACTGAAACCGCCAGTGGAGATAAACAACTGATGAAAATTAACCTTAAAACCGTTGGCAGTTTATTTGTCATTTCAGTCAATTCAGGGGAATGAAGCTGACATATTACCTTTCCTTGTCCAAAGCCTCTTTGCTATTACTAGATGGCATCTGGGGGGTGGGGTCTTGAAGTACCTCATCAGCTGCAATTGTTTCCTAATCAAAGCAGGGAAAGAAAGAAAAAAAAAATAAAAAAAATAATAGAACAATCAGCCTCTCAGCAGTAGACTTCATGGAACATGATTGGTGAATGGTTCCATGCAGTGACGGGAAGACGATGAGATCGCACGAGCCACGCCAGGATCTCATGCACGTGTCGGAGGAAAGGAAGGACGGATGCTTTATGCAAATGTTTGTCACATTTTCTTAATAGTGCTGATGGAGATTAGGTGTAAAGAGCTGATGGGTAAAATGCTGCTTTTCCTAAGCACTAGCAAAGAAAACCCACAAGGTATCGCCCACAGAGGATCACCACCAGAGAGGAGAGTTCACTCGAACCGACACCACACCAAATGTAGAAAACACAAACAGCAACACATTTACATGCACGTCAATATTCCGATGTCTGACCTCGTTCTGAATAAAACATTCCTATGAGTCATTTTTCAATTTTACAACATGCAGTCAGATTAAAGTCTCACATCTAGAATGTGTCCCATTAAAGCCAATGTGAAGTTTGCACCCATCAACATTATATTACACCCTTATATCCTCCCAAATAGTGAGCATTACTATGCTTCCTCCCTCACTGGAAAAGTGTGTCTCCTTTGTTTCTACAGCCATCTGTTCTGCATCGACAGGAGTCGAGGGCATTTGTTGCAGAGCAGCAGTGTGTCAAAAAACGATGCAAAAACTCCAGTAGGATGTAACGGTGCATTCACGACATGAAAATACGGTGGATGCATGTCTGCAAAATATAACCAAAACTGGCTTCCAGCACATAATTTGATGATCCCTAACTCAGAATATGAGCTCACTGCAGTTAAGAAAATTGCTATTTAGAGTTAGTTAGAATATAGAATATTGATGTACATGTAAACATCGCTATTGTCTCTTTTGCACACAGTCTTTCCAATGACATGCTAAAAGAAAAAAAGACAACAAAAACCTCATTCCTTCATGCCTGAAACACACCCCAAATACACAAAGTTGCCCAAATGAATACAATCACACACACAAACACACAGACACACCGCACACAGGCTGTCACACATGCACAGGAAGATATAATTTTACGGGGAATGTTATTGGAAAACTGGAAACCCACTGAGAATCCCTTCTAGGAGCAAAGACATGTCAGGAGTTACATTAGAACGGGGGGGGGGGGGGGGGGGGGGGGGGGGGCAAATGCTCGTTACAGTTGAAGCGCAGCCAGAAAGACAGAAATCGCCAGCCAGGCAGTCAAAACAACAAACAGATGGACATCTTTTCTGCAAACATCCACCAGAGCACATGATTCTCTCCCAGGCAGACCTGTGAACCTGAAGTCATGCTCAGTCAGGTTTGGACACACTCGCATTCCATTTCAGCGCCATTCGACCGGGGAGATGAATCAATAAGAGCTGCTCAGTCCGACACGCGTGAGAGTGACATATGCTGGCCAAACAGGCCTCCATCCTTCAAATCTCTCGCCGCAACTGAATTGATTCATGCCCTGAGGTGATGAAAGGCGAAAATGGAATCGACCTTTTTACCCATGGCAGTCAGCTACTTACTCTGAGGGAGAGCGGCAGCTCCCCATTGGCCTGGCTTGATGAGTACAAGTTGACATACTCCCCCTCCCCGCCCTCGTCATTTGCGCTCTCGCTCTAAGGGAAAAGAGCAGGGACACAGACCGCGGCGTAAAGCAGCAGAGAAGGGCAACAGAGTGTTTGCTAAAGGTGTAGCAAACGTGAAGAGTGAATATGTGGCAAAGGAGAGCTGGTCGAGGTCAAGAATCCTACAGAGAGCAGTGCGTCTTCCTGCTCTGCCTCCTCTTGACCACCAGATGGCACTGGAGTGCATCGTACGTGAAAGTAATAGTACTTATTGGCAAGAACATGCAGTGCAACATGCTCCGCTGGGATTCTTTTAAGACCAATAATCAGACAGCAGACAGTTTTGTGGGCAGTGGTAATGACAACAAGATGCCACTAAGCGAATGAGTCACCATATTATCACATGAGCAACAATACAGAAAACCAAACAGCTGTTATCTAACTTCAATCTGCCAAGAAAAGTGGTCTGGTATCAGATTTCATTGTCTGTTTTACAGTACTACTTCATATTCGTATCCTGCATGTGCTTCCAACAGCCATCCTTTGTGAGCTCACCGCTGAGGTGTGAAGAGAGTCAGTGAGAGAAGACCCAGAGGGAAGACATACAGCCTCAGAACCCACTGAGCCAGCCAGGGAACCGTTGGGCCCACCCCTGCTGCCATCCAGAATGGTGGCATTGGTCAAGGCAACCTGGTCCAAGCTCTGCGATTGGTGGAAAGAACGAAAGCAGGAAAGGAAAAAAAATAAAAAAATAAAACAAAGGACAGGACTGAGAGATCAGAGAGGAGAAGTCAGGGCAGACAGAAACAGAAGCTGAACAATCGGAAGCAAGGGCGGGAATAGTGTTCACCTCAATCTCTAACACATCCATTAAGCCCAGCAGTGATGTGCCTGAACATGAAATGCAATGTGCACACACACTTGGACAGAAGAAGAGGGAGGAAAAAAAAAAAAAAAAAAAGAAGTGAAACCAGTGGCAACAGAAAGATCTCCAGCACTCCAGCGAAACAATATGGAAAACACAACACAGAAATTTAAATGGGATATACTGGTAAATTAGCTGGCATCAAAAAGGAATTATAACAAGAGACAGTTTAAAGTCTAAAAAGAGTGAAACCAGCTGAGGAGATGCTTGTCAGCAGAGGTACCAGTAACCTGTTTTAACACGTTTCACATACCAGCCCTGTTTCAGCATACCAGCATAGAGCCATGCAACACAGATCAATGATAATGCGCACACACACACACACACACGAATGCAGATGTTCATGCACAAATGGCCTCTTTTTGCCACCCCCCTCCCTCCTTCACTCACTACAAATAAAATCAAATGAAATCTGACACAGAATATGCCTTTTTCCTTTAAGAATAAGGAGCGGAAGAATGCACAAGCCCAGACGGGTGCTGCCAAACTGCAGGCACATTTAGATGGGAAGGTTACGGGACAGCTGTGAGCGGAGAGACCTATGCGGGTATGAGACAGTAGCGAGCGTAGACAGCGACTGACGCTGGAAGATAAAGAAGACAAGGAGAAAAAGAGTAGTCGAAACAGAGGGAATGTGTTTTCCATCAAGTCCATCTGGTGGTACATTCCACTCGAGATATCCTGAGGGAGATCCACACCATGTCTTAGCGTGCCTCACGCATCATGGGGTCATCAAGGGTCAACTCTCCCAATAACTCTCCCAAAATACTGATGAGAACAATGTCACACATAGCCACGCCAACTTTGGGTTAGGTCAGACCCTAACTGAATGAAATGCAGCACTGGCTGACCACAAGCTCATCTATTCCCAGAAACATGTGGCATTTCATTCTGACCAACGCAGGACAAACGTGTTATTTATGATCCCAAACCCAAGGTCTGACAGTCCCTTGTGATATTGTCATAAGCTGCTCAAAACGCACAAAAATAAATAAATAAAAGAAAAAAAAAAAGCTAGCCTGCAGCTGCACAAAAATAACAACTGCACACAACTGATGACATGAAAAGCACACTTAACTGCATTACATCTAATTCTCTAGATAAAGCAATGAAACACAATGACTCAGTCTAAACAAATGCACACACAGACTGGTGAATTAACAAAATGAAAGACCAAACAGCAACGGATGCACTGACCCTGGCATAACTGCCAGAAACCACGAAGGTGAACAGACTGAGTCACATGTGGAATACAAATGGGTCATGCCACCACCGGACCAGTCCAGGACCACACAACACCCACGCCAGACCACAGAATGGGAGGGATTGTAGGGGTTTAGAGGGGCGGAGGTGGGGGGGGCGCAACTCACCGTGGGTGTGGTCAAAGACGCCTGGCCGTTCAGGTAGGAGTTAGAGACGGACATGCTGAGGCCCAGCCCAGAGCCCGCCTCCTCCATAACCGTTACAGACGGCTGGAGGTGACAGGAGAGAGAAGAGGAGGAGGAGGAAGAAGGGGAAGAGGAGTGGGAGGCCTGAGAAAGAAGAAAAAAGGGGGGAAAATGATAGAAAAGAAAGAAAAAAAATGGAAGTAATTAGAGTAATGGAGGGGGTCATGGAAAGGCAATGAGGGAAATCAGGGTGTTGAGAGAAAAAGAGGGGACAGTTGATTAAACCAGTAAGCAAGACTGAATTAGAGCAGATTTAATCAAAGTTGAGCAGCAGTAGAACAGTGAAGTCAGAGTGGAGAAAGCTGAGGAGGATTATTACAGTTAAGATGAGGAGCATGAACTCACTGGCTGAAGATATAAATACATCAAAAAAGGGGATGCAAAGACTGCTGATGTTAAACTGTAACCAAATGGAAGGAGCTCTTCCTGGGACACTTTAATCACTAGAAGATCATGTGATGAGTACAGGTAACACTCGCATCTCCAGTGACAGCTGATGGTCCAATATATATGTCCTTAGCTTTAAGGGCTTTACAGAAACCAGGGCAACTGGACCAAACTCTAAACAGGGCCAAAATGCTCTTCTGTTTTTTTTTTTTTTTCCCCTCCCAGTCGTTTCCTTATCCACACAGCAGCTGGATTTTTTTTTTTTTTCAAAGCTGTGTAAAGTCGCCAAAGCATGTAAGCCTTTAACATGGGTTTATGCGGGGCAAACAGGCTTATTCCACTGGGCCACGAGCTCATCAAGTCCAAAACATGAGGCCAGATTAGGCCTTGCGGCAGCAGCAGTGATGGTAAAAATAAAAAGCTCTTCAAAAAAACGCAGTTTAGGTGGCAAAAAGAGGACAATGGACAAAGAAAAGGAAGGTGGTCGGAGATCTGGGTAGACTGCAACTCGGCCATAAAGTCCATTTCCTTTTCCAGCCTGTGAAACAGAACTATACCCTGGTGAAGAGTATCAACAGTTTACTATCCACAAACGTGCCATCTTCAATGGCACCACAAAGCTTTAGACCAACCACAGATCAATCAGATTTTGCTTGCTTGTAGATCTACAGCTGTGACCGTTAAATGTTTCACGAAGGCTGCATTAAAGCTGCTAAAACATACCTTTTATTTTCTCCACATAACCATCTACATGTCTGCTTAAATATCAAGCTCTTACATGACTCAGAATCTCAGCTGATCTGCTTCAAAAGGACTTTGTGACTTGCTATCCACCCGAGATAAAATAAAGATCTAATAAGAAGCTGTGCTAAACGTTCCACAGGAGGTTTTGGGGACCTTTAAAGACTTCGTGTCAGACTCTGAGTGCTCTCCTCCGCGATAACTATTGTGTCTTCTGCCTCACTGAGTCACTAGCAGACAGCCGTCTCAATTAACCCAGATGCCACCCCAGATTAAGATAAGTGGACTGGATCTGATGTGCGGCTGATAAAGGCTGGTTTTTATCTCCTGTTACCGAATAAACACCTCCATGTGTGAGCAAAAAAATCTGCTTTGGCTACAGAAATGATAGAGAAGAGAGTGCGAGAGCAGG
This sequence comes from Hirundichthys speculiger, assembly GCA_018398805.1. Classification (NCBI taxonomy): domain Eukaryota; kingdom Metazoa; phylum Chordata; class Actinopteri; order Beloniformes; family Exocoetidae; genus Hirundichthys; species Hirundichthys speculiger. The sequence continues at coordinate 205,142 of JAGFBZ010002015.1, read as the reverse complement.
GAGGGGGAGCTAAATAGGTGAGGGAGATAACAAGATAGGATGAGCCGGAGAGAAAATTGATGAGGATTACCGCTGGAATGTACTTTAAAGTCCAGCCCAGAATCTTTATGCATTCTTTCCTTCAAGCCAATGGAAAGTAAAGGTACCGATATGATTGGTGATATCTCCCAAAGACAGCTGTGTGTATTGTTCATATGTGCTCACGCTTCATCATGTGACTGTAGGTACAATCTCAAAGTTTAATAGTATCATTCCAAGCTTAACAATTTCAGGAATTTAAATCTCAGCTTTGCTCATTTAGTACAAATTAGTTATCAATGTAACTGAACTACCACTGATGAAACAGTGTAACATCTAACTAGCAGGGCTGTGGTCCTTTGGAGAATGAACTTCAATGTAAATGAACGTGTCGGGGCTTCTTACCAGTTGTCGTTGCTTCGGTGGCAACGCTGGGGGCTGCAGGGGCTCGTGAACCGAGTCGGTGCTGCTGAAAGAATCGTTGAAGCCACAGACCTCTTGGAAACGTTTGTTGCGCTGTTCGTATATGCTCTCGCTCTGTGGCATCTGGTAGAAAACAGAAGGCTGGGGCTCCGAGTAGTCCTCCACAAACTGCATGTACTGAAGTACTGTTGAAGGGAGAAGGGTCACATTATAACATATTTCTAAATTATGCTTATAGTTATATTAAACTCAGCTAAATAAATAAAGACTGACGTAGTCTGCTTAATGACTGAAGGGGGGGCAAAAGGCTGAGATATCCTAACAGGCAGGATATCCCTCCCTAGATGAGTATGACATCATTAGTCTCCCTCTTACTCAAAAACTCCTCCAGTGAATTTTTTTTTTTACACTTTGTCATCCCCCTGACATTCTAATCAACTGTAGTCATACACTATGAAAAGTATTTTAATAAGCAGGAAGGGCTGACTATATGAATGACATAATACAGTAGCTTGAGAGGAAGTGTTGTAGCAGGCAGGCGAGGAAATGACCAAATATTGCCTTCTGTGCCCCTTGAACCAGACCCATTGTGGCACATCCTAGTAATCACTTCCTGTCTCTATTCACAATGAATATTTCTTTGGCTTAAGCTGTCCTTCAATAAGCTGATGACGAAATTCAGCTAATGTTCCGCTTTCCTTTTTCTCCGTCGACCTCATCCCTTCCTCAACTCTTCCTTTTATTACTCTATAGTCCTTCCTTTGTTTCCTACAGCCTCTCTGCCCTACATTCATCTCATTTAAAGCTCTTCTTTCTGCCTCTCCCAACCCCGACTTACTGTGTCTGCTTTTCTTTTCTGGCAGAGGCGGAGGGCTGGCGGGGACATCTGCGTTCTCACCCGCCATGTACTGAGAGACAAACACCCCCCCATTTGTCTGGGGCATGGGTGAGATGGGTGTGAAAAGGGGGAATGGTGGCGTAGGGTGGAGCTCTTCTTCAGACAGGTTGTCATACTGGGACGGGTACCGCTCATACAGCACCCGGGATCCTCCGTCCGGGAAAATACCAGACGTTTGGGTGCTGCGCCGCTTCTTCTCTGGCAGGGCAGGGGGAGCGCTGATGCGGGAGGGCTGCAGAGGATTGCTTTGATTGGGCTGGGGGGACCAGTATTCTGGTTGCTGGGGTGGAGGCGCGCTGAAGCGGGGATGCGAGGGATGCTGTCCGGGAACAGGGGATGAGGACTCGCTGTGGGACTCGGGCAGGGGGCTCAAGCAACCTCCCACTGTGATTGGAGGGAGGTTATCGCCAGCGGACAAGTCCTGGTGCAGGAAGTCATAATCTGGGTCATAGTTCTCTGTGTTGTCTGAAAAGGTAAAGAAAAGGTGAAATTTATTTGCCTGTAGGCTGACAAATACTTCTGTCTCACTTCTTTCATTATTAATCAAAAAGGCAGTGTAGGAAGTATTTAGGAACTTTAACTTTATTATTTATAACCCACACAGATTTGAGTTTGGCCTGACTGGTCAATGTGCACTTTCCAAGTGGGTTTTTTTCACAGATGGACTGATTTTTATCGTTCAGCAAAGCCAGCAGAAACTCAACACTTCAAGAGAAATGATCAGCAGATCCAAGCATATCAAAAGTTTTACAATTCTCAAAATAATAGCTGTGAACTGAAAAGTACTTGTAGCAATTGGCTTCTTTAAAAAGAATAAATATGACAAATGTGTGCTCTTTCTGGCTGTTCAGCATAGGCAAGTCCATTTGGTGAATAAATCAACTCGCTGAGTTCTAGAGTTTTGTTTTTATTTTACTTATGAAATATTGAATACGTCCACTTCATTTTTAAATATTTGCACCGACACATACAGACTTTTAGCTTCATCAAATGCTTGTGAAATCCAAACCTTTGCAGCCTTACCCAGAGTCTCGCAGCTGGTGTTACGTGAACACTGACCGCTGTCCTGCTCCATGGAAGAAAGCTGCTCATCAGACTTGCTGAGTTTCCCCATGCTGCTGCACGGTGAGAGCCGTGGAGAATCTCCTCCGTAAGAATGGCTCCCCCCGGAAAAACGCCTTTGAAGGAGCTCCTGCTCGTAGTCCTGCAAACGACAGCGGAAGTCTATTCTGAACCATTTCTGCTACACGGCTACTGTGTTTGCTAGATGTTATTTGATTAAGGTCTTGAAGTAAAACCAGAAAGGACGCCACAAGTTAATCTTCTCACCTGTCTGTGGTCACTACAGGGCAAGCTGGAGCCACGGCTCATGGGGGCAACCACAGCCACCGGTGTAGGTGAAGGGGCTGACTGGCGCTTCTTAGGTGGAAGAGCTGGTGGTGGGCTATTGACAAATAATCAAACAAAATTAAGTCACTCACAGAATCCAAAATCTTGTTTGCATCAGAGCCAAAAAGGGATAATCAGGCAAGCACGGAGGGAATAAAAACAGACTTTCTGACGTATGCACACAAAAATCCATGTATAGATACATGAACGCACGCATCATCATCCCTCCTGCGGAGCAGTGAGATGAAATTCAGGGTGGTTCATGTTAGCCTCTTTCAGCTATCACATGAATTTATCCTGCCTGTCAGACCTACGGACTCTCACTGAGTTAATATCAGGTAAGAATAGAGGGAACAGGCAAACGTCAGCGACCATGATGTGGTTTGTAGCGGAAAGACACTTCATAGGTAAGTCACACACTCTCATGCACTTGACGGCCTTCTGATTGGATGATGAGGTCTTCGGGGGTTTCAAGGACGACACAAACTTTAGGATTATGCAACCATGCAAATCAAAAGCTTTCATCCAATCCAGAAGCTTCATGGGTTTGAGGGTGGGATGTTACTATGGATGAACCTATGGGCGCAACATACTTTTCCTTCTGAGAGGGTCTCCTTTGGGCAGCGTCAGCACTCAACTGTGCTCTTTTTCCAGAGTCCAAAGGAAGACCAAGAATAAGGGGAAGAAAAAAAAATGAGAAAAAGAGCAAAGACAGTAAAGAAGGAAGAAGCAGAACAAGAGTTTAAATCTAAAGTGTGAAGGTTTTTGAAGGAGCCAGAAATAGAAATACTCTCAACACTAAAAAGCTCAAACCCAACAACTCTGACATCTGTGAAAATGAAAGAAATCTGCAAAAATCCTTATTCAGCATCAGTATCAAGAAGTCGTCCTTTCTAAAAATGACTTAAACAGGCACTTTTAACTACAAGGCAAATAACAAAATACCACTACTTTGTCATTTTACAGCCAAAAGAAAACTTGAACGAGAGGTAAATTATCATTTCAGTCCACTGTTAACCTTCATTTAGAAATGCTCTCTATACAGACAAAGCATCTAATGTTTCAACTGTAACGTGCGTCATCTTTACCTGAGTTCCGCCATTTTGGCTTCAGGAAGGGGGGGTTTGGGAGGGGCCACATCTTCATCTGCCAATTCAGGTGCAGACTCTGCAGGAGAAGCTGCTGGAACCGTCTTGTTCGAGATCTCTTGCTCCTGATCTATCGAGGGCATCTCCGATGGCACACTGCTGTGTACATAAAGCCGTCAGTGATCTGCCTTTATTGAGTTAATGCTTGTATTTCTGTGAGCATGCTTGGTACCCACCTCTCTGCCGGGGTAACAGGTGGCACTGGTTTGTTTGGGGTGGTGGGTGACGGCTGCTCTTGTTTTTCTATGGTCAGCTTCACCAGCTCCTACTCGCAAAGGAAACAACGCACGCAGGTTCAGTTTCTTCCATAAATACAAGAAGGGAAGTTGTTCCAAACCGTTCCTCTATCAGCAAATAAAAAATTTTAAAAAAAAGGACTTACCTTTACTCCATCCAGCACTGCTTTGATGACACTGGTGACAGACGCCACATTCTCTTTATCCTCCAAGTCAATGCCATCCAGCATCACCTGGTCTGACCAACGGATGAGGTTTGCCAGACTCTGATACACACGGCTATGGCAGGAAGACAGTGCCGAACTGTTGAAAAGGTGGGATATTGAGGATGGACAAGGGTATGAGGCGAAGCAAGCCATTGGGAAAATGCATTAGAAAGTGGACAAAAGAAAAAAAAAGAAAATGCAAAATTAGATGGATTTAAGATAACAGTTGGATGTGGAGGGATAGACAGATGTGCATATGTAAAAAGAGAAGAGAGAAAAAAATTCCAGATTCAGCAACAACACATTTCAAAGAAATCTGACCATCAATTCAGATACATATTTTGGGCGCATTTGTTGAGCAACTGCAGTCATTTACAACTTTTCAAACTGGAATAAGCTTTATAGCTCTGACAAGGGAATGTATAACCACATCGGGAAGTGGGGTGTTGTTTTTCCCCTGGAGCTGACTGTGGATGTGGACCTAACACTAAGGTGTGGTGAAGGCCTGTAGCAACATGCTGCGGCTGATTCACATTAAAGGAATATACTTCCACTGTCTCAGCAGGACTTGGCCCAAAAATGAGTGGAAGACACTGAATCTGTGAGGATTTGAGAGTCCAGTGCAGATGATCGGACATACTGCCGTTCTATTAAAAGGTGCTTTGAATGTCATGAAAGTATGCCTGAAGACTGATACACCAGCCTTGTGACAAACAAGCACTTTAATCAACCCACATTAAAGTACGGAGGAACTGCATTCACCAAGCTATTAGATCAACATGGATTTATATCATCCCAAACAATCTAAAAAAGCTGTACTCATTTCAACAAATTTCTTTGCCTTCAATGTTACTTCACAATTTACACCAAGCTACTTGACTTGGTGTATTTGCCAGGAAAAAAAAAAGTCAGGGTGGGTTGTGAAATAATTAGCTTTTGGCGGCAATGTTTAACTTGCTTCCTGTAACCTAACTTTACAGCAAAACACTACATTTCTACTGCATCCTGCTGGAATTTGACTGGCTGCTTCTCAGTGCTGCAGTAAAAATCCATCAACTTATTCTAAACACAGAGCTGAGAAATATAAAATCGGTCACCTCCGACCTCCATACTTTCATCAGTACTGACGGGAAGGGAAAGTAAAAAAAATGATGAAGGCGAAGTCTCCATGTGTCCTGACTGGTCCAATCAAAACTGCAGCTAAGCTCACTTTAACGGAACCTTTAGTTCAACTGCATAGAAAGTGAAAGACACGACTTGGAAGATTAATCTGTTCTTCAAAAGTAACATTCCTGATAACAGGAAATGTCGCACTGATGGAATGTGAAAAGCTTCAGGCATGGAGCGTGAATACCGTCAGTCACCTCACACTGTCAGTCGGTGGGTAGCAACCTCACGCAAGTCTCAGCATGCAAACGGCTACATTCTAAATTTAGTCACGAGACAAGAATGATCATCAAACACTACTCTGTATGATGACAAAACGACAAAAAAGTGAAGTGCAGAGTGCTTAAATACAATTTCCATTCGCAGTCTTATCGAACACGAGACTCACCTGTGCTGTATCCGTGCCTCCACCTGAACCAGAGGCAGGATGGCTTCGAGCACCTTGCTGGCCGAGCCTGGAAGCATCTCCAGCACCTTCTTCTCAACCACCATTTTGTCCACGATTGTCTTGAAGTAGCGCAGAGCGTTGACCACCTCCTTCTCATGCTCCTCTAGCCTGCTAACTTTCTGCAAGAAAACAATGATCACAAAAGAGTAGTTTTCAGTTTAACTACTTATAGTTATCGTGCTAACGGCTAAAAATATAAATAATGAATATGAACCCGTGAAATGAATTACAGGACGACCCATTTAATATTTAGTCTGGGTTGTCTACTAAGATTCTACTACTCCCATGGTGTTCTCACAGTTCAAAGCACAGCCTATCAAGTAATCCGGCCTTGAGCAATCTTTGTGTTACTCTCAAGAGCTCTTTAGGCTCGCCTGCTCTCTCAGCGGGGCTGTTGGGAAGTAAATTCTTTACAGCAGCGACCCAAAGAGGGAGCAGACGAGTTTATTCAGAAAGCAGCCTCGCTCCTTTCATGCCTTCACCAGCTGCACTGCAACCGGCTTCCAGGAGAACTCGGGAGACTGTGGGATCCAGCAGGGAAACACCCACACAGACAGGCACAATGGAAGACGGGATACAAGGAATCAGGGAGGAAAACAATAGTCTCACAAATGGGCGAACAAACGCAGGGAATAGGTGGGAAAGACATGAATTTCCTTTAATACGCACGCTCTTACGCCAGCACATGACCGCACACGCTCACCTTGTTCGCAGGTTTCTCAGTGCTCTTGGCTGCTGGCTCGGGCTGCAGCGGCTTTCCTTTCTTGGAAGGAGTCCTCTTGATCTTCGGAGAGTGGAACTTTTCCATTATTATGGTGAAAGTGGACCGATGGGACCGTTGTGAGTCTGCGGGCAGGAAGAAAGCAGAGGAAGTTGAGTGGTCGGTCAGTGGGTGACCATTCTGGGGGTTCACGCGTAAAAAGATGATACAAGACAACTGAAATGCTGAGGTCACTGTCGCCTCTAAAACTGCGCTCAAGCAAGCATCAGATGCTCCAACATGACTGGAATCTTAGACAGGAGAAAAAAAATGTATGAATTTTGTTAAGAATTTGCAGCATCTGCATTTCATCTTTTTTTTGGTGAGCGTTCAACATAAATCTGCTGGACAGGCTCTTCCAGAAACATGTGTGCAAGGTTGTGATTATAAAACACATCTCAGAGCTGAGGTGAAAACTGCTCCATGACACCCCGCAGCTTCATAACAGCTGAGCAATTAAACAATTACCGTATTTTCCGGACTATAAGCCGCTACTTTTGTCCCACGCTTTAAACCATGAGGCTTATACAGAGATGCTGCTTTTCTATGAATGTTTCTTCAGCCCTCAGGGGGCGCTCTAGCAGGAAGTGCAAAAACCAAAAAAACAAACCAAGTAGTTAAAGGCTATTCTGTTTTTGTTAAGTAGCCTATGTTGGCTATGCTACTCTACATTCATTTTGTGAGCATCAATACCTATTATTATTGGACAAACTGATTAATTCAGGTGTGTCTGACCATTGTGGCTACTTGGACACACCTGGATTTATCAGTTTGTCCAGTCAGTTTGTTGGTTCCCCGGTGGATTTCAGGGTTCTGAGTGGACCCGCCACAGAGGTAAGGTTTTAATCGCAGGTGCGGACCGGACACAGCGTGGAGCCAGCAGGTCCGCGATCTGGCTCCAAAGCAGATCCGGCACTGAGTGCAAGTGGACTCCGATACGGGTCCATTTCGCGGGTCTGTTCCGGATGTCTTTGCTGTGTGGGGTGGTTTCAGTACGCAGGAGGAGGAAAAATCAGTTCAGGTATATGAATAAACACTTCCGTCCGGTGCGGCTTATATGTGACAAAATATATATTTCGTTTACATTTTAATGGGTGCGGCTTATAGTCCAGAAAATATGGTAAGTGGGAGAATTTGATACATTGTGGAAGAGTTAGCTGCGTCTAGGGAGAGAATATTTCCCCACGCCAACATATTCAATTCAATTCAACTTTATTTGTACAGCATCTATTACAATACAAATTGTCTCTAAGCTTTTCAGAGACCCAGAGGGTGACCTCAAAGAAAACATTATTCACCATATGAAATATTATTAAATCTGAATTAAAGAAACAATGGCAGGAAAAAAAAAAATCTCCAAGCAAGAGAAAAACCTTTAAGTCAAACAAGTATCCAGGATAACTGATCACTGGCTCATGGATTCTTGTCTCTTCCATCCAAAGTGACTAGTAATAACACCAGTGGGAGTGGACAGGTTATCTGAGTTTCATCAGTGGCAAAATTATACTTCAGTCTGCTGAAATCTTCCCATCAGCCAATGATGGCAGGATCCAGAATTACATGGGCGTCGGGGCAAAGACACTGAAGGTTTAACAGGAATCATCCTCAGGAAACCACTACAACCAGACACCCAGCCGGTCGGTGCTTTTATCTGTGCCACTGATCAACATGCCCCGCACATATTCACTCTCTCCGCTCTTAATCCTCACCATCCTTTATCCTGAACAAAAGCTCAAGATAACTGAGCCAGTCAAGGACAACCGTGTTTCTCATTAAAAATGTTGATGAGTGTGCTTTAAGTGGAGTTTCCTTCTGATACCAATGAATGACCCTCAGGCTCAATTCTATTACAGCTTTACCCCCCCCACCTCCCCCCTCTTTTTTTTTTTCTTAAATCATATCTTTCTTTTGTGCAAAAATAAACCAACACTGGCTGCTTTGTAAGCATGAGTAACTTACTTATGTTGCAAAGCTGATTCAATCAACTACGCAGCTACTGGAAGTGTATCTCATGACACATCACCACCTTTAAAATGCATTTGACCAGCTTTTTTTTAATATCCAAACAGGTCAGATGAATCACACATGCATGCAAGCCAAAATTATGCACCTACATAAACAGGCTTGTGCTGCTGGTTCAAAACATAGCTCTAATGTTTCAGGTTTAAAAAAAAGTAAAATTACCGTCAATCTGATTAGTCCAGGTATTTGAGTGTACGGGCAAAACCACTTTGAGGCAGAGGAATCTTTATTGTATGCTGTGTCTGTTTAAATCAAACGCTGAAAGGAAATTATATATATTTAGTAGGGATGCACCGAAAATTCGGCCACCGAAAATTTTCGGCCGAAAATGGCCCAAAAGTGCATTTTCGGTTTTCGGCCGAAAGACTTTTATCACCGAAACAACGCGGCCGAAACAGAATGTTGTGATGACGAACAAAAACCGCGGCCAGCACGCGCTTGTCTGGGGCCAACATGTCTGTGGTGTGGACGTATTTCAATATATCTGAGAAAGACCCACGGATAGCGATTTGTAAAACATGTAACGCTGAAATTTCAAGAGGGGGTGAATCTGCAACGAGTTTCTCCACGTCGGGTTTGATTTATCACCTGAAATCCAAACATCCCCATCGCCATTCTGAATATGAGAAGGCGGCGGCACAGAAAAGAAAAATCCCTCCGAGCGCACCCACTCCGTCTGTGGCGGACGTATTTGAAAAGGCAAGAAAGTTTTCCAGTGATGGTGCCAAGGCAAAGGGCATTACACAAAAAATAATGGAATTCATTGCCTTAGATGATCAGCCGTTCTCTGTTGTAGAGGATGTGGGATTTCGTAGGCTGATCGAGCACATTGAGCCCCGTTATTCCATACCGAGCAGACGTGTGTTTACCTGAGCCATAGTCGGAAATCCCGGGGGGGACACAGGGGACGTGTCCCCCCTTCCACAAAGTTGTCCCCCCCAAAAAAATCGTTGTAAGCACACAAAAACAATTGAATAATAATATAGTCATGTTCAATAAAAGTACAACACAAGCGCTGCAAATTATAAACGTAAAAAGCCTTTTTTTTTTTTTTTTAAAAATGTTGAAACATTGCGACCCCCCTAATTCTCAAAGTGGTTTAGTCCACATGCTGTTTCTAACGGACGGGGCTACCTGCAGCTCCGTGTGTCAGCGAGTGTGTCATTTAAATGTGGAAGGGATTTTTAATTGTATTTTATTTTTGCATTTTTAAGTTGCCATATTTAATGGCGTAGTTGTAATATGTTGTTGTATTTTGTTTGTCAAAAAATACAACACTACAATATAATAATACCACCTAATACCATTGTTAATTTTTCAGTTTGAACATTGAAAAACCTGTATACAGGTAGAATATGCACTGATACACAACAATGCTACAACTACTATTATTACTTTTTCTAACATTCAACAGGAGAGAGAGTTTTTTTTCATGTCCCCCCCCAGGAATTACTCTCTGAAATTTTACTGTTTATTGTCCCCCCCCAAATGAAATGGGATTTTCGCCCCTGACCTGAGCTGTTTAATGTTGTTGCAGCTCACGTCCATGAGCTTATAGCTGCAGATATTTTTGTTGTAGTCCTACAGAGAATTTTTTTTAAATGCACTTGACTTAAATGCACTGTGTTTTTATGAGAGAACATTTTTACAATCTTTCAGCAGGCCAGTCAGTTATAGGCCTGTATTATTATTTAATGTACACCTGAGTGGGGTCAAGTTAAACATTTTATTTTGAATTTTGTTTTATATTGTGCATTGTTGTAATGTCAGTGCTAATAAATATTTTCATAATTTTGCAATTAATTTATTCTTTGTAGCATCAATATTAATTTATGCAATGGTAATGCCTTGATTTTAGTGAGGTTAGTACACAGTCATAGCCATGAATGCAATGGTACTAATAATTGGCATAATAATTTATTTCGGCGTTTCGGTTTTCGGCCTTGGTTTCTTCATTTTCGGTTTTCGGTTTCGGCCAAGAATTTTCATTTCGGTGCATCCCTAATATTTAGAGGTGGGAAAAAAAAGAAAGTAAGGGAAAAAACAACATCTAGTCAACGGGGTAGAATAAAGAAACAGTAGAAAGACGAGGAGCTTATCGGAGGGACAGAGTAGCGACTGGACAAAGGATAAAGAGCCTGTGGACAGACACAACCTTTTCATCCGAACAGCTGTTTGGATCAGCGCGCTGTAGCTCAGCCACATGGGACAATGTGTTTCGAAGAAACACCCAGAATGACGGCTGTGAGAGGATTTTATTTTTTTGTACCCTGCTGCTATAACAGACCCTTGTCAGTCGGTTCTGCTAAAACCAGGTTAAGATTGCAGTTTATGGCAATATGTAAAGCTATCAGTATTCCTTTAAATGAATAGAAATCTCCATATGAATTTGGCCTCATATAATCCATTTCAATATCTCTTCAACCTTACTGGTAGCCTCTGGTTGGAAAAAGAGCAGGGACTGTGACTGACATCAAAATATGTGAGACATTTCTACTCAGTTACAGCTGAAAAAGTCCCACAAGGACTATGTCTGAGTTTGCAGCTGCAGCCTGGCGCCAGAGCTAAAAAGCAGTGAGATGAGTAAAATGAGTTACCACCATGATTGATGCAGCTTGTCCCCAAGACATCATTTCAGTTCCTGTAACTCAGCTGTTTGCTTTGCACATGAGGCCGGTTCCCTCTGCTCCTTATTCCCCTCTATGGAGTAAGACGGCCATCCAAAACAATGTGTGTGGACAAGTTAGCATGCGTGCATATTCATCAAAAATTACATTAATTCCCATATGAGTAAAATCATATATAAAACATTTCATTCGCATTTTGTCAGAGAGAATACGATTCCAAGAATTACAGCCATAAAAGATAATGACAGTACAATTTTATGACTACAGTTTCTTCATTATGAATACAACAATAAAATAGAAGTATGACTTGCTCCATCTAAGATTTTTTTTTTTAATGTACAATTTTTTTTAATTTTATTTATGCACAACTTTAGATTAATATGCACAAATGCTAACTTGTGCACATGCATTGTTTTTGACAGCTGTCTTCCTCCAGACACTCTTTCCCTCTTCAGCTGCAGAAACACCTTCACAAAAAAAATGTGGAACCTGCAGCATGGACATCACATCAGAGGCAGAAAGGAATGAAAAGAGCGAAAGGAAATCAGCAAGAGGCTTTAAAAAAAAAAAAAAAAACGGGTCGGGGGGGATGAGATGCTCCGTGATAATAATGCAGACTTGTCAGTGTCCACCCTCGACTCCTCCACAGCAGAAGAGCCTGCCGTCCCTTCTGCTCTCCCCGGCTTCCTGTCTGCTGCTGGCCAGAATTATGAGCTGGTGAGGTCATTGGTTGTAATGTCTCTCACAGTGAATCAGACCAGTCATGGATCGAGAAAAAGAGAAATCTCAGTGAAAACCTCTCTTTCAGCTGTCTAGGCCACTATACAATTAAAGTCGTGTACCTCAGAAACTCTACACTTAAATACATCTGTGACTCTTCTGTATCGCTCTCACCATTTTAAACACACACAATATTATTATCTTTTTTACCACCTTAAAAACAGCTGGTACTAACCAAACCTTTGACATAACTGACACTAAACAGGACTTTTTTTTTTTCTGATACCAATTCCTATTTGTGGCCTCTGTACTCATATTAGATCAGAGATTACAGCAACAGACTCCTGACAAGCAGCAAACTGTGCTTGAACTTCCATAAACGGTTAGCTTTGTCACTTCGGTTGTGAACCGCTTCAGTTAAATGAAGAACTGAACTTAACACTCTCCTCAGCTTCAATTTACACAGAAAACTGATAATCACTTTTAAAAGTGGGATCGGTTTATAGTTCAACTTTTTTTGGGGGGGGGGGGCTGAGGAGGATATGTGATAAATAAATGACAGAGGCAATCGCTAAAATCTGATTGATTTGCAAATATGTGAGGGATTTTGTACGTGACCATCTTTTGGGGGCATTTAAATTGCACGGATTCTTCTCTGCTCATTTTAAAATGAGTCAAGTGGCTGCTATACATCTTTTAAATTATTCTGCAATTCAAGTCTTGTTACCACATTTAATTCTGATGCCTCCAGACAGTTCAAAGACAGACACCAGCTTTCCATGTACACTGCATTATCCCAGAAAATATAGGCAATTTGGGATTTTCCCATGCGCAGCACAGACCTGTCAGAGCAGACATGTCAGCCACAGTTGCAGAAAAAAAAATTAAAAATGTAATAACTAACACCTCATAAAAATAATAATTCCAATGGTTTCTGATTTTCTACTAACACCAATTAAAGAGCTGCAAAATATTTGTTTTAGAATGCACATAAACAGGTTACAAGTTGTTAGGCGTGAATACAAATAATAACTGGTGACGTGCAGGTTTGAATGGCGGACCTAAAGGGTGGCAGATTGATAGAGTTCCTGTTCAGGTGTGATCTATAAAGGACAGCTGGTTGGCCCTTGACTGGATCTCCTCCCTTAGAAGAGGAGGAAAACAGAGTTGAATGAACGGACGAGACTGTGTGTCAGGTTACATGGGCACATGTCACCACCTGCTTAAGTCCAGCTCAGTGAAAGTGTATGCAAGCCAGGCATTTCTGGACACCTTTTGTCAGCTTGAAAAGCAAACCAAGAGTCCTAAAAGGTCATTGTGCCAGCTGTTCAGGAGGGAAGAAGGCACGGGAGGGGGGAAAAAAACAAATAGACAAACAAAAACTGATCTAAAAGTGTGTGTGCGTGCTCCCTCGTACCAATGAATTATTCAAGAATTGAGTTACAAGATAACAGTAGTCTTTTCCCTTTTTCTGCTCTATACAGAATGCTCTCTTGTAAACCGATGAGTAATTCTACTTCTTTAATGATTTAAACTTGTCTGTACTTTTCTAAACATTCATTTTCAACACACACAAGTAAAACCTATGAAAAATGAGAAAACCCCCGTGTACAAAAAAAAAAAAATCCAGTAAATAGACAGCGCTCTGCTTCCATGCTGCCCCGCTTCTATTGTGGCCTTATTGATTCATTAAAGGACTGTTATTGAACTACCGTCTCCTACGCTGTAGAAGCTGAGCTCAGTTATCACTTTTCCACAGACAAGACCTGCTGTGAAGGAAGGGGAGAGGGTCCGAGCCTGAGGCAGGTGAGATAACCAGCGAAGAGGAAAAATACAGAGGAAAGAGAAATGTTCAACAGGAAATGGTTAACTGCCGAGTGTATTATTTATTCTCTCAATTGTAGTGCTTTCTTCCTGTTGGCTATATTCAGTTTACTTTTTTCTTTTTCTGAAGTTACCAACTTGCAGGACTATGGGAAACATCCCTACAGAGGGTTTGTGCAGAGCAAATACAGCAGAGAAGCAAGGAAACCCTGGAATGGGCCGTGGCTAACAGCTGATTTGAGAAGAACAGTAATGGAGGCAGAAGTCTTGTGGTGGGCTTTTACAGCGTCGCAGAAGTGCTGTTTGAACATGCCGAGACCGAGAGCATTAGTCCGGCTGCTGTGTAAATGACATCCAGTGGATGTTAAGTGCACAGTCCACTTACCAAGTATTGTATTCCACTTAACATACGAGTAAATGACACACAGAAGATGGTTTTTCTACGTGGAGGAGGCAATTATGAACGCAAACGGGCATAGATCTCCAGCCATTCACTTCTCAATGATTTTTCTAGTCTAAAATTAACACAATGGGAAAAAACACTGACTTGGCACTTGAGCAGATTGAAGGAAAAAAAAAAAAAAAAGAAAACTGTCAGCAACTGTAGCCAGTTCCACACTGAAATGTTTACGGTTCTAAGTTAGTTTATGTTGAAATGAATGATTCACTCAGGTGATCTGCTTTACAGATGGATCAATCATTTTTTTAAAGCTAATTTGGATTTCATAATTTCTTAATTTATGACTGCTGATTCCAATTTTGGATGATTTCTATTCTATTTCCAAGACCGATGACTGACAAAATACAAAGGAAACGGTCATCTTATTAGTTTAGCTTTAATATAAAATTCACTTGTGAGTTTCTAATAAAAAATATTTTTGTACAACTTTATTAATGTCTTCTCCTCCTGTCACTGGAAATCTACTGATAAAATGTGCCATGCTACTGAACAGAGGAATCTGAACATTGCACAGAAAAAGGGTTGACGGTATATTCTCCATTTTGCACCAAAAAATGGTTGCGCTGTGATCACACATCAGTCTGTACAACACTTTTCTCCAGACTCAATCTCAACTCACACCTCATCTGTCTGGTCTTTTAACAAGCAATTGCAGCTGCCATGTAAACATCATGTAAGCAAGTTGCAAAACAGCACAAGTAACAGGTAAATCAACCCGTTTTGTTTATCTTGGAGTTTCTCTTCATACCTTCTCAGCATCAACTCCCTCAACGTAATTCGCCAGTGGAAACAGTTTGTAATGTTTCTTAAAAAGTGAAAGCAATAGGAAATATTTAATTCATCTGTTCACATTTTGAGGTCATGTATAGAGTCCTATGGAATCTACGATCACGGAATCGCGGAATTGGAGATTAAAAACGGAATTCACTTTAAATGCACAATATAACAGAACTGAACAGCAATTTGCATAAAAGTTGAAGCGGCCATCTGAGAAACCAGCAAAGAAGCTAAAGAACTAGCGGCTTACTCCCAGGGCAGAGCAGTTTCTCTGAGATTATTATGTGTCTGGCGATTCAATGTTCTGCAAGTTTTGCCAGCACACGCTTGAATGGACACGAAAAGATACGTGCGAGGATCACTTAATAAGTGAAAAGCACAAACGTAAAAAGGCGAGAGTCACTCACTGAGCTAAACACAAAGAGACTGTAATAACTGGAACACCTTAAGAAAAAAAAAACACACGAAGACACGCTTATACACGCAACCAGTGTTCAGTGTTTAGCTTATGTAGATACTATGAAATCCATAGTAAATATAGTTTTTCTGTTATCAGACACAGTTTGTCATGACATACCTGAAAATATCAGGTACGTCATGACAAACTGTGTCTGATAAGAGAAAAAATTAAAAAAGCTAAAACGATTTGTTTACTGCTGTTGCAATTTCTCTCTTTTTTGCAATTTAAAAGGATTTTACCTATTTGAGTTATTTTATTTATTTCATAAAAAGAACTTTAGATTTTTTTTGTTTGTCAAAATAACGAATGTTTTGTTGGACACAAGATGTTTAAAAGTATGAAAACATTTAATTTTACAGTTATAATTGCATAAACTGTCTATAATTCATTACTTTATATACTGTCTTGGGGTTAAATTTGCATAAAATGCTTAAAATGGAATTCTCAAAAATTAAAAACCGAAAAAGACAGAAAATGAAAAAATTAAAATGGAATTTGAGAAAAAATAAAACAGGCCCTACATATACATACATCATATGGAGTCTGCAACGAAATTATCATTATCAGTGGACTTTAATTTACACAGTGTAGTCATCAGCGATATTTTTAACATAACTTCTCTAATGACAGACCTCCTGTTGTCCATTTAGTTTTCTAACTGGAAAAAATTAGGAATGCATGTTTTAAATAAAAAGATATGCGAGAGGGTGATCTGCCCATCCCTGGTCACAGCCGTTGAAGCTGAAAAACTGTCCTACTCTGGTCACCAGCAGAGCAATCGATGTATCCCTAATGTGGTTCAAGCTCACTCTCATCTTATTCACGTCAATTATTTTTCTTAAATCGGTCATGCAAAGCAAAGAATGAGTTTATTCCAACTCGTTTTCCCCACATCATCTCTTATACATTATCAAAAGTCCTTTTTGAGCATGAGCATGTAAAGCATTTCTTTTCTTTTGCTATCCCTGCTGCTACAAAGCCCAGCTAAGCCGCTATTTTTTAGAGTCAAAAGCTTTCCCAAACACACCCCCTCTGTATGTCACTGACGAGTACAATAGCACAGCCAGCCATAGGTCATTGGCCAGGAGTAAATATCAGTGTGCTGATGGAGGTGTTGGGTTGAATGGAAACAGAGAGCCTGTTCAAGCATGACTAACAAAGTGTGCCCACACAGCAAAGTCAAAGTCAAAGGCAGTCTATAATGTGGATCTGTATTCATTAGGGGTGTAACGGTACACAAAACTCTCGGTTCGGTACGTACCTCGGTTTTGAGGTCACGGTTCGGTTCATTTTCGGTACAGTAAGAAAACAAAATGCAAAATATAAATGTGCTAGTTGTTTATTACACACTTTTGTGCTTTTAAAACAATAAGAAACATTAGCCTATACAAAGCTAGAATTTTGCTCAAAAAATAAAAAAACAATATTCTGAAATGTAGATATTTTGAAAAACAAAATAAAAATAATATTGGCTCAGACTTTTTCTTAAAGAAAATATCCATCTGATGTGCAAAATTGAACAGTTGCAACACTGAACAGTTTCAAGTTGTTGCTCAGATTAAATAACATGAATAAGGCTCAGACTGTTTCTTTAAAAACAAATCATTGTATTTTTTCATAAAGTCCCGGTATGATTTTCTGGCTAAAATGTGGACGAGAAGGTAATTGATATCGGGGCTCAAATACTTTTATCATGTGTTTGAAGCCAGCGTTTAGGGTGATTAGGGTCTTAAATCTGCAGCTATAAAACACAACTTCGGCTCCCCGGTGAAATAGAAACAGGGACAAAGAGAAGTTGATAAAACCAAAGTGGTTTGCCGACATTGTTCATCCGAGTTCGGGTATGTTTCTGGCAACACGTCTAACCTGTTAACTCATTTGAAACGGCACCACCCCAGCGTGAACATCGCTACAAAAAGAGAAAGACGACCGAGTACAAACACAGCTTCCCACCACATTTAACACTATGTCGCGGGAGGCTTATTGCCAATGCTAGCGGCATTAGCATTAGCCACGACGTCCGCTACAACTGCTGTTTGTTGTGCTCCATGCGGTCCTCTACTTAATATGTCCGTGTGGAAACTTGTTCGGTACGCCTCCGTCCCGAACCGACCACGTCATACCGAACGGTTCAATACAAATACATGTACCGTTACACCCCTAGTATTCATGCAAATAAATAAACATACAAACTGATCCATACAGCCTTGATGAGAGTGCATTTGGTTATCTGTGTTTGGAGTGTGTGAAACATGAAGGTAATAGGCTATAACATCATATATAATTGAGAATGAATCTATAAAAAGGGAAAACTCCCACTCAGGGAAAAAAAACAACATGTCTTATGACTCATGAGATGACACCCGTGAGTCATAAGGAATATCAAGCAACCATCACCCACTTTCCATTTTATCAATTTAGAAATGCGACAATGGCTTGGAAAGGTTGAGAAAACATTGCAGCGTGATCTTATCTTAGACCTCGCAATAACATGTCTGGGTTACAAGTGGCCTGCGATTAATAGAGGTGTGAATGTACCCAGATCTGATCACTAAGGCTACAGGTGGTCTGGGTCACTCATATAAATATCCTTTTAATTTCTGTAAATGCAAATGGATTCTAATCCACACCTAATGACTAATATGGGCATCAAGAACTGGTGTTAAACAGGAACCAGTTCCAGACTGATCGGGACTCATCGGAAATTCGTCACCAATGTCCACTAATCATAACGAAACTGCCAGCTTCAGATGATGACATTTAACTTACAAATTAATCGGCATTCCGTGCATTTTGCGGCTTTGAAGTGTGGGCTAATGCCACAAAATGTGATGCAAATGAAACAAAATGCATAAAAACACGAAGGGCGTCGGGAAAAAAAACACTTGTAAATACAACACTGTGTACCTTTAAAGACTGCTTTAGCAGAGCTTTGTCTACAGGCCAGCCTCTCAGCTCTGGCACTATAGAGACCTGATGATGTAAACGTGCAAATATGATCAATTATTTTGAAAAATAAGCAACCCAAGTCCAGTCAACGACAATACGGCATGGTTCACTACAGATTCTTCTTGTTCTGTCAATTCCAAAAAACTACATTCTGCAAAAAAGGCATGTTCAAATTCACAGGATTGATTCAGATAAATCCGTCTGTTTGTCTGGTATATATTAATTTCTGCAGTGACAAGAAAATAAGTGGCTATGAACACAGTACCAGAGCTCCGGATTTGTCTTAACGGGCCTTGCCACAATTTTTTTTTTGTTGTTGTTTTTTTGTTTTAAAAAGAACAGCCATGCATATTTCTGCTCCTCCCAACTAGTGTTGTTATGCTACTAGGAAAACTTAACATCTTGGGCTGGAGTAAGGAGTGAACAATATGATGCTCATTTAGCATCACACAGGATGTATGGGCTACTAGCATGCATTACAGGCAGTAGAGCTAAGGTTTTAAGACTTTTCTTCAGAGGGAGACTGGTACAAAATGAGAACTGCAGAAAGCTTAAAAGCTTCAGAGTGAATGTTAGAGGGAAGCAGACAATAAACTAAGGTAGGGAGGAAAGGAGGATGGGGGCGCTGAGCTCTGCAACATCAAAAATCTGTTATCTTATATTCCTTTCACTTTTTACCTCCGCCAAGGAGGTAATGTTTTTGCCGGCATTTATCTGTCTGTTTGTTTGTCTGTCTGTGTTCAAGATAACTCAAAAAGTTAAGGATGGATTTTGATGAAATTTTCAGTAGTTGTCAGAACTGTGAAAAGGAAGAACTGATTTCATTTTGGGTGTGATCCGGAAGAAATCCTGGATTCTGGATCACTTTGTAATTTCCAATAACATTGCGGTCAATGGGGCCAAAAATTTTGTTTCTCAGTATCTCCGTTAATTATTGCCCAAAACTCATGAAATTGGACTCAGGGATTGACAATGGGAACCTCTATGAAATTTCATCGGCTGATCTGGATCTGATTCAGAATGCGGATTTTATCGCAATCTGTAAATTGCTATATGGGGGAATTGTTGCTCTCCGAGTGCTTTTCTTGTTACATAATGCATTTTTTCACATAACTGAACTTAAAGAAATGTTTGTTAATATAAAAAAAATAAATTAAAAAAATTTAATAAATGTGACTGAAAAAAGAAGACACTTTCCAGGTTAATGAAGAAAAATGTATTTTTTTTAATAATGATTTTTTTCAAAGAAACATTAGTTCTTTGAAAAAACATTATCATTTGGTTTGTTGCCAACTGTTGTGTGACACTGGCTGTGTGTTTGGATATAAGTGATGTATATTACATCACAAGTAGTCATGCAATACGCTTCTTAGGAAGCATCTTAATGCCAGGTGCAAGCACTCAGAGCTATCCACTCGTAGTCAGATCACCCAGGATGAATGATGCCTCTTGCCAATTTAATACATCACATGAAAGTACAACCCACCAGTGCTGTGGGAAGAACCTACATATGATGAACTGAAACTAAAATCATCAGCAGGAACACAAATATGCAGCAATAAGCTACAATATGGAGCACTCAGCATGTACAGGCACATAAAAACATAGTCCAGGTTAATCCACTGGTGACACACCTCACATTCTTCAGTATGTTTTTTTATTAAGATGTTGTGATACTATAACTCAGGAAATGACTTGTTTTTAAAAGGCCCACTCAAGCAAATTCAGTTCTCTCAAGACATGTACACGTGAAATTTGGTAACGCATGATCAATCAGCTACGTCTTAGTCAAGATCAACAACCAAAAACTGCCCTAAAGCAAAGTCAAGTATTTTACATGCAAACTTACAACATCATACTGGTACAGCTTCATGACAGTAAAAAAAAAAGAGAACTGTGAAAAGAAACCAACATTAAGTGTTTCAGTCATAACACAGCTTAAAATAAACTGCCCCGCCTGATCTTAAGGCTCCTGAGGTTGGAACAGACGATGCACGGCTCCTTAATTACACAGCCTGGGGAAGAGATGGGATGGAGGCTGTGCAGATATTGAGGGCAGTGGGTCAGTGTGAGCTCTGCAAAATGGCTTGTATGCAACTGCAGACAAAATCTGTATGTTTAATGAATTAACTGTGAGTAATGTCAGTATACAGTAGAAAAGTTAGAAGTGTGGTAAAAGCTGTGTATTTCATTCACACGGTGAAATGATGAGCAGTCTAAACATTACTGCAATGAACTTGGCAGATGGAAGGATGGATGGATAGATGGACTCTATTTATCCTAAACTGAAAAATCCTAAGTATTGAGGGAGAAAGGTTAAAAAGAAATAAAAGAAATAAAGTAATAAAGCATGGACTTTGTTTGATGCTTCATGAAAGGAACAAATGCAGACCTTACTGCAGTTATATTTAAAGGTCAAAAAGGATTTTCTTTTTTTAAAAGAAACTAAGTAATTCCATGACATGTCTCATTCAAGAATTATCTGAAATTGAACCTGATTAGATGCAGCATTCAGATTGATTGAGCATGACATGGTTGGGCTCTGGAAGTAGTGTTGGGTCACAACTTGATTAGATGCAGGGTGGACTTTAATTCTATTATTCTATATGACTTAAACTGGTTCTTGTGGCCCAGTAGCCCTGAAGGTGGTGTTTGAGCAAAGGGTGGGACCATTAAGCCTGTGCATTGTGTTATGACAAGTTTCTAGCCTCAGTTCCTCCTCTGCTGAAGTCTAAAACCAACAAAACTTAATTTTCCAGAGCTTTATCCGTCCACCATCTGTATTTGTATACAGTTCTCTGATCTTTGTAAGCAGTTCTTACTTGTGGTCCAATCTTTCTAGTGCTATTGTTTGTACCCACACATTTCCTCTTTCCCAGTTAATACGGTCTGACGTGAAACACCGCATTCTTTAAACATATTTGCACACCACTGTGAGGATTTAACAAATACAAAATAATCTAGCAAAATAACCTCTGATGGCTAAGCTGTCGTTTTGAATCCCACACACAAGTTCGATTTATTGGTATTCACATGCATGGATTCCTCTGACCAAACTCTGCATTATGTTGTGCGTTGAAGTGATCCCTACTGTAGCGCAGGGGTAGAAATCAGATCCAATGTGGGTCAACATCTCATTATGGGAAACGGACAAGCTAATGGCTAGTAGTGTATAGGAGGACTTCACTGTAGTGAAAGCTACGCAGCGAGCCCTGAGGTGGAGTTGACTCAATAGTCCCATGTACAAGCAGACGAGCAGAAGCGCTCGCACAAGCATCCATATCCAGATACAAACGAGGGCACAGAGAGTTTCTCTAAACCGTTCAACCACAAGCAATAGACTGAAGAGGGAGGATGCCTCGAGGCACATGAAAACAAAAAAGGATTAAAAAAAAAGGGTTTGGGTAAACAAGTGAAGTTGGAAAGATTCAGATATATATATATGGGGTGTAAAGATAAACCGATTTGAATCGGTTATCGGTCTGTGACGTATGAGATCCGAGTGCATCGGTCAATGGAGAACTGTATCGGTAAAAATGCACTACGAATGGTCCGATGTCCCATATTTACGGCCGCGAATCGGTTTTCCTGAGGTCCAGCGACCCAGACCTGCCATTGTTGTGCCAATGGACACGTGAACTCTCACAAGACTCCAGTGTTGACGTTTTAGACCTGTAA
This sequence comes from Hirundichthys speculiger, assembly GCA_018398805.1. Classification (NCBI taxonomy): domain Eukaryota; kingdom Metazoa; phylum Chordata; class Actinopteri; order Beloniformes; family Exocoetidae; genus Hirundichthys; species Hirundichthys speculiger. The sequence goes on along the minus strand of JAGFBZ010002015.1, from coordinate 182,932 downwards.
GAGTCGTGACGTCAGCTATGTAGCTAGAGAGCGGGTAGAAACATGTTAGACAACGCGGATGAAATATACAGCGCTTCTCACCACTGGTACATGTAAAGGAAATGTGAACGTACGCTCGTCTGCCTAGTCCCTGGTGTGGACATCACTAGGTCCTGCTTCTAGTCCCGCTTAGCAATGTAAACTCCCAGCACTCCCAAGTACACAGGAATGAAGAACGTTCGTATGACTGGAATAATGGAACAATTTGGCCTTGATTGGTTCTGGACAGGATTTACTGTCCAAGTGTCATTCAAAGAGCCGATCCCTGAAGTGCTCAGTTTTCTTATTAGGGCAATTATATGATAATTAAATTAAAAAAAAATCTCCCGACTCCAACACCCCCCCCCGTCAAAATAGAAAACTCGGATCTACACTATTCACGTAGGTCACCCTTTTTGACTTCAAAACAGCGAATTTAGCCGAAAGCTGAGAGATTTTAATGCCTGAAGTATTAGTTATTCAGGTTTAGAGCTTTTTGTGATTCTTTTTTTTTTTTTAAAGAAAAGCTAATGTTCAGAGTTACAGGCATCAAACAGACATGTTGAATTTAACATGCTATTTTCTATAACTGCTTACTAAAGTTTTGGATCCATGTATCTTGTTGTCAGTGATATGTTTTACTGAAGTTCACGAGTGACTGAATCACTAGTCATTCTGAATTTTTAATATTTTTTAATTTTTTTTTAAAATCTTTAATAGGAAACTTAATTGTTTCATAACAACTACTTTTATTTTTGATATCTAACCCTAGCCTTATGCTCAGTGTATTCTCACATAAGCAGGAATAATTAAAATTTGTGCCATTTTTATCTTTTATTTTGTGTTCCTTGAGGGAAAGTAAGAATTTTGCAAACCTGTGAAGTGAGGCACACCAGATTGCGAGTTTTGCGTTTCACTATGTAATGTCAATTATCCCCCCAAGTATATTGTAAAGGCTTAAGTTTACTGAATTTATGTTCAGTAGGCCTAGTGTACTGTCTCTTAGACATTAAAAAAACAAAAGAATACTATTTTGAAATTAAATTTGTAAATTTGTGTCTTTTTCTTCTCAGTAATAAAGAAAAGTAAGTAGTTGGGGTTAAATTGTCAATTTCTATTGAATCGAACTGAACCGAACCGTATCGAATCATATCGTTTACTATTTTTTATGAATCGTCCCTGAATCGGATCGTAGCCTGTGAATCGAGATTTGAATCGGATCGTTTTGTGAGTGAAAGATTCACACCCCTAATATATATATATATATATATATATATATATATATATATATATATATATATATATATATATATATATATATATATATATATAAATATAATATATAATATATAATAATTGGAGTACTTGTTAAAACTCTAAAGTTTAAACAAACTATACTGAGTCATGTCACAATCCTATTCTGTGACTGCTATTTCTTTTATGTTAATTCCCCGTGCTATAATAAATAAGATGATGCAGACATGATCATTTATTAATGGCTGCCCAGATATATGTGGCAACCCAATACCATAAAATATCCAGAATTCTTTACAAATGGGCTGCGTACAGCCCATATATTTAACACCTCGACTTGTGTATATCTCTCTCTCTCTCTCTCCTCTCACACACACACACCCACTACATTAACCAATTCCCCACCAACAAAGGCTTGTTGAAGTATACTGTGGCCACCAGAGTGTTTTTGTCTCAACATCTCATGCTCTTTCATACAATGTATGCATCTTTCTCCTCAAGAAAACTACTCCCCACCTCCTGCTGCAGGTGGAGATAAGAAGGGGGTAAATGCTTAATTATAAGGAGTATATGTACTTGCTCCAAATATAGGAGCAACCAGTTGAAGCAAATAGATGTGGAGGACTCAACTGTAATAAAAGATCAAACAAGGAGCAGCACAATATAAAATGAGAAAGCAAATGCAAGAAGTAAACAAGGGGTACATGAAACCAGCTACAAAAAAAGAAAAAGAAAACACACCTATTTCCACAGACCAAATGATAGCTCAGTCAGCTGGTTCATTGAGAGTGAAAATAATTGTTAGCTGTATCACTGACCTCAGAATTTAATAAAGAGATAAAGAGTGTTACACATTCCCCAAATTTCATTGGAAGATGGGGTAAGCTGGAATGATGCGAAGTACTGAAAACGGGAAATCACACAACACACATAAACACACCATCCTGGGTACCCCTCCTGTTCCTTCCCTTCTGACGCCGAAGCCGCTGGTACGGTTTCCTGTCCCCTGTCTCCATCATTGAGAGCCACTCCCACTTCCAAGTCCAGAGCAACCTGGATTCAGTACCTCCGCCAGCTTCCCTGTTTAAGAATTCACCTCGTGCAGCAAACCGAGCCAGACACACAGACAGAAAGTTAAAGATATAGAAGCTCTCTGCACCACACCACCACCGAACACAAACAAGCTCACAGCAGTCTGATCCCTGACGTGACCTTCTGACTACTTTGCTTTGCTGCATTTTTTAGCATTCCATTTAAAGTTTCCTGAAACTGAATCTTTCAGTAGAACGAGAGCAACACCGGCTTGCAGGCAGCAGGCTCACCTTGGGTGAAACCAGTAGACTAAAGAAGTGCTATAAATATCCAGCTTTTCCGTATCTCTAACATCAAGCATCAGAAGACACGCCGCGACAGCTTAAGAAAAAAAAAAAAAGTGCTCAAATATATGAATTCAAAGCTCTCAGTCAACGGCAGCTGTTTGGCAACAGAGCACAAGGCAAATTGGCGCTATAAACCACTTGAAATACGACACTGATCTCGCACAGAAAAAAAAAAAAAAAAAAAAAAAGAAAAGCCAGAAGAGAACCAGTCACTTTACTGCTGAGTGGAAGACAGAGAAGGATACAGAGAGACACGAGCATAAGCAACAGTAAATGGCCTCAAGCAGAGAGGAGTGGTACCACTCTCCTCATGTTAGAGAGCCGTAACAAAGCTGATCTTGTCTGCAGAGCGACCTACTTGTCATCTCCTTGACACTCTGCACAAACGCTGCATTGGTCAGAACTGACAGACAAGATGCCACATAGCATACCATCAAGAAGCAGAAATGCCTTGTGGTGAGCCAAATTCTAAGCATTTTCTGCAGCTTCCTAAAAAAATGGCTTTAGATGACATGTGTGTCTGTCATGACGACAAGACTCACTTTTGAACACTTATAAACTAGGCAGCAGTTGTTTAAGCTGAAAAGAAGAAAATAAATCTGTCAAAAGCATAAAAATGCTTTTTTTTTTGGGAAATACATGACAATTCTGGGCATGAACAAAACAATGAATGTGTTTAATCAAGACTATTTGCTTGTTCAAAAAAAAAAAAAAAAAAAAAAAAGTGAATCCAACAACTCTGTTTTTTTTCCATTTCACATTTTAAACTTTAGCCTGAATTTCAAGTTTTCACGACTGTTGGGAATTCCCCTTTAGGGGAATTCTGCACAGTGAGGAGATAAACCATATTACCTTAACCACGGCTCTCATGCTGCCGTGTTCGTACCTTTGACTGCATTTTGTTGCTTTCCTCCAACTTGAGGGTTTCTCTGAACTAAATATAGTGATATAATTCATTGTTGCTCTCCCTCTCCTCTCTTAGTGGTCACCCTGTTGAGCTGCATGTTAGTCTCTCATTTGGTGGCTCCCTTTTCTCTCATTTCTGCTGAACGGCAGGAGAGGCTTAACCATGTATTCGAACGCATCAACAGAGTGCCTTAAAATAACTTAATAATCATGACTTTTGCTCCGCTAGGTAAACCTCTGCTGTCCAGCTTCATATACAGTTTTGAACAATGCTTAGAGCTAATATATTTTACTCAACTGCTTTTAGTTTATGTCGTTAAATGCAGCTTACATCTCATTTTATCTGCAATCACAATTCATCCTCATATTACACGTTATTAGGATCTCCCTTGGATGTGCTTCATAATGGTATACATTGCGGCATAAAGTGTTTAGAAAGCATGGGCTCTGTCTAGTTTCTGAAGAAAAGCCCTTTAAATTACCAGCCTGAGAGCTTCCAGATGAAGCAGCAGCAGTCTCATGTCTCATCTGTTGCTACAGCAACGTGAGTGTGCTGCTACAGCGGAGGGATCACATAATCTCGCTCAGTCAGAGAACGTGGGAACGCCGAGCATGCCGTCCAATACAGAAGTCGGTCAGTCGCTCAGCATTTCCATGCAGTCCATTCCAGTTGAAATTAAGTCAATTATGGCAATGTAAATATAACTGAGGCTAATTTTGTTGGACTTTGTGAAATGATGCACAGTAGCACTAATCCTAAAATGAATTTAAATGCCTACATTTTTGTCCCCCCCCATCAAAAGTGTTGGACTGTGCATTAAAATTCAAAGGGGCATCAAGCTACGTTTCTGGCTGCAATGCCAACATTTCCAACTTGGGTCAGTCTTCTTTTAGATGGAGCAGAAACAGCATTAAAGCAGAAGCAGTGGGCAGGCTGCACCACTAGGAAATCGATACATCAAAAGCAGCTATGCTCTATGCACGAACCGATGAGTGGAAGGAAAAGATTATTTCAAAATGGATGCCGAGATGGATTGGCAGGATGGTTTACGATACCACATAAAAACTGTGCACCACGCGTCTCAAAACACTAACAGAGAATTAATAATATTAGCAAAGTACTTTCAAAGTACTCCAGGTGGTGACTTTATTCCATGTACATCTTTGGCTTCACCTTTATCTACGACTGAACAAAATAAGGTCATGTCCATAAAAGCTTTGAGCTTATGCTGAAAACTGTGCATCTGACCAAGAAGACATGAGTGTCATTTATAGCACCATCTCTTCTGAGGTGTTTTTTTCCTTTTTATATTAAAAATGGAGAAAATAATTCTGATTTCATGTGAATATTAAAAACATGCCTTTGAACGAAGTACTCTCAGTCCAAAACTTAGAAATCAGAGAACCATCTCAGTTAACAACATTGTTATACAATTTTGTGAGAACTTCAGAAATCTGTGCTACTGCCTGTTCTGCTGCCATTTCATCCATCCTGATTGCATGAAGAAAGCATCCATGAAGAAGTGGGTCAGCGAAGAGGAACATGATCATATAAAAAAAAGTCCCTCACAGCCCACGAGGCTAAAAGCACAGTCACTGTGGAAGCAAACATCATGCGTGTTTGCATACAAGTATATCACTTACTGTTTGGGTTTAATAAAGAATATGAGACTGAGGATTGACAACTGATACACACAAACAAGCAAATGCATGTCCACACCAAAACATTCCCAAATCTTCCCCGACAACAACAGTGACTTGATTGCAAGCAATGCCCGTTTCTCTGTCCATTCCTAAATTAGACCGGCGTCGGAAACTGGCAGCAGCTGAGGAACATCCCCTTTCAATGTACGCCAGCTCCCTGACCTAGCAAAATTAAATATTTTTATCTGTCTTAATCACAGCTCTTTTCAGACATCCACAGCTTTCGTTAATGTGGTGGCAACTGGGCATGTCTGAATGACCACCCAGGTGCTTTTCCATGACATTTTGTAATGGCAGTCTGATGAGGTCAGAGTCGATAGCAGCGGCAGTGATACAGGTCAGTCTGGTGATTTTAAATCTCAACATGGAAAGCCTTCAGCATTTTAACTATTGAGAGTTTTTACATCATTAAATTACGCAAATATTACATTATGCATGTAAATGTAATGAAAAATTATATCAGAGTTGTAACTAATAGAGCACATGTGTCAAACACAAGGCCCGCAGGCCAGCTGTGGCCCACCACGTCATTTTATGTGGCCCTCAAGAGCATTATTTGCCTAAATTTTAAACCAATATTTTAAGACTTAAAATAAGCTTACACCACTTTAAAGCGCATATTGACAATAAACTACATCTCCTAAAATGCATTTCATTGTCACCCACAGTGATAACAATATCTCACCGTGAGCAAGACATCAAGACGATTTTGAGAACTGATGGACTTCAGAAAAACCTCTACAAACTGACCCCAATATGTCCAAGAAAAGAAAAATTGATGCACAAGGAAGGCAATTTCATGAACGACGGGAAAACCAGTACAAGTTTGTAGGTCAAGGTGAAAAAACAGTATGTCTTTTGTGTTATGAGGTGGTGTCAGTCGTGAAAGAGTATAATCTACATCTGCATTTTGACAAGGTAACGTTGCCATGGTAATGGACTCTGTAAACATCACCTATGCGAGAGTAGGTTTACAACCACAAACCCCTGAGTTTAATATAATAATTAGTTAAATATTTGAAACTCAAATACATCAATAAATACAGAAACAGTTATTTAACAATATAATAAGGTGTAATATAATTTATTTTGATTTATATTGCATTTTGTTACATTCATGCTGCCAATCTGGCCCTCAGTGAAAATGAGTCTGACACCCCTGTAATAGAGGTAAGGATCATCACATCAGGCTGTAACTCAAATATTTGTTACATTTTTGATTATTTTCTCAAATGCTGATTCAGAATCAATGTACAAGATCTCCGACCTCAAAGACATCCATGAAAATTTTAGCTCTTTTTTTTTTTTTTTTTTTAAAAGCTTTTTTCATGTTTTTTTGTAAAGGCTTTAAGATGGAAAAATAATGTAATTAACGTTTTTTGCAAAGGGCTTTGATTTGCCTTCGTGTATGGAACGTGCGATGCAAATAAACTTGCCTTATTTTGATAAATCTGCTGGTTTCTTTTCTGACAAGTCGATATGTCAGTGATTATTCCCTCACGCTTCCCATGTGCACCGCTACAGTGCTGCGGATATATGACAGCTCACACAGTCACTCACCACTATTTAAAGACCAAAAATAAAGAAATAAAGAGATTTTTAAAAAATCATGGATCACGATTAGTTTGGTCAACATTGAAATCACGATTGTTTAAAGCAACTGTCCACCAACATCTGGAGCATTGAACTCACTGGCTGTCATCGACATCTATGGCAGCCAGTGAGTTAACATAAAAATATTGAAATTTCTACTGTAAAAGTAATTGCAGAATAAATAAAAGATTACAGCGAACAGAGCAAACGCTGGTAGAGTTGGTTAAATAATCCCTGAAATCTCGGGCTGAACTGACTTCTTGATCTGTAGCATCACTAACTCTACGCGTTCCTCCAGAAAACCACAGAGACTTGAGCTGATCAGAGAAGACAGACAAAACACAAACTTATACAAACACAGACTGCGGGGCAAAAATAACAAGATTTATTGGGCTGAGGACACCTTAGACTGTGTGTTTTCAAAACAAGGTATTACAGCACTCAGCACTGTGTAATTACTCAATGATGGACTCAACCACCTTAATTAAGGAGCTTCTGTGTGTTACCAGCTCGTCAGACTGAATCACTTCACAGTTTAATAGAGGAAGCACAAGCTCACAACAAGCATTAATGAATCAAGCAGCCGTAACCCCACCGAGTGGGTCAACAAACATGCTCAGCTACCATGGTGAAGCTTAGTAGGGATTGCAGCGTAACCAATGCCATTTTTTTTTTTTTTTTTTGCATTGTGCAACGGGATTAAGACCACAGCAATCCGGGCGCACCGGCAAATCCTCACCTGACGAGCCAGCATTAGAGTAGCTATGGCTTCTGTCTACGTATTCTGAAGGCGACAGAGCATAAGAAGCAACCTGTGATGAGGAGCTGTGGGCCGACAGGGGTGCTTCTTAGAGCTGGGTCCACCCAAAGCTTCAGTGGAGCAAATGAGCACTTTCCATAAAGCCACACGACACAAAAAGCACACAGAGGAATGTCCCCTGCATTTCACCATGCCAGTGAGCCTATTTTACATGAAAGCTACCGTGCTGAAAACAGCAGCCCTTAAAAATAGATAAATAAATACGGACACATCCCTCAAAAGCAATGCAAGTTGGATCAATTTGAAAAAAGAACAAACTGTTGCTTAACTGCATACAGTGAAAATTCTGTAACCAGAGACTCAAGAAACTGTGCAAATGAAACAGCTCTTGCAAAATATTTTTAGCTGATAACATGTTAATTTACATTTCAATATATACCTGTTTGTTGGAGCAAAATTACAATTTCTGTGTCTGCCCAAATTAAACTCCAAATATTAAGCAATTTGTCTATCAATTTTCATATAACACGTGCAAAACAAAGTGACTCACAGGATTAAAACAATGAACTAAAAACCTTTTTAACCTCGATCACCAGCACATTTCCAAACAGGAATGTTCATTTACGCCCATACCAATACGACAATTCTGATAGGACCTAAGCAGAAATGGAGCTAAGGATATCCCTGTTCTATGAAAACACAGTCAAGTAAAAATACATAAAATAAAGAAAAATAAATACAGGAATAAATAGATAAATAGATAAACAAATAGATACAAAGAGCATGGTACTAAGAATAAACAGAATATGTAGAAATGGTGCTAAAAACGCAATTAAAATCTCAAACTTATAGCAGCACAGACTTTTCTGTCTCATGCACCAAAAGCATTGTGTATACTGAAGTTTTCTTTACCTGCATCCTCATCTAGATCCCCCTGTAGAGAGGAGTCGGTGTCCTCCGAGGACCCCTGACTCCTCCAGCTGATATTTCCCATCCGAGAGTCCACACAGCGATAAGTCCAGGTGATACGGATGCTTAGACTTTCTGGATCCTGAGAGCCGATGGTCAGTCTTGCATTTCTAAAGGCATCGCTCAATGTAACTGCTGAGAGTTAGTCACACACCAACTAATCCTCATGACCGTTCTCATATTACACAGCAGTTCAAAGGAAAGATCCACAAATAGCACTGACAAAAGTCAGGAGGAACTGAAATTCTGTATCTTTTTTTCCCACCCCTCCAGCTCAACAGTTGCTAAAAATAAACGTTATTGTAAAACTGCAGAAATCGCATAATCCTGGACAGCGCCCAGAGAAGGAGTCTAAGGTGTCATCATAGATCCCCCCCAGTTATCAGGAGTCAGGATGTGCTCAACAGCCATGAGGAGATGGGAAAGCCACCTGCGGGAATAAATGACCTGCTCTCCAGCACGTAGGCCAGCACACAGCAGTGACCTCGAATTAAGCATCATCTTAAGAAAAAGAAAATAAATAACACTACGAAAACACAGATGGGAGCTGAGACATGCATGACCTTCAAAATTAAACCTTTACAGAATTACACGAGATCTCTGAAAGCCATCTTAACCGTCGTCCTCAGTTCCTCTGAAGATGTTGCTGAAGATGCTGAAAGTGAAACCGCCTTGAGAATATCCATGTTTCCAAATCTTTTCTGCCCTCACAGACACGACCTTCTACCGCTCATCGACTGCCACGCCAAACGTGTAATCCAGCCATTTTTTAAAACCTGAGCGTTCCTTCTGAACGGAGATTTGATTCCTCTCGAAGCACCACCACCTTTCTCCACCCTCTTTCTTTCCTTTCCCCGAGCTCCATTTCCCATGCACAGAACACATGCACAAAAAAGAAAAACTAATTACAACACAACTAACCCTACATGGGAATAGTAGGCCTCTCATTCTGCGGTGAGGGGAGGGTGAAATGCTTGCTCCCATCAAACCTCAAAATTGCAGCATGTCAAACCCGGACCCGTAGCTTGCCCTGTGCAACAGTGGGATCACTCATCAGCAATGTGGGCAGACCAAATTGTCTGCGGAAACCTTTTGTAATCAGAACTACTTTAGCTCTTGCTCAGAGTTCTGGTGACTAAGGCATGCGACGCATGCTATTTCTGTACATCAGACAAAAAGATATTTCTGTCTGAAGCGTTGCAGTCACCACTTCACAAACACGGACACTTCTAAGTAACTTACGCTTTGCTGTTAACTCTAGGAATGCCTGAGAGTAAACTCTTTGCATTGCCACTAAAGTCTTTCAGGGGCAAACACACATCCACACGCCAACACTAAGCAGGGGGGCGGGGAGTCTAAAATAAGGAACTGATGGATCAGTTCCGCTGTGGCTGGTTACTACCATTGACTGTTCAGTCAGGAAAAAAAAAAAAGCCCACAGGCTAATTATAAAACACTGACCCACTGCCAGTGACTTCGTACCAACACTGATGCGTCAAAGCCTATTGTGTCTCCAATGGTGGCGGCACTTTGCAACAGCAAGGGGGGGGGGAAAAAAAAAAAAAAAAAGAAATCACTGAGATGTTAATGAGCATATAAAGTCTCAATTAAGGCTTGTTAAAAACAAACAAATGTAGTGCAAAACAAAAATACCTCATATGTGCACACAGACCACATCTTAAAATATGTGCAACTACTGAGTCCATGAACACATTTATTTAAAACAAAAACAAAAATTTATCCGTAGCTCTTTTTTTCTTCCTCCACTGACCAAAGATGAGCTCTGTACAGTGCACAGTTTTTATATAAACCCACAAAAGGCGTTCAAAACCCTCCTCTGCAGAGCTGCCACAAACTCACTGCGACGAGCGCTCGACACGCAGCTGAGTACCTCAAGTGTGAACTGCCAAATAGAAACACACTCCCAAATTTCCACTCCTCTCCACCCACTTCAGCTTCCCTGAAGAAAGCAGTGAGATGTAAGTTGGCCTGTCATCTGCTCTTAGTTTTAGGAGAACAACACATGACACTGAATCTGGATAACAGTTTGAGCTGCCTGAGTGATGAAGTCATGTGGGTGCGTGTACAGAGAAACCGGCTCAGGGCTCAGAAAGATAAATCAACTATCCACTTGATTTTCTGGGATATGGCAACCTAACTACGCCCCAAACAACAGGCTGCAGAAGCAGCTCTCAACAGGTAACCTCCTGGGTGTTAACCATGTAACCATGGTGATTGGGGAGCATGCTGATGCAGCCAGTGAATCTGGCTATAACTCTGCTTTTTGAGGTTGGTGACCTCATGCATTGATAGACCTGCACAAACTCTGTGCTATAGTAACCATTTGCATTTAACCTGAAAAACGGGGGAAACCATGTAATGATATCCCAGCTTCAAAGGTGTGAACTTTGTTTTAGTACAGTTTTATTTTGCTTCGAACAGCATATGCTGTATCGATCTTCCTTTCTCCCTTTCGTATCATGATGAAAAGGCTCAGTCTGCAGCAGAAAGATTTTAAGTGTGACTGGGAGTAGTCGGGTTTGTTCCTTGTTCTCTTGGGAGGCGTGGAAAAATACCAAATTCTCTGACCTAAATATGAATTTTTCTTGTACGTCAACTGCAAACATGTACTGTCACATCTTCTCAGACTGGTTCAAGTATGTCCTTAAGAGACTTTCACTTATTAGCATTTGCATATACATATTAAAAATGTCACTCATTTTATTCATTTATTTTTAAGGATCACAGAAATAGACATGCCTACAGATTACATGGATAAAAACGTGTGACGTGTATTAGAAGACTGTTGCACCACTGTGTTGGGAAACTTCTTACAATAAATACAAGTTCATTAAAGGATTTTAGGAAGATTAAACTACTAACTGGGTCAAGGAACCTGGAGATCATAGAATTAGTTGTTGCAGTCATAGTAAGCCTTTTGCATGTATTTGGGATCAATAAGTGCATGACAACGTACTAGTGCTGGGCGGTATGACCAAAAATTTATGTCACGGTATTTTTCAAAATTATATTGGTTTACGGTATATCACTGTATTCTTTTTTTTGAAGGCACAACTGGGTGTTAACCACATTTTCTAATAATTTAGAGGGATTGCTGCAGTAAATTGGCTATTTTTGGATTGGATTTTACTGTCACGAGGAATGAACATTGTAGAAAAACATTCATATCTACACTAGTATTAATACAGGTTTGCATGGCCTCACAAAATGATACTATTTACAAAGAGGTGGCACTCGTGAGTCTAATTAAGTGAAGGAATCAGAATGCATGATAGTTGCAGTTAAAATACAGAACCCTTTTATTTTTCAAATTTTGCAAAGAACTTGAAAAAACATTTAGTAAAAAAATCAAGATTAATTACACAATGTAAACAATCTTCTAAAGTTGTAGCCGCGGGAGGCAACACCAGGCTACAACTTTAACTCAGCAACATTTGCAGATTATTGTAGTTTGTTGGACGTCGTCTTTTTTAAATCCAAAGAATTTCCTCACGAGAGACACGGCTCCTCGTTTAGGAAGAAGTTCATCAGTCTCATGTTGCCGTTCTGGAGCTTCCACTTCGAGACTTTCGCTGTCCCGAACTAGTAGCGCTTGTGCCTCCAGTGCAACTGCAAAACAGTCCCCTGTCAAACAATGTCTGCGGCAATTACGTTCCGCGGCGCGGCGTTCCCAACGTTGTGTACGCTACAGTACATACTCACTGGTATTACGGTATATGAAAAATTCATATCATAAGAAAAATAAACACCGGTATTCGGTATGAACCGGTATACCGCCCAGCACTACAACGTACCCTCGAGTGACCCCATCAGCATCATTTTTGCCAGAGTGAATGGATGAAAGAGATGAGTGACGGTTTGGGTTCGTATGAACGTTGTTGTTGTTGTATCTGAGAAGTAAAAACCCTCAGAAACTGCACCGTTTCAGAGTTTTCATTTAGCTGTGAGTGACCATATGTAGTCATCTGTCTGCAGGACACGAAAGGAATCGGAAACTTTTACGCCTGTGAGGAATGACTGGGCTGGAGGTGGATGACACTCCCTCCCCGCCTGTTACTGGGAGCTCTTTCAGAAGTATGCGTGTGTCCGTTTACTGCGGGGCTGAATGTGAAGCGAGGCAGGGAGACAGCTGGCGGAATGGGGATGCAAGTGTAGCTGCAGGGTATAAAGTTTCCATCCGAAAGCATACACAAGACCACCCTGCTTTCCTCTCTGGAACTGCAGGGCTTCATTTGTCTTTTAGCTGCATACAATATGAGCGGCGCAGGCAGGCAGACACAACAAGAAGAAGAAGGAGGAAAAAAAAATGCCACGTGCACAATGCTGAAATCATCACAACACAAATAGACGAGTCGGTCTTGGGCGTGAACGCGCTACAACTCTTCGGTACCAGGTATGAGGGCAGCTAGCAGCTAGCACCCTGAAAAGCTAGCCTTTAGCTGTCGCGAGCTACCCCTCACAAACCCGTCTGAAATGATGGTCTACCGAGGCTTGGGGACGTTTTCATACACCGTGCACAGATTTATTGAGTGGTTCCTTTTAAAAAGGTTGCCCTCCCTCGTTCAAAGCCGACGTGTTCACCAAACGGTCGCCGACGGTTACAGACACCCACACCGTGACATACATACACGGTCGCAGAAATCCAGGAGACTGGTGAAAATGCCGGTGAATTCCCATGTCAGCTTTTGGAGCGAAAGCCCGTCTTATACGGCGTTTTCCAGACTGCCTGGCCCACGGTATCCAGCCTCTGTAAACTGGCTGATATCAGCTAGCAGACACGGTGACGCTTTATTTTAACTGGGTAGCCGAGAAAAGAACAATCCATGAGGCCCAATTAAACCACCATTTACGCTGGACGCGTTCCTCCAGCGCTGTCCGGAGCCCGATATTCCAACGTTTTTCTTCCACGTATCCCACACTGGGAAAAACCGTTAAACGGTATCCCGAGGCGAAGCGGTGCTCTCGAATCCGTTCAGGGGAGGGGGGGACTTACCGTGCTTGCTCTCTATTTTTCTCGACATTTTCGTAGCCAGCAGCTGTGATCCCACTCGCAGTTCAACAAAACGGTAGCTGCAGACGAGCCTCACCGCGCGTCTCCTCCGATTATTCCCTCATTTTCGATATACTGTTGCGTCCATGAGATGATTCCGCCGAGGTTAAAATGATGTATTTATAGGCCACACACATTGGTACGGTCAAACACTGTCTTAGTCCGTCTCCGGTTATTTTTCACTGGATAGACACAGACAACACGCTCACGTTAATGCTCTAAATCTCGACTGAAGCAGAACGCCCTCATCCAATGTAACAGCGCCCCCGTGTGTCAGGAATTAGCTACGGCAATCTGTCATCAAGATGGGCGTGTTTCCATTTCAGAGCAGAGTTGTAGCAAATCCGTTTATTGGCCTGCATTCACACATGAGTAAATGTGAGTAGCTTAAGCATAATTAAAATACAATAAAAAAAGAGAAGAGTTGAAGAATTGCAGTGAAAAAATATAAGAAAGAGCAGTCAGTTTCTATTGGGTACCAATTCGGCATGATCTACAGTCATGGAAAAAATTATTAGACCACCCTTGTTTTCTTCAGTTTCTTGTTCATTTTAATGCCTGGTACAACTAAAGGTACATTTGTTTGGTCAAACATAACGATAACCAAAAAGATTGCTCATAAGAGTTTTATTTAAGAGCTAATATCTTACCATTTTCCATGGTTTTCTTGATTATAACCTAAATCACTTAAGTTTTTACATCAATAGCTATGGCGTTGTACTGCCAAAAACACTGAATTTATGCATTCAGTGTTTTCTTTTCTGCCTGTTTTAGTCACATGATGATGTTTAGTGGTACCAGGTATTAAAATGAACAAGAAAGTAAAGAAAAAAATGGTGGTCTAATAATTTTTTCATGACTGTATCTACCAATCTAACCCTATTCTCTGCATCCTCTTCTCTCAGTTCATGTTGTTTTTCACCACATCTTCCTCTCGGGGCCCCTGCCTGGCAGATCCACACCATCTCAGTGTGGCCTCTCTGACTTTCTCTCCAGAACATCTAACATGCGCTCTCCCTCCCATCCATCCTTTTCACTCCCAAAGAGAACCTCAACATTTTAACCTCTGCTACCTTGATGTAAGACGTGTTTCTCTTGGCCAGACATAAGAGTTTAACAAGTGAGTAATGCAAAACAAATGCAGACAAAACAACAAACAGGCAAATAAGAATAGTGGCCTATATGCACATGTTTAAAAACAGTATTTCTGTTATTGCTATGATGGAAATTATGTGTCAGTATATTGGCAGGAGATTCCATCTCCAAATGGAAATGCTGTGGAAAAGCCTGTTTTCAGGGCATAGTCTGGTTTTAAAGCTTTAGCCCTGGCATCTGCCTATGTTCAAGTGGTTGTTGATATCTTCATCCCCCAACTGTTTTCAGAAAATGATGCTGAAATAAACCTTTTGTTGCTAATGAATGCCACAATATTAGTGCAAATGAGTGCATTTCCTATAAAATTATCCAGGTACAGCCAATATTTTCTCTCTGAAAACGTGACTAATGTGTCCCATAAATCTACCATTGTTGTTTGGGTTCATACAGACTTGTGTGAGCCAGGCTCATTTCATTCACAGCTCCCCTGTAGCTGGTTCAAACAGGCATCTGGAGTAGTTTTGTGCATCGGTGTTTCTTCTTCATTTGTCCTATTTTTATGTTCAGGGTAGAAGTCAAACTGAAAAGGCAGTTTTCCCCACCCTGTATTCTAAATGATCTACAATGTGTTCAGTGTTTCCTGTGATGGACCGGCGACATGTCCAGGGTGCGCCCCGCCTCTCACCCGGTGACAGCTGGGACGGGCTCCAGCAGACCGCCGTGACCCCAAACAGGAAGAAAGCGGATATATAAAATGAATAGATGGACGAAAGTGCAATATTTCCCCAGATAGTCATTAATTATAGTTATTTCCACATTAAAAAGGAGCCTCTGCTCTGCATCCATAAATATTTTTTCTCGGTGAAGTGTTTTTCATTTTTTTGATTTAAGCGGAGGAAATGTTTAAGGTCAGATGCTTTGCCTCCGTTATCAGTAACACTTCTGGAAGCATTGATATGTGTGTTTTTGCGTCATTACTGGCTCTGTTAGCGAAAGAAATATCGCCAGTAACGATGCAAAGTGGCAGCTGTGGCCCGGAGGAACAGAGGGTGTTGCCCTCCAACCTGAAGGTCACTGCATCAGTCCCCAGCCATCATGTACCAGACAGTCCCCGGGCAGGACCCCACGCTGCCCTCATTGCCCCAGCAACTATGGGGTCACAAGCCAGTGCTGTCATAGCGCCTGTCCCAAGCCTGGATAAATGGGGAGCGCTGTGTCAGGAAGAGCATCCAATGTAAAAGCTAGACCAAACATTCCCTTTGATACTGATTCCACTAAGATGGGCATCATGAAACCATTTCATCTGAAATTTGTGATAAAAAAAAAATGACAGACCAACTTAACTAAAGGATTAAGTTTAATTCGACAAGCTTTGTTGCTTGTGGATTTGTTTTTACTTGCTTGTTTGCCAGGGAAACTGAGGAAGAAGAAAAGGGGAAGGATTACATCTAATTTAACCCGTGATTTCACTAAACTGCTGACTATGTCTTTTGTCTACTTAGCGCCACACATTCTCCCAACCAGCGATCAGGATTGTGTCTCTGGCATATCAAGTAAGCACGCATCGTCATCTTTTCATGAATAATTGATCTCACTGACAGAATGATCTAAATTCTCTGAGTGATCTGGGTCAGTTTGTGCTCTTGCGATCCACACATCAAAGCAGAGGCATGTAATAAACTACTGCGATAAGGATCTCATTATATATACATATAGTAGGATGCTTCTCCCATGCAGCTGTGCCACTTTCCTCTTCAGCAGCTGAAATCAGTTATCAGACCACTGGGTGTCAAAGATTCATATCTACGCTGGCTGTCCGTAAGCCAACTTGCTTGTGTTCTTGCTTGCACAGCAGAAACCACACCCTTATAACAAGTGCAAAGGGCTTGCTGTGTTTGTGCTCGTGAGAGGGGGTGTGTGTGGTGGAGGGGAAGGTGTGGAAGGAGTGGAATGCCTTCCTTCAGGCTGTGATAAAAGTCACAGATTGAAGACAATGAACCAAGAAGCAGCGGCAGACTAGTCAGGGCAGGATGCTGTTGCAAGTATCTGTTGCAAGAAAGTTAACATTTCGATTACTGTGAAATGCTCCACAAGAAAAAAGATTTTGCAGAAAGTCTGACTTTAAGATTGATGCATTTACCCAAATGTTTGAAACTTGACTACTTTTGAAAAATCTACACCTTTTACAGTTTAATTATAAAAAGAAAAAAGAGAAGTG
Source organism: Hirundichthys speculiger (assembly GCA_018398805.1). Taxonomy (NCBI): domain Eukaryota; kingdom Metazoa; phylum Chordata; class Actinopteri; order Beloniformes; family Exocoetidae; genus Hirundichthys; species Hirundichthys speculiger. Next base: position 165,965 of record JAGFBZ010002015.1, on the reverse strand, counting down.
AAACGACCCCAAAGCTATGCCCCTCCCTTACTCCCAAATAAATAAACAAACAAATCAGTGAATCCATTCTTCTCTCCATCAGTGAAATGTCCCAACGCAGCTGACAGCAGCAGAACTCCAAAGCGTGACTGATCCACCCGTCACACTGAACATCTAACAGCGTTGATCTTTTCATGAGATTCTCCACCTTTTTTTTTTTTGTCTTCACACAACTTTGTTGACTGCGGCTATAAAAAGTTCTCTTGACTTCATCATAGACCTGTTTTGAAAACACTTCATGCTCGCTTTGACTTCTTCTGCTAATTTTGGAAGCTGAATTTTATTACAAGAGCAAAGGCAGGTTTCATCTGATGACTGACGGCCAGACTTTGTTGTATTGTTTTACTTTTTAACTCCAAATTTTACAAATTCATCATAGAGGATGAATATTTGTTAAGAGTTTCTAAATGTTTATTTCAAACTTTGGGCTATTGTATGGAACAACTGACTATATTTTGGAGAAAAAAGGTCATCACTCATCCTCCTTTGTTTTTTTTTCTTCTAGTTGTGCTGTTGACCCATTATTAATATTAATGTTTTCTTTTTACCATTTGTTTATTACATTTTTTCTTAATAAAAACAGAGATAAAACAACACACTTTTATTCCTTTGGGAATTATATCAGATTACGTCTACTATTAGATGTCAGTATGACATAAAGTTGTCATCCATCAAGACGTTTCACTTCATACGTGGCAGTGCAGAAGTCCTTTGCTGCCATCTAGTGGTTTGACAGTGCAATACAAACCAGGCGGTGTCATTCTACTTTCTACCACACGATGGTGCTCATGAACTACTGATCATTTTTGAACGCTGAAGGTCAATCTTGTGCACTCTGTAGTTTCTTTTTCTTTTTTGTAGTGATTTGCAGGCGCATACTGTACAGGCCAGTAAATATGGTGCCATTTAAATGTAATCTATGAGTTTAATTAAACAGATCTTGATGAATTTTCCTTTAAAGCTGATGACCACGAATTAAATTATACAATAACAACACTCATAAGAAACATTTGCACATATATCAACTCAGTCTTTATTAAATGGTAATGCGTTGACACATAGCATCATCATCGTCCTACTGCTTCAGGCATAAGTATTATCCGAAACTGGAATACATAAGTGAAATACTGCAGAAATCAGGCATCAATCAGTGGACGCTCAGATGTTCAGGATCAAAACGTCTAATGAATGTGGGAAGGCTCATACTGGTGCACACTGGAAAGTTTCACGCTGGGCTGAGAGCCTGATTAGGTCTGCTGTGGGCTGGATGAGTCTCACGTCAGACAGGGGAAGGAGAAGCGAGACAGTTTTGTTAGCTGAGAGTTGTCAGTGGGAGTTGGGAGAAGAACGGCGTTTGATCTCTGCGGTGGTGGGCGTGTGATCTGGAGCTCAAACACAGTTTAAGGTTCTGTTAACCTTGACCAGCGGTCAGGCCCCTCCGTCTGTCTCACTTCAGAGAGTTGGAGAAAGAGGGATGGAATCAGTGAGGCTTAAATGCCTGAATACATTTAACTAAGAAGGATGGGGGGGAAGAGATCCTCACGATAATTGTGTTCTTCTGCCTTTGTTCCCTCTGTCAACATACAGTAGAGGGATCTAAAGAGCTTTTCAAGGTGGAATTAAGATGGACGGCGAGAGATGTCAACGATGCCGTTAGATGATAGCAGGTAGATGGAAAAGCATCGGACAAAGAGGACAAGATGTCTAGGTCATTACAGACTCAATACCGCATGAGAACGGACCACTCAGTCACTGCCACAAACAAACACACAGAGATACCGGTTGACAAGGTGGAGAAAAATCAGATGTGGGAGGCTGGTGACAGCCACAATGGAAAGACAAACAGCGCTGCATCCTCTTTCCTGTCGTCTGTACACACTGAATACACAGGAGCCCTGAAAGGCAAATGAAAGATACAGGTTGTGGCAATCCATTCCCTAAATCTGAATTTAAATACGCCCTCCCACAATGTTTGTGACATGTGAACAAATTAAAAAAAAGATGTAATTTTCAGAATCTATTTTGATAAATCTTATTTTCTAACTAAACTTTCAGGTTTTTTTTTAATGATTAAAGCCCTCCTCAAATCTTTATCCACAGTGTCCAGGGTACATCATTAGAGGATTTTATGTAAAAGAGAACACATATATACTAATGCTTTGTACACATTTATGGATGTATAGAAATTATTTATGTGCCGACACAAGTATTGTTGCGCCGTTCTTTAGAGCACTACAGGGAAGCCGCCCCGGCTTTTGGAAAATCTGCTTTGTGTTCAAGATCGCTACACCCCATCATTATGATGCTGAAGGTCTCGCTCCCCAAACTCTCCCTTCTCTCTATTTTTCACAGTGCCTTGAAAATGCCAAAGTGGTCCTGACCCGGAGGTGGGACCCTCCAGGCCTCTGCGCCAGTCCTTCCAGCGCCTCTGATTGACATTTAACTCTGAGGAAAGGCTAAAGAGGCCAAAGAGCATGAAATGAGTCTAGCCACAGGGGTTCACAGTGAGACCTGACCACTCGCTATCTTGCGCCTCCATTAGTTGCCGGAGTCCTCGGGGAGCACGGGCGCCCTCGGTCTGAGAGGTGAGCCCACGGCTCTGGGCGTGAAAGCACACGGAGCACAGAAGTGTGCGGGTCAGCCCTGTGATGTGGTGACCCAGCGAACTGATAGAATTCATTAGATTATCATTTTAGCAGTAATCCCTTCTTCCGTTCCACCCCCCTCCTTCCACTTTAGAGCACTAAATGCCAACGTTCTTTGTGCTGGTCAGCAGGTTAACACACTTAATGGGTGTTTTACTGGTAATGCCAGAGCGGCACAAGATCCTTCTTTAGGCTTTGTCCTTTGCTCAGTTTGGCGTTTATTATTTTTTGAAAGTCTAATTCTGTCATGCATCCATTTTTTTTTTTTTTTGAGGCCAAATTCAGAGAAGTCTGTGCAACTGCCTCTTCACACAGCACATCACACCATTTCAGAGTGTAATACCGGTCAGTTGAGGTGACAGGTGTTATCGGTGAATGGGTCTCCTGGTTCCAGGATGCGTCACTGTCTGTTCACACTGGTTCGGTCCACTTTTGACTGGAGAGGTTGTTCTGAACTATCTGTTGATGCAGAGTGAGGCAGTCTGGTCTGGCGTCACTTCATTTCATGCCAGGTCCCAGATGGGGTGGTAACTTTTAGAGCTGGGTGATACTGGGAATTTTGGTATCGATCCGATACCAAGTAAATACAGGGCCAGTATTACCGATACTGATACCAGTATCGATACTTTTTTTCATATTAAGCTTGATCTATCATGAAACTGCTGACCTTTTGATGTTTTTGTGATTTTTTTGTCTTTGGATTATTTTGTTAAAACCTAGGATAGAATTTCGGCAAACTATATAGGTGACAGTGTAAATATTCCTTGGAGTTGAATTTTTTTTAGTCCAACTATGATATTATATCTTTCAATACTAGTCATATTGTTTACACTGTGTGAACATTCCTGTTGCTTTAACTCTATAAATTTCTCCATTGTGGGATAAATAAAGGATTATCTAATGTTATTTTATCTTAGATAACACCTTTCAATGGGATACATGACATGTACTGGGTTATTTCAATGTCTTAATACAATTTTTTTTTTGAGTTGGCTCCAGCTACAAATGACTTCAGTAACATATACTTTGTAAGTTGATAGGAAATGATGAAGATGACCACTCTTATCTAGCTGGATCCTCTCTGTTGGACTGAAAGGTGTCAGGGTTGACAGTCTGTCAGGGAATGGAGGATATCTCTCCTCTCTCTGTTTCAGCAGTTTTTTGTTTTCTTGCGCATGGTTTTTCATCTGCTTAAATAACATTGTAGTGTTTCCACTGTATTTTACAGCTTTTACAAACTACACAACTTGCTGTTTTTTCGTTTTCGGGATTAAAATACAGCCAAACCACACTCCTTTTTCTTTCTCTCACTGTGATGTGTGTGTGTTGACGAGGGGGGAGAGAGAGAGCGCTGAGACTGCGGGCCCGTGAGGGGGGGCCAGGCTGAGTCTACCTGACACTCCTGAGCCACGTGACGGTACAACGTCAAAAGACGAGATGAGAGGAGAGGGGGAGGAGGACACAGTATCAATCTTTTTACACTAGTATCATTCGATATCAATACCAATGTTGGTATCGATATTATCGATATTTGGATCGATCCGCCCACCTCTAGAGATCTGAGGTCTGACTTACAACCCACACAAGGGTCATTTAACACAGATGGTGATTAGGACTGTGAGTAATTGAAGATGAATGGTGAAGCCTGAAGCTCGAGCTATCTGACAGACATGGAAGACAGACAAAGACTCAACTGTGGTCTTTCTGTTACCTTCACAGCCTCTGGTCTCTGAACCGTAGTAAAGAAACCGCTGGTATTGTGCTATTTTTGGTATATTAGCGAGTAACACGCTAACAACAACAAATGAAAAAGTCAGTTTTTCCCTGCATGGAACGAGCACTTTATTCTGGCAGGAACTTGTAACATCACACAGGTTGAATTGTTCGGCTCCTGTCGGTTAACTACGGTGGCCCGTACGGTCAAACACAACAGAAAAGCACAACACGCTATTGCAAAAACTCACAACACAACACATTAACCCACAACGGAAATGCGACGGACAATATTTTCTGAGGGACCGTTTTGATTCGAGCTGACAGACTGATGTTTCTTTGGGAGAGTTTAATGAGAGGTAAGTAAAATGCACATAACACATAACGACATTAATAACAGTCATTGAGCAGCAGCGTTTTACTTAGCTCTCATTAACTCTCCCAAAGAAACAGCAGCCTGTTAGCTCGAATCAAAACAGTCCCTCAGAAAATATTGACCGTCGCATTTCCGTTGTGGGTTAATGTGTTGTGTTGTGAGTTTTTGCAATAGCGTGTCGTGCTTTTCTGTTGTGTATGACCGTACGGGCCACCGTAGTTAACAGAGAATGTAAATCTATACACGCTGGGCTGCACTCCACTTTTCTTTTTTTTTTTTTTTGTCTCTTTTTTGGTCTTTTTTGAAATAGGACATTAAAACAATACAACATCAAAAGTAAACTAGGACAGGACAAATACTACAAACACAAATACACACACACAAAACCTCACTCACTCCACTTTTCATCTAACCCCATTTTCATTCTGCCGTCCCACGACACACACACCAATTACCCATAATGCTACCTTCTTAAAGAGGCCAGGCTGGCTCACAGCATTTCTTCGCGATGAGAGAACGCGCACAACATCCTGTGATGTTTCTGCGATTTTTTCTTGATATTTTTATTATATTATATATTTTTGAAAAATCCACGAATAACTAAGACCGCGGAACTGAAAGCGCGAATTGGCAAGATATCACTGTAATTAGGAGCACCTTGTTACTGTAACTGTGCTCCAGTTTCTTTCCTGTAGTTTGTTCTGCTGTTTTGCCCCCCTTTTTTTCTCTTTTCTTTCTGTATGTTTGCAGGCCAGAGTTTCCTGAGTTTCATGCTGACTTGCAGTTCCCTCCTCTGTCCATCCCAGCGTTTACCTCCACCTGTGTGTGTAGATGTGTTCAGGGTGCCGACTGGTGTGGTGACCGGCGACCTAGTCCTCTGACCATCTCACCTCAGTGCTGCTACCTGCATCTGTTTCTGTTTATGTAGTCATTTCATTCAGTCATTTGTTTGCTCTCCTCTCTCTGTCCTGTCTCCCCTCTTTATTTCTTTCTTTACCCAGCTGGCCTTTGGCAGGAAGGTCCCCCCATATTATCCAGGTCCTGCTCAAGATTTCTTCCTCTTAAAGTGGAGTTTTTCCTTGCCATTGTTTGGCTTAAAGGTTTTTTTCTGCCACTGTGGGAGTTTTTTACTTGCCATTATCCTTGTTTAGGATTTCATATTATAATTTTAGTTAATGATATTTGCTCGGGGTCTTTCTATGTGGAGTTTGCATGTTCTCCCCGTGCTTGCGTGGGTTTCCTCCGGGTACTCCGGCTTCCTCCCACGGTCCAAAGACATGCATGTCAGGTTAATTGGTGGTTCTAAATTGCCCGTAGGAGTGATTGTGAGTGTGTGTGGTTGTTTGTCTACATGTGGCCTTGCGATGGCCTGGTGACCTGTCCAGGGTGGACCCCTGCCTTTTGCCCGAATTGAGCTGAGATAGGCTCCAGAAGATCCCCGTGACCCTGCAGGGGATTAAGCAGGAATAGATAATGGATGGATGGATGGATATTTGCTCGGGGGTCATGCTCTGGGTCTCTGTAAAGCGCCTGGAGACAATTGACATTGTAACAGATGCTATACAAATAAAGAATGAGAACGAGATGAAAGAAAGTCAAGACTTGCAAGAAAGTAATAAATTGAAGTCGACCTTAGATGTTGGCGATCCAAGGCACAGGAGGAATTTAATTTAACAACATGTATAGTGTAAATTTGAGCTTCCAGAGTGTGCTTAATTACATATTTAGCTTCTTTTTCACAATGCCTGTGTAATTCAAGCATGTTTACTCTGTTCGGTGTTCTTTATAACTAAGATGATGAAAGTGGAAGGCGAAAAAAAAACAAAAAACTAAACTCACAATAATCAAAGGGCTCCATTTCTTCTTCCCTTTCCCCCTCTCTCTTGAAAAGAGCTTCCACGTTCAGACTGGGAGCTCTCTTCCAAAGCCAGACTGATGTCTTGTGTCAATATTGGTAAAAGACAGTAAGGTGAGTACTCAGTGTGTTAACAGTTTAAGTTAGGTCTGAGTGCCAGCCCTGTCTCAAAGAAAGAAAAAAAAAGTCATCCATTTTTAATGTAGAACTGTCCCAGCTATGAACGCGCACTTCCTGGCAGTCCCAACATTTACCTTAATTGCTCAGACACAGCTTTTGCTTCTTGTAGGATAAAGTGACTCCAGTCTTCCTTCCCTGGCATCTTTCTGTCAGGATTTATAACAGCGAAAGAATGGATCCCGCGCCAGCGCGCGCTCTGCAGAAGGCAGGGAAAGCCCCGGATACGCTGCCAGTCTATCATGGAGCTAACACAGATTGACAGATAAACACACACTCCCATTTGTTCCTGTGGGAAATTTACAATCTCTAATCCACCTGATTGTTTGTCTGTGGGCTGTGGGAAGAAACGGGGAGTAACAGGAAGAAACACATATAAATAGACAGAGGGAGAACCGACAGAGAATGCACAAGCAGCTTAAGATCAAACATGGGACGTTGCGAGGTCAAAGCGTCACCCTTTCCCATCGATTCCTTGAGCTTGAATAGCTTTTCTCATGATCTCCAGCACAATCTTGCAAATGTCAGTTTCAATCTGTAACTCTTCCGCCTGCCTCCTCGTGTGCCATTCATTAATTACATGCTGAAATGTATTTTTAATTACGAAAACAGGATCGCTGCAGAGTTAATTTATACCCAAACTTAGCAAGACTGCGTTCTGTTTATTTCATCCATCGTTACTTGATACGTGCTGCGGGTGGCCGTGATGCAGTGGCTTCCATCTGGAAGGTTGCTGGATTGAGCTCCAGGGAGAGGAAAGAGCTCAAAGGAAAGAAAAGAAAAAAAAACAACAAACAAAAACAAACACACACTCACACACACATGATTCGGCCTCGGAAGAGATGGTACTCTGTTTCAGAACGGTCACATCGCTGGTCTGCACTCAGCAAACAAAACAACCGTCGAATCTACTGTAAGTGGTTTAAAAATGGTCTGGCGTGCTACGAAACCTTGGATTTCGGAGAACCGTCAGCTTTTAGGACGAAATACGATTGGAAAGAAAAAAAAAATCTTTTCAGAAATCACCCTGAAAAGAGCAATTCAACATCACAAAGGGAACTCTGGGTACTTGGATTACACAGCTGCGTAGCTTTAAGAAAACCACTTATCAGTGAGGGTCCTGGAAAAAAAAATAGTTTCAGGTCGCTAGGGAACATAAAGATTGGACCCAGGAGTAATGGACGAAGGCCATGTGGTTTGATGGGTTTAGATTTACACATCGACCTTGAGGCTCTTGAGAACCTCTGGGATGTGCTGGAGGAGACTTTTTTTTTTTTTTCCTGTGAGCTGACCATCTCATCATAAATAGTAGACATCAGAGAAAAATTAATGTGAGATTGCACGAGTTGATCAAAATGTGTCTTTTTTTCTGGCCAGACAATGTTTGGTGTCCTACTGCTTTATCAGTGCGTATAAGTAAAAGGTTTGGACCTGATACTGTGAAGAAAATCAAACTTTGTCTGGCTTTTGAAGGACTGACAGACAGCTGGGATAGGCTCCTGCAGGTGATTTAACATCCTCAGTCATCAACATTTGTTCCAGCTACAGCAGATTAGCGTTTTCACAGAAAAAAAAAAAAAAGATCCCACAGATTCGTGCAACAAAACATATCCTAAAAAAGAGTAGTCAGATAAGATCAATGACATAGTGAGCATGGTGGAACTCTCAGCAGAGCCGGATATGCCCCTCAGGAGAGGATGAGGGCTTGATCAGGGTTAAAAGTGAATGCAGTGTAGATATGCAGGCTGGAAAGAGACATGATTCCAAATGAGAGCTGATAATGCTCCATGACTGCTGGCCAGCATTTCAGTTTTAATGAGAAAAACACACGAAGAGAGCAGACCCGTCAGAGCCAATATTGTACTTCTGTCTTCTGTAGAAATGAATTAGTTTTCCAGCTCTCCTAGTGGTCTAATGCAGCGTAATTGATCAGGCCTCCCTAAAAAGGGATCCGCTGGTGTGGAGCAGCTTTGACAGATAAAGGAGGAACTGAATCACCGACTCGTCCTCACATTCTGCTGCTTTGCTTTCAACGGTGTTGTGATGAACACTTTGGAAGAGAAAAGATTCCCATGATGCCCTTTTGTGAGATTTCACCTGATCCTGATAATCTGTGACTATTGTGCTTGGAAAGAATGGAAACGTTCTGTGAAAACCATTTTTCTCTCTAGACGCTCCAGAGTCTCTACTGCATTTTTTTTAAAAATCACCTGCAGGATTGATAACTGTAATGCTCTGTTTTCTGGTCTCCCCAGGAAGATCATATCTCAGTTGGAGTTGCTTCAAAACTAAGGAGCGCCAGTTTTGGTTGAGACCAGGAAGAGAACTCATTTCACACCCATTTTAACGTCTCTTTAACTGGCTTCCTGTCCGTTTCAGAATTGATTTTAAGGTTCTTTAGCCAGTCTGTGAAACTGTTAAAGGCCTTCTGGAAGACCTGAGGATTCTGAGGGAAAATTTTACCCCAAAGTTTATCCAAAGAAAGATTAAAAAACCTGCAGGGGGGTTTGATTCAGTTATTTATTTTTCTAATTATCTCTGATTTTTTCTCATGCATATTGTCATGATTTGATTGCATGGTGGACCCAAATACAAGCGTGATTTATTTACAATAAAACAAAATAGAAACTTAACTTAAATCCATAACCAGGGAGACGGGACAGCAAGGCAGAGGCAGGGAACGGAGACATGTATAGACCATCCAGAGGATGCACATGATGATAAGCAGGACAATGAGCAGATGGACCAGTGAACAGAAAGGGAAAGACTTAAATACACAAAGGAGCAAATGAGGGGAAGGTGCAGGCAGTCAGGTAATACACAGGGGGGAAGTAAAGGAGAACACAACAAAGACAAGACAGACCTTCAAAGTAAAACAGGAAACAAGGTAGACCATGAACAGGGGAGACGAGAGAACCAACTTAAACCCAGAAAAGGAAAAAAAAAAAACCCACAAGGAAGGCACATATGACATATGCTTATTCATTGTTTATTCGTCTTTGGTTGATGTTGCTTTTTCTTTTTCACTACATTCCACCGTATGAAAGGTGCTGTACAAATAAAATCTGATTGATTGATATTCTGGCACACGGTTCAAAGGCTATAAACACACATTTAAATTCAGCCTATTCATGGTGCTACAGCGCTGGAGGCACATACACAATAAAATCTGTGCATTTTTTTTTTTTTTGTTCCCTTGTTTCCTGTGTGCTACCTCCCCGCCGGTTTTAATGAAAATTTGCAGGGGAGGTTTTGCATCGTCTTGCAAACTGAATGACAGGCAGACTATTAAGACAAGTCCCTTGGCAGAGATAAACCGGAGATACACATTTTTCCTATTTGTGTTGATGACTTCTTCTGCTGCCTTCAAGCCAAAAAAAAAAAAAAAAAAAAAAAAATTATTAGTCTTTATGTGCATTACACATTATTCCTGAACACCCACATGCATTCATAGATAGAGACCCAGCACCAACTATACAAACATACCACATAATAATCCTCTGAAGTATGAATGTGTGTCGCATTGCAAAAGGAAGACATGGACACGGGGGCAAAAAGGAAAGAACTCCCTCCTCATTACCTCTTTGTCGAGTCTGTCAGGAAACACTAAACACTGAGGAGAAGAGCAAAAAAAGGAATAAAAATGTAAGAGACAAGAAGATGGAAAGCAGCAGTCCTGGCAGATATGTGCTGACAGCTTTCTGATTTAGTGAAGGAAGCTACATCCGTGGAGCTCCAGTCACATCCACCGGGTTGTTCGGGCTGGTTTAGGTTCTGATGTGCTAAACCAGCCTGCTGGAGTTTTTGATGTAGACGGAGTAACCTAGTTTGCTTTGCATACCACAAAGATAGCGACCCGGAACCTCAGAGCCCCTCAGCACCTCCATTCAGGCATTGTGATGGATGCCAGTGCCTGTTTCAATGGCAAACCCTGCAGAGAAGCATCACACTTTTCCTGCAGCCCAGAAAGCAAAAGACAGATTCACACGCATCCAAACATACAGATGCTTGTACTATTTTGGTTTCGGTCCTGAAGTTTACAGTAGCTGGAGCGCTGCTTTTAAAAAGAAGCAGGTTGCAGCGCAAAAGCAGAGAAGACTGACAGCCCTTGAAATGCAGAACTGTTTTGACAGCTTGTAAGACCTTAAATGCGTGCTCTGGCACTGTTCTGGTGTGAGCAAGCATTTGTGATATGAATGAGGGGAATGTACCTATGAGTGGAAAGGCTGCATATGCATGTGCAGAGCAGATCTGTTATAAATAATACACAATCTGTGTAGAGAGGTCACGTTAATGTGATCCTGTCTGTTGCACACCCTCCTTTATGTCTCATCCATCATAGACTCGCTCCCTCAAGACTTGCTTTCTGCTTTTTCACATCCTTCTGATATGAACACTCCGTGCCCAAGGAATAGAAAGGATTAAAGATTATAAATACTGCATGTCCCTCTGCTCCTGGTTGTGTGCACAAAGGGGGAAGTGAGTTACATTTAATGAAGGATACAACTCACTTTTGTATTGTTTGACTTGGACGTACAATGTCATAGTTAAATGGCCATAAAAGCCAGCAGACAGCTGGACCTGCACGTCACCTGCTCCGGGGTGACTGAGGTCACGCAATGATATGTGCGAATAAATATGCGTCTGAGCGTGTATGTTTGCAGGTGTGTTTGTCCGTGGGTGAAGACAGAGACAGGAAGCTTATTGTTATGCCGGCCGCTGTCATCCTGAGCTGATCAGGTCGCCCGTTCGTCATCTGATCTGAATTTGAGGGGAGCGGTGTTCCCAAAGGTGCTAAAGACCAAGAACAAATGACAAACTGATGAACTGAAGGCTCTCATTATAAGGTTATCTAGTTGTATAAGTGTACAGTATTGCGCAAATGTGCAATTAAAGATTGAATTTTCCAATATTATTAGCGATATTATAAGTTTTAATTTAGGCTATAGGCTATAGGCTATAAGTTTTAACTTACATCCAGAACGCTGCTGCACGAGTCCTGACTCTGACTCTGGGCGTTAGACGTTAGAAATTACTGCCAGAGAGGACTGGTGAAGGACACATTCACCCTTCACACTGCCACAAAAAAAAAAAAAAAAGTCTGTTATAAGATTAAATTGCATATACATACTAGATGGTTTTGCTAGACAATGGCACTAACCTGAATATAAATGCAGACAAAAAAAATCAAAAAAAAGAATGAAGGTGCTGGATTAAAACACAGTCTTCTCAATTTGTCTTCAATTAATAATAACGTATGGATCTGTAGCTGATGCTATGCTGTATTTGGAATAAGGAAATTAAATTGTCTTTATTATTTTGTTAGTGTACTAGTGGGGGTGGGAGGTGGGGGGGATTAACATGGCACATTTGTAACAGCCTCATGTTTTTATGTTAAATGACTAAGTTGGTGCTTCCACATGTTCCATATTTAATATCTTTAGATCCTGGAGGAGGAGGGGCGGGGCTTTGAGGTTCAGATTTGGTGAGAATGATGCAACCTTGGTTGCTATGGTGAGGGTTCCGTGTCACACAGGATTGGAGCTCTTATGACATCAGAACCCCACAATTCTTTACTAGATCTGATCTGGTCCCGTCAACACGAGCATTACGCTTCTCTGTGAAAACCGACATCTGCCAACAGAAATCAACAGAAATCCTTTCTGCTACTTTCTGATAACGCCTGTATCACGTCTCGGACCGTTTATTGCTGTGATGGAACACAGACGATATCCTGGAAAGAGACCCGGATTTGTGAGCACCTGCAACACGGAAGCTCAATCCGACATGCTGGACGATCCCAGCCATCTCCGAAGGGTGATTGAAGAGTGCAGAGCTCAAATAGCTCACCTCGATCACTCCAACAGCTGTCTGAGACTGAAAGTTTCAGACCTTCAGAAGAAAGTCAAGACACCACCGTTGACTGACCAGCGCTCAGACCCTGAAGTCTGGGACCGGAAGGAACGACTCAAACGGCTGGAGGAGGAAAATCAAACCCTTCGAGAGAAAAACAACGAATTGGAAAAGTCGAAATTGGCACTGGAGTGTCAGCAAGATCAACGACAGGGTGGGTCAAGGCTCACACTGGAGGAGACGCTGCCAGAACTAAAAACTGAGAAGAAAATCTGCAGAGAAAAAGAGCAAGATTTTCAAGAACAGCTGCGACAATTTGGTGAAAGAAAACAGAAGGACATGGAAAAGCTGCAGGCAGCAACAACTGACTTGGAGGAGAAAAGAAAAGAAGTGGAAACGATGTGGCAGAAACTGAACCTGGAGAAAGCTGAGATGGAGGAAAAGAAAATCCAGATGACCAGCCAACAAAAGAAACTCCAGAAAGAGAAGCAGCAGGTTCAAGACAAACTAAAGATTCTAGCAGGACTAGTTGAGTTTGAGGAGACTTTGAGGAGGGAAAAATTACAAATGGCTGAAATTAGAATGGACTTAGAAAAAGAACATAAAGAACTGGAAGACATGAGGGAAAGTCTGGAAAAGGAGAAAAGTCTGATCGATCAATCCAGGGTCAAAGTGGAGGTGAAGGAAAAGAATGGATTGGATCGAGACAAAAGAGAAATCCAGGAGGACAGAGTCGCAGGACAGGACAGGAGACGCGTCTTTTCAAAGAACATTAAAGACAGAAAGACTGAGGAGAAGAGGGGAGAAGAAAAACGAGAAGAGAATACAAGCAGGGAGGTAAAGAAAGATGAGAAGAAAGATGAGAGACATCTGAGATGTGAGAGAAAAAGAAGAGAGAGAAGGACAAGGTGGTGATCGCTCCTCATCACTCCTGCCATATTTCTTATGTGTTTTCATGATTACTTTTTTGTTGTATAAATGTTTAAATTCAGAAAATAATAAATCTCTGAGGATTCATCAATGTGAAATGAGTTTCTTCAAATCATTTTGAAAATGTAATATTTCTGTGTTCTTCATAATTGATCATTTTAGTTCAACAGTATTTTATTATTTCAAAACCTTAACTAAAAAAAACTCTAATTCTTGAGTATTTAAAACCTATTTTTTCATAATTAATGAAGCTAAGACTACTCAAAAACAACGTATATTTCAATTATTTTATTTGTATTTTGGCTTTTTCTTTTGGAACATGTTACAGGAATGATAAACTCATTCTTAACCACTAACTTCTGTAAAAGCACCAAAACTTCAGCTTGTTAAAATAATACACGTTCTGCAATGTCACAAGGTTTATTTCCATCCAGTGTTGCATTAATTTTTCACCAAGATCTTGTATTGATGATGGTAGAGTCTGAACGCTGTGGAAAGTCTTCTCCAGCACATCCCAAAGATTCTCAGTGGGGTTCAGGTCTGGACTCTGTGGTGGCCAGTCCATGTGTGGAAATGATGTCTCATGCTCCTGGAACCAGTCTTTCGATGAATCCTGGCATTGTCATCTTGGAATATGGCCGTGCCATCAGAGAAGAAAAGAATCCATTGATGGAAAAAACCTGGTCATTCAGTATATTCAGGTAGTCAGCTGACCTCATTCTTTGAGGCAAGGTAGGTTTATTTGTAGAGCTCAATTCATACACAAGGTAATTCAAAGTGCTTTACAGATTCATAAAATCACAAGAAGGAAAATTGAATCATTCCATACAAGGATAAAAATAATCATTAATAAATTAAAGTTAATTTAAAAGAAAAACAAATTAAATTAAAAATGAAGAGTGAAGATAAAAACCTTCCAGTCATCATCTTCACATCTAAACAGAACTGTTTTCAGTCTGGATCTGAACATTGTTAGAGTTCAGGTCTGTCTCACATCTTCTGGAAGACTGTTCCAGATTTTAGGAGCATAAATCTGAAATGCAGCTTCACCTTGTTTAGTCCTGACTCTGGACACCAGCAGGAGACCACTACCTGAGGTTCTCAGAGTCCAGGTTAGTTCATATGGCTCTAACATGTCAGAGATGTACTTTGGGGCCATGAAGAGACTTGAACACAAGTAGAGCTGTTTTAAAGTCTATTCTCTGAGTGACAGGAAGCCAGAGTCCTCAGGACTGGACTAATATGGTCGTATTTCCTGGTTCTAGTCAGGACCAGTGCAGAGACCTCAGGACTGGACTAATGTGGTCGTGTTTCCTGGTTCTAGTCAGGACCAGTGCAGAGACCTCAGGACTGGACTAATATGGTCGTATTTCCTGGTTTTAGTCAGGACTCGTGCAGCAGCGTTCTGGATGTACTCAAGGTGACTGATAACACTTTCTCTTTGTTTCTGTGGGCCACAGACAATGATTTCAGTTTTGTCCGAGTTTAACTGGAGAAAGTTGTTTTGCATCCACACACTGATCTGTTCGATGCAGCGACACAATGAATCTACAGGCCCATGTTCTCCTGCTGTCAGTGACACCTAGATCTGAGTATCATCTGTATAGTTGTGGCAGGACACATTATAGCTGCGTATTAGCTGGCCTAATGGAAGCACATACAGATTGAACAATAGGGGTCCCAGGATTGACCCCAGGGGAACCCCACATGTCATGGCCATTTGGTCTTAGACACCGTTACCAATTTCAACAAAGAATCTCCTGTTCCTGAGATAGGACCTGAACCAGTTTGTGCTTAGCTTACAGGCTATAAAAAAAAAAAAAAGAGTTCCAAGAACAAATTTCTGAGATGTCTACATGGTCAGAAAGCTCCTTTTGGTGGATTTACATCTGTCCTTCTGCACTGCTCTTTTAAAGTGTACCACGGTTTGTGAGGGCCTTGGCAGGTTTTTCAGGGCAGATCTCTTGTACCTCTCTTTTCATTTTCAGCTTTTTCATAAATGCCATAATGTTTATTTCCAGAGTTTTCTAGTATGTTATTGAACCCTTTTTTTTCCCCATGTTCCCCATGTTACTGGCAGCAATACCAGCCTAAAGGCTGATCAATCTGCCTCTGCTCTTAACAGTTGGAGAAGTGTTGTTCTCATGATGTTCTGTACCCTTTTTTCCTTTGGACAAAACGCTGCTTGTTGCTGATTTCCAAAATGAATCAGACTTGTTTACGTGACCATTTGCAAACGTCTAATGCTGAAATTTGTCATGAGAATGCAGGAATGAAGATCATTATTGTTGGGGTCTCACCGCACCCCTCTATGGTCACTAAATCACTGGATTTTTTGATTAGGCTTCCTGACAGCTCCGCAAGCAGTTGTCTCTGAGGGTAATCTTGGTGTTCCAGTACACAGCTTGACCTTCAACATTCCCGTTAACTGCCAACTTTTTCATTACACTGCAAACTGAGTAAATGGTCTACTGAAAATGCTTTGCTCTCTTATTATAGCGTTCTCCTGCTTTGTGGGCATCAATTATGTAGAGGATCACAACGGTTCAGAGGAGCCCACGGCTGCTGATTGTTGGGACACTGTTTGACAAGCCAAGTTGTTTTTTTCCTAAAGATTATTGCTACTTTAGATATTAGATCCTGCTAAAAATGGAAACATCAATCATCCTGATGGTGGTTACACTTTTTCTTGATGCTGCTATTCTTTTCCCAATCAAAAAGCAAAAGCAAAAACAAACAAAAAAACACTTTGACACTTTTTATTAAACTCACTTAGGAATCCAGATGAAATGCACAACTCGAGTTTGCCTGGGTTTTGTAGGCCACCGTATGTAGATCCAGAACTTTCCATGTTTGACCCTGATGCCTCAGTTTTTGTCATTAAATCTGGATGCAAGATTCCCAGCTGCATCCATATTTGTACTCACATACATGTTAATCTTGTCCATCTCCACAGTTTCAGTGTGACAAATGCTGCACTCTAATGGGAAAACCCTTCATCTAATGAACGTAAAGCATCACACCACTGATAAATTTAGAATCACAGAATAAAAGATGTTGCAAATTAACTATGAACAATATTAAAAATGTACCGCTTTAGAAATCAAGGGCCCAATAAAGAACTTTAAGAAACTATTAGATGTTGATTCTAGATCCCTCCATCTCAGGAAAACCAGAGAAATGCTGGCTTTGATCTCATCCGTCACTTTGTGGGAGGTTTTACAAACATTTCAAGGAAGATAAACAGGATGTCCGATTGTTCCAAACTGCGTATCAATTGACAGTTTTTTTTTAAAAAACATACATACCGACAGCCATAACACAGAACAAATGACTTCACATTAAAATACACACATAAGCTATTTGCACAAGCAGATTATTGATGAAACACAAAGGAACTATTGGAAATTTTAGCTGTATTGTAATTTTAGCTATTTCCCCCTATAGGCGAAGAGGTTAATTCGCCTTTTTGTCAACTTTATCTTATAGCCACTGTTGACGACAGTTGTTGATGTGTCACATAATGCTGTGCAGCAATACACTGCTGCTTTGGGAGACGGCCGAAATGGGCCAAAACGGGCATACTTTGAATGATTTTTTTTTTTTTTTTGCCGATAGTAGGGACATAGGAGACCGCGAGAGCTGTTCTACCTAACCTTAACCCTAAAAACCCTAACCCTAACCCGAAAACATTATCAAATATTCCTTCAAATGAAATGAAAACTGACATTTTAACATTAAAAATACTCACCTGTGCCACTTTAAGATCCACAATTATGTTTTATTTTGAGAACACCCTCTAGTGGCCTCGAAGGATAACAACGAGAAGAACGGGAACCTAAGAGTTAAAGGCTTCAGACTGCAAAGGTTAAAGTTGGAGTCTGGAAATAAAAAGCTCTTAAACGCTATGTTCCTTTCAACAATGACTATTAAATCTTTATTATTGTTACAATGTTAAACTAATTTCCTCTGGTTCAAATGTAAGTAAACTTTTTTGTTGATGAACAACCAATCAGAAGTTAAAAAAAAAATACAAAAAAAAAAAAAAACCCACCTGTGTGGTTTTCCAGTTAAGGTGGACTTGTGGACCATTTCCACATATACTCCTTTACACACTACACAAAGCATTTTTAGTTTCCTTCTAACTTTTCCAAAAAGAATAGCTGAACATTTACATTTCAATGTGTGCAAGGATAAAACAGTTTGTTTAACCGGTAGATAAGCTTTTAAATTCTGCAGGCTTTCAGCCCTGAGAACTCTCGGTACCAGGCAGCCGATGGATGCCACCAAAATGGCATGATTAAAGAGGAAAGCTGTGGTGTGACTTGGATGTAGATCACTTTGAAAGCCAAAATAGCCATGTGAGTGATAAATAGATGGAAATAGCCCACAGTGTCCAGTTCACAGGCCCGCTGCCCCGTTCTTTGATCTCTGGTCCTAATGAGTTTTCAGAACGGAGCCAAAGATGAGAAGACAGGCTTTTTCAAAAGGGGACCTGGGGTAAGATCTGCGGTAAGCAGGCCTGAGATGTTGCTTTAACTAACATTAGTATTCCCTTAAGTATTCCCAGCTACATTAGTAAAACCTGTCCACTCAACCCTCTGTAGCAACGGTGCTTTCATGATCACGAGTTCTGTTACAGCCTCGAAATGGACTGAAACTATGCATTTGTTTATGATACAAAACGCTGTTTCTACTGCAAACAGATAGCTTAATAATGTCAATAAATCCCTTTGTAGAAATGTCAGCTCCCCACCCACCTCTGTGCAGCTCTCGTAGTTGAATTCGTTGGGAAGGATTAAGTATTAAACCACCGATGGGCTGAGACATTGCCAGGGGAAAAATATTTGTTAAACTGCAAAGTGCTTGTGTACAGCATATTCAGTTAAAAGCAACACCCCTCTGTGAGAATATGCAGATACGCAATCAAAAAGAATATTTAATGTCTTCCTGCTCGTTCAAATTCAGCACACAGTGCATACTGGAATACTAATACTCCCTGTTTGCTGGTGACAGGCATCGAGGAACTCCGAGAACGAAAAGTGGCTGATGGTTTCGCCGTTCTGGACATACAGAGGCAGCGAGCGCTCATCCTGTTGTGGTCAGCCTTCGCTGTCACCGGTGTGGTGCTGCCATTGATTAGTGTACCACTCGCACTTCACAAAATACACCACTTTGTAACAGCGGAGGCCGCTTGATTTCAGATGGGCATTTCTATCCCGGTATTAGACTTATGCAAGCTCCCCTCTTTATCTTTCCTTGAACTTTGGGACAGATACTGCTGTAAAGAACCACTTTTTTTTTTTAATGTCTTTGATCATCTATACCTAAGATGACACTGTGGTGCAAAACAGTGAGCGAGTTTAAAATATTTAACCATGATGATTTCCTGGTTCTTAATGTTCCCAGTTACATGAGGTTGAAATGCTTGATTTAGCTAACAAATGGTTAACTTTGGCAGATTTTTAAGTTCATGACCAATTACGGGCCAGTTTCTAAAACCAAGTTCTGCTTCGGTGTATGATTCACCATTTTAGGCTTAGAGGTAGTGCTGCCGCCTGCCATGTGGGAGGTCCGGGTCCTGAGTCCCGGTTGAGTCAGGAAGGGCATCCGGCGCAAAACTTGCACCAATTCAGTCATGCTGATCCTGAGTTGAAATGGAGGCCTGTTAGGAATTTGTTCAAAGGTGCTGTAATATCAGTGCGTCCAGATCATTTAACAAGTACTGATGTTGTTGTATTTACTAAAAGTGCTGCTGAAGTCCTGATTTCTTACAATGCTTTCTTTTGCCATTTATTTGAGATAATTTTCATTAGTAACTCAGAGTAAAACTCCTTCTTGAGAATCCTTTCCTTAGAATTGACTCAGAATCTTTTTCTTTGAGGTCAACAGCAGACTTGCTGTCACCACTTTTATGTTTGTGGCGGTAATGACAGTGTTATGAAGTTTCACAGTACCGTAAGATGTTGAAGTTAATTATAAACCTTAAAAACTTTAACATCACTGCATATTGTATGCTCAGGTTGGATGGTGTGCTGTGTTCCCATTCATAATGCTGGTCTGCTCCCCACTTGACCACAGAGAGCAGACTGTTCCCTCTGCTTTGAGTCAAAAAAATCACCTGAATCTTAAGGAGACATTCAGAATTCACAAGCCCATTAAGCTTCTGATGACTGTTTTTCTTTTTTTTTTTTTTGTTGAGATTTTTAGTTCATTTTAGTTCGTGTGTTCTCCCACAAACCTCAGTTGCTGCGTGTGTCGGACGGGACACACATTGGATAAAGTTCATTTAAGTTCCGGTGGCGGAAGATGCAAACTCCTTTTGTAGAGATGATGAAAAACATTTGGTATCCAGTCATCTTTCTACAAGGGATTCAAAGAAAATGCCTAATGGCGCCCAGACCCCCTGAACGACTACAGAAGAAGCAGCACATCAAAGAACCATTGATAGACGCTTTCTGAGTTGCACGTTAAAAGCCCTCAGAATAAAACTGAAACACAGACGCGCACATCATCACCCCACAAAAAAGATCAGCTCATTCTCCCCAAAAATCTCTTTGGTTAAACTCGGTCTCCACCTGAAGACGTACAGTTTCCTCCATCAATCTTTCTTCATATCTTTGCGTTTCATTTCTCTCTTCCACACAGCCTTCAAACGACCCATGCTCAGGTACAGTCAGGCGTATTTTTGCATCATTAGAGCTAGTGGGTGTATTTGGATACAGACTAATGACAGCTTGGCTTCCCAGCTCAAACGAGAGCCATTGCTCATTTACCCAAATAGATACGTAGATAGATATGTGTGTGAGAAGTGGTGGGGGTGTAGGCTTATCAAATATTCTCCAGCACAAACCAAATGAAGCAACATCAGACCTGTGCCGCCTAAGTTACAGCCATGGTTAATGTGTGAAAGCTATTAGGCATGCCAAATTTCCAGAACGGTCAATCAAATGGACATTATTACATTATGTAGGGGCAGCTCATCCAAAGGATTTCTTTTGTGAACAATCAACATTAACAAAATAATGCTGTGGTGTCAGTAGCGGAACATGTCACTGCCGGGCCGGGTGGCGGGGCACATGACCGGGCCTTTTAAACCCAATAAAGCTTGTGATTACATTGTTTTACAACATACACATGCCCGCAACAGCAGGGCTTACAAGCATTACTATATTTTTTGACACATAGCTCAAAGCATTTGATAGTAAGAGTTCAACACCACGAAGAGCGACCGTGTCATTTTGAAATCAATCAGACCTGTAGTATTATGGTATAATATATTGTCTAAAATTTATTCGGCAGTATGCGGTTGTGACGTCACGCGAGAGACGCATTCATTCATTCTGCTCTGTACCAAGTGCCGATTTCGCCTGATGTGTTTCCATTGCTATTAATAAATACCAACTCCAAGCACGTTGTTGTATGAGCCTTTTTGCAAGAGTAACCCGACAAAACCGACATGAAGTCTAACAAAGCATGAGAACAACAAAAACATTAGGCTACCTGGCCCCTAGAATAACGTTTGGTGTCCGGGCTACTCTGATAACAACCACATCAACAGTTTACAACTAACTCACATATTGTTTTCAGTGATTGTGAGAAATTATACCTGTGAATCTGGCTCCCTGACCGTGGTACCAGTTCTGGTGGGCTTGACTCGCTGCCAACAATGTCAGGTTCATCTCCAGGAGGATATGTATCCAGCTTTTTTAGTTAGTCTTTTCCTGCGCTCTTTTTTCCTTTTCTTTGTGTTTTTTTTTTTGCTCCACTTTTATGCTTGTATGAACTGCCACTCATGATTAGATTCATCAATGATCCACCTACCCTGCACCACATAGACCAGTGGTTCTCAAACTTTTAACACTGCGTACCCCCTGAGAAACTGTTCAGCTCTCTGAGTACCACTATGATGACCAATTTTAAAAAATAGCCATATATGCCTTCTCAATTAGCTTTAAACACAGAGATGTTTATTCCTTATTGTGGTTATTTATTACCTGAATTGTTACTTTACTGAATCAGACATTTACAACTCTGTCCAACAATTCTCACATACTCATACTCTCATACAGAGCAAAATAAACACACTCAAAAGTTGTTACATCTGCACTGCAACTGAAAATTTTTTTTATAAGACAATTTTAATTATCTCAAGCTACACATTTAATTTGAAATGTATTTATAACGCATTATATGTTTCTGATTTTCTTTAAAAAGTGAAATTGTGGAAAAAATGTGGAAAGTCATGATGTTCCCCCGCGTACCGCAAGCGAGCGATCGCGTACCACTAGTGGTACACGTACCACAGTTTGCGCACCACTGACATAAACTGTTGACTAGTGACTGATGATGACGCTGATGGACAGCTGTTGATGACGATTTTACCCAAAATACATTTGCAGATCTTACCGGCGATCCACTTGTAAATTTGCACATTGTAAAGTTAACTGTGAGAGTGAACATGAAGCCAGCCATGCAGCACAACATTTAATTCACTGCAGGGTTATTATAGTTAACGAAAACTAAGACTAAAACTAAAACTAGCAATGAAAAAATATTTCAGTTAACTGAAATAAAAATAAAAACTACAATTAAAAAAAAAACGAAAACTAAATAAAACTACAATGAAGGATGTAAAACTAACTAAAACTAAACTGAATTGTAGATAAATTCAGCTTCGTTTTCGTTGTCGTTTCGTTTTCTCCCTCGATTACTGCCATAGAGATTACTGCCTGTCCTGCAGCAGGCAGGACAGGCTACCCTCCCTCCAGAGAGGGGGCAGCATAGCGGATATAGACCTTTTCGGGCCAGCCCCCCGGAAGTACCCCGTCCGCCATTGCTGGAGGGTGCTACAGAGCGACATTTTCACCGGCTCGCAGATTAACCAGTGTTTTTCTCTTTCTACAAATATATATTTTTATAATGTCGAGTCGGTCGAGTGGGAATAATGTTCTGTCATAAACTGTGCCAACAATGGTGTGAAAATTCGACAATGGAAGAAGAAAGTATGCAGGAAGACTGCCTTGTTTGCAGAACAAGAAGTTAGGAAGACGTGGGTGAAAAATATCAACAGAAAGAACTTTGTTCCAAATGAATACAGCCGGGTGAGTTTTCGTTAACATTCAATCTCGTACTACTCATAGTCTCGCTGAGAGTCCCGACGATTCTGGCCAAAAGAACAGCAGTATGAGGCTACTGTAGCCCTCGGTACTAGCACAAGCCTATAAAACAATGAATGAATGAATGAATGAATGAATGACTTAGGAGAATGATTAAATAAATTAAATATAACATTAACACATAGCCTAATTTACCGCTCGCGTTAACATTACAGCAGCATAATCTTTATGGCTTGTTGACGTTAGTTATAGCCAGCGTTCCACAGTTTTTAGTGTTTGATTATGGGAATAGATCATGCTATTTCCATAACCAATCATTAAAAACAGCGATAAACTACCTTCATCTGTAACTGGAGGCCACTGCCTAACATCATCAATCCAAGACATGTCTGTGTTATCCGTAACAAATGCGCCACGCTGCTGTGTTTGGGTTACTTGATGGAGCACTGCACCCTCCAGTTATGGCGGGGCCACTAGGGGGCGCATGTCCACAATTTTCAAGTCGAAAAGGTGTATAATCTGCTGCATACTGCAAGAAGAAGAAAAACTAAAACTAAGACTAAAACTAAATAAAAACTAAACTGAAACTAGTCAATTCCTCAAAATAAAAACTAAACTAAAACTACTAAATTACTTGTTGAACTAACTAAAACTAAACTGAAATAAAAAAGCAAACTGGAAAACTAAATAAAAATAAAAACTAAAGAAAATTTCAAAACTATAATAACCTTGATTCACTGTGTAGAAACCTACATGACCAAAGTCAGTCTTAAATTTTTTTGAACAACAATGATTAATTCTGGCTGGGTAAACCTATATATAACCTCATACGTAACACATACAGTCATGGAAAAAATTATTAAACCACCATTTTTTCTTCACTTTCTTGTTCATTTTAATACCTGGTACCACTGAACGTCATCATGTGACTAAAACAGACAGAAAAGAAAACACTGAATGCATAAAAGCAGTGTTTTTGGCAGTACAACGCCATAGCTATTGATGAAAAAACTTAAGTGATTTAGGTTATAATCAAGAAAACCATGGAAAATGGTAAGATATCAGCTCTTAAATAAAAGTCTTATGAGCAATCTTTGTGGTTATCGTTATGTTTGTCCAAACAAATGTACCTTTAGTTGTACCAGGCATTAAAATGAACAAGAAACTGAAGAAAACAAGGGTGGTCTAATAATTTTTTCCATGACTGTATACTTTTCGCAAAAGTTGTTGTATCCAGTAGTGTGCAAGGTGTGACTGATGCCTGAGGAGAGGTCTGTTTCTCTGTCTTTCACCGGGCCCTCCTGGGCCCGGGCCGGGGGAGTACTGCCCCCCCAGCCCCCCTGAAGCTCCGCCACTGTGTGGTGTTGTTGTTTATTTGCAACTGAATTCACAGTGGGTGGGCTCAGAGAGACACTCTTTCATATTCTGGCATGATCTGTCCTTTTCTCCACTTATCTTGTTCTCTCCTACTTGCCTCTGTCCTCCGTCCAAATTTCAACACAGCTCGAACGTCAACAGAAACAGTCGATGGAGAGCATCTTTGTGGACCGCCACCACAAATTAGCACTCTTTTCTTTCCGTCTCTTTCTTTCCCATCTTCACCTGCGCTCCCGGTCCTCACCATTTTACCTCATCTTTGTCCAACAGATGCTTGTTGCCCTTACTGGCCAGTCAAAGCAGCCGCTGTTTGGAAGCAGGTGCCACAAACCAAGCGCGTACGCCGGCTTGAGCCTGTAATAGGATATTAACAACCTAATGCAGCGGCCCTGCTTTCCTGGACCAGCTCCAACTGGAATTACAACGTGTTGACAACACTTCATAAAGTCGCCCGGAACCCTGCATGAGCGTCAGCCCAGGGTGATACAGATTAGACCGTAATACGGATTGATCCCTGCACCCGCTCCCTCCCATTCCACATCCTCACACATGCCTTCGGTGCGCGTGTGTGCAAGCTTTCCCCGTTGTGTTGCCGAGTTTGTGTACAACCTCTGCCCCTCACTTCCACTGAAAACACACCTTGTTTCTGTACCCTCCCACACCTTCTGTCTGGCAGCAGCCCCTCTTATTTTTCTTATTCTGGGTCTTTTTGTTAGATTAATTCCTCTCTTCCCATCTTTGGGCTGTCAACTCTGGGTATAGAGTCATTTTTTAAAGGCTGCTGTTCCCGAGGACGGGAGACTGATTGAGTTGTGGCCTTTCTCTGAGTGGGTAAAAGAACAGGATTAATGCGCAACTCTTGAAACTAACAAGTTGGGGGAAAAAAAAAACAAACAAAATACACAGGCTGAGAAAATATCCTCTGGGAACGAGTTAAATTATGAAGGTCTATAAACCAAAGAATTATGTGCTATATTATTCATTCTTTATGGGAATACAAGTGCATGAAAACAAGAGTGTAACCTTTTCAAATGAATAAATGATCATCGGACCAATGTGACTTTATGAAGTGCTGAAGGTGCAGAAAATAACCATCCTACTTAGCGGTGCAATTGACTTTTCACTAAACCCTTCCCCCGAACAGCGCTGGTTCTGTTGTGGCGTACGCTTGCTTAAGAGCTTCTGCTGCACGCAAAAACTGCTTGCAGGGGTTAGTAAGGGCAGTCGTCTGATGTGTTTTAAAAGTTTGGAGGTAGGACTGCCTCCCCCCCCCCTTCACTTACATTAGTTACGCAATATTTACCGTGTAGAGCAGTGGTCTTCAACCGGGGGTCCGCGACCCCTATGGGGGCCGCGGAGGTACTGCAGGGGGTCCTCCAACTTAAAAAGAAATAAAAGCAATTTTAACCAAAATAATTTGAGAGTTAAAAAAAAAATATAATAATAATAATTTTTTGACTGTATATATATATATATATATATATATATATATATATATATATATATATATATATATATATATATATATATATATATATATATGTATATATATACAGTCATGGAAAAAATTATTAGACCACCATTTTTTCTTCACTTTCTTGTTCATTTTAATACCTGGTACAATTAAACGTCATCATGTGACTAAAACAGACAGAAAAGAAAACACTGAATGCATAAAAGCAGTGTTTTTGGCAGTACAACGCCATAGCTATTGATGTAAAAACTTAAGTGATTTAGGTCATAATCAAGAAAACCATGGAAAATGGTAAGATATCAGCTCTTAAATAAAACTCTTATGAGCATATATATATATATATATATATATATATATATATATATATATATATATATATATATATATATATATATATATATATATATATATATATATATATATATATATATATATATTTCATTGTTGGAAAATAACAATAATAGAAAATAGTGTCTCATACCAAATAATAATAATAATAATAATAATAATAATGATATGCATGAAAGTTTTATCAACCATAAACACATGTAGGCTTATAACCCAGTCAGGAATTGGTTAATAAGGTGAAATAAGCAGAATAAAATTCATCTAAAAGTTATTATAAGCCAGGCTTAAAATGTGACACATTAAAAAAAAAGGGGGAAAAAATAAGAATTACAAGCAGGGGTCCCTGCTCTGTTTTTCTCTCATCCAAGGGGTCCCTGGGCTAAAAAAGGTTGAAGACCCCTGGTGTAGAGTTTAGTTGTCATCATGCCCTGCTATTATTTTACTCCCTCAAACCTCATCATTAACTTAGCTATATCACACTTGCTAAACAAACTGACTAGTTCTCATGAAACCAGAGACATGTGGTTTTATCATACCTGCCAGCAGTCCAGTGACTTCTTAGACCACACTCGTCTTTTTCGATTTAATTTTTATTTCACTTTTATTTAACCTGGAGATTCGAAGATCGCTTTTACAAGGGAGTCCTGGATGTCAACTGTGCTCTCAAAGGGTGTCATGTCTGTATGAAATTGGTTTGAAATGCTATCATGTTGACAAAATGTGTGCACAGACAGACAGAATGGCCATGAAAAACACATCCACGTAATGTTGTGAAGCTAATCTCATTAGCATAACACATTGACTAACCCTGGCCCTAACCTAACGTCAGTTCACACCTCGGGAACAACACCAACTAAGACCCTAGAAATGGCATCTGCCTCATTAGGACCAGATTCTGGTCCTCATGTTCTCACAGCCCATTTGTTCCGCCTCTGTAACACCTTTTTCCGTCCCACTGTGTGAACGGCACAGGAGGTGAAACGGTATGACATTAAATTCTGCTGCCTTGGGAGGAAGTAACAGAGGCGAAATGAGTGCAACGTGTGAACTGGCATTTCTGTTAGGCATAACGGGGAGCTGTGGGGGAAAAAAATACCTCCAGGTTTTCTGTGCCAGTAGTCAGAGAGACACAGACCTGCTGTTCTGGGCGAATAACAAACTTTGTTACTCAACTTGGTACATGAGCAACTGGTTGAAACTGTTACTACGCTCAGCAACCTGGAGGAGCCTCCTCCTGCTGAGGCTGGCCTGCATCTCCCTCCTGCAGCTGCCGCTGCATCCCAGATGTCAGCAGCAATGAAAAAAACTCAGGCCAGGACTATTGTGTTTCCCATGGGAACAATCAGGTAGAAAGTCTATTTTTTTCTTGTTGTTTATTCAATTCCAGCTAAATAAAGCGATCTCAGACTTTGAGATTGAGGGTTAAGGGCGAGGGTTGAGATTGAGGGTTAAGGGAGGAATTGGAATTGGCCCTTAGACTGCAGAACAGATTAGTTCTAACCCAAACCAGGACCCCAGACAAGGAGTTTAGCTGCATTAGGAGCTGCCTTTGGTCTCCATAAAGACTACCGATCCTCATAAACATCAATGACTCTTTCCAGAAAAAGTCCTCATGTAGTAACAAAAAGAAAAGCAAAGTGACAAACCTGACAAAAATCAATATTTATACATATATATTATAATTTTTTTTTGCAGTTATTTAAAACAAAAAGAGACTGTAGATATCTAGTAAATGAAAACTCTTAGTCAGGCATGACAACAGGAAATTAAATGCTTTCAGGATTTGCACGACATTTCTGCTAGAATATTCAGTTGGTAATGAATGTACTTCCTCTGCAATGCATGAATCAGATCACATTTAACATGCATGCGTTTAAGTGGGCATACTTCATAATGTGATCATTTTTACACCGTAGCTCATTAAATAATTTCCAGAAGAGTGAAGCAGCAGAACTGCTGATCTGGAAACCTCACAACGTACAGCCCGCTACATGTCTGCGAGAAAGTAAATTTGCATTCATCAAGGAGATCCCAGGAGCCAATCTTCTCAACAGAGGGAGTGAATCTGAGGTTGGACCTGCACTTTCTCATGAACTCCACCCAACACTCTGTCCCGCTCCTCTCCTCCATCCTTCCCGTGGCCACTCAGAGCTGAATAGCTGATTAAGCACAAATTGATTAGTGCAGGCTCATTAACATCCCGTTTGCGTTTAACCTCCTCCAAATCTACCTTTTCCAGGCGGTACACACACACACACAGAGGTAGACTCTGCCTCTTTCACCAAGCCCCCTCGCTGCTCTGACTCAAATGGATTAACAAGCACAATATTTCTGCCAGTGACAGGAAATCACTGAACACTTGTCAGGAAGCCTGCGATCAATGGTATTCACATCACTGACCCCCCCCACCCCTCATAGCGCGCGCCCCCCCTACCCCAATTCCAACACCCATGTCACGACCTTTCCACACCACCCACGCCATCTCCCTCAAAAGCTGATCTTCTGCAAGCACCCCATCACTGATTTTAAATTTGCATGTCTTTACATATCCAATCAAGCAGATGTCGAGCTCCGACATAACCTCCTGTCACTGACGAGCGTGCACACTGACACCTGCGCGCACACACTTTCGTACGAATGTGAATGCCAGAAAAAAAAAACAGCGTGTTTTTTTTTCTCTGAACTCATTCTTCTCATTGCTATTTGAGTTTGACCAGTAACAGCTAAAATATATCCCAAGAACCAACTAAATATATTAAAAGCAGTGTTTTTTTTTTTTTTCCAAAAGATGTGTTTATTATACACGATATTCTTTGTTAAAGGCAACAACTAAAATCTTAAAATCGATATTAGTGAATTGCAACTTATTCCCAAAGGATACATTCAGCTCCCTGAGTGATGTACGACTGAAATATCTCCCCGCAACAAAGTCAGTATTCACTAAAATATGTGTGTTCGGGTATCCGTCCAACTATGACACATTTTTTGTTAAAATAAAGGACGGAGAAAATAAATGTGTTGCTGATTTCTCCATTAGCCATCTGTTGCTGGAAGATTCACTGAGAGAGAGAAGAAGAGGAGAGGAGGCTGCTTTGACAGTTGAGCTTCATGCATTTTTGTACCTGCTTTTGATTTGCAAATGTCATTTGGCTCTTCCTGAATGCAAACATTTCATCAGGGTTTTGGCTCATATCAGTATTTCCAAAAACGGATATGAAGCATCAACTAACGTGATGATAGTATAGAAGCTTATTTTTTGCAGAAGAAAGAGAACATTTAAGACTTGTCTTAGGAGGTGTTGTTCAAATGATAGCTGAAAAATTAAAAAACAGCCAATAAAGACACAAATTGATTTCAGTCCTCCAGTCAAAGGTGCTGTATTTTTCTTATCTAGAGAAAAGGCTATGCTATTCATGGAATTTTTTCTTCCTGGCTGCTGTGAGCTTTCTGGAGTGTGACAAATTACCCAGCAGGCCTGGAGCCCACAGCTCAGTGAGCATTCCAACAATGCCATATTACTGCATTAATATTTAAGGTCTAATGTTTCCCTAACTGGCCTTCAGACAGCAGGCTAAGGGCCCCTCTTTACTGTAAAAGCCTGCTGCTCAGTGAAATGCCATACATGTTTTTATTGCATTAAATATTTTCTTAATAAAAAGGAAACAATAGGTAATTCAGAGGAATTTTTCATGACTTTTGAAGCATTTCCTCTTTGAATGCCACGAATCATTCCTATGAAGATTTCTTATTTGAAATTCACTTGAAAGTGGGAAGGCTTGCTTTGATTGGTTTGATGTCGTCATAGACTAAAGGTGAGAGCGGCTTCTCACCGTTTTCACTGTTTTATCCTACTGGGAGGTCAAAAAGAGTTCAAAAGGAGCTGCACCATATAATCAGTGTACTATGACTTTTTTTTTCCAGCTTGAAGTTTGTGCGATTCTATTTTAATTTGATAATTCAATGGTATAATGGCACATGACGGCAGAATGAACACAGTAAACCACATTATATTTACATAATAGCAGTTGATGGAACACACAGTAGTCTGCATTTTCTTTCACATATTTTTTAGACTGAGAGCTCATTTTTCATTTGCTCTGGCAAAATAAAACACATCTCAGTCTAGTTTGCCTCTGCGATGGCAAGTGACACGATGACAAGGAGCACAGCTGAGGTGTTCTCAAGTCATTCGAATGCACCTGTTGTATAAGTGTTGAAAGAATTGAGAGGGCTTAATTTAACAGCCCATATCAAGCTCATTTACAGGGATAGTAGGAGAGATTTTTTAAATGCGTCCCGGTTCATGAACACATTTTTCTATCGTTTTCATTACTGCAGCACATTTCGTCAACTTCTGTCTAAAGTTCTCGCTGATAGCTTCTGCCTGTGTAAGACCCCCAGTGCCTAAAAATCAAAGTTTGCTCTGATTGGTGAGCTGATTAGGAAAAAATAATAATAATAAAAAAATACCACCTGCTCATTCTTTGTTTAAAGTGTGTGAAAGTGGCAGCTTGGCAGACTTCATGCATTATATATGTCATGTCAATGCAGACAGGTGAGGGGGGAAAAAGCAGTTCATAAGTAGTCAGTTCTGTGAGATAGAAGTATTTGCTTTGGTGCTGACTGTGCTTTGTAACTCTGCAGACCTTCTGCAACGCACAACAAAGACCCTCCAGGGCTACTGTGAGGATAGCAGTATTTTTTTTTTTTCTTCAGATCATGACAAGATCTTGCTATGCCTTGTTCCTCTACTCTAGAAAGTCATTTCTTATTGCACACGAATGACAGTTGACTGTGTTTGGAGACTGGGCAGCACTTTAAAAAATCTGAGGTGCCGAAGGTCATAAAGCTGCAGTTTTGTGAGCAAACTGTAACTTCACGGCAAAATATGGTATATTTGTTTTCTGATTTGGTATTTTCTTCATATATATATATATATGACGATATGACGCTCCATCAGCTGTTGTGGTTTCCTTTCATTGAAACTCAACCTGTTCAGGGGTGTTTCCCTGCTGTCTCACAACACAGTCTGGAGTCGGAAGACAATTAACAAATGACTCATCACAGTGCTTTCTTTTCTTTCTCCTTTTTTTTTTTAATCTGAAAGCGCAGATGAAAAAAAAACAAAAACCAAAACGAAACATATATATATGTTCTACATCTGATGATCACAAATGTTCCAGCCTGCATAGAGGTGAAAACATCTTGTCCCTGACTCACCAACCGTCTTTTGACACTGATCTTAAATTCTCATTCAAGTCATTATCACTCTGACTGCTGCACATGTGTCAGAATCTTTATTACCAGAGCGATTAACAAAACATTTATGACTTGCGAAAAATTCTCATGCATCAGTCACCATCACACATCATCCTCCGGTGTGCGTTACACACCTTATGGCAACATGTTTTTTGGCTGTTTACAACCTCGCCATTTTTTTTTCCTTGTCTGGCTTCTGCCTCAGGAGTCTGGATTTATTTGTTCTCTTATAGCAAAGATCGAGGTCATGATCAGGTTTATATGGGATCATTCTAATGTTATGTAGGACTGCAGGAATGCTTGGATGTAACGCTGACGGATACAGTAGATGGAGAGGAGGGATGCTGGGGAGAGAGCTGCTTCTGCACTGTAACTGAACCCAAAGCTGAGGATTAGCAGGGGGCCAGTCTCTGACGTATGTGCGTGTGCCTGCTCGTGTGTGTTCGCCCGCGTATATTTTTGCCTGCACGCCTGTGTGTACGGGAACGTTTGCCATCGCTGCGATGGAGGGAACAGATGGGCGGGGGAAGTGGACTCCTGTGCCTGAGGAATACTGTGGCGCTGAGGACCAGAGTGCCGCCTACGTTCCACCCTGGCCCCTAGTTACCCACTACAGCACATGGAGCCCGTCCAACACCAGCCCATCACGGACCAGCCCCCCACGCCATCTGTCTCATAGGACAGATAACCCCCACGCTCCTTCCTCCTCCTTCCCAGCTCTGCGTCCTCGCCAGCCCCACTCCTCTGCCACGCCACCCCCATCCTGAAATTAAAAAAAAAAGATAAAAAAGTCCAACAGTTACATGAATGTTACGTGTTGCTTTTTGGATCTCTGAGAAGACAGAAGGAAAGCGAAGCGATGACTCAAGCTTGAGATAAGGAGCCAAGTTTATATAATGCTATACATTATATACACTTGTCTTTGGTCATTTCTCCTGGTATCATCTTTGTTTGTGGATGGCACACATGTAAACATTTTTAACCAGGACTTTGTGAGCTCTAGTGGCCTTTAGCAACAGAAAGTGGCAGCAGTAGGTGACAGGCCAGGACCTGAGCCCCTTTCAGCATCCATCATAACTGTCTGATCTACTAAGAGGACAGCAGGTTCCTCTACAAACCTGGCTAACGAAACGCTTCATCGTCACGCTGCACCTTTGTAGACCTCAGCCAGCTCAGTCACCAGAGTAAAACTATGATATTTTAACTTAATACAGATTGCCTGACTTTCAACATACACCTTCGCTTTGCTCAATTAAACAAGTTCACATTTGATGGTTTGAGGGGATTTTATTTTCTAACTTGAGTCCACAGGGGAAAAAAAAAATCTTGACTTTTTCAACAATGCATAACATGCAGACACAAGTTTAAGAAGGTATATAGTTTGGGAGAGCTCAAAGGCGCCTAGAAATGACAGAAGAGCACAGTTTCGGCTCTCCTCTTAAAAAAATATTCTCAGAAGCTTCACAGACGCCTTTAGGTTTACTCGTCACCCTGGCAACCAAGCAGGTTGGTGCTGCAGACGTTGAAAACGAACAGGTCTCAACGTTGGTTAGTCAGTAGAGGAGAAACTTGTTGTATTCTTTTGAATGTGGTGTCAGGATGTCAGGCTCAATTCAAGTGTATCTGTTTGTGACCTGCCTGTTTATTAACCCCCAACAGATTTCTTCTGTTTTTTTCACACTTGCATGTTTCAGATCATCAAACAGATTTTGATGACAGACAGAGATAACCTGAGTAAAATGGTGATTTCTTCTTATTAAGGACAAACAAGACATCCAAACCAACCAACTTATTGCATTCATATTGTAGAAAAGTGGCATTTGGGGTCAGTGAGACCTTATTGTTTAAATAATGCATGTTTTATGCGTCCGTGACTTTTCCTCTGGAATGTGAAATATCGTCACTCAGTTGTTAATCGTATGATTTTGGGACACGTAGTCATCTGGAGAAGTTATCTCAAGGTTCTGGTGTTTTTTAGATGATTATTAAAAGTACTTACATCTGGTTTTGCTCATTGTTACTACTGAACAACATCTTGTCGTGTGTCTGTGAGTAACTGACCATCTCTGCTTGTATACGATGGGGATTTAAACCCACTTTCCACTCTCGTCCGTGGTCAAGTGTCTTGTTTAACTGTTGTATAACTGCCTCACTAGACGCTCACCTGATTACTGGTAAAACAAGATACTCAATTATTATATTTTCCACAACACATACTGTAGAAGCATCAGACCAACAGTCAAAGCATGGTGGTGGTAGTGTGGTGGTCGGTGACTGCTTTGCTGCTTCAGGACCTGGACGACTTGCTCTCTGCTCTCTACCTGAAAATCCCGAAGGAGAATATCCTTCAAGACCTCTGAAATGAAGGTCTTGGAGCGGCCTCGTCAAAGTCTGGGCTTAAATCCCATTGAGATGTTGTGATATGACTTGAAACAGACCATTGGTGCTGTGAAACCCCCCAGTGTCGTTGAATTAAAACAACTCTAGAAAGAAGAAGAGAGGGCCACAATACTTCCACAGCGATGTGGAAGACTCATTGCAAGTTATCACAAACTGCACTTCCTGCCAAAAGTGGCACAACCTGTTATTAGGTGTAGGAAGTCTTTACTTTTCACATGGGGCCAATTAGTCATTTAAAAACTGCTTGTTGTATTAACTCAGCCTATCATTGATGTGAACATTTGTCTGGATGATCTGAAACATATAATTGTGACAAAACAACAAGGGCCAAATACTTACTGCATTGTGTGTGCAATTTATTTCTTTTTTTGACAGGAGCTATCGCAAACATATGGCTCCCATCTTGACAACAATAGCTTTCCGTGTGTTTGGTTGTCTGTTTGTTAACACACCCGTTCAGTTCTGAAGTAGACCAGCACCACTTCCATAGAAACTCCTCATCACTGGGAACAGAAATTGCACGCTTAGTTTTCAGCAACAGAGATGAATGAAGACTTGGCACCAAAAACAAGGAAATACGCATCAGAAGGCAGGGTGAAGGAGACGCTCGGCTCTCCTGGCCAGAAAAGGGACTCGACAAAGCATATGTACGATGTGAAGAATTTGCTGTTGTTTCAGTTTGTGTTGAAACTCGGGTTTCTTTTAACAAGCGTATTTGACAAAAGCAATGTCAAGCCGGCATTGCCACATGTAAACCTTTTAGTCAGTACGTATGTCTTTTTAAAGAAACAATTCATCAGTGAGAATATCCTATTAGGTCGGAGCTTTGAAGCTAACAAAAGAAAAAAAAATGGCAGAAAAGCAGGACAAAACCGACCAAATACAGCAGTTTTTGTACGACATGGCAGCTGCTGTTACTTCTCATTCTTCTTTTATTGCTTTCATATCCTTTGCTTGCTTCTTCCTTTTATAAAGACGTGACCTAATTCAACTTGAATTCAACAAACCCAAAGACGGGAAAAAGTTTATGTAGTTTGCTCTGACGTTCTACAGTTTTGCTTTACAGTAATTTTGGTACCGTGAGAAGCAACTAACTTTTCCGACATTTTGGCCACGCATTCGTTAAATTGAACATAAGAGAGCGTCCACCTTCTAGTTTAGCTGCACAGAAATGGGCAGATAAAAACTTTGGCCCGTCTTAATTACCCATTATCTCTGCCAGGAGCCCCCGGCCGTCTAACCAAGGGGGAGTGTCTGATGTCCTTTATTGCCCTGCTTCTCTCGTGTCCACGGTGATAATGGGGTTGGATAATGAGACAATGCTGCACCGAAGCTATGACACCACGCTGGGTTGGAAGGCTGGTTTGGGGTGCAGTAAGGACCAATAAAGAGAAACTAACTCTTGCGGGCGTGGGGGGCAGCGGTGGTGGGTGGATGGCGTTTGGAGGCAACCGCAGCGGGGGAGGCGGGGGAGGCGGGGTTCGACGTGAGCGGGAAAGAAGGTGGAGGAGGAGGAGGAAAAAGAGAAGGAAGGGATTAAAGACTAGTTGCAAAATGCGGCTGACAAGTGTAAGGAAAAAAAACACAGTTCACAACAGATTAATGAAGACACCGAACAGCTGGATGTCCCGCACGCTGTGAACACACAGTATGTGTGTGTGTTTGTGTTGAGGCTCGCAGTCTCTGGCTCGATACCAAAGGACTCAATTTTTCCTCAAATTTTCCTTTTTAGTCTCATCCGCTTATTTATTTTTGGGAAGTAACCCTGCTAACTGAGTGGGAGGAAAACATGGACGTCAATGCCCCTTTGGCTCTTCACCCTCCTTTAACGAACACGACAGTGAGGCAGTGTTAATGTAGCCAAAAACAAACAATGCCTCGCTAACGACCCGCTCTGTGTTTTATTAATGTAGCTGTGAAGAGTCTCCCTGAGGAGTCAATCAGTGCGTTTACATGGGAAGTTTATTTCCTCTTTAATTCAGAATTAAAATTAAATCTGATTTAAAATGATTAAAAATTACCATTTAAACACCTATTTCCGAATGAAAATGTCCATTCCGCATTAAACTTAACTCCGAAGTAAGTGGCTGATTTATTCTGATTTTAAATCCGAATAGAATAATTCCGCAGCCATGTATACGCTCATTCCACTTTAAATGAATTCCGGTCTAGCTGCGCATGCTCGTTCCCTTGCCCGTCTGTCGCGATGACGCTTATATTCCGCGCCTGGGCTTGTTTTCGAAATAAAGTTTCAAAATGGCAGCATGCAAAAGAAAGAGCAAGAGCAAGAGCAGAGACGATTTATTTAATAAATAGCTTAGATGAACTGGAAATAATTAAAAGAACAGATGGCAGGAAACATAAAAATTGTGAATCGAGTAAGTTTGTTTTCTTCCGGTAGACGTAAATACGTAAAGACGTCCTGCCCCCCTATCCAATCAGAACCCTTCCCAACCCCTCCCGGAATTGGATAAAGCCGATCAAACGTGTTTTCCATGTAAACCTCAATTCGGAATTACTATTTACATGTAAACTCGAAGGAAAATAGTTTAATTCGGAATTATTTAATTCAGAATAAATAATTCCGAATTAAAAAACATCATGTAACCGTGGCCACTAACTGATCTCAGTGGTTTCCCCCCTACAGCCCCCAGACTGAGTCTCCCACACAGTCTTCATCTGCTTCCCTGCAACCTCCACTAATTTCTTCATCATCATCCTTTAATTTCTGCTCGTCTTTTCTTCTTTCAGATCTTTCTTTCACGTACAGGCGTGTATATATTTTTTGTCATATGTGCTGTGTCAAACTGCGATAAAAGCAGCCCACACTCAACAACCAGGCATGCTGGGCAGAGGACTTACAATAACTCTTCGACCCTTGGGAGAGGAGCGTATCGATTGGGTCTCGGTGCGCTTTGTCACAGGTGATCACAGTGATTGGGACACTGCCCAAGCGTGTTATCCAGCTCTACCCTGGAGGGGAGCATGAAGACTCAAACAGCACAAACTGACAGGCACTAATGGAGAGCACCCCTCTTATTATTTGAGTCGCTCGTCTGCGCTGTCAAGCGCGGCGGGAAAAAAAAAATGACTGACAGACAGAGAAGCAGCATATTAGATGATTGCATTTGTGCACGTGGATGGTGATAGTTCTGTCTCGCTGCGTGATGTTCCCCTAAAGTTGAAGTCTCAGTTAGAAGACTTGGAGAGTTGCCTTCCCACAAAGCTCCTCTACGTCCTGCAATTTTGCAGCTGCCTTTCTGACTCCGTTACCCAGCAGCCCCTAAATCCTGCAGGTGTGAATCCTGCTGGACTGCCACCCATGGTAACTCCCTATTTATCTGCCTCCTTTTTCCCTCTCAAGTGCACTCACAAAATAAAGCTGTTACATGTCCATTCTCACCTCCGCCAACCCTTATCTTTGTTCACACGCCACTTTGTGTCACTCTCTCGGCGGGACTGCATGCATGAGAGCCAGTTCCACATATCTTCAGATCGTTTGTGCTCCCTTCTCTCTAGACCCTGTAGAAAAATAAAATGGTTTGATGTGCTGTGGATTTTGGTTGGTGATGGAGACAACCCCCCCCCCCCCCCCCCCCCAAAAAAAAAAAAAACAGTTGATCAACAACATTGTTTAGCACAAACAAACAGCATAGCAACATGTCCACCTGATAAAAGCAAACAGTAATATATTAATGTGAATAAGATAAGTCAGAGCTGTCATAAACTGTAAAATTAGCTGTGCATTTACTTCGTTGATGCGAGCAGCATCAACTTTATTTTTAGGCCTTATGGCGTGTTCGAGTTGAAACTTCCTGCTAGGAACTAATTTATTCAAACTTCAGGACACAAATGGAACACATTATTATTTCAAATCCATACACTGCAGTCATCCCTTAATTTCCACAGTTAATAGGGACTTTTTGAATTGAATTGAGCATTTTCAGCCCTTTTTGTGTCTCCGCATGACCAGGATGAAGTTTTTACAACAGAGGTGTCCTGCTTCCTTCCCTCCCCTGCCTCATCTCACGACTCAGATACGCAGACACAAGGTACACCACGACATGGGGACTCTCGTGATCCATTTCCATTGACACTAACTGTATTGCATCTTCACCACTGTGACCGTTTTCTTTATTTATGACACTACTGTCTCCAAAGTGCAAAAAAAAAAAAAAGAAATCATGATTTATTTATCTTATTCATATTTTTCCTATTTATCTTATTGCTATTTCCCAGTCTGGTATAATAATTTCTTTTCACAGTGTTTCTCCTGCTTCCAGTGCGAGGCAATTTATATTTTTCACACATGTACATATCTTATATTTGGCATCCTGTAGTTTTAATCTTTGTTTTACAGCATTACTCATATATACAAGGCATCTACAAGGCATATTCCAGTTGACATTGTACTTAGATACCTGCTGCATTTAAATGTAAATGAGTTTCCTTATGAGTTTAAATCTACGATTTCCAGCAGTGAAAGATCTCCTCTTTAAGACCAGCCGATCAGGTCAGTCTCATGATTCCACGATTCAATTTCAGCAGCAGAAGAGGTTTAGGAGGGAGCACTTAAAGCACTTCAAACACCTGTGACTCTAACGTTCATGACACAAAATGCAAGGACAAAAAAAGTTTTATTTCTGTGTTTTGGGGAGGGGGTGTAATCGATGGAGGGGGCATCCATCTGTTATCATCACACCTTCTATCGAGCTAAAAATCAATATCATTGTCATAGTGGCTGAATCGGTTATTATCTGAAAGTATTGACTGTTTTTTTTTCTCATTCAAAACATAGTCTCAGATCTCAATGATGCACATCAGTGCTTTGTCCAAGTCTCAAAATGATCAATATTATTCAGAGAAAGTGGAACTATAGGTATTTTGCATTTTTACTTCACAAGATCTTTTTTTTTCTTTCCTATACAGCTGAACTGAGCAAAACACGTTCTGACTCTGCTTCTGGATAAAATGTAATCCATAACAAAGCACTGCACAAAAACCTGAAATGCTTCTTCTGCATCAAAATGTTGCTATTACAAATCACAAATAAGCAATAAGTAATGCTGTCAGGTAAATCTAATAAGGGAAAAAGTTGACAAAAAAGAGAAACATTATAGCCATCTTCTTCTAGATATATCATAAGGAGTCCCTATAGTTCCCATTTTCTGTTATACATTTATCTTAAAGCAGGTAGACAGACAGATATATATCAATAGCTATCTATCTTCCTTAATATCGCCATATCTATTTATCGACTGATTGATCGATAGATCGATCAACAGACTGACAAAGGATTGGCCACAACAGACTGGTGAAACATTTCCAGCATCTTGCTGCACACATTGAAGAACGGCAGACTCTCCAGGAGGCAGATATAACTTTATCTCCCAATTCAACCCTCTCCAAATCCCACCCTGGATGTCCAGGGGAATCCAGTACCGTTCCTTTCTCCCTAAAGTCAGTCACCATCTCTCTTCCCTTGTCCACATTCACAACAGGTGGTTTTCCACAAAACCGTCCACCAGCTCTCTGTACTTCCTCTCGATGTTTGTCCCTTAGACACTGACTCTGCTTTGTACCGGATATCTGTAACCCCTCACCGACATGTCAGACAGAACACAGTCCAAACGGACAAACTGTGGCCCGCCTGTCAGGTAGTCGCTGATCCAGGACAGCGGACACCCATCAGCTGCAGCTGCTCACCCAGTAACAGAGGCTGGAGAAATCAAAGGACATGATCGTGACAGTACCTCCACCACCATCATATGTAAGCTGGTATTTATTAAATAATTAAAAAAAAAAGCAATTTTGCTCTGTCTGTTTCAATATGAGGAATATTCTTGCATTTTTTGTCTTTGCTGAAATGTTTTATTGAAAAATGATTGCAATGAATTAATACAACTGAATAAAAAATTAAAAACTTAACTCACAGGAAAAAAGATGGCAAAGGGGAAAAAAAAGGTACACTTTTTTAATGAGAACTAAAAATGTCACAGCTGGTGGTGCTGACGACCTGCTGGTGTCATGCTGCAGGCGTGTGCATGTTTATCAGACGAAAAGTGGTGGAGCAGTGTTGCTTAAGCGTATTTACCCTTTATGCATTACTTGGAGGAAAAAGAGAGGAGCCCATCCTCCGGATTAACACCTAAAAATAACTCGAGATGCTCATCAGCTGCAAGAATAGGATGAGACTGCAAATTCTTTGCCCAGGGGTCACAATTAATGCTGAGCCCTCAATATTGCCAGGCGGTCTGCAGAGATCTATTAGAATTACCATAAACAAATTGGTCAACAACTAGACACATCCTACATGAGGGGGTTGCAGTGAATGACCCTCTCCCAGTCTGCCTGTGACTGACACTGTTCCCATTCAACCTTTGGAACAACTTATCGAATACACCGCCTCTGTGCCGGGATAAGCATTCAAACAAAAAGAAAACAAAAAAAAAAAAACAAACAAAAAAAAAACAACCCACTGTCGTCTGCATTACATCAAACATTCATATCCTGACCTCGCACAAGAGTGCGGAAACTCCTATAACTCTTAAAAACTCCTGAAATGATACGACAGGGGGCACATTTATGTACGAGGGCTGGAAAGGCATAACAGCTTTAAAATATTAACCTCTTTATAACAGTTTGATGGCTTAATCGCCAATCAATAGCATTGTGCAGCAGCAGCGACTGGGTGGGAACAGGATGGTGGTGATGAAAAATGCATGAGGCTGGGGCTGAGGCGGGGGGCCAGAAAATTAAACCCTGCCCGCCACATTTGCTGAGTTGCAGCTGTGGAGCTGGGATAAGTTTGAGTACAGAGGATTGTGTGTGCGCGCAAACACACACACACACACACACACACACACACATAAAAAAAGGTATTGTTTCCCTGTGGTGTGTTCTGCATCTGAGTGGAACAAATAAAAACTTTAGGGGGCAACGGAGACGGCAAGCAGACGGCAAAACACAATTGTTTTTCAGGTGAGAAGTTAAAAAAAGGGAGCCGTTTCTGACTTAACTCCTGCTTTAACTCCCCACGAACAATCCCCGATTGAGGATTGAGGAAACTCGGAGTTGGACTGGCCGCCGAGGACATGGAGGTCTCCTGCTGGCAAACAAATGGTAGATATGACCCTAAAAACCAGTCTATTTTTAGCAAACCCTTAATTCCTGTCTTGTTAAGGCCAGAAGGCCTTAGTCCCCCCTGGGTCATGAAAGATTAAAACCCCCTTCTGCACAGATTTAACCAACAAAAATCATACTTGCACTCAAAGCAGCTTGCACCTCATGTGTGGTGTCTTCTTTGTTAATTGAGAGGGGCATCAGTTGTAACCGGTGTGTAAATTTGACTAAAAAAAGAACAAAAAACAAAACAAGAATGTTCATTTCATGATTTTAATATCTGTTATATTATAAATGACATAAGATCCCGTGTCAAGCTCCTACAATGGTTCAGTGCATTAGTTAAGACTGATGTCTGTATAAAGAAAAGATAAGCTCAATTCAGCCATTTCATTTTCAGTGTAAAAGGTAATTACAGTTACTGTCCATCCAAGGATGTCAAATATTTGTATTTTCTCTGGGCTGAAATACTAAAGCCAGTCCAACCTTTTCAGGAAAGAGACATTTCCCAGTTAACCTATCCTGTTCCTCTGAGTTGTAGTGCAGAGGCAGGTCCTGAGAGGCTGCGCTCCTGCAGCCTCGCGCTTTCTCGCCTCACTGTCGGGTGCAGCGTCCCGCCGCTAGGCTGTGATCTCACCTGTCAAAGCAGATTTAGTGCCAGGTGAGCTCAACCGCTGGCTACCTGCAGACCACAGTCTTGTTTTACGCTCCAGTTGGCTGTCTCCTGCTGAACACGATGCTGGAGAATTATGGCAAAAGACCTGGCCGGGTCACTCTTCTGGCTCTGAGTCAGTGCAGCTGAAAGGCTTCGCTGGACAAAGAGAGGAAGAGAGCGTGGAGGAGGAGGAGATCGAGAAAAGGGAGAAATGTGAGGGGACATGTCACATTTCAGCCTGGGTTTTCCCTGAAGTGCTTCTCTAAGTTAGCAGAAGTGTGACTGGCATGTTACAACTTGACAGCCATGTAGTTGTCGTGGCTGCTGATATGTGTAACACAGAGGATGGAGAATCTCTCAACATGAATTCAGTAGGAACGATTTTAAAAGAGGAGACTATTTATGGTCCAGAAGGGACGAGTCTAGTTGAGCTGATGGAGTTTTTGTAGCCTTGAATGGTTCGTCAGCCGAGCCTGTCTCTCTGTCATTCTGCCTGAAGTCCTGCCCTTGACAACAAAAAATAGCTTTGTCATTGATTAGAATGCATCCCGGCAAACAGGCATAACTAAAATAGCGTCACCATTGATCTTGAAAGGAAGACCGATCAATCTTTATTAGGTCTGAGCAAAAAAGCTTGAAACACCAACAGAGCGATTCCAGCTTCGCATTGAACAGGCTACCAGATCAACGATCAAACGCCGTCGCCACATTCCTGCGTTTGCACCCTCGCAGCTCAGACAGAAGGCCTGAGTAACCTCTTCA
Organism: Hirundichthys speculiger; assembly: GCA_018398805.1. NCBI lineage: Eukaryota > Metazoa > Chordata > Actinopteri > Beloniformes > Exocoetidae > Hirundichthys > Hirundichthys speculiger. The sequence continues at coordinate 123,861 of JAGFBZ010002015.1, read as the reverse complement.
CACGCACACTGAGCATGTGAGAAGATCGTCAGACAGAAGCAGACGCAGGGAAGTGTTTCAGTCGGGACGAGCTGGCTGTGTTGAACAGCAGCACCTGGCTTGAAGGATAACACTTTCCCTGATCTCCTGCATCCGTTCAGGGTCACACCAGCTGAATATACCAGCTCATAATCACGGCGGGGGCAACCTACATCAGCCGGCATCATCTCTATGACCCAAAAAAAAAAAAAAAAAAAAAAAAAAGAAAAGAGAAAAGACATCGGTGCTTCCATGATATTAACTACCGTCGCCAAGGGACCGGGGACCCATCTGCATCTGATTACAAGCTGTAAATCTGTTTTTTTTTCTTCTTTTTTTCCTACTGTCTGCACATATAACCCAGCATACTTATTGATCCATTTGAACATTATGAAATCAGCTACAAAACAGCCATAAAAATGTAGCCACCACTTTAAGCTGATAACGTGAGGAGTTTGTGAGCAGTCGGCGCAGCGTGCTCTCACCTGAGAACCGAGGCTATCAGGAGGAAGTAATTACGGGGAAAGAAAGTTTGTTGTATCTGTCAAAAATATTTCTGAGATGCCACTCGTGGAGAAATAATGAAATATATACTTATATGCACAGGAAAACAATTATCTTAAAAATCTGAAGAGAACAGAAAGCAGTGGCACTCTAAAGGGTGAAGGCAAGAGCTGCAAAGTGACAAAGAGGTGGAGATAGAGATGAAAGGTGGGAGGGATGCTTCCTATTTTAATGTATGGGATCTTTTAGTGGCAGAAATAAGACAATGAGAGATAGGAAGAGAGGGAAGGAGAGACAGGGAGAAGAAGCGAGAAGGGGAGTTAAGAGGGTAAACAGGAACGCCTTTGATCCTGGCAGACAGATGTTGATGAAGATCCTGTCTTGTCTGTGTAATGGCCCACCTGAGCTGGCAGGTAGCCAAACCCAGATGGCTCTTTGTTGAAAACCAAGCACTAATGAGCTGATAGAGACACAAAAATAGGCTGGGAGGGACTCTGGCAGGCGCTATGAGGAGGGACTGGAGATTTGGAGGTAGCATGACGGGATGTTTTTCAGCTGGCGCAGACACAGGCGTGTCAGCAGTGCTGTACTTGTGACATCTAATTTACAAGCCACTAGTGTCCTGTCTGGACAGCATAAATCAAACACCTGTGACTTGGAGGTGATGTCACAAGTAGCCAATCGCTCAGATGTACAGCCTGGAGCTTTGCATATTCATTACACAATCCCATGCATCAATAGATCAATGGTGAAGGATGCTTTAATATGCATAGAAACCACGGGGGTGCGTGACACATCAATCACCCTGAAGAATAATCAAAATTATAATAGTCCCATGGGTCAGTGAATACTATAAATGTTGGGCACAGCGATGACACTGCAGGTGTTTTCCGCCTACGTCTACTTTGATGTGTATTGATGTGATTGTTCGCATTTTTGTGGAAGGAAGGGTCTAATATAGCTGAGCTCATATCTAAAAATGGACGTGTTGTTGTGGTCTGTGGCCTTTTATGTCCCTTTCTCTCTCACCTGATGTGTGAGCGTGCACACACTTCGACATGGCAGCCCATTTTCCTTGGTGATCATCTTCTACATCTCTGGTCCATCTCCTCTAGAAGTCATCGTACTCCTGACCAGGTCAACTCTTTGCTGATTGTTGTTTATCATCAGTTGGCTAAACGCATATTTCCAGTGTTTTGCTCTCGAGTTTGCCTTCCTTCCTCTGATGTCTGAACTTAGCCCCGCCTACCCCGCTGATCATCCTTCCTCTGGTAATAAGATAAATGCAAGTAATAAAGAATCAACAACAAATACAAGTGGGACTGTAATAAACCAGGCTGTACCCAGCTGTACTCCACAACACAGGGCCTTCTCTATATATTTGCATGTTTTTGTTCCTGCAGCGGACACTTTAGAATGTTCACACCACGGGTTCAAGTGATGCATTTTTTCTTTCTTGTTACAAGTTCACAAACTCATTAAGCCAGTGGTTCTCAAACTGTTAATACTGTGTACCACCTCTGAGTACCACCATCAGAATCAGAATCAGAATCAGAATCAGATGACCAATTTGAAAATATAGCCATATATGCCTTCTCAATAAGCTTCAAATTGACAGGAGAGGTGTTTATTCCTTATTGTAGTTATTTATCGTTACCTGAATTTCATTTAAAATGTATTTATAATGCATTGTATGTTTCCGATTTAATTAAAAAAAAGAAAAGTAAAAATGTAGAAAATCCTGACATTCCCCCGCGTACCACCAGAGAGTGCTTGCGTACCACCAGGGTACGTGTACCACAGTTTGCTCACCACTGCATTAAGTGATTCAGACCAGAGAAAACAAACTAATGTGTGAAAGCACCATCAGTTAACCATTTCAGGCTACGAGAGCATGTCAGTTCTGCCCATGAACCACCACTGGTCTTAGGTCACCCATGGCTGCCTTTACATCAGAAGTGTGGGCCGCGGCCCCCTGGTGGGCCGTCGCGGTACCGCAGGTGGGCCGTGAGAGGTCATTAAAAATTAACAAATGTGTTTAAAATACTCGATTTTTAAAAGATTTGTTTTTTTTACTCTAAAAATATTTATTACATGATTTGATAAATAATTAAGTGTTATTCTACTGTCATCTTAACTTGATATGACAAGTATCACCTTATTTGTTAACCCGTTATATTAATATTGGAATGTAGCTTTTAGTCCTGTATGTTGATCGAAGTGGTGTTTAAAGGTTTGCATGGGCTGCAGAGATTTTTCACATTTCAAATTGGGCCTTGGTATTCTGAAGTTTGGGAGGGCTGCTTTACATTATCCGTACGTAACCAGAAAACTGGAAAACCTTATCTAAAGCATCATGTTTCACACTGCCTGCCTCAAATCAGCTGTAGCTTCTCCAAGTCCCTCTATAAAGACCGCTCCTAATCCTCCAGGCTATGGCATTCGTTCAGATTTTGCATCTACATGCATCATGAGAAATTTGATCACAAGTGGTCAGAGCTTGGCGCACGTGTTTGCACCTGACATTAAAATGCATGCCCGAATGCCCGAGCGATCGGAATCCGACCTTCCCACTCTATATGCAAATGTAACAAACACATAATTTCCGCTTTCAAACAAATGCGTTGTTATTTTTAATCACCAAGAGGAAAAGCTCGAAATAGTAGATGGAACTCACGGGGCAAAAAAAGAAACCCCCCCCCAAAAAAACCACAAAAACTTTTTTTTCCCAAACTTTATTTAAAAAAAAGATATGTACAGTTCTTTCTTGACAACGTTAATGGCAAAAACAAACCCTCACGAATCTGACAATGGCCACGGTTACATGATGTTTTTTTAATTTGGAATTAATTATTCCAAATTAAGTAATTCAGAATTAAACTATACTATTTTCCTTCGAGTTTACATGGAAATAGTAATTCCGAATTGAGGTTTCACATAGAAAACATGTTTGATAGGCTTTATCCAATTCCGCTTAAGGTCTGGGGGTTGGGAAGAGTTCTGATTGGATAGGGGGGCGGACGTCTTTACGTATTTACGTCTACTGGAAGAAAACAAACTTATTTTATAAGCAACAACACGGTGGACTACATTATTAGCATCCTTTTTGAATTTGTTAAACCTCTTTCATTTAACCGCTAGGCTACAACTTTGAAAAGCTCACAATTTTTATGTTTCCTTGCCATCTGTTCTTTTAATTATTTCCAATTCCTCCAAGCTATTTATTAAATAAATCATCTCTGCGCTTGACCACCGTTTACCGCGTGCTGCCATCTTGAAACTTTGTTTCGAAAACTAGCCCAGCGTGGAATATAAGCGTCATCGCGACAGACGGGCAAGGAACGAGCATGCGCAGAAAGACCAGAATTAATTTAAAGTGGAATGAGTGTATACATGACAGCGGAATTATTCTATTCGGATTTAAAATCAGAATAAACCAGCCACTTACTTCGGAATTAAGTTTAATTCGGAATGGACATTTTCATTCGGAATTAGGTGTTTACATGGTAATTTTTAATCATTTTAAATCGGATTTAATTTTAATTCTGAATTAAAGAGGAATTAAACTTCTCATGTAAACGCACTGATTTTCAGACCAGATTTCAGTCGCTTGAATATTTAATTCTAAATTAGATACGGATAAAAATTGTTTTGAAACGAGGCATCAGTCTGAGGAGAGACGTAAATGGCCCGTATCCATATGTGTCTTTGATGTGAGCGTTGCTTGACATTTGTCATTATCACGTTCAGAAAGACAAAAAGGAGCTGGAGAAACAGCAAAAACAAAACAGGGAGGACAGTGTTGACAGAGGGAGTCCGAGGGAGGACAGCCAAACAGTGTTTGGGGTGATCATTATGCTCTTAAACATGTTCCTGCTTCCCCTGCACAGTTGCCGCCGCAACCCCCCCGACGCTTCTGTCAACATGTTCTCTTGGTCACTTCCGTCCATTAGCGTGCTGCGTAAGATGTCACGTTGTTCAACTGTGCACTCAGGTCAAATCAGAGCCTCGAGGAGTTTACACTGGAGCCTGATACAGGCCACATTTTAATGATAATATAAACGGGAAAAAGAAAGTGGATGTGGAAAAAAATCTGAATTGCCCCAAGGCTTGCAGTGTAAACAGAGCCAAGGAGAATGTGGACACAACTGTCCCAGATCACACTGAAATGTGGTGCCGAGTGATCAGATCTGAATCTGTCCTGCAATGCGCCTCGAGCGTTGGTCACTTTGATTGTGGGATTTCCTCAGAAGCATTTAAATGCAACGTCTGAATAGAGTCTTTGTCTACCATAGTACCAGAACACAATGAGCCCAGAAAAGCTTTTAGTAATAACAAAGCTCTCTCCCTTCCTCCTCACCGCCCTTTGATTGCTCCATTGATCTGCTACCTGGGGCTCCCTTTCCTAACAGCCATCTATCAAATCTATCTCCACCCAAATACCAGGCAATGTGGAAAAATCCTACAGACTCACGGGTGGCCCGGGACTCTCAGAGCATCCACTTCAGCAGGTGAATGTTTGTGAGTGAATGTTATTTCACTGGAAAAATTTAATTCTCACTTCCTCTCACTTATATTTCCACTTTAACTCGATCCGTTACTTTCTCCTCCTCAGACCACTATAACCCCCAGTGTCTGCTGAGAAAGTGTGGGCAGTACCTTGCACAGTGTGAAAGGCCCGTATTTGCCTCTCAGATGCCACTGTGGGTCTGTTCATGTTGGACAGGGCAGCGACGCCTTCACCTCTGGCTGCAAACCCTTTTAATACCTTTAATAGAGGCTGTATGAAAATGGACATGTCACTACAACGAATACCTTCTAGCACTTCTGGCACTGACAGGTGACGATGGTGGCAGCCATGCAAAATTCAACTAGTTTATTGAATCCAAGTATTTGTTTAAAGGCAAAAAGGCTTGTTCTCAGTTTTTCTCCTCCAAACTGTAAACTCCAAATAACAAAAAAACTGATTGTTTATTAATCTCCCCCTGGCCCTTACGCAGAGCATTTGGCCAGTTTTACAACTTCTTATCTGAATTATTGCTTCATACTAACAAAGTCATTATTTTGTGTTCAGGCTGAAAGCGACGGTCTCACTATTGCATTTAATTCCCATCTGAATTAATAGGCTTTTATCAAATGACAAAATCCACCGTCTGATGCAAATAAATCTTATTTTGACCCATCGGAAAGAAATAGAACCGCTGGTGGTGGCAGTTCTCCAAAACTTGCTTTTGTGTTATAATTTCATAATAATATTTAAAATTACAGTGATGACTATCCAAAATCTTCACCACAGGAACCCGTCTGAGACCGCTGTGACGAGCTTTTAGGAACCTATCACAAAACAAATCTTTCCTGCATCCGCCACATGAAAACTGTCGGGGTCAGAGCCACAAACTTCGTTACCACACAGATGGACTTTCCCTGCTTTCAGAGCTTCAAACTTCTTTCTTTTTCTTTCTAAAATGTTGAATGATGGACAGCAGATCCCCATTGCACCAAAACTGCAGTCATGCTGTAGATTCACTTCAGGAAAAAAAACAGAGGAGAAGTGTCCCAGTATGCAGAAATTGCAGCTGTGAACTATCCAGTCAGAAATACTTTTCTAACTACCCCCGAGACTTCTCCTCCGCTATTCATCTTCAACTTGCAGTCAGTGGTAGATATCAAATATTCCACCCCAACTGCTGGATTCTCTAACAGTGCTGCAACATCAGAATGGTCTCTCTGTGTCACCATATATTTACTTATGGATTTTTCCAAACTGACATCACGTCACTGTGGTTAATTAATTGTGTAGATGAAGGAAATCTACTTTCATTTTGACGCACAAGCTTCAACAGTGTCACTGTGTAGCATCCCCTCTTCTTTTCTCATCCCTCCACATACATCTGGGAACATCTTAGGAGAGGAATATTGTCCTGTTCCTGCCTGATAGATACCATTTAAAAGCTGATTAACAGCCTTTTTGCCGTAGTTTTTATTTCAGGATGCACAAAATGTTTTCAGTCAGTGAAAAGTCTAGAATGCAAGCAGGCAAGTTCAGCATCTGGACTCTCCTGCTTTTATAATGGATGCAGTATATTTTAACGTTTTCTTGTTGAAAGATGCATGGATTTCCCTGAGAAATATGCAGTCTGGATGGAAGCACACATTGCTTGAAAACCTGTATAAACCTTTCTGCATTGATGTTTCCTTTCCAGATAGAGCAAGCTGCATACTCCACAGGCATTAATGCGCCCCATCAGAGATGGATGCCTTTGAACAGAGACATTCGAAGTCCAGGAACGTTATTGTGAAATTGTTTCACATTTTTGCAGTTTCTTTGCAGGTTGGTGAAGCTCAGCTCGTCTCGACTCTCCTAGATGTGGTTGTTAAATCCAATCATGTCACTGACCTGTTGCTAATCAACCTAATTAGCTGCAAGATGTTCCTCCGGGTGTTTTCTTTTAGTACCACCTTATCTTCCAGCTTACTGTCATTCATGACTCAACATTCTTTGAGATGTGTTGCCACCATAAAGTTCAATATAACCTCCAACTGTATTTTAATGGCATGGTAAAGTGTCTCACTTCTAACATTTAATCATACCTGTCAAGTTTTGGATTTGAAAATAAGTGAAATTTTCTGGCGCCCACCGCGAGCAGTCCCACCATCCCAACCAAGCTCCAGCATCTCTTACCTTTCTGGGGTACAAAAAAGCTAAAATCACAGCTACACTACTTCCTGAACTTCAGCCAGCTCTTTTGTTTCCTGTGTGCCATTATTGGACAAACTGATCAATCCAGGTGTGTCTGACCATTGCTGTGAGGTCAGACACACCTGAATTAATCAGTTTGTTAATTAATGGTTCACAGGAAACAAAGCAGCTGGCTGAAGTTCAGGAAGTAGTGCAGCTGTGTATAAAGCCACATTAACATAATGTGAACATTCATTATAGCCTAAATGAAATGAAAGAGTAATTATTCGAAGGGATTTGCATATTTTTTGTTCATTTCACATTGCTTGTATTTACATTTACATTTGATTTTCATTCCAGACATTGTTTTCATTTCATATTGCTCTTCTTTAACAGTTTTCATCTCATTTCATGTGACTTTTCCTTACACTTTTAATGACTTGTTGTACTCATTTGTTGCAGACTGTGATTTCTTTATGACTGTTTAGGGAGGAGTGTATTTGTGGGCTGGTCCAGAGTAGTTTATTTTACATGACAGAAGAGCGCAATCCTAGTCTCTGTAACAATCTTTTTTTTCTTCGCGCTGTCACTCATCGGATGTCACACACTAACCCCGCGACATCTACCACCTACAGTACCTCTAGTAGCTACTGCTGTGGCAGTTAGCACGAGGCAAGTGACAGACATCAGATTGGGAATGTTTTTCTTTTTCTTTTTTACTCCGCCCGAAGCGGTATCATTGTTTTTTAATAATGCAGGTTAAAATACGGGAGATTTACGGGGAAAATACTAATACGGGAGGACGGCGGGAGAGAAGAGTAAAATACGGGATACTTGACAGGTATGCATTTAATACACATTTATGAGATTTGCCCAACTTTTTTAAAATTTTTTGCAAGTGGTGTTGTAGAAAGAAACTTTGCTAAATTACTAGAAATCCTTTGCCTTTCGAGCATCGACAGTGAACGTGAACTGTTGAGTCACTGAGCCGAACTGTTCCAGCACAAATCAGACCTCTCAACTGCTTTAAATGTTTTAGGGTCCCTAAGTTGTTTATGGTGTATTAAGGTGTATACAGAATGAGTCAGGACAGAGAGACAGGCCCAGACTCAGACAGAGGGACTCCCAATCAATAGCACTTTAATGGTCATCTTTATAGCTGCACACTCGTCCCACCAGCCTGGCGCACTCTGCTCACTCCTCTTGCTCTCAAGGCGCGCTGGTAGCCAGCCTGCCTCTCTGAAGGACGTTCGAAGAGTTTCAAAGGCGATAACAAATCAGACTGTTCCCTGAATCTAATATCAAACAGGCCTGGTGTCAGCATTTATTAGAAAAATCAGACTCCCTCCCCCTCCTCCCTGCTCCAGCCACCACCCCCATCTCTCCTCCCTTCACTCTCCCACTTGCAGTATTCCAACACACAGCGGCCCTTTGAAGTCAAAAGAATGCAGGATCACAAATTACCCAGGAGACACAGCTGATAGTCTTTGAAGCCCTCCTTTGATAGCGTTGTTTTCTCTGCTCCCCAAGCATCCGTCTCCCTCTGTCTCTCACTATCTTTCTACTTCTTTCCACGCACAATAACATGCAGCTTACAAACACAAATCTGATCTATTCAATGGCGACATTACACATTACAACGCGCATTAGCAAAACGCGACCCCGCGGAAACGGACAGGGGCCTCGAACGCGGCATCGAGAGAAAACGCGAAGCGGAAACACGATGCCTACCGACAACTTGGTTCTGCTTTTACATTGAATATATATTTACAGTAAGAGAGTCCTTTAAACCACCTGCCAGTGTGGGGATTTGAGCTCCGTAGGAGCTGAAGCTCAGAGCCCATGGTATAGTCGGCTCCCTCTTTCCCCAAATAATAACAGATGGCATGTCCGTGGGCATGATGCAACTTTCCCTCCGCCATCGTCTTTTCACAACTTTTCTTCAGCATCGCCTTTGCAGATGTCGTTGTTGCAGATCAATCCTGTGAACTCGGGTCTCTCCTCAGTACGTCTTAGGGAGATAAATGTGAAGACATTCATTCACAAGCTATTTCCGTATATCAGACAGCCTGGCGACAAATAGAAAAAAAAAGAAAATACACTTGATGTGGAAAAGTGGCAGCAAAGTCTCACTCGTTAAATGGCTGTTTAGAGCTGCAAGACAGGCGGCCAAATTGTTTTTCCACCAAAGACCAAAATACGAAAAAAGAAAAACCTCAGGGAAAACATGTTTCATACACAAATTTTAACATTATGTTATTCTCCCAGAGATTTTCAGATATCACAGAGCTGAGGCCAGATTAAAGAGTCTAAAATACAGTACATTGATCACGCCATATTTCAACGGCCGTCGGCCTTTAAGAACCTCGCCTTTGTCACTTTCTCACTCTCATATGATAAATATTTATAGTAAGATCGAGACTTCCAGAAAGTAGCTGCTTTCATGTGCAAAACAGGCCGTTACTTCTTCTTTTTATCGACAAGTTCCCTCCCGTGAGAAACAGTGGGATTACATCTGCTGCCCGTCAGTGCTATGTCGTAATCTAGTCGATACGTCCAAGGACACTTTGACCATCTACGCATTAAGCTCTGGCTTTTCGGTGCACGCAGCCCTGACTGGACCATCATGACTCATTACCACCTCTCATGGACTCGTCATTTAAATGAGGGACTGAGGACACTTTAAAAGTTCGAATGCTCATTTTTTTTTTTTTTTTTTTTTTTTTTTTTTTTTGGAGGGGGGCAGATTTCTTTTAAGTTTCCTCTCTTTTTATGTCAGAAGATCTAAAATTGAAATAATGGTTCTGAGCCCCAATAAAACTGATAAGCATCACTCCTGTTCTTTACTTCTAATCACCTGGGAAATCAGGTTCGTCGTGTCAGCGCCGACCGTTTCCTCACGAGATGATGCAAACGTTTTGAATCCAGTGTAATGACAGTTCATTGTAGTTGGGGGTTTCAGAAACTCCGTTTCATAAATCTTAAATGGCCTCGTCTTGATTAAAGGCCGGCTCCTCCAGAGTTCCTTTGTGCGTCTTTGTGCTTGACAGGTTTGACAAACCCCGCTTTGCTTTTGAACAATGTCGACTAGCACCATCGCCTTCCGGCGAGCATGACACACGCTTGAAGGGCAACATGTCACATGGTGATTCTGACGGTAACACAAATCTTTAAGTGCACTTGCACGTCTCCCGCTGGTTTGAAAACGCACATGCACACACTCCCTCATGTAGCGAGCTAGCAGCATCGCTCTGGTGGTTTGGGGAGCTTCACGTCCACTTAGGTAATTAACAGTGATCAAGGGTCGTCCTGCCTGTCATAGTTGCCTCATGTTACTGCCTGTTCAAAAGGATTCAAACTCACTGGCCTGAGCTGAAAGGAAAGCTACGCACAGGCTCATACTCACATCCAATAAGCCCCCAGTGTAAATGTGAGTATAGGTTTTTGAGGTGGGTGCTGGAATCTGACTTATTTAATATGAACAAGGGAAGATCAAGAGCCTTCCACCCACATCTCATGAAGGCTTTGAAAGGGACCCAAAATATAAAATAGTGGCCAACAGTTTCATGCAGCACTGCATTACTTACATTTTAAACAGGGACAACTCATAGAAGAAGGTGGTCAGTGTGATACACACACACATGCATTTAATCCACAGGTATTTGGACACTGGCACACTTGTTGTTTCTATTTGTTTTTTACCGAGGTAGATTCAAAGACCGTCCAATCACATCCAAAGTGAAGGAAGGGTTTTATAAAAGTGTTTTTCAGAGGCTCAATTACATTTAGACAAAGTGGAATAACCTAAACATAAATGGAGATAAATGCGTTTGGTTATAAATGAACATATATGTTCGATTTTTGCAAGCATTGACTGCCTGAAGCTTGATGCTTTACCCGTTTTGCCAGTTTGTGGACCTTCAATCTGGCCCTCAGCAAAAGAAATGCAGCTCAGTTGGTTGGAGATCAGACAAGATCAGGTGATTGACTCAGATTATTCTGCTTCTTCACTTTCAGAAGCTCCTTGTCTGCTTTAATAGGACAGCCATTATCAGCTTTGAGATGGGTAGCATTAACGGTTTCATCAGCGATGGCAGTCAGTCATTTCGACTATGGTCATTTTTTCCTGTAAAAGTGACAGCGAGAGGCATGATGTACGTCCAGTACTTGTCATTCAGGCGAGGCTGGTTAAGTGAAGTCAGCAGATTCTCATTCCCAACTCATCACATACTTGGTCAAGAGTCCTTTGCATCAGTTTTCAGCATGCATTTACCACCCATTTCTGATGCTCAGCAGGCTGTACACAGTTGCATATTGCTGTTCTCTTTCTGCAGATGTAACTGATGCACCAGCAGCACCAGTGTACCAGTGGTACACAGTGACAGGAAACATCATTCTCTAGTGCTGGCCTATCACCAGAAAACATAACTGTGTAACTAGGTCAGTGGGGAAAAGAGGAGGGGATACCTGTGCTCTACTTCAACCTCAGAACTGATGCTTAGGTTGTTGATGTATGGTATATTACTCAGTTCCTACAGGCTGACAAAACAATATTTTATCATATCTACATTATAAATCTTATGTGGGTTAAATGCATAGTGGAACTGTAAAACAGCCGTCTCTTATAATATTTGTTTTGTGCTTAATGTCAGTCCTTGCCAGTCCCAGAGTTTTATTTTCCTAACAATGTCACATTTTACCATTAACATCAGTAAGAAGCTGCACTATGCTGAAACAACAGCAGTTGATGGGAGCAGATGAAAATAGTGAAAGAAAGCAGAAGCCTCAGCTGCAGTTTAAACCCTTTAAAGCACCTGTGTCTTCTTGTTCATTTGGCTCAGATGCTGTGGAAAAAAAATGAAGCATTGCAACTTATCCTCCCTAAAACCACAGACAAATGAGTCCTTTATTCATTTAATTGTATAATCTGTTAAGGCTAACATTCCTGTGTTCTCTCTCTCTGATGCATTTGTTGAGTTTTCTTCCCTGTCGTATGGCCTGCTTCACTTGAATTGAGGAATCTTAAGCCCCATCCATTAAACCAGTTTGTATTACCTCTCTTGAGCCTTTCTTACACATCATTGTGCTGTGTGAAATGCACAGAGACAGAACAGTGTGATGTCTCATATTACTACTGTTCATTTTTACAGACATTGCATCAAACTATCATTCTACCTGACTTAAATGACTAAGAAGAAGTAGCGGTGGGAAGTTTCGAAAATCAAGAAGAACAAATCTACCTATAACATTTCTTCTAGTTCACATTGACGTGAAGCACAGTTGCATTTGGAGAGAGGTGCCTGACGTGCATCTCTCTCCGTAGGCTTCACACCTGCGGTGTAGCTGCAGTGTCACTTTGACACAGAGGTGTACAGTAAATCAGCCTTAAAGGGGAAGAACTCACATTTCTCTGGGGCTTTGCAGACACCCCCCAGCTATGGCTTTCTGTTGTTATTCCAGTAGGAGTAGGCAGGATCACCACTTTTCTTGCTGTCAGTGTTGATTTGGTCCTTTCTGAATTAACGTGAACTAAGTCTGGAATTTCTTCATGAGGTTTAGTTTGCCAATAATCTTACCTGTTTTGTTCAAACCCTTCCACTAAATCAGCGCCTTCTGTATCAGCGGAGTTTGCGTTGTCGCTATCAAAATAGGAAGTTTACAAATTGCGCAAATGCCCCAAATGCAGCTGTAACGACCAGTTTTGACCAGTGCTGCCACCCAGTGGATACCATTTTCCTGGTGCTCAGGTTTCCCCTATTGAACTGGATTCTGTGTTAAATAGTAATATGGAAAGGCATGGCAGAGACACGAGAATGACCATGAAATCAGGATGGTGACTGATTTTATCCTCAGCGGTGTTCAACTTGCAGTCAGAACATCCAGCCAAGATGTTCAGCTAAGTAACAAGCAAGCTAAAGAAACCAGAGAAGAAAACATACCACTAGGTTTTCAACTGGACTGGCCGGAGAGGCAGAGCTCAGCTGGACTGACCATATTCTTTGTAACTCCATTTGGGACACTAGCAAACCTCGCTACTATACTTAACAACCTGGAGGAGCCACTACTATGCTCAGGCTGACCCAACATTTCCATCCTGCAGCCATGGTGACACTGCAAACGCCAGCAACAAACTGGTCCCGGCACTGCTTTGAGTGTCCGATGGGACTGTCAGGTTTCAGAACTGCTTTGTGAAAGCATACAATGGAGTCACTGGATCATGGTGAATGCACATCTGGAGAATGGAGGCAGAATACAGAGGAGATAACCAGTATGCCTTTATACCATCTCTGTGTGAAAGGGGCTTTTGACTGCAAGTTTCACACTTTGAGTTAATAGCAGACTTATCACCTGGTTAATTCTTAAAGTTGGTGAAGACAAAGGTCAATAGCTTTCTTTTGAACTGTTCAAATAACAATTGAACCCCAGAAAAAGCTTTGCAGATGTTTAAGAGCCGTATTTCCTAAACAAATCCTCTATTTTGACCCTCAAATCAAAGTTATCATTTGAAGATCATATAACTTTATTTTTAGTATATTGCAGTAAACTACTAAAATGACAGAGATTCCCACAATGTCCACAAACATTTCAAGTCTACAGAGACCAGTCTTGACATACTTGAGTCAATTTTAAAGAGTCATGGCTTGAAAAGGTTGGGTTGTCTTAAATTTGGGATCTAGACTTAAACACTTAGACCGTTAACATCAGCAACAGCTGGTGGTGTTGAGCCAACGCCCAGTATGTGTTTGTTATAACTGTAGATTTATCATTACAACAGTTCCAGGGGGTTTGAAAGAGGCAAAAAGACAGTGAACTTAAAGATGACGTCAGTTGAGCCTCCAGAGTCAGCAAACTGCCAAGCAGTAAAATATGACATTACACGATGTGATATGCAGAGATTTTGAGTCCAAAAAGACAGTTTATAATGGTGACAGATTAAAAAAAAAATCAGCCGCTTCTGTCAAAATGAGTAAAGAATGTGTGCTGGCATAGCTGAAGAAAAGAAATGAATGTCCATCATTTGACCCATTAAATTACTCCATTGAAAGCCTCGTAAAATCTACAGAGAGCTGAACTAACCTGCCGCCAAGTTTAAATCCAGCCTCAGCTGTTGCAGATAAAAGTTGAAGCACAATGGGAACCGTTTGGTGCAAGACAAATCTCACCCGTGATGGATCTAGTTTTTTTTTATCAGAAAGGGCCCATCAAGAGGACCCACTTCTCATAGAGGCGCCAGGTATTTGTTCATCCCTGCACACAATCTCATATTTTTTGGTAGAGCGTATGCACGTTTCAGCAGTCACATCTTATTCAAACATTTCATGTAATTAAAGATTAATAAATAAATGAAGCTCAGATTGTGAAAAATACGTGATCAATTTTGCATTTGTTTTTATCATGCAAAGACAATAGAGACACATATACTGTTTAATGTGGTTAATTTTCTGTGGAGCATGCCTGCAAATTAATGGAATCAATTTACGGCATTTGAGAGTAGTGTTGGCTACGATGCTAGCAACGATGAGCTGTTTCAGTACTTTATGGCAGGAAAAATAGTAATAAATAAAAATAGTAATAGTAATACAGTTTGTTTACCAGATGCTGCTTGTTTAAAGACCTTGACTGAGCTAAAGCTGATTGCTGGATTTGGATTCGACTCAGATCAGTAGTGGACTTGATTCAAACTCAACTTGGATTTCTTTAATGACTTGGACTCTACTTGGACTGGACTCGGACTTGAAGTTTGGTGACTACAGCTGTTAAGGTTTTGTTAAATTGTTTTCAGGCAGGGTCCAACAGAGGACTGAAGGCAGGAAAATAAAACAAAAAATAATTTATTTACATTGAGAAGTAATATTCCAAAGAAGAAAAGGCGGAGTTTCGTCATGACGGGTGTGGGATCTGATGAGTGGTAACATGGAGTGATGGAGGGAGGGTTTATCCCAAGAGGTGGGTAGCGGTGGTGCAGAGCAACTGTCCCAGCGTGAACTGGATGACTCAAGGCCGGCTGATCCGATAAGGAATTAGAACAAACAATCTGGCCATGAGCAGAGAGAAGACTGGAGCTTAAATGCAGCTGCCACCAGATGAGCACAGGCGAGGATGATGATGGACACCAGCTGCCACGCCCACCAGGAAGCAGGATCCAGTGCTCTCACAGATACACACACTTAAACAGGGAGGGGACAAGAAACAAAACAAACCCAAAAAACCAGAACGTTCGGCATCAACACTGATGAAGATGAAGCTGCATTTAACTGGGACAGAATCACATCCTAATCTGAAAAAACAAAATAAAACAAAAAAAAAACTGCATGCCAGGACGGTCACCAGCTGGTTATAATGGACGATTACTCTCCTCCACAGAAGTGCAACCCGTCAACACCACACTGGCTTTTAGCACCTCTCTGCTAACTCTCCAAGGAGAAAAAAAAAAATTGAACGGAGAAGGATGGTGAAGAAGGAAAAAGATGCTCAAAAGGGCAAACCACACACAATGTCATCTTCAAAACTTTGCCACCTAAAGACAAATTTGTCAGAAGATATATGGGGCACAGTAATCACTGATGCTAATAATAAGACTGATAATAGTACCGATGATACTGGTAATAATAATATTTAGTTGACTTTTTCCACAAAGCACTTTTAAACAACTTTACAAAGTGCTTCACAAAATGATCATAAGACCAAAAAGGTGTGCAGATAAAGAATAGACAAAAAAAAACTGAGCTCCAGAATGAATGCATTTATGAGAGTAAACGAATAAACAGTGAAGACAAACAAATATCAGACTTTTTTAAAGGCTTCCACATAGAGGAACTTTGAAAATGACTGGAGACCTAATTTATATGAATTCTGTGGGCAGAGAGGTCTAATATTGTGGGAGCTTTAGTGGCAAAATCCTGGTCACCCTTCACTACAAACTCTATTATTAGAGCTCAGTGTTTGCAAAAGTCACATGCCAGCTCAATAAGGCTGACATGTATTTTAGAAGACAGTCATTCAAGGTTTTAAGAATAAGAAAGCTGGATTTTAAAGTTGATATGAAGGGAGGCAATCAAAAGGATGATGCAATAACACCTTTTTGTCCTGTAATGAATTAAACAGGAGTATACTGAGCCATCTGGAAACCGTGTAGCTGCTAATACTGTTCCAGATCCATTCTAGAGCACTTCCAAATAACCTCAGTAATATTCAACACAGTGCAGCACAGTTATGCTGTGATTATTACTGTTATGCCGCAGCACTAAGCGGTTGGCTTCTAACCTGCTGGTCAGAAAGAGATTTTCTGAGATTTTCCCCAGTGCCAATACAAACACATGTGTGTTAGTGTGCAAATTTTATGAATTTAATTGAATAGAACTGAATAAAACTTTACTTTTCCCAGGAATTATACTGTATCATGACTTAATTACTGTGTAAGTAAGTAAGTTGGTCAATTAACTCTCCATGGTAAACAACATTGGAAAGGAAACTCACAGTCAGTGGGTACAGGAGCATTTTTAGGGTCACGCCATCTGTTGTTAACAAGCATTGTCCCCCCTCCATTACCCTTGAGATTCTGGCTGCAGTCTCTCTCTGCCTGGTGTTTTCTGCAGATAGGCCTGTCCCTGTGCTAATTCAGAGCCGGTACTCTAGGACCAGCCCAAAACCAACAACCGATTCACGTTGGTCAGAAACGGCTAAGACAGTTTCTAAGACAGTTTCTGAGAAGCACATCGTACTACATCCTCAATATTTCCACCGTGTCCTTCACCGTGCTCAAAGTTTGCCCATTTTATTTGCTAGTGAATTTGACTTCCCTCAGGGAAGAAATCATTTCAGCTTCTTCTTCCTTGCTCTTCACTTTGCCCTTGCCTTACATCCTGAAAATCTGCTCTTCAACCTGTCTGAATTTGGGGCCTCATTCCAGGAATAAGTTGGGCTTTTGGGAGGCTCAAACAGGCGCTCCCACATGTAAACAGCTGTACTGCTGTCATGGTTACTCAGCATAACAGATGTTACAAAGGGCCAGAACTATCGAAGAAATCTCTCAAGATATACAGTCATGGAAAAAATTATTAGACCACCATTTTTTCTTCACTTTCTTGTTCATTTTAATACCTGGTACCACTAAACGTCATCATGTGACTAAAACAGACAGAAAAGAAAACACTGAATGCATAAAAGCAGTGTTTTTGGCAGTACAACGCCATAGCTATTGATGTAAAAACTTAAGTGATTTAGGTTATAATCAAGAAAACCATGGAAAATGGTAAGATATCAGCTCTTAAATAAAACTCTTATGAGCAATCTTTGTGGTTATTGTTATGTTTGTCCAAACAAATGTACCTTTAGTTGTACCAGGCATTAAAATGAACAAGAAACTGAAGAAAACAAGGGTGGTCTAATAATTTTTTTCCATGACTGTATATATCATCCAAACTACTGCAAAAAATATTGTTAAAAAATGTTGTTTTAAGAGAATAAAGCTCAGTAGAAAATGTCAAAATGCCAGATATCCAGAGCTACTGCAACAGGCTGCCACTATTATGACACCAGTCTGGTACTTGAGCAAAAACTGCTGTCTACAGTAATCTCTGATAAGTATTTCAACCTGCTTTATGAAAAAGCAAACTTAAACTGACGCAAAAAAGGATGAGAAATCATACAGTTATGATGGATTACTAAGTTACCACTCAGTATTAACTTCCACCACTGTTCCAAACTTCTCAAAAATAGATATAAATAGGCATGCTTACATTAGCTGAGCTGCCTGAGTAAAACCTAGTCAGCTGGAACTGTAACAGCCTCGACCTCCTCATTGGATCCTTTAAACTGTTGTGTCTTCATTGCAGTGTGGAGCCCGGCAGGATCCACTGACCAGGCAAACTAATGCACCATGTTCACTGCTTGCCAGCCACCAATAAATAAAAGAAAATAACGACTACTGAAGAAAACATTGTAAGAGGAAAAGCAAATGAAAACGATGAGATAAACATGGAAAGAGTGGAGCTAAAGCCCATACAACCACTCCAGACCCTCGCTAAAAGAAACCCATCTGAGGGGTATGAACAGTGTGCTATTGATTTATTATCACCCATAAATGATAGTAAATATAAAGTGATAATAGAGCAATAAAATGGTCAGTATGATCTTTTTTTGGATATTCATGAATTGATCATAATCTAACTTAATATGTCATCTCTCAGGTAACTTATAATTTATTACAGTGTGATAAGGATTTATGGACATTTTTCAGATATGATCATTAGAGGTTGACTTTCTTGTTGAGACAATTGCTTGTGGTCAGTGAACCTACTCATTCTTGTATTTCATAAAAAGATTCAAAGAGGAAAATGTGAGCTTGCCCCTCGGATCAGATTGATGAATATGACACAGAGAACATAACACAATAAAGGCAGGAGAAGAGATGAGAAAATCCTTCCTGAAATTCCTCATTCAGACCTAGTATCAACATCCCGGCCAGAATATTGGCTCATTAGTCTTTGTAACATTTTAAAAGCATTTCCTGAAGCAGTTTTTCAGTGAAGATGTTCTGCCCGTCTTCCGTTTTGCACTGTTAAGAAAAATATGATTTTTTTTTTTTTTATGGTTGTGCATGTCTCGTCCTGTAAAACTCATTACAGACTGACAAGCATTTATTTAATTTGGAATACTGATTCATGCTGCCAAGCCAGTAGGTAACAAAAGTATTCTCTGCTGATTGGCCTGCTCTTCCCTCCTCAACAAATTAATGGTTTAAAACAATGTTATAAGTACCGCTGTCTGTGTCTCAGAGCCTCAACAGTGTCGTAATGCATATCCTGAGCTCATACAACAGCGCTGCGCATGGGGTGCAGCATCTTTTCATCTCCACATTTCCGGTGTGAGACTGCTAATGAGAGCTTTTGTATGTGCCTGTTACACCATGAGTTTGAGCCTTTAGAGGCTAGTGAGCATGCAGCTTGTTCTCTGCTACTGTGGGAGTTGTAAAAAAAAAAAAAAAAAAGTGTGTGCGTGTATAATAAGGTTTGAGAAGGAGGGATGGAGGGGTTAAATTGATCGCTATGGAGAACCACGACATCTGGGAGAATGAATGAGGGAAGGATTTTCTCTCTGCACAGCCATGCAGAGGGCTCTGTCTCTTTCTTTGCCCCTTTCTTTCACATTTCATCACCCCTTTAGAGCTGTGGGCCAGAGAGAGGGGAGAGATCTCACAAGAGATCTCAAGTTAAGGATGATGTGATGGAATTAATATACATTAGAGGTGGGGGTCTAGTGGAGGAAAACAAAGAAAGTTAATTGTTCCATGACCTTGACTGCCTTTATTTAAATTGTGCAGAGAAAGTGTATAAAGTCAAACTCTCCCACCGCAGCGGTTTCAGTGTGATTTGTTAGTTTAATATCTGACAAAAGCCTTGCAATACACTGCTATGTCAATCAATCAATCAAGGCCACATCTTCTAAAAGTCAGCATACTGGCATTATAGTAAGTATCATGGTTCAATTTGCTCTCAAGACTGTTTAATACTTCCTAACTTGACTCTTTGCAAATATAAAGTTAAACTGGAGAACATCCTGACATTATTTTTTTCATGAAATATCAATTTTTATATCATTTTTCTTTTCTCTGAACAGAGATGCTGGCTTTGGGATGTATTGCTTCAATAAACATTCAGGTAGTAAAATATTTTTCTCAGCAGAACAAAGCTTTTGACAGGAGAGTAAGAGATTATGCAGGATTCTCAGTATATACACCACAGAAGGGCTGTTTATGACATAATCAGTCCAACTAAAGTGCATTTTCTGAGGAAATCTTAAAAAAGAAGGAGCAGTGATGAAGGTTGAGCCTGAGAAACAGAAGGAGTAACATAAAGCTATTACATTTGTGTGGAAATAGTCATTATCTGGCACTTCTGGAATCTAAAACCTTATCTGTATTATATAAGCCTCGGTTTGAAAAACAGATTCTGTAAGACAAACTCATTAGAGTTTCTTTTCAAGCTGCAAACATGATTGTTTCACACCACAAAGCTCAACAGTTTAAAGCATTGTGTTGAAATCAGACAACAATTTAACAAGGGCTGATGTTGCTTTCTTTTGTTGCTTTGAATGTTTGATGTTTTATAACTGCATGTTTCTATCCCTGCTTGTGTGAACCTCAACACACTATCATGAGCCAGTGACGTGGCTATTTTCTCCCAAAAAACAGGTGCTGCTACTGAGTAAAATACACTGCTTTACAGGTGGAAGAGCAGCGGAAGAAGAGTCCAAAGTGACTAATCATCTTTTTGTCCTGCTGCAGCAGTGTCCTCCATGAGCTCTGTGACAATCGATGCCAATAGTATTGAAGTCACTTTTGGGAGGGGTAAACCATGTTTGAAGGCTGGGCACAGTCGACATCAGCTCTATTTCCACAGCCAGTTTTTTTCTGCCTCTCTAGCACCTTTATTAGCAGACCTGGAACAGCATAACATTTCATTCTGCCCTGTTACACCTCTATTCAACCTTGGGAAGTAGTAACAGAGGCGTAGCAGTGGGAAAATTGAGTGCTGTGTTATATGACAATGCAGGAAGGAGTAGCAAGGGCATGACTATGGCTTAGAGGTCTTGACAGATCCATTTTCATGGACCTGAACCCAAATGGACCCATGAAAATTCGACCTGAAACCGACCCGACCCAAGCTATTATCATAAGTCCGAGTTCCGAACCCCAATGGACCCCCAATATTTGGATCCGGAACCGATGCAACCTGAGTCTTTAGTTTCCGACCACAAACCAAACTAAGATACCTGAATAGAACTGGGACAATACAGCCCATTGTTGCTCATGTTGCTGCATAGGCTACGTGATGTAAACAACAATAAATCCACCTCATTATTTTCTTTGTGGATACATATGTTATTTGTAGCAACTGCTAACGCTAATAGCCTACAGCAGTCAGGACGTGTAGTGAACATATTCTTTCATCCAACGTTATCATGTTGGTGATCCGTTGTGTTTTACAGCTGCCGGGCAAACCGGCCTGACATTGGCTAAACCAAACTACTGTTTGTTTGTTTACTTTTGCTTCACCTGTCACCTGACATTTCACAGCCTATTGGATGGAAGGGGACGGGGGACAGAGGGGGCTGAGTGACATCTGCCACCGCCAATATCTTTACCTCTCATGCGGACCCAGCCTGTCAGAGAGCACCGACCGGACCCGAGACTAACTGTACCGATTCTGACCCAAACCCAGAGTCATGTCTTTTGAATGGACCTAAGACCCAATCCGGGTCGGATCGGAACCTCGGGTTTTCGGGTTGTTCCGAAGACCTCTACTATAGCTGCAAACTCCATGCAGAGGATGGAGATCTGGTGATCAAGTACATCGCTGGGATGGCCATCTGCCAGAGGCATTTATGAGATCACGGTGAATGCACAACATGAGAGAGGAGGCAGAATTAAAAGTGAGTGTCTAGTACATTTTTACATTTCAATCTCTGTGTGAAAGTGGATTAAGATAAACTAATAGTGAGCCATAGTTTTATGCAATATTGTCATTAAGGCAATTTTACTCTAATTATCTGCATTATTGTTTATTACTCATATGGAGCAAAACTTAAGTTTGTAACAAGAAGTAAAGCATTTTAATTACATAATATTAATCGGATTTCACACAACTAACTTTTTAAATGAAAAAATAAAAATAAAATAAGAGCACAGGCTGCGCCAGTCAGTCTCTTCTGGGTTTATGGTCCCCTGTGTTTAGTGAACACTGCATTAGAGTGCTTTTCAGTTCAGCAAGATTTAGTCTATTTAAAAAGGAATCTGACTTTGATTTTCAGCCTAGTTTGGTTTAGTTTGTAAACCACACAGGATTAAAACAGCCAGACCGAGAACCCAAAATGATGTGATCTTGATCCAAATCATCTGGTGAACATCTGGTGTGGCCCTCCTGGAGAGAAAGCATGTCGAACCCAAATAAAACCAAACGTGCAGAATCACATAACTTCATGATCACATGAAATATCTCCAGGCTATGAGAATGTCCATTATCCCCCTTTATTTTATTTGCACTCTTCTAACTTCTGTCGGAGTAAATCTGATTAACACTGGCACACTTTTATTGACTTTTATTTGTTTGGTGATTAAAGTGATTTCATTGATTTGACTGCTCCCTAGTGTTACTTTTTTTTTAAACTAGTTTTTATTATTTCATACTTATAAGTGTGCTGTTTTGGCTGTATGGCTGTCTGTGAACGTGTCCTCTCAACACCGGAAATCCACCTACAGGTACGAGTAAAAGCGACCTTGAACAGTTCTGCACGATAAATGCGTTCAGTCTCCTGTACTGTTTTTCTGTGGTTTATGGGCTGCTACTGTGGGTTGTGGCCTTCAGTGACTCCAGAGTATAAATACATTCCTTTCCTGTCGTAGCCACACTTCACTTTCACGCTGAATTATTTGGCCAGAGTGAAAAATACAAGAATAACGAACAATGAACAAAGGGGCAAACAAAGGGGAAAATGCTCCGCCCTCAAGACCTCAAAATGGTGCATCTTGTGTTCATCTCCACATGGAAGACACAATGCCCGATCTTCCGCCAAACCTCCTAAAGCTGCCTATTAGGGATAGTGGGTAGCGGGAGGGGTGTTCCCCCTTAAAGAACACAATCTTCCATCCTCCCTAAACCCTGCGATTTGACCTGCGCTAACCGCTATATTATGCATGGGAGTGGTTAGGACGTTCCACCTGTTGAACCAATCAGTGCGTCAGTAGCCATTGCCTTTAAGACTCTCTTTAAGAGTCTACCCACAACCCGCGGGTGGTCTACCCGCTACCCTAAACCCACGATCACAAGATACCGAGTTTGCGGAAAGTGCAAGAGACACGCCCATTGCCACACCTACAATGTGAGTAAGGGAGTTGGCATAGCGGATAGCTTTTATAGGGAAGCGGAAGATTGCATAGCGGTTGAGCGGAGGTTCCTAAACCCGCAATTTGCGGGTAGCGGCTAGCAAGAGGTGTACGATCGGGGCCACAGTCTTTTGCAGAGAAATCAACTGACCACAGTATTTCTTCAGTGTACCATAACACTGGTTTTGGTGCTAAAAACCAGTAGGAATTAGCGTGCCTTTTTTGGTACAAGTTCACAACTTTTAACTGATAAAAAGTATTGTACGGTACTTAACTTTTCTGTACTGCTTCGGGGAAACAGACTAAAAGTATATGACATCAGTATAAAGAACTGAGGCACTTGGTATTGGTCTCAGCATACGCTGCCTCTTCGTGGTGCGCATGCTAAATGTGAAGGTCCTAAAACCAAAAGAGAAATTTTCCCCTTCAAGTTAACACTTGACACAGCTCATTAAAACTCTCTACAGTTATGCCAAATTAAAGAAACATATTTATGTTGACTTCAACAACTCCACTCCAAAGACCGTGCTGGACTGCGCGTCTTGTTCTGGCAAGAAATGGGGGGGAAATGCGAACCAGAGACGATCCGAGGCTTGCTAAAGAAGATGCTGAAATAGACATTCATATTTCATAAGCGCAGCTCTATGCACCCCCCCCCACCCCCCCCCCAGTTCTACCTTTAACATTTGCTTATTAAATTCGTAGCTGTCAAAGGATACCTCAAAGCCTTACTGCACACCACACACGCATAATTATTTTCAAAGTCCTGGCTGTGCACACGCAAACTGAGAGAAACATGCACACAGGCACTCTCTCTGTTTCCATTCCCTCTCTGAGACAGGCAGCCTGACTTTAAACTCATTACTTTGGACAAGGTTTTTAATGGAGGCGAGAGCCAGGCACGCCGAGGCACAGCTGTGAATGAGACGGAGAGAGGAGAGGCAGAAAGGGACGGAGGCGAGGGTAAACTTTTGTTCTTAATTCACACCACACCCTCAAGCTCGTTGGACCACAGAAGCAAACCCTGAGAGGAAGCGAAGAAACAAACAGTCTAAACGCGACACGCCGGCGGAGCTGAGCCTGAAGGCCGCAGACGGCCATGCAGCCCGACCCAGGAACATCACCTCCATTAAGCCTGGTTTTCCACTCCGAGCCCATGTAAATCAAGTTGGGCTGACTGGCTGGTGGTACCATAACGCAGCAGACATGGGCCACCAGGGAGTGATTGAGCAACACCGACGCCTGGGGTGTCATAACGACAATATTGCACCAGCAAAGCGCTAAACGACTGTGAGCTCACAGACACAGGGGTGGAAGTGGCAGAGCTGCACTGATCAATGAGGAATCAATACGGCCCTGCCAGGTAATCACAAACCACAGTGATTAACGGCAAGCGATCAATCGCTATTAACCCCTGCGTGTAGCGGCGAAGCACGCAATCAGCGTCAACGCGTGTGTGATGAATGCCAGAAATTATTGGAGGCTCTTTAACATCCTTCTGTCTCTGTAAATGTCACCAAGCAGAAAGCTCAGAGCTGTGATTCACTGTGGCTTCAACCCGACTCTCAGATCTGGCCTGAAGATCTGCACAATGTGTCAACCGACTCCAATAAGCGCCGAACAAAACTTTACTGCAAGTGAAATTAAAATTAAATTAAGTGCTTTCTTTATTTCACAGGTTTTTGTACATTTTCCCCAAGCAGTTTGACATATTTCATTTTCCTAATTAAATTGAAGGAAAAGAAATGATTACATATGTTCATCATTAAACAGATGGCAAACCAAAAGGATTTGAAATATGTTATAACTGAATTTCTGTTGAGAAACTATAGCTTGCAGTGTTTTTTTTTTTTTGTGTGTGTGTTTGTGTTTTTTCCACACATGGAACACATACAGTTGCTGGATCATTGTCATGGTAGTCGGTGTGACGCTGCCACGTGCAACGAGCCGTATGGTTTCACACGTGATCCGATAGAATCATGGCACGGGACATGACATCACAGTTTTTGCTTGGAGGGTTAAAAAGAAAAAAAAAAAGTCACAGTCACGGTCATCGGGGTATCTCCGAGCCATTACCCTCCATCAGAATCAGTTTTCATCATCTTCATTGTCGAAAGCTCAAATTCACTGTGACAGCTTGTTTTCGACAGGGGAAGTGATAGATGAGTGTGTTTAGATGCAAGTAATTTATTTAAAAAATGGACTTTTACTGCTACTAATGAGCAATGAAAACACTCAATAGAGAGAGTTTCTGGGTGTATTGTCTGTTTTGAACCAGAAGAGGGAGGCACCAGTGGAGAAGCTGAGCTCAAGCAGCATCCCGACTCTGTAAAATAGGTCAGAGGAGTCCTTCTCTCTCGCACCTGGCTTCCTTCCTCTTCGCTTCCTTTAAATCCAGCAAAACAATAATTCCCTTTGCTTTCTCTCTTTTCCTCTTTATCCCTTCCACCACACCATCAAACTGACAGGGGCACTTTGGACCTGCTTCCCCTCCTCCCATCTTCCTCTCCTCTTGTCTCCTCAGCCGGTCCCTCCCTCGTTTTATTGCACGGCTCAGCACAACTCCCAAACTTCAGCCATCACAGACCTCTGACAAATATTCTTCACATCCAAGCACTAACTCGCTGCTTACTTTGCTACTATGCTAACCTTGAGCTTGTGAAGGACGCATACGGCCGGGTGGATGTGTGAGGGTGCGCGTGTGTTTTATCAAATGCAGATCAATATCAGTGCAAGGTCACTTTAAAATTCAATTAATAAGTAAGTGAACATCCTATGAGCTGTCGCCAACCCTGGGGGGCCAGATTCAACATAACCCAATCCCAGGGCGCACGAATGATGAAACAGAAGAGATATGGATAAATTCATATCTGTATTATTAAGCACACTGCTTTGTTTGGAGACGGGGTTGCCTGGAATGAATGTCTCAGCAACTCCATGTTTTATTAACGGCCGTGGAGCAAGCCAGCAAAAGCATATTGTCTTTTGCGCCACCATCTGTGTGTATTTTTCTTTGCATGTGTGTGTCTGCTTACATGCCTGTTTTCTGAGATCCACGCCCATCAAGGTCAGGTAATCTGACCGGGTCGGATCCCGGAAAATAAGCCGGGGTTTCGAACTCTTGTTGCGTGGAATAATTCGACACGTGCCGCTTGTCACACCCGCGAAAGAGGGCCGCATTAAAATATGCATGCCGGTCACCACTCAGTCTTAATATTTAAACCAGCCTGGAGGTGAGGCCTACCCCAACACAGCCTGACAGACCATGTGTACAAAACACTGGCTGCCTCGCATACAAACTCGCACGTGCACGCATGCAGCAGCGGCGACAGGCAAATGCATACACACAAAAATAAACACAAGCTGGTTTAGACGAAGCCATAGATTTGATCCATAATATGCACGTCCCATATGGAGGAAATGTTTTTATCGGTGAGCGGCTGGGAGGTATGGGCACGTCCACGGGGATGTAACTGTTGAGGAGTGGGCAAAGAGAGAGCATGTGACCCACAGAGACCCAGGTGATCCTAGCGTTAATTACCGTCTGCTAATTATGAGACAGCCGCATCATTAGACAGAGTGCACCACCGGAGGGCTTCAGGACTCCCTGCCTCTCCTCCACTCTTCTCCTTCTTTCTCCCTGACCCCGATCCTCTGTCCCAATTAGCACTGCCCCGCTCCCTTCCTCTCCTCTTCACCCTCCTTCCCCTGTGTGTTTCCATCAGCGCTGCTGCAGCCACTGTCTAAACACAGGCAGCACTTTCGGGATGCGCCATGCAGGCTGTGGGCGCCGCAGCTCCTCAAACACACAGCTATTAGAGGATACAGAGCTCAAGAGGCCGTGTAGGCACCTCCGTCTTCCTTGCACAGTGACTAATGTGGCGTCACAATCTGTCATCTATGGCTCGCTGAGTCTCCCTTTCCATTCTCCCTACCTCATTGTCTTGAGTTGTTCTTCACATTTCTATCTGTAATATGATCTGTTTTTTTTCTCCTCCCTTCCCAGTACAGTTCAAGTCAGCTCTTTTTTTATTACACAGCACTTGAGTGATGGCAAAGTGTGTTTGCTTGCGCTTCAAACAGCTCCAAAGTGCAGTGCACTTTCAAAGGAGCAGTCTCAGACTGTTTGAGGATGAGATGCAGTAAATGACAGGTTCAGCTGTTACGCAACCCCCCCTCCCCACCCTCCAGTCCCAATCCTGTCTTTTGGCTCTCGTCTTGCTTGAGATGTGTGTTCTTTTCTCAGAGCCTCTGGGGTTTGAGGTAGGACAGGTTCAGCTGCAGAGGGTTCAGTTCAGCACCTTTCTGCTGGCCAGACCATCTGGAACACCACGACCGGACTTGGTCAAAGCTGCATCTCTACCACCAGGAATACAGCAAGCAGAGAGGAAAAAATATGCAGGTGAGGTGAGGGAAGAAGAAAGGAAAGAGGCTGGCGATGAAGGCGAGGCAGGGAAGAAAGATGGTAGTAGATGATAAATGATGAAGATGGGGGAATAAGGGAGAAGCGACTCCCTTTTTACAAGGATGAGAGCAGACTTTTGTCACATGAAAAATATGGTTATTGTCTAATTACTGGAGAGCAGCTCCAGTTGCGAGAGTAATTTTATTATAACTTAATATTTAGTTCCCCATTATTTAGTGTTTATCCGCATGTATCTAAGAAAAGTTAAGGAAAAAAGTCTTGAAGTTTAAATAGTTGGAGTGTATCTATAAAAGATTTAACAATAACCTCGATAACACTCCACACAGAAACATAGAAATCTCTTGGATAATTTAACAATACTGAGTTATTTTAAGCCACTTCAGTTTGATACTTTTCTTTTGCTTCAGACAAAGGGTTTTATGTTGGTTTGAAGGATGCTACATGCTGAAAAACCCATAAACCTAACCAGCCTTTACGAGTGCCCATAAGAGGATTCAGGCTGAACATCAAAATACTTTTTTCTTGCAGTCAATAGTGAAACACCCCACAGCCTGTTTAACCGATAAAACTCAGATCAATTTTCTTTAATGCATTGCAGGCCTGCAGAAGAAATTCTTTTTATCAACCAATGAAATTAAGCTGATAAGACAAAGTTGATAAGCTAAGTCTCATGTAATTATACCCACAATGACACGTGATTAATGGTTTGCTGGCCTCTGGAAAGTTTCTGATGCTTTCAAACAGGCTTGGGTCGACCCACGCTCAAGCTGAGAATTATCGACCATTGTCATCACTCCCATTTTCTCTCTCTGAGTTATTCAAAGGGTGGTTTTTCTCTCAGAATAGCCTCCTTGATCCTAATCAGGCTTCAAAAGTGGGCACTCCACTGACCTGTGGCTCTGTTGTGACGGGACAATTAGAGCCACAGGTCGGTCCTTAGTTCCCATGACACTTGACCCGTCAGCTGCCTTTGACACAATTAACCACCACCTTGTGATCCCATCCTCGCTGACAAAGGCATCTCTGGCAAAACAGACTCCCGGCTTGAATCCCACACACCGGGTGTTCATTCAGTGTGTCATGGCAAGCGCAAACATCCTCACCAGTGCATGGTGTCTCATACCATTGCTGTGCTGATGATGCCCAACGGTCATTCCCGCCAGATGACTACACTCTTACTGCAGATCACTGCTTGCCTCGCTGTTATCTCCTCTCGAGTGAAGGAGCCTCTCTAAGACTGAACTCTTGGTAATCCACGCCAAGCAGTCATGACCTTAAAATCAACATATCTCTCACCCCACCTTCAGTGGTGAGGAACATTTGCGCCATGATTGATGACCAGCTATCCTTCATCGACCATACTGCTGCAATCTCTCACCCATGCTGCTTTGCTCTCAACAGCATTCAGAAAATCAGGCCTTCCCTAACTCAGTCTACCTACCCAACTCTTGGTACAGGCTGTGGTTATCTCTTGCCCCGACTACCTCAATGATCTCCTTGTTGGCCTACGTGTCATAATGTGGGGCAGGCAGGATGAAGGACCCAAATGCAGCAGGAGTTCAAAAAAAAGGAATTATTTATTAACAAAAACACATAAAAATCCAAACTAAACTTAGGGTAAGGTAACAAGGTAATCCGGGTATCCAGGCAGGGGAGCATTGAGGAAAAAACAAGTGACAAAACCAGCAGAGAAACTTACAGGACGCAAGACAATGGACCAGCACAAACAGGTGAGATGACAAGACTTAAATAGAGACAGGGGGACAAACGAGAGGCAGGTGCAGGCAATCAGGATAACGAGAGGGAGGAAGCAAAGCAGAAAACAATGAGGACAAGACAGACCTTTCAAAGTAAAACAGGAAACAGAGCAGATAAGAGACAGAGAGTGACGCCAACTTGACACATAACACAGACAGGCTGCCATGGCTGACCAAAACCGTGACACTACCAGCATGCGTTTTTTAAATGCTTATAGATGATCCAGAAAACAGTGGGATGTCTGGTTTTTAATTAACCCAAAAAGGCTCACATCACACTGCTCCACTGGCTACCAGTGACTGCACGTCTAAGTTCAAGGTCACTTGAGAAGAATCCATAATATGCAAGAATTATGGAATCACTTGAAGACGCACCTCTTCCGAACGTATCTTCTCTTCTAATACACTAATATTTCTAACCCTCGTCTTATTCCTTTGCACTTTATTTTATCGGACTTATCGGTTCACCTCTCTGTCTACTCTGTCTTGTATTATCCTCTATTGACTTCGCACTTCACGTGAAGGTTTTCTTTCACACTGTAATTTGAAGAAAAAAAAAACAAAAACAAAACACTGATGTCCATAGAGGAAAACATAGTGTCCTTTTATGAAAAAAAAAATAATGTATTGAACAGCGTACTCACATTTCTGCGTCTGAAGAACAAACATAGCCAATACTTGTTGAAAAAACACAATGTAGACGATCAAAAAAGGAAATTCTGAACACCTCTCTCAATTTGTCTCCTTATGCCCGAGGCCAATGGTTCTGTTTGTGTAATGTAGCCAATAACACCACCAAATTATTCAAGCTCGCCTGCAGGTAATAGGAACATGCCTGTTGCATATTTAGCAACATTTCGTCAAGTTCACCACAATTTCACTTGATAATTGGATGGAAACGCAGCTAATGACACAGTTCCAAAGAGACAATAACACAGAGAGCTGTGTGTGGGTATGCAGGGATGGCAGGCAGCGGACCAAGACATAATGAGGCAGCGACGATGGCAAAGGAAATGTGGGAACTATTCTCTCAAAATGTAAAAACACTTTGTGCATCTGTTTTTGGCACAGCACTTCCAGTACATAATATGTGTGTTAATTCTGGTATATTGCAGGGGATATATTGCAGGGCTGTGTATGAAGACCATGTCTTTTTAAAAAAAATCTATTTATTGAAAAGTGTATTCATGAGATATTCGCTGAATGTGGAAAAAAAAAAGAGTCTGGTTTCTGCTTTACCTACCTATAATTTCCCAGCTGGCTGATATTTCTTTTCCTCTGTTCTTTCAGCTGTTGAGGTTCCCAGGTTATATTTGCATGCCACCATGGTACTGGACCATTGTTATCTGTATAACTGTAACACTGCGAATAAAATAAATGCTGTCCTGCTTACACTGGATGGCATTTTTACAGTTGCACTTTAGCGCAAATACTCGTGTCACCATCTTTCACAGTTTTGTCAGACGTTAGATTTTCTTTATTTTATTATTATTTTGATAAATTTAAATGTAATTGCAAGTCTTTTCTTTGGTTATTTAGTCTTGTGCAACTGTCCAAAAGAAACGCAAGTGGTGCATGAACTCTATACAGCAGTTTGTGAAACTTACCTAATTTTGCCACATTTCTGTAAAAATGTAGTCAACAACAATGACAGATTTCCTCGCAAGTTCCAAAAGCAGATCACATTCAACTCCAAATGGATTTTAGGAAAAATTATTTTGTAAAAATAAATGAAGGATATTTAAGGTCTCTTAAGGATTACACACATTCAAGCGCTTCTGTAACCAAACTGCAATTAACGAGCATAAATTGGGCACTTAAAAATCGCTCAGGGACCTGCACGGTGTCTGTTTGGAAACATGGAGGAAATAAAGACCGAAACTAAGTGAAGAACAGCAACAGAATTAGAAATTGCAGGTGTCAATATACCAGCTGTGATCCGCGTAAATAAATGACCCAAGGGTTTGATGATTATCCCGATACATTCTGTCAACAGCATGTGAACTTGTTGTCATGTGACAAGCCCAGTTCATAATTTATTGTCCTTTTGTTTGATCATAACTCTCCCCTTAAGACAGAAGCAATAATATGTATGTATAAAGCAAAAAGCAGTGTAAATATCCTATGATGTCACTGGTCTTTTTTACTGTGTGACACGCTTTGGTACAATAAAGCTCTTTTTTATCTCTATTTTGGCTACATAAAGCCTGTCGCTTTTGCAGTCAAACGTTTTTAAAGCACTTTCATGCGGAGATGTATATCCAAAAACACCACCGCACATTTTTATTTGGAAGACAAAGCTGAGCTTTTAAAGCACAGTGACTCACTCATTTCTTACCAACACACTGTTGCAGTTAAGAGATCAAAGACGAACGAATAGAGAGAGTTTTAAAAATCAAAACGCCGCCCGTCTTTCTGGGACTGTGACTCCCGTGAATATCGAGGCAACTTCTGGGTTGTCATCCAGTTCTCCGTTTTGACCACCATGTTGAACGAACTAGATCTGCCATGTTGACAAAAGAGCCGGTGGAATTACTGTGCTGATAAGTCAGGATGAGCCGTCAAGCCTTGTGATACCGCTTTGTCCCACTACAGGTGAAATAAATCACTGTAGTGTTCGGTTTACTTTTTGTACATTCAGATGAAGACGAGGTAGTTATGAGGTAGGGGGTATTCGACTGGCATGCCACTCATGTTTGGAGTACCTGATCATTGTCTGTGAGCACCTCATGGAAGTCAAAGATGCTTGCTGAAGCATCACCAAACCATACCCAACCTGCTGATGGACATTGTAGTCAGATAAATATCCGGAGCCATTGGGGCTCCACTTGAGCTCAGCCAGACACAGACAAAGGAATGGGTTGAGATGCCGTAAACTTTCAGCAAAACACAACCTCACCATAAATCGAGCAGGGAACTACACTTTCATTTCAAACCATTTTTTTCAGCTCAACCCCTGCCCTCTATAGATCAGACAATCAGCCGCCAACATGTGTCAATCTGCTGTTGTACCCACACGTTCTTTGTCTTCCTTTCTTTGTTCTCGTTTCGAACAAATTGTAATGCAAACATCTTCCCTTGGTCCTTTGTCAAATAAATTGTGTTTTGACCATGGTTTTGCCTCATTTTCCTCTTATGTTTTACTGACAAAATGTGATTTGTAGAAAACTTGGATAACTGAGTCGCTATCATCAAAAATCACAATTCAAGGCAAATAAAGTAATGAAATATGATGCAGAACCGGAATATTTCCTCTTAGCTGGTAAACGGACTAATCTATTGTTCCAAATCTATGTTAATATTAACACTGAACTTATATTGCTAGTTGCTGCACAAGTTCAAGTCACCGTACTGGATTTCTGCAGCTGCTGCAGGAATGCGTCTCCTGAGTTCCTCGTGATGTGCTGCAGTCGTATGGAGCTAAAACAGGGTCAAAAGTTTTATAATTCAAGACAAAAACTTAAAGATGGAAAATCAAAATTTGAAACTGAAAGTTGAAGTTTTGATATTGAACTTTGTAAAATACAACAATATATTCAAATAAAATTTTGAAAGCAAAGTTTTTTTTTTTTTTAGTTTAATTGTTATTTTGATTAAAATCTCAAGTTCATTTACATAAACTATTTACTTTCAATTTTCACTTTAACACACCTTTTGTAATTTTGGGCTTTTAGTTTTTTTTTCCACGTACAAATTTCATGTTTTCAGGTTCAGATCTTTTTCTTCAGGGTTCAGATCTTTTTTTCACTTTCAGGTCGTATTTTTTCAGGTTCAGACTTTTGGCCCTGATCTAACTGAGGGGGCGGGACATCATGACTGACAGGGCTGAGAACCTTTCTCAAACACGTTGCCTTTAGGGACTGTTCGTACTGTTAATTGTATGAACAAATGCTTTCTTCATACCACTTTCACTTGGTTGACAGTGAAAACCC
This sequence comes from Hirundichthys speculiger, assembly GCA_018398805.1. NCBI lineage: Eukaryota > Metazoa > Chordata > Actinopteri > Beloniformes > Exocoetidae > Hirundichthys > Hirundichthys speculiger. The sequence continues at coordinate 90,662 of JAGFBZ010002015.1, read as the reverse complement.
GACATAAATTTAGCCAGCTGCTTAGTCCGGACCAACATGCAGCTATTGAACACCACATAACACTACAAAAGTTTTGACCTGGATTTAGCTTCATACCGTTGTTTGATCTGGAGTTGTATGGTTACATCATGTGCCTTGAAACCTCTCACACACTTTTCACACGTACAACACAACCTCTAGTTTGAAGGATTGTGTGTGCAGGAGAAACGGTGCCAAGCTTGAACCTCTCGGTTGAAACTGAAATACATGGAAATTTAAAATACTCCAGATTTTTAAAAATGAAACAGGGACTTAAATATTCGATCTCAGTTTGAACCCAGACACAGTTGGAACTGCAAAATTCACAGAAATCATTATCACCTAGTCTGAACTGTGAATACACAATTACAGCTCAATATGTAACTACCTGTTTGATCGATATTTTCCTCTTCAGTAGCTGCCACCTGGATTTTCTCCTGCAGGAATGCAAATGAATAAATACATTTAAAACTTGAATATAATATGTGGTCGGAATTCGGCAAGATTACAGCTTCATCAAATTTGAATCAGCTCAATTATAAGATGAAATTTAATGGCGTTAACGTAATTACTTTTCCCTCCACTTATTTAAAGTTTTATTTAAGGATAGAATTGGAAGGAAAACCAACTGAGAGAACATATACACTTCATATGCAGCCACATGTGGACGTGGGCTTTAGAAAGCAATATAAAAACTGCAAAATACTCTGTAAATAAGGGTTTGTTTCTCTAATTTACTGCTTTGTTCTGTAACTGGAACAGTCTGTCTTTAACCTTCACGTCTTAGCTGACTGAACGCTGCAGCTGCTCCGCCTCACTCTGGCGTGTTGGGCAGAGGAAGAGGAGGCACAAGCTTTGATTGTTTCATTAGTAGATGGTGACAGGGAAAAAAAGAAAACAAAAGTCTGTAAGGTAATAAAGTTTTGCATTAACATGCAATCATGAGAATTAGTTTTGACGCTCCACTGATCATTGGTTTTTTTCATACCTCAGAGTTAATTCAGAGCGGACATAAGTACATGATTCCATGAACTCATTTAGTTAGTGAGTTAATTTCATTGGAGAAATTAACCCTGTTATGGTTTATCAGCTTAAAGCTGAGGGTTTGATTTCAAAACCCAGGGTGTCACATACAACTACTTTCAAGCTTGCAGCGTTTAGCTTTAACTCCTCAATGTCCGTGGATGCTTTTAAAAAGTATTCTTAAAATCCTAACCAAGTATCTTTTGTGCGTAAACACAGGGATTCCCGTTATCAAACCTCTCTTTTTCCTGAGCATGGCCAAACAGTAGATAACAGGAGAGAAAGAAGAGGAAAAGAAGAAACAACAACAGGAAGATGAAGAAGGTCATTGTTGTCCACCGCAATTACTCTGTCTGGACTGAGGTACATGAAATCCACCATACACCTGCCTCTTAACTTGTTACTGTATCTTCTTTTTTAACTTTTGGTGAATGATGCACAGCAAAAAATGCAGCATCCCTGGACATGTACGTGGCAAACAGTGGTTTAAATCTCTGACAGTCAGATGTTTACCTGTCTGAATCATCTGGGTTAGTGCTGGGCGATATGGAAAAAATCATATATCACGATATGGACTATTTTATATCACAATAACGATATATATCACGATATACCATAATAAAGTATGTTTTCAGTTATTCTCTGAAAAGTTTGACAATTTCATTGCTTACTTTTCAACTTTATTTTGAAAGGACATTTAGCTGAACTGTCACAAACATACATTTTTGCTGTAATAATTGATAAAATTAGGGTAGAAACGATAGAAGAGAAATGGCACGATACACACTTTTCTATCGTCCCCACGATATGTATCGTCATATTGCCCAGCACTAATCTGGGTGATGCCAAATTTGTTGCAACAGTTGACTTTTTTCAGAAGGACATAACAATCTCAGAGTTCTTTGTATATGGGAGACTGGGAAGTGAGGGTTGAGTGATGCTGCAGTGGAAGTGCAAGAGTGCCTGACCTGTCTTTTGCTGTTCATATTCTTATTTTTTTATTTAGAAATTGTCATGTCAGGATGCGTTTTGCAGACCAGTTTTACTGTTTATCTCTACTCTACCCTGCAACCTCTTGACATTATGGCATAAATGTATTATTACATAAAAAATTGTTTTCTCCTGATGTAGAGGACCATGTTGACAGACGAGTTGTTGTGAAATACATGTGCTGATGCATAAATGAGACTACAGGGGAAGTTGATGAAGCGAAATCTGTGCTGTGCAGGAGAAGCGAGGTGTTGGTTTGCTCACTTTGCAGAGGCTCCAGTAAGCACAGGTCAGTCAAGGATAGCTCAATGGCAGGCTTAATATTGCAACAGAGAACATGAATAAAACAAATCTGATACCGACAATACCACTCGCTACCATCCATTACATACAGCAGGATATCACAGCAGTCTTCAGACCAGGGAAACCATACACCCTCACGGTTGAGGCGCTAGTTACTCTCTTAGGATGCACGGCATGTGAACACAATGACTTAATGTAGATCCAGCTTAAACTGAGCTGTCAATCAGGGGCAGTCCTTGACCCCAGTTGGCTGATGAGGGTTCTCTTGGGGCTGAAGTATAGGGGCTGTCCTGGGTTTTCTGGACATTCGGCTGTCAGAATTGTGCTAATCAACAATACAGCACCATCAAAACCCAGAGAACAGCTGGAACATCAGGAGAATGACACTGAAAGATTAATGTGCTCTCTTGTTCATTTATAAGCAGCCTCAATTAGGTCCAGACAACTGTCAAAATAGTCAAAAGAGCCAAAAAGGACATGGCTGCTTAAGTTCGTGCAAAGCTTAATCAGTGGCCTATTTTTTTTTTTCTTTTTTAATGTCATCATATACTGTGTGTTTTATGTGTGTGGGTAGATGGGTGGGAATGAACAAACAGACCTGCTGATATTTAAATGTTGACAGCATGCCGAGCGCTCATGTCCTCTGTCACTCTGCCTTCATTTCATCTTACTCCTACAAACATACTGCACAAGATCAGCGTGCGCTGGGCTTGCTCATACTTAATGTCGTGGCGGCGTTACATTACATCTAATTCTTGGAAAATGTTCTCCTTTGCAATATTACAGTGTTCATCTGTACTCTACAGTCATATTTTACTGAGCAGTAAAGATGAGTGTAAATATCTCACATGTAATTTATGTTGTAGTAAATGAACTGTAGCCTCTTTTAAAAGTGGAGACTCAGTTACAACCAAAATCACTAGCAAGAAACATATCACTAAACCATGAACTCACAGTTAATCCCACAACTTGTCCTCTAACCTGACTCCCTTCTTTTCAACAAGGCAACTCCCCTTGCCACGGATGTCCTTGTTTGTGTACAGTATGCATGCGTGTGAGTGAGGTGTCAGCATTTTATCAGGAATCATTCAGCCGATGGCCTGTCACCCCACCTTAAGGACACAGTGAGGAGAGGCGCGGCTCACCTTTGCCATTGCTGACATTTTAATTTGTCACTGTTGGCCACCCTGCTTCCGTCAATAGTGCATCAATGCATCAAAACAAACGCCATGGGACACGAGCGGATTTCTGGGTTCAATACCATTGATACACACCTCTGATTAAGGCTGCGTTGCTGCATAGTACAGGAGTAGCTGACCCTGGCCTGCAGCTGTGTCAGGAAAAGGAGATGACAACAGATCACGTCTGAAGACATCAGAGAAAGATCCGTTAAAATGCAGGCATATTTGAGAATTTCAGCAGTTTCTCATAGTGATGCTTTCCATTCCGCAGTGAACCCATTAAACAATGGCCCCAAAAATGGACAAGAAACTTTGATCTCTGAGCATTTTAGAGAGACACTGTCAAGAATACTAGTTTAACTATTTTAGACACTACGGTACTGTTTGCTTTAAACTGGTTCAGGTCCGATCGCAGGGACAGGAGATACTTTGTTGAAATTGATAACTGTGTCTCAGACCAAATGGCCATGACGTGGGGTTCCCCAGGGGTCAATCCTGGGACCCCTATTGTTCAATCTGTACTTGCTTCCATTAGGCCAGCTAATACGCAGCTATAATGTGTCGTACCACAACTATGCAGATGATACTCAGATCTATGTGTCACTGACAGCAGGAGAACATGGGCCTGTAGATTCATTGTGTCACTGCATCAAACAGATCAATGTGTGGATGCAAAACAACTTTCTCCAGCTAAACTCAGACAAAACTGAAATCATTGTCTGTGGCCCAGACAAAATGTTATCAGTCACCTTGAGACTTTCTCTCTAGAACCTAAAAATCAGGTCAGAAATTTAGGGGTAATATTGGATTCCGACTTGAACTTTAACAGCCACATTAAAGCAATAACATCAGCAGCTTTTTACCATCTAAAAAACATTGCCAGAATCAAAGGAACAGTGTCTAAACCAGATTTAGAAAGACTAATCCATTGCGTTCGTCTCCACCAGGTTAGACTACTGTAACGGCCTGCTCACTGGGCTCTAAACCAGCTGTAAGACAGCTGCAGTACATCCAGAACGCTGCTGCACGAGTCCTGACTAGAACCAGGAAATACGACCATATTAGTCCAGTCCTGAGGTCTCTGCACTGGTCCTGACTAGAACCAGGAGATACGACCATATTAGTCCAGTCCTGAGGTCTCTGCACTGGTCCTGACTAGAACCAGGAAATACGACCATATTAGTCCAGTCCTGAGGTCTCTGGCTTCCTGTCAATCAAAGAATTTACTTTAAAACAGCTCTACTTGTGTACAAGTCTCTTCATGGTCTAGACCCAAAGTACATCTCTGACATGTTAGATCCATATGAACCATCCTGGACTCTGAGAACCTCAGGTAGTGGTCTCCTGCTGGTGTCCAGAGTCAGGACTAAACAAGGTGAAGCTGCGTTTCATTTTATGCTCCTAAAATCTGGAACAGTCTTCCAGAAGATGTGAGACAGGCGTCAAATCTGACAATGTTCAGATCCAGGCTGAAAACAGTTCTGTTTAGATGTGAAGATGACAACTGAAAGGATTTTATCTGGACTCTCCATTTTTAATTCATTTTCAGTTTAATTTATTCTTCTTTTTAAATTCATTTCTAATTCAATTTATTAATGATTATTCTAATGCTCTTATGATTTATGGAATGACTATTTGCCTTCTTGGGATTTTATGCATCTGTAAAGCACTTTCATTTGCCTTGTGTAATGGAGTGCTTAATAAACTCTCCTTGCTTACAGTTCAGAGATTTTAGAGCCTCTCTAGTCACTCCTGAGGAACAGTAGTTTTTTTTTTTTTTTTTTTTTAATTTCTAGCTGAATACTAACATCAACACGAAGCATAGCATTTCCCATGGTCACCCTATAGTTACCCTAAGATCCTGTGCACTTACGTATCTATGCACACGGACAGCTCATGAATATTGTACCATTTGTTGAGTTGTTCATCGTTATCCATACAACAGTTGTCAACATATCACGGACGGGACGTGGCTTCTTGTTTGTGGTCTGTTATGTTATACTATGTTATGAAGCCTTTAAACTGGTATTTGGTTGTTGTCTGCTTGAGATTTCTGTGGCACACATGACCTGCCAGAGTTGGATCTGACAATGAGTGCAAAGCGTATACAGAGTGCAAATAAGAGATAGATCAGTGGATGATGAGACCATATAATGGTATTAATGGAGCAAGAAATAACCATATTTATACTGGAAGGTGGAGCTGGAGGGAGAGATCCATTAAAAGCTGGTTGGTCAGAAGTGTGTTTCCCATGCCTGCTGAATAATGACATTTTCAGAAGGGTCCACTAACACACAACCTTAACCCATAAGAAATTATTAACTTAGTATTTCATGACATGGAAGTAGAAGGACATTTTTTGATTGGTCGGTGATAGGAACCAGGGATGTTTTTTGAACTATGGTCTTACAATTTACTGAACTTCAGCAAATGACTTTACACCTCTTTCAATGGGTAGCGGTGATAATAATATGCATTATTTGTGCCAAAGCATATTTTTTTAATCAATCTCTTTAAAGTTAGCATAAATGAGAAAAATACATTAAAGAAACCTTTTTTTTTTTTGTACCATGTTGTATTCATATGTATTTCTGTGATAAAGTTGAGGATTTTGAGGAAAGTTGAGGATTCAGTGGCTGCCGTTGGAGTCTGAAAAATGAAGCCAACATGAAACAGTTGGACCGTAAGGGTAGTTGTGCACGTTGAATAACCAAGTCAAGCCTAACTTCAAAAGCTAGTCAAGTGCCCACAATCCCTAAGAACAGGGTGAATGTCTAATAACAAGTGTAAAGGCTTCATAGTTGATGTGTAGATTAGACAGCTTTCTTGCATTCTCTCTTTTCATTTTCAACAACTGGGCTGTTTATTCATGGTGCTTCCTGCTTGAAAGACAACATTTTGACCTTTTCAGGTGCAATAACATCAATTAATTTTAACAGTTTTACATTCAAGATGATCAAGAAGCACGTCAACAGACTCAGGCCTTGGGCTCACTGATGGAGACAGGACTTCCATAAAAAGCTGAGCAGTCACCTCACAGAAACTGATTCTGTTTGAGTGACTGGAGCTTTGACAATTTGGTTGAAATCAGTTTTTCTCTTTTTATGACCTATGAACACAGGAATAGAAACGGCACCTGGAGCACACTAGGGTCCTAGGTCATCCTGGGGCATTCATGTGAAGGGGGAGGAGGCCCAGGGCGTCGTGTCTTCAATGCAGGTCTTAAAGGCTGGCTGGGGGCTTAAGACTGGAGAAAGTTAGGGATGAGAAGATGGCCAGGGAAGTGGAAAGGCCGTGAGTTTGGTCCCAGCAGTGACCAGCTCATTCATCTGGTCAGTGAAACTCCAGAAGGGGGGAGGTTGGGGAGGGGAGGAGGTTCACATGGAGGGGTGAGGGGCTGGAGGAGCCAGTGAGGGTATTCAGGTTAGGGTCCTAATAAGACACATTTTGTAGCCAGCCCCCAGTGGTTAGTAAGGGAACTGCAATTAAAGTCACTTCCTGCTTCAGACTGCGCTCTGTGATAGAAAACTACTTGCTTTTGAAGCAAGTGTCCATTTCATAAACTGAAGATTATCCATTAGACCAATAAAGAAAAGCTAACAAACCGCTAGATGTGGCCTGACAGTCATTTGAAGGGCATTCTCAAGTGACTTATGGGTGGTTGATAGTGTTATTAAAAATTATTCTGCCAGTTGAAATACAATCAAACCCATATTTATACATCTTTTCTCTGGCTGGGGCAGTCATTAGGCCCTCACAGTGGCGTCCGTCAGCGCGGTCGAGACATCTCTCCCAGACGTCAATACAAGTTTGGCACACCTTGGCCCACGGTGCCCTCCGAGACCCCACCACTGTCCTGCACACATCAGCAGAAACAGAAGCCACCGTGTCAGGCTGCCGCTCCCTCTCTCCTTTTCTCCCTCCTTCTAAAGACCTCCATCCATCCCTCGCTCTGTCCAGTCCCAGGGGCAGCAGGTCAGTCCTAATTGTATGCTAATCAGGGCAAAGCGCACGTCTTTCTAACTGCTGACAATCGATGGGTGACATCAAGGTATTGTAGCCAATGCAAAAGAGAGCCTCCAGAGTAAACAAGGAGGACAGCTTGTGGATGCAGAAGAACTGTCTGTCACTCCTGCCTGCTTGGCTATCAGTCTGATCTTAAAAGTATATATTTTTTGCAAATATTTCTCATCACAGAATGATGGAATAGACTGCGACAGAAGCTCCAAATAATTTTTTAGTGCAGTTTTTTTTTTTTTTTTTGAGCAGACACTTAGTCATTGTTAATACAATGACTGTTGCATGATACGGTTGATACGAGTGAGTAATGCTGAAATCTCAAGGTCTCTATCCACTAGTACAGTAGCAGCTATTCATTTGCCTCCGTTCTCTCTCTTTCACGCTCTCTCCGTACAGACGCATTACAATGACGCTCCGATAAATCTGCTCTGACTTCCTCTTGCACCAAAACTGGCAGTTCTAAACGAATGAAGCATGGATAAGCAGACATGACACAGAATATGATGAATAAATTCCCCAGTATAAAATGGGCGATTGTAATCAGCAAGTCCTGCTTGGGGATGTGTGTTTGTGTGTGCATGTTCGTGTCCCTGCATGCGCTGTTGCTTATGCAAGAACAGGAAAATATGAGTGCATTTCTCAATGTGTCTTTGATCACTAACAGCAGTGAAACTTTTAAATTGAAATGTAATGACTTTTACCGTTTTATTCATGAGTCTGCAAACTTTAAAATGAGACTAATTAGAAAAAATTTGACTTAAAAAAAAAACTGTAGATATTAATAAACTTTTAAAAAAAATGACTGGATAATTGATCCTGAAGCAGAATGCATCTCTGTCTTCACAATTAAAATATAGCTCATATGGCTCTTCAAAATATGACGGACGGCAAACTTAAAAGAAAATAAGCAGAGGTAAATGGTAATACTCTCATAACTTCCAAAGTGTGCAGTGTTCCTCAAATACTTGCTATAAATTAAGTGCATGGACGAAAGCTCTGCTTTAATGATGCTGGGAAGCACCAGCGTTCTCAACTACTCTTCTTCAGTGGAACAACATCTTCCTTCATTGTGCACTCATCATCCTTGGTCCTGAACGGTCAAAAAAAGAAAAAGAAAAACAAACAAAAAACACGTGTTGTCACACTGTGATGTGAAGAGGATCCTTCATTGCTCTTTATATGTGGAACATCTAAATACAAAAATCTAACACAGGTCCCATCCATGTCTATACCACTTGGAGACAAACGCATATTAAAATACATTTCAAAATAAAATACCAAATATTCTTTTACAATAAAAAAACCCCCAAAACAAACACAACAACAACAACAAAAAAACTATTTTAAAAAGTATTTAAAATACTGTCCCTAGGGGAGTTTCTATACTCAGTTGACTAAATGGCCAAATGTTCCAGATCTATGGTTCATTAAGGGACAAATCTGCTTAGACATAAATGATATATGCAACGAGGAAACACATAGGAACTAGTTTCTAATTAATTTACTGATCTTTTTTTTTTTGAGAGCAAAGTCTACTCTCAGCCTTGAACAGTTCCACCACTGCATAACTGAATAATGTTAAAGTGGACAAGGGGCCTCATTTATCAAAATGGTAAATGTGAATCAATATTAACACCTGAAGTGATGAACTGAATACAGTTTTGCAATTTAATTTACAGCTTAAAAATCATTTGTGAGTGCACCACTCCATGCATGCATGACCCTAATGAACATTTAATTTTATGAATGATTAACGAACACAGCTAGAGGATTATTATGGCAAGATTTGCTAAATGTGGCCTAAAGTGTTAAGGACCAGAATCACTGACTTCAACTTCGACACCATTACTTTACAATCAACACCAGCGGTGCACGTTGACACGCTGTTCCCTTAATGTAGCTCACCCCTTCTCATCACTTTTAACACCTTGTTTTCATGTTCTTCTGTGCACTTGCGATTCATCCGTTACGCCGTTCATTCCCAGGGGAACTTCTGTAACCTGATTTTTTTTTTAGTGCGACTTGCCTCACGTGTGAAAAATGTCAACCTTTGTAGTGGATTTCAGCGAGAACGTATGTGCCTTGCTATAATGCTGTGAAACTAGAAAATGTTTCTTTCCCATTGTAGCAAGGAGTTCGCATTGGCAATCGGGCCAACCTGATCATTAAAGAACTGTACTTCATTGTGTTGAACAACAGGTGCACCCCACCCCCCATCCAGCCCCAGAGGCCTCCTGATATCAGGGCCAGAGTAATCCCGCCGCACGTAATCTCCATCTTAATCCGTTCAATCTCTCATGATTAAACACAAAAAGATGTCAGAACAAGAACTGGAAAAATGACTGCCCACTGCGCAAGAGGCTTTTTTGGTTGCTTTGGGAGGAGAGTCTGTGTGTGAGGACGAGGTAGGTGACGACAGAGCAACAACTTTAAGGTCTGAGCAGCAGTGCAGTTTACTCTAACCTTGAGTATATATTTAAAAAAAGAAATGAAAAAAAAAAAAAATTTTATCCTTTCTTGTTTCCTCAGAATTCGGAATCGCTGCACAGCTGTAGACTGTTTGGGCGACTAAGTGTCAGTGATCAGAGCAGGAAGCTGTGTGTCTACATACCAGCGGAGGAGAACAGGGTACGGTGAGGTTAACACCGCAGAGATCTTCACCATCAGTCACGAGCCTTTCATCTCTCTTTCTCTTTATCCTGGCCTCTGCTTAAGAAGATACGGCAAGCAGATCATCATGATACTGTCTGTTGAACAGCTTTATCTGTGCTTTGTCCACATCAGTTTCGTAAAAGTACAAACATATTGAAAATCTAACCAAAGCTCAAACACTATTACAAAAGCTAAAGCTAAAGATATATATATATAGGAAGTAGGTCTTAAAAAAAGCTCCCTAAAGCAAGGGGCCTTCTGTCATCCCACAAGAACAAACGAGGTCACAAACTAAAGCAGCACTAGACCCGAACGCTTTCAAACAAGGGGACTCTTCTGCTCTCATTGTTTGCGTGAACTGCTGCTCTAGAGGTGGCAATGAGCCAGACTTGGTGTATTTTTAAGCCGGATGTACCTGGAGCCTGAAGGGAGGCTCGGTGCCATGTGACGGGCCACTGTTAGGAATGACTGGGTTCCGCGGCTGTCAGGGGCGCAGCAGAACCGACCTGACAATGCCACTGCGGATCGATCCCGCAAGGACACAGCAGCTGCTTTAGGAGTGAGATGAAAATGGCCCCGCTGACTGGCCCACTGGTGACTTCCCACCGCACTGCTGGGGAGGGAGGTGACCTTGTTTGTACCTCGACTCCAGCAGCTGCTTCAAGCTTTCTGAAATTTCTGCCTCTGGCCCTTTACAGGGGAGGTGAACGGCATTTTGTTTGTACTCTGCTGCTTACAATTGAAAACTAGAGACAATTACAGGATAAGGATGGAAAGATTACATGTTTTACTAATAATTTCTGATTATGTATCAACAGATCTCATGAAATACAAAACCAACCAAGCATTTATCCTAATCACAAATATTCCCTCCACATATAGACATCAATGGTTTTCTAAAAATTAAAAATTTAAACAACATGAATTAGCCACTTTTGCCACTTTTATTTATTAGAATGAGCATCAATCCTTTACTGTTATGGCCTGAAAGGTGTGAAGCTATGCAGTGATGTTTGTAACTGAACACGATATAGAGCAGTTTCAGTTTGAAAGTTTTAAAGAGAAGAGATGTATTTAGCTATTTGTATTTTGTACTTGCAATTAGCTGCTGAAATGTGCAGAGTAATATAATCTTACCAAATGGGAAGGACACAGTGATGCACCTGTAAGTTTATATTCACATGCAGTCAGTTTTTGGTAAAAATTGCTTTTTTCAGATGTCTCAGGCAAGGATGGTAGGCTTCTGTGATAACTGTAATGTGAGGTAAGTTGAAGTTCCTTATTATTGTTATTTGGCTACATGTGAGTTTCTTCATGAAAAAAACACCCCAAACATCTATTTGGACATGAGCCAAAGAGCACATCTTAAATATTTAATGGGTAATCTTGTTCAAGCTTACATGAATTATGTTATAACAGGAAACCAGGCACGTACACTGCCTGGCCAAAAAAAAAAGTCACCACCAAAAAAAAAAGGTCATACACTCTAATATTTCGTTGGACCGCCTTTTGCTTTGATAACAGCATGCATTCACTGTGGCATTGTTTCGATAAGGTTCTGCAATGTCACAAGATTCATTTTCATCCAGAGTTGCATTAAGTTTTCATCAAGATCTTGCATTGATGATGGTAGAGTCTGACCACTGCTCAAAGTCTTCTCCAGCACATTCCAAAGATTTTCAATGGGGTTCAGGTCTGGACTCTGTGGTGGCCAATCCATGTGTGAAAATAATGTCTCATGCTCCCTGAACCAGTCTTTCACAATTTGAGCCCCATGAATCCTGGCATTGTCATCTTGGAATATGCCCGTGCCATCAGGGAAGAAAAAATCCATTGATGGAATAACCTGGTCATTCAGTATATTCAGGTAGTCAGCTGACCTCATTCTTTGAGCTCATACTGTTGCTGAACCTGGACCTGACCAACTGCAGCAACCCCAGATCAGAACACTGCCCCCACAGGCTGGTACAGTAGGCACTAGGCATGATGGGAGCATCACTTCATCTGCCTCTCTTCTTACCCTGATGCTCCCATACTGGGGCGCCGAAAAGGGGGGGTAAAGGATGCGGATTATAGGGGCCCATGATTGAGGGGGGCCCAGAGAGGCCCCTAATGATGATCAAAAATAGCATCAACAAATGTCACCGCTGTGTTGGGGGGCCCAGTAAAGATTCTTTTCATGGGGCCCAAAATCCCTAGCGGCGCCCCTGCTCCCATCACTCTGGGCGCATCCTAAGGCTACAGAGCTGTTCAGTCCCAATCCCTTGAGTTTCCTTCACATTGTGCGTGTGGAAATGCTCTTACTTTCACTATTAAACAGCCCTGAGTTCTGCTGTTGTTTTTCTTTGATTTGATCTCACCAAATGTTTAAGTAATCGCCGATCACGATCATTGAGGATTTTTTTCCGGCCACATTTCCTCGTCGAAGACGATGGGTCCCCACTATCCTTCCAGTTTTTAATAATGCGTTGGACAGTTCTTAACCTGAGTTTGGTAGTTTCTGCAATCTCCTCAGATAGATGTTTTCTCTCATGCCAATGATTAGACCCTTCTCAAACAGACTAACATCTTTTTCATGACCACAGGATGTGTCTGGTTGTTTAGGAAATGAGAAGCAACTCATTGCACCAGTTGGGGTTAATATAACTTGTTGCCTGCTGAAAGATAATCACCCATGCAGTAATTATCCAATAGGAGGCTCGTACCTATTTGCTTAGTTAAATCCAGGTAGCAACTTTTTTTTGGCCGGGTAGTGTATGTCAATGGTACATTAAAAATTCCTGATGGTCAACAGCTGTCTTTGTTTCCAACTCTCCATTAATCTGCACTGGCTCCTGGTAGACTTCTTTAGTCATCACTGAAAGTAGTTGCTCGGGTCCAGGGGGCAGCAGCCGAAGCAGAGGTCCAGACATCCCTCTCCACAGACTCTTCCTCGAGCTCTTTCTCCAGGCCAACTGAAAATATAATTCCTTCAGTGTGTCCTAGGTCTACATCGAGGCCTTCCAGTTGAAGATGGCTGAAACGCCTCTTAAGGAAGGCGACCAGGAAGCATCCTGGTCCAGCCCAAACCACCTCAACTAGCTTCCCTCAATATGAAGAACAGCAGCTCTACTACGAGTCCTTCTCAGGTCACTCATTTCATTGACTTGTATTTGCAGTCACATTCTTTCTGTCACTAACTACAATTCATGGCCATAAGTGAGGCAGGAGCATAGAGCTGTCCTTAAAAAGAAGCTATTCTTCCTCACTTGTGAACAAAAACCGGAGATAAACTTCGGTAAGTTTATCTATCCGGTAGATAAACTAGTTGAGACAGCACCTCACTCCTGAACCAGACAGGGCATTCTACCTTTTTCTGACTTAGAACCATGGTCTCAGATTTTGAAGGTGCTGATTCTCATCCTTGGATGCATCACCCTTGGCTGCCAACTATTCAAGTGAGAGTTCAAGATGCTTACTCAACAATGCCAACAGAACTGCATCATCTGCAAACAACAGGATGAAATCTTGACACCACCAAACTGGACCCCCCTTTGCCTTTGGCTAGGCCGAGAAATTCTTGCAATAAAAGTTATGAGAATTGGTAAAACAGAATTGATGACTAAGGGTAGTCCGGGCGGAGTCCAACTTCAACCTGAAATGAACCCAGTCCAGTAAAAGTGAAGCAAACTCTCACTCTGTTTGTACAGGGACTGAATGGCCCGTAGCAACGGAGCCAGTACTCCATACTAGTGACAGTAGGATTGAGAAGATCCGTAAAGTATTCCTTCCACCATTTGATGATGTAACCCTAACCTCAGTCAAGGTCAACAGGCCTTGACAAGGCTGGTTAATTTGGTGCTTTCCCTGGTTAAGATAGGCAGAATATTCATGGATGCAACCAAAAGTCACATCTCATGGCCTCACCAAACTCCTCCCGAACCCAAGTTTTTGCCTCAGCACCTACCTCAGGCTGCGGTCTAACTGGCCTGACAGTACCAGGGTCCCACAAGCTCGATAAGACTTCCAATCCAGACTTTGGCCTATTGGATCTCTCAGGCATCTAGGGACGCTTGATTACGAATCATAATCACAGTTGTTTTGGTCAACATTGAAATCACAATTATTAAAAACACTTACCGACTGGCATTTGAAACATGATGCATTAATCAAACTTAAAAGACAGTAGAAACTTCCTTGCTAAAAAAAAATCCTTCAAAGCTTTTTGGGCATATATGTTTCTTTGTCATATACACGGTTTCTGTGATCGTTGGGAGCCAAAATTGAAATCACAATTGAAATTCCATTGACTGCACAGCCCCCCCTCCATCTGATCCAACTCACCACCACAGCTCCTCGCTTTCTTCAACCTAACTATTCAAAACATAGGGCCACATCAGTCATCAAAGTATGGCCTCGAGTGTCCTGCGCTTTTGTTTGTAGACGAACCCAGCTGGACACTCCAACAGTTATTCATGATTTGGTAACAAAAAGCTAATTTTTATGGTTTAGTGAATCAAGTGCGTTTGTCTGAAGAGGATGATATTGTCCTAGTAATGCGCCTCAATGCAACTATTGGAAAATTTCTTTGTTCAAACTACAATTTCAATTGTTTTTTTTGAGTGATCACTAAGCTCAATATGAAAATAAATTTTTTAATATCTTTGCTATCAATTAAAGTTACAATTTTAAGCTTTTTAATTATCAGCAAATGAAATAATTATTTATTTATTAATAAAAACTAAAGCAAAGAACAACAGCTCCCACGAATATTGGATTTGCCCATGGGCAGCACATGTAATATGTAATCATGATGAATGGTTTTTCCCTCATCCATCCGTGCACACTCTCTTTTAAGTGTCCAAAGCCACAGGATTGGTCCCAACTGTGCTGTTCGCATGTGCAAAGGTCTTTGTCTTTGGACAACATAACTCTGAAACTGAGTCCATAAAAGCCTGTATAATACATAAATATAAATGTTTTCTGTGAGATTGTAGGGCACAATCTAAAAATGATGTCTGGAAGAAAACTAAATGTCCATGGTAGGTAGGTAGATAGATAGATAGAGATAGATAGATAGATAGATAGATAGATAGATAGATAGATAGATAGATAGATAGATAGATAGATAGATAGATAGATAGATAGATAGATAGATAGATAGATAGATAGATAGATAGATAGATAGATAGATAGATAGATAGATAGATAGATAGATAGATAGATAGATAGATAGATAGAGTTATCTAAATCACAAATTCCTTGAAAACATTTTCATTTCTCTCTCAATCTATGCCTCTTCCTGATTAAACTTTCCTTTGTGCAGGAATTTTACGAGAAAAATTTTCAAAGTAGTTTCTGTCAATAAGATCAACAAAATATTTTGATTTTCTCTATTTTCTCTATTTTCTGTATTATTTTGCCATAAAAATATCACATGAATTTCATCTAAGCCACAGTCATAGAAAAAGTCCATGATCTTAAGCTGATTACGCACAAGCAACCATAATTTTTCATGCTTTTGTTGAACACACCCATTAAATATTCTGACATTCCTGACATCAGGATGAAGGATATATTGGTAAACTTTGGAATTCATTTTCATTTTGATAATGGCAATTGGCTCATCCCCTTAGAAAGTGAAACAAACCCAAAGCAATGCTCACAACTGGGATAAAGTTTTGATGTTAGTAAGCTGTGTCCTGTCATCAGCCCTCTGAACTTTCATCCAGTGCTACTTTGGGTTGCCAAGGTGCTCTTACGAAAAGTGCAGGCAAGCAGGAATTATATTTTGCTGTTGCTGTTGTTACTGGAGAGCAGCAGCCCCCTCTATGGTCTTCTTCTGTAAAAGGCCCTGCCTCTATGGTAGACACAGTTCCAGCGATGTCTTTAAGCCTTTAGCTGTTACTCGTGGGCTCTCTTTACATCACTGAGAAATCTCTGTCGTGCCTCTGGAAACGTCTTGACCGGGCCTCCACTCCTGAGCAGAGAATCTGCAGCGGTAGACCGTCTCCATTTATTGACAGTTTGTCTAACTGGGGACCGATGGACCGCAAAACATTGACAGATGGTTTTGTATCCCTTTCCAGCCTTGTGCACATCAGATACTCTTGACTGTACAGTATGGCATGACAAATTATCAGCACAAGGACCCAGTGTTTGTCCATTATAACTTAGATGACAATCAAATCACATCTTTTGGCGAATTAAATCAAAATAACAAGTTAATTCCAAGGGGTTCAGATATTTTGTTGCCACTGTGCATGCTGTACAAGCCTGTTCTTACCTTCTTCACAAACAAATCATTGTCATGGATCACTCAGAACAATTGGCAAAAGCCTCTTTAATAGGGAAACTTGAGGCAGCGGGAGCATAAGACAAACCATAAGACTTCCGCTTCTCTGATTTCACACACTTATGAGAATCCAATACCACTGGAGCGGCACCGACCCTCTTCCCTTTTTCCTGCTTAACACTCCATCCAGCAGGACAAGAGAGCTGAAGCCAAGGGAGACAAGAAGAGACAGAGTGTGTCTGTAACATCAAGACAAAGACAGAAAAAGGAAAGATGGAAAGGGGGTAATGGGTGCTGCAGAAAGCGCAGAGGGAGAAACACAGGCAGCCCTGGAGGCAGCGCGCCGGGGGAAGGAGGAGGGGGACTTGGTTTTTTGGAAAATATAATTTAAAGTGAAAAAAGATATAAGTACTTGAGATAAAAGATGAATGTAAAAGAGTGAAAGAGAGAGTGGAGAAAAGGGAGAAGAGACAGAAAACAGCTGGCTTAGAGGAATGTGGTGAAGAAAGAGAAAAACCCCTCATGTGAAGATAAACCTGCATAATTCATGTTCTTCTCCTTTTAGAAACAGCAGCTTCATCAGGACAGGGCTGCTTGACTGTAGCAATGCAGCGTGTCTGAGAGCGTGAGGGGAAGTAAGTGACGTGATGAATTCTGCTTGTTGTGGTACGTCTGTTAGTTATTTCTCTGCTTCCTGCACCTTTCACCAAGCGTATGCGTGGCGCATCTGAACACACGGATGCACGCGCTTGTTTTTTTCGCTGGAAGTGGAATTGGTCGTCTTCACCTTGCCCCGCTCTTCACCCTCGCTCTCTCTGACCGCACTCCGCGAGGCCATTAGAGCTCTCCGAGGCCCACCGAGGCTGCTCATCCCTGTGTCTGCTTTCATGTGTCAGTGAGTGGGCCCTAATGCGTGCGCAAGTGTGCGCACAGCTGCATGTGTCGACCCCACAGAGGGTGCAGTATGTATAGCCATATCACTGCGAAAATGATGTACAGAACATCTCCTCCAACTGAAGCAGGTGAGCTGATCTTCCAAAGGCAAAGATGGAACAGAAAAGAAAAAGGGGTCCCCATGCTAAAGTTTGGGGACCCCAGGAGGTTCAAACTGAGAATTATCAAAACATTGTTCCAAAAGCATCCCTGAATTGCCAGCACATTATTTATAATGCCTTCAGAGACAGAAGCAAATAAACCAAGTTGCCAGAATCAGATATATATATATATATATATATATATATATATATATATATATATATATAAATTTTTAATCACGATTAATCGCATGATTTCCCTGATTAATCGCATTGTATACCGAAAATCAATAATGAATTCAAAGTAGTGTAAAGGTCACTTTTATTTAAATGTCCTGCGGTCCATATGAACCTAAAGTGCCATAACATTTGTAGTTCAAACACTTTTAACATCAGCACTTGTCAGTAATACATATTTAGTGTAAATCTCATCTTAAAAAATGTCAAAAAAGAAAGCTTAGATATAGGATATAGAGAGAAGAGATTATAGAGATAGATATATATATATAGAGAGGAGAAGATCATATCTAGATAGATAGATCTAGACGATATAGAAGAGATCTAGAGAGAGAGATAGAAGCTAGAGATCTAGAGAATCGAGATAGATAGATAGATATAGATCGAGATAGACTATATAGAGAGATCTAGATATAGGAATAGATAAGAGAGATACTATATAGAGAGAGAGATATCTAGAGATAGAGATAGAGAGGAGAGAGGAGAGAGAGAGAGAGAGAGATAGAGAGAGAGAGATAGAGATAGCTATAGATAGAGGAGAGAGAGCAGAGAGCATATAGATAGATAGAGAGATAGAGATAGAGAGATAGAGATAGAGATATCTAGAGATATAGAGAGATAGAGATAGAGAGAGCGAGAGAGCGATAGATAGCTATAGAGAGAGATCTATAGGAGAGAGAGCTAGATAGATATATAGATATATAGAGATAGATAGAGAGATAGAGAGAGATATATATAGATATAGAGATATAGAGAGATATAGATAGAGAGTATATATATAGATATAGAGATATATATATATATATATATATATATATATATATATATATATATATATATATCTATATATATATATATATATATATATATATATATCTATATATATATATATATATATCTATATATATATTATCAAACTTTTAAGATCAGGAAAAAAAAGTAGCCTACTGTGAAATCATAAAAAACAAAGACAAAATATACACAATTATTAGCACACATTTGGAAACTAATGAGAAACATTTGCTTTGTCTTGAGGGTTCATGTGGCCTGAATCAACTGATGAATAAATAATTCCAAAGGCTACTGCAATGAGGATCAGAATAGGTTATGGGGAAAAAAGACAATCAAAAAAAAAAAGAAGGAAAAACTATGCCAGACTTAAAAAAAAACAGCTTCGGGTGGATCTGGAGCAAACCATTCTACTGTCCAACAGCACCTGCACAAATATGATAGTCATCATAGGAAAACCTCCATCACCACTTCTAAATGATGATGAATGAAAGTTTCAGGCTGCCATAAGCAGCGGCAGCAGTAATAAGAAGAACAAAAAAAAAAAAGGTGTAAAACTTTAAAACACTGGACTGATCATACTTGAGGCGTGTTTTGCAGCCGGGGGCATGCATGGGGAAAAAAAGGGAGATTTAATTAAATATCAGTTATATCTGGAAGCAATTACATAGTCTTCAAAAAAAAAAGGCTAAAGATAAAAACACAGTGACTTCAGAAACATAATGATCTAAAACACATAAGCACGACATTCAGATAAGAGAGCCAAAGGTTTTACAGTAGCCCACACAGTCTCTTGACCTAAACAACATTGAAAACTCTATGGAGAGATGTCAAAAGAGCAGTGCATGGAAGACGACCAGAGGATTTCAGAGAACGAGAAGCTTTTTGCAGAAGGAATGAGCAAAAAGCCCCAAGCAAGAATGAAATGACTCTTAACTAGCTACAAAAAGCATTTGCAAGCTTCAGCGCTTGCCAAAGGGAAGGGCGCTAAGTACATGAGGGGCCAAAACTTTAACATCAGGCTTTTTTTCCTCTTTCAATAAAAAAGGATAATCTTGCTTAAGATACGTCTTGTCACCAGGGGTGCAGAAACGTTTGCGTGTTAGTGCTTGTGAGTGTACGGACAAAGACATCTCCCCGTCTGAGAAATGTTAATGTACAGGTGTGTGAGCGTATACAGCGCGAGCGTCGACTCAGGTAGCACGCTGCCTACAGTGTGCACAGCTGCAAACAAGTCTCGGTAGAGTTGCAAAGGGCCTCGGCTTTGCAGGCGGTGCTGGTCTGATCAAAAGACTCCCAGGTCTCTGAAATACACGAGTCAGGCTCTTCGTCTGTTGACAGCGAGATTAACATGCTGAGAACAAACATCATCATACAAATAGATGAAAAAAAAAAAAAAAACATTTTGAAGGCGGGTCTGCGCTCCCACCCTCCTCACAGCTAATCCTGCATGTCAAAATGTGACTATGATGCGCACAGACACAAAAGGGAGAGAGGGCACGAGGAGTGTGAGAGAGAGAGAGAAATGGGGAGGAGACATTGCATTGTACTGGGTTGTACTGGTCAAGCAACGTAATGGATCTCATGTTATTGTGTTCGAACAAATATTATCAGAGGGAATTTTGCGTGAATGTTTTCAGTTTTTCGAAACAGATTACAGCACCATAACATCCACTAATGTGCACCAGACCCCATAGCACACCGTGCGCTGAGTATGTGCTGCTAATGAATCACTTAATCATGGAGTAATGAAAGGTACCCTCGGAGTAAAGCGAGCGTGAACCCGGTGACCTGTAACAATGCCTTACCCACACGCTAAAAAAAAACATTCAGACTGCAAGTACATTTAGTTGTTGTTAAAAGGATTTTGCTCCATGAGTCTTTGCAGCTCTTTTCCAGGAGGAGAAAAGTTAATTGGTCTATTTAGGCAGGGATCTTCCAGATGGTAATAAAGTTCACGATATGTTCACCTTGTGCAGCATATTAAGACAGTTTTTTTTTTTTGTTTTGTTTTGTTTTTAAGTGAGCTCCACTGAATTTCTGAAATAATATCACAAAAATTACATTTGAATACAATATCTGTAAATCTGTATGCGATAGTGTTCTGTAAGCTTCTTTGAGTGTCCTGAAAAGCGATGTAAAAATATGATTGAACTAGAAAAGCACTCAGAGAGCGCAGACCTCCGCCAAGTGCAACAATTCCTCCATATGGCGATTTATAGATTGGCGATAAAATCCACCTTCTGGATCAGATCTGGATCAGCCTTTGAAATTTGATAGAGGTTCCCACTGTCAATTCCCTGAGTCAAATTTCATGAGTTTTGGGCAATAATTAACAGAGATATTGAGAAACAAAATTTTCGGCCCCATTGACTGTTATCGAAAATTTGAAAATGATCCAGAATCCAGGATTTCTTCTGGAATCACACCCAAAATTAAATCAGTTCTTCCTTTTCACATTTCCGACAACTCCTAAAAAATTTCATCAAAATCCATCCATAACTTTTTGAGTTATCTTGCACACAGACAGACAGATAAACGCAGGCAAAAACATTACCTCCTTGGTGGAGGTAAAAAATATGAAAATATGATATTCCTCCTCCTCCTCCTCACATTACCAATGAAAAAAGGACAACAAAAAAAGGATTTGGCACAACAGCCTCGAACCATGGTACTGCCACCACCATGCTTCATAAAAAGGTTTCATGCTGGGATGAAATGTTTGTCTTTACTCCACCATACCACTGATCATTTCAAGCAAATCATTAAAATTTTGGCCTAATCTGTCCATAAACCCCTTCATCAAAGAATGTTGATTAAGATATAAATTACCAAAAGTGAGAGAAACCTTTAGATGAGACGTTACAGACTTTTTCACACCTTTGTTCTTGGAGTGATTTTTGTTAGTCGCCCACTCCTGAAGAGCGCATGTGGTTCCCCATTTGTGCACAGTCTGTCTGGCTGTGAAGTGGAATGCAAAACCCATTACAGATAACACGATTTAATCAGTCTTAAACTGCAGCAAGACATAAGACACTGAGGGTGAATTCCAATTCCTCCCTTAACCCTCAACCCTCGCCCTTAACCCTAAATCAGGGGTGGGCAACTCCAGTCCTCGAGGGCCGCTGTCCTGCATGTCTTAGAAGTTTCCCTGTTTCAGCACACCTGATTCTAATGAATGGATCAACATCAGCTTGTCATCCAGGTCTGCACAAGACCATTAACGACCCATTCATTTGAATCAGGTGTGATGAAGCAGGGAAACTTCTAAGACATGCAGGACAGCGGCCCTCGAGGACTAGAGTTGCCCACCCCTGTCCTAAATTTTTTTGGCCCTCAATCTTTTTTTTTTTTTTTTTAAGATTTTTTTGGCTCTAGTGGCCTTTATTGAAAGTAGAGAGACAGGAAGGGGGGCAGAGAGAATGGGGAAGACACGCGGGAAAGAGTCGCCGAGCTGGGAATCAAACTCGCGACCAGCCGCACGAGGACTGTAGCCTCTGTATATGGCCACCTGCCCTAACCACTGCTCCACCGGGGCGGCCATTTTGGCCCTCAATCTTAACCCACCAAAGTAAGTGTAAGGGCTATCTTGTGACTTAGAAATGAGACACCCCCCTTGAGTGCAGTTACATCTTCAGACTGAAATCTATCAGAGCCCGTGTTGTCTCTGTATTTCCTGAAATGACACAGGGATAACATTAAAAAGAGCGCCGTATATTCTCTAAATAATATTAGCAAATAACACAATAGAGGATACATTATTCAGTCCTCCGTCGCTACACAACAAGGTATACAAGTAACGTGAAGCCGGCCGGGACCGCCGGCCCGGGAGCAAACATTGTAAAGTAAAAAAATAAATGTTACGCAATAATGATGTTAATCCATGAAAAAAGTCTCAAACAAAGACAATAAGATGGTTTCGTTACATTTATATCTTTAAGAACTACGAAGATACTTACATTTGTAGCTAGCCTTTTTTGTCACCATCCTTTTCGAAGATGTCTTGGCTAAATTACCCAATGCCTTCTGGGTAGCCCTTACTTCCAAGGGTGGTGCCGGAGAATCTCAATATTGAGGGCGATACAGTCTCAAACTCGTCCCTCAATTTGACGTTCTTAGCATCGGGACAGCACTTGCACTTAGCGTAGGGTTGCCACCTTCCAGACATGTAAATAAAGGACAATTCCGTATTTTACGGGACGGGTGGCAACCCTATGGGGTAGACATTTTTAAAATGCGCGGGTAGCAGCGCAGCACCGGCGTCTGTGGTAACTAGGCAACCGTGACAGCGTGGGGAGGGGCAGGCACTGAGAGTGACAAGATGACTGGCACACACATATAAAGATATGGGCACAGAGCACAGCAGGTCCTGTTGTCCCGCCACAAAGATTTTGCTGGCCTTAATGTTTCATGTATTTTATTTTGTTCATTATTGTCAAATTTAATGTTGATGTGTGTGTGACAGACGTGTGTATGGGGCGTTAATGAAAATACGGGACAAATCGCGTCCCGTATTAGTTCAATACGGGACGCAACATTTTTATCTCAAATAAAGGACAATTCCGTATTTTACGGGATGGGTGGCAACCCTAACTTAGCGGGAGCGCGCATTTTTGAGATTGCGGGTTAAGATTGAGGGTTAAGGGAGGAATTGGAATTCACCCTTTGAATAAGAAAAATAGACGGCAAAAATGCCATGGACTGGATTTCCTGAAGCTTCCTGATGTGGTCAAGACAAGACTTTTGCTTGCAAAACTCAGCTAAAATTTTCTTTTTTTGGGAGGAGGGATTCCAAAGTTCTCCTTTGACACTATTTACATCCATCTATTCCATTTGCCTTTTATTCCTTCACTACAGCGCAGGTGTTGCAATGACCGGTGCATATTTCACGCTCAACGCCGCACTTACAGGCGTGTATAGACGCTGTGTGAGGAAGGAGTTTTGTTTCCACTGTTGCACTCACAGGAAAGTCTGAATAAAATGTGTGATTTCAGTGCTTTTTCAAAATGGTGCAGTGTGCTAAAGTTTACTCCAGGGTTTTAAATATGTATTTTGAAGGTTGTTTGGGTTTTAATGTCCTTCAACAGAGCAGCTTGATGAGAGAAGTGTTTGTTGGATATCTTCCTATTACCGTGGATTATAGCTCACACGCATGCTTTCATTAGAGTGGACCTTTGAGTTTTGATCTGAACATGGATTATAGGATACTTACCAGTGTCACCTTCCACCCCGCGCAACAACCCCCACTCGCTTTAATGTTGAAATAAGTGCACGGGAGGTCATGGGAGAACACAAGTAGGTCCTTCCTTTGAATGAGTATGCAACACCCATAAAAATAAACTTAATTCCACCGCCAAACAAGCAGCTTTTTGATTCTCACTAATTATGAAATGGTTAAATATTCTGTGCGTGTTTCTCTCCTGCGCTTGAGCTGAGCTGCTGTGCAGCCGCAGTCCTCCACCAGCTCTCAGATGAGGCTCGTCAATTAGAGCTCGGGCCAAAGCGCGGCATGTTAATTCGCTGTAAAATATTCCTCCTCTAGCGCTAATTAGGTGCTAGCTGTGGTCGAGTAGCGCTGTTCACCATGCAAGAGTAGCCTGTGCTGCATTTCAGTCCCTCGGTATCATTTGGCTTACCAAAGCAGCCGCGATAACTGGGAATTATTTTAATTAACTGGTGCCGCCTTATGCAGCTAATGAGCCTGGTTAAAAAACTAACCCAACATCCTGCTGCAGCACGCTTATTTGTGGGTCCAGAACTTATGCTCAAAAAAGCAAAAATGCAGGAATCCATACATTACAGGGTGGAAAGCCCAGGAACATTGCAGGCATAGATAAATACCTTGAATAAGATGTGGAAACTCGACTGCTGCATGGGAAGCTTCAAAGCCGCGTCTTTTTTAGGAGCGTAAGCACGTGCCATTACAGATAACCTCGTGTGACGGGTTACGTGATAATGATCCGAACATGCAGCGAGTGACAGCGAACTGAATCCAGGAGAGAATAGTTTATCATTTTCTGAGTGTTTTAGTTCACAAACATAAAACAGGATGATGTATTTCCAGTGGAAATGCCCCCCCCCCCCTTCGCCACCGCTTCTTCCAACTGAGTCAAAGTGAGAAAAGAGGAGGCTTTGAAACTGTGCCTGATCTCCTGCAAAGAGCACAGGAGGGGAAAAAAAAACAAACAAGTTGGCCCTCATCACGGATATTACTCTTCAGTTGTGTAACAGCGATATTTGCTCCAGTCTGAAACACATTCATCCCTACCTCTGAACCACCTGTACTCTCATAACTGCCGGCTATCACATCCCCCCCCCCTATAAAAGTATGCAAATCGCACGCCTGCAACACTTGTTGTATTACCAGTATCTGCTGCATATGAATGGCCTGGGTAATGTGGGATCACAGGCACAAGGGAGCTTCCGGGCTGATTGCAGCACAGACTCGCCGCGCCTCTTTATAATTCCATCCGCCTGGAGATGCAGCCTCTGCATTCTGTGAGCTGACACAAGAGATCAGGTGGCGTCACGCAGATGAGGTAATCGCCGCCAGGACCCCGGCGTGGTGAACTGCACCGTTAACAAACAGCTCTGAGACGTCCACGGCCGCTGCCCTCATGTCCACTCAAGCACACTGCAGATCCCCGGCCTCAAATTCAGCGACGCAGGCCTGCGGTGAAACACTGCCGCGAGTGCTGTGACTCTGATTACCTTTGTGTAGGAGCTGAACTTTAAATTAGTCAGCATGGTATATTCATTAGCCCGCCCGAATTTAGCTCCCCGAACTCGCTAAAGCGCAATACGGCACTTCATCTGCACATCACACATATCACTATCATACTTAGCATCTCATCTAAAAGCAAGCAAAGCCGGTGGCAGCCGTCAAGGTCATTTGATGAGAGCTGGAGGGGTATGTGATGTGAATTCACTCACTGGATTGATTCCTCCTGTACGTCCTAATGATCAAACCCGGGCGGATTTAGAGGATAGTCGGGCCCCTTAATGAGAATGTGGAGGATACTGGTGTTCGGGGAAATGAGATAGTGTAGGTACACACTGTTACAGTAGAGAGGACCAAATGAGAGCTTCTTTCATGGTTTGAACTACAGATCATATTCACAGTGAGAGAGAGGAATAACCCACCCTATCTTATTAATATGAATTTTACAGATCTGAAGTGAAATGTCAAGAGCATCTCACACATTTTTCCTTTACAAGATGACTCGTATATTCAACACACTGTTTTACATAATTATTTATACTGATTTATTATACTGTATTAGATCTTTTCAATGTCAAATAATAACCAAACATAGAATGAATGGCTTTTTTTTTTTTTTTTTTGGTATTATGTTTTGGAACCACTGATTTTAAGCAAAGCAAAAATAAACAAATAAATAAATCTCAACTCAGAAAAGTATGTCAGTTGAGCCAGATGGCTGCCCTCTATGAGCCTGGCTCTGAAAGTTTCTTCCATCTTTCTTCCCAACTGCCCCCAAGTACTAGCTCTAAGGGAATAACTGGGCATCTCTTTATGTGCAGTGCCCTGAGTTTATCTGCACTGCGATTTGCTTTGCCCTGAAACACTGGAGTTGTGTCCACCGACAGCGCTGAAGCCTTGTCTCATCATGGTAAAGGTGCAGCCTCTCCAAGGACTCACCACGCTCTAACTATGGACTTGCTTCCACACTTTTAAACTGGGACCAAAGCTTGAGGAAACTGTCTAAGAGAAGAGGAAGCTGCTGTAAAGTCATATTCACAGCTGACTCACAGTCTGAAGCAGATTCAGCAGTATTTTTAGTTAAAAGTTATACAATAAAAACAATTTATCAACACAGAAAAGTTTCATCACGTATTATCATGCTTTTCTGAGACTTCAGTATCGCTTCGGCCAGCTAACATCCATTCTAAAAGCTTTAGTTTGGTGTGGTATCAATGGACTTTCCACTATCCCAACACTTTCTTGAGAAGGAATTTCTGAATGTAAATTGACTATCAACATATTTCTGCAAAGACTCCAAATAACAAAGCAATACTGCACATCAGTACAGGTTATGAGGCTGCAAAATTGAAAAATTGTAGGGCTTTTTAGATGCCTGGAGGGTTGAAAATTATCTTGTGTTTTACAAGAAAAAAATAACGTGAAAAAAACTTTTTTTTTTTTTTTTTAAAAAACATTTCTACTTTTAATGATTTTGTGAGCCTTCAGGCTCATCTTGCGAACCACTTGAGGGGTGAAAATGTCCAGTTTGGGAACCATTTATCTAGATGATGTATGTAGTATAATTACCATGAAATCACCGTAATTGTCATTAGATTTTTTTTTTTGTTACATTTTCCCACCAAAGATTGGCCCAAAGCTGCAGTAAAATAAAATTAGCAGTGAGGGAGGAGAGGAGAGCTGTTGAAATCCATCCTGATAATAAAAGAGAAGAGAATCATGGCCAGGAAGAGGAAGTCTAGAGTAGTTATTCATCGATTCCTTTACCATCCATCCATCCAGTTTGGATAAACGGTTCATTCTATTTAGGGTTGTGCAGCCGGCGGGAGTGGAGGTACGCCCTAGATAGGTCACCCGTCCATCACAGGGTTAACACCAAGATAAACGAGGCAAGTGAACATAGAGTGATGGAGAAGTTAAATGCAGACTTTAAAAAGCAAAGAAAGAAAGAAGAGAAAAGAAATGGATGTTGGCCCTGAGATGGCCGTCTTTGATATTTCTGATGTCCGGTCCTCATAAATCAGGTTCTTCCGGTTACGTGAACTTGAGGGATTTTCTGGGCAGAAACCCATTTTGGATTTAAACACGTCTCTTCTCGTTGCGACTAAGCAGGCGTGTGTGCGACAGTAAAACATGGCAATAATGAGGTCCCAAACCAGAAGCAAGCGATGCTGGAATTAGCGCCTTTCACACCCTCGCCTCCCCCCTCGCCCTCCACTCAGCAGCCCCCTCCCCGTCATTCTCCCCACCCTTCGACCGGCTTTATTAAAAGCTGGACATGAGGCAGAGTTGAAAAATGAGCAGAACTCAATCTCGGCTTTAGACTGACACAGTCTGGGCTGTGTGCTCTGAAGGAGCGGAGGGAAATGACCCATGAAATATAGCCTTGTCTTTAAACACAATGCAGCCCTTGTTACACACATGTAGCATTAGAGTGTGGGCCGTGGGCTCACGCGCTCCCACACACACCTGGGTACATGCCAAGCTTCCGAGCAATTACATGAACTGCGTTTCATGTAAGAGATGGAAGTAGACAGTGTGCTGTTTCATAACAACATCTTTATTTGATAAAAAAGAAAAAAAAATGCTAAAGTAGTGATGAAAGCTCTGATTCCTCAGTTTGCTGCTGAATGCAGTTTGCCACACACACACACACACAAAGAAAAAAAGAAGTAAAGAATTAGACTTATGAAAATGCTAAATTGTAAATAAGGTAAATCAGCATAATCTCCTGGGGTCTGCAGCCAACTCACACAGTGGGCCTACCAGAAGACAGCGTTTAGAGAAGTAAAGCAAATATCGTGCTGCTTTTTATCAAAGGGCTCCTGCTGCCTCTGACCGGTTTTAATGAGGAATTAGCAGGAAAAGATAAATAAACAAATTCTGATTTATTATTCACCCGCTCCATCGTTACCATCGCCCATCAAAGACCCGAGCAGATCTGAGTGATGGGGGCTTTCTTCGCTCTGTGGCAGAGCTGCGAGATCGTATTGGCTCGTTGCAGCTCAAGCTTTGCTGGGTTCTTATTGATTTCAGTGTTGTTAAGGTTTACAATACGTTCGGTGTTTGACTGACCAACTTATTAGCCGCGGCTCACAGAAAAGCACGGAGTGCGCGTTCTTTGCCATTAACATGCTTTGCTGGGTCATTAGCAGCTGAGCGGGACCGCAGTACAAGCGGGAACGGTGCACAAAGAGACACACACACACACACACGCGGCGAATAAGCGTGGGTGGGTCACCGCCGGCTTCTGCCCAAGGCCCGGCTCCACAGATGATTAAAGCCAGTGGTGATAGAGAGAAACATGCATGTGCACACAGAGGCAAACATACAAGTGAGTGCAAACACACACACACACACACACACACACACACACACGTTGAGATAAAGAGGACATCTGCACAGCAATGCAGCACACACAAGCGACTTAAGTTTTGATCAGCTTTCATGAGAAAGCTGGTCCAGAAAACAAGCCTCACGAACGGCGACAGCAGCAGAGCGTGTTCTGTGGCTGCACAGTTATCACCGTGTCACAATCTCTTCAACACAGAGTTCAACTTTGGATAACATTTAGCTAGGCGCATTAACTTTCCCGCTCAAGAGAGAAAAAGAGACCCTGCGGCAAAGTGACCTTCTGGGGACGGACGGAGGCCAGGGGGGAATTCTCCGACACCACTGATCTCGTCCAGGTTCAGTCTCGACGCAGGCAGAGCTCTGATCTGATGCGGCCGACGATGATTGACGGGGGGAGACGGAGTGAATCCTAAGCACCGTTTCTGTTTGGGAAAAATTTGACTAAAAAGACTGACGGGCTTGGTAATGGCTGTTGGCAAATTAACCCCTGAAAAGCATCATGAAGAAAGATCTGAGGGGATGAAAGCTCCTAAGTGTGATAAAAGAAAGAGGGTTCACGTATGAGAGGAGGGTCTTGAAGGTCTTGCATGCTAAATGATGTCAGTTACTAACAGAAGGGATGGGGGTGGGGTGGGGTAGGGGGGGTGTATAATTATAGGTTTGCTGTTTGTGTTTTTCCTTACTCTCTCCACTGCAGCTATATCAAATTATGTGGCCATAGCTCTTGGTGACACTTGAGAGACCTTCAGTGGCCCAGCGTCACCGCTACACCCTGTCGGCGTCAGCGCTTCTGCACAAAGCCCTGCTCAGCAAGCTACAGAAACTGACTGCAAACTAATATAAGGTGACAGGCAGACAGGCGAGCAGAGAGACAGGTGAATGCCTCAGAAACCCATCTACATCATGCTTTGAAGCCCAGGCGCCAGCTGTTGCCGCAGCCTCAGTGGCCTTGCGAGG
The DNA here is from genome assembly GCA_018398805.1 of Hirundichthys speculiger. NCBI lineage: Eukaryota > Metazoa > Chordata > Actinopteri > Beloniformes > Exocoetidae > Hirundichthys > Hirundichthys speculiger. The sequence continues at coordinate 61,109 of JAGFBZ010002015.1, read as the reverse complement.
GAAGGCCAAAACTCGAGAAAAATAAAAAACCTCAAAGAAGAAGAAATTAAAAAAATAAAGACTACATGTTGAGATGACATCATTTATGAACTAATAACGGCAGAAAATTAAATGTAATCACAAAGGTGATGTCATAAGTATTTAGGGAGCCTCAGGACTAAAGAAAAAGAACCTGAATGACATAACACCTGCTACCTGCTGGGAGGTGAATATGTTTACTAGACGAGCTGAATCCTTCAAAATGCTTTGTGGTGCTGCTGTAACGGCATAATGAATAATGGCTGAGGCATGGGAATTGTGTTTATGAACACCTTACATTGCTTTCTGTGACTTTATAAAAGTACTGTACGTTAATTTACTTTGCAGAGTCTGGCCAAGCCCAAAATAATAACAGTGAAATGGTGCCACGGTGGATTTGAAACACACAGTCGCCTTCTGCCTGTATGATTAAATGCAGCCATGTAAAACTTCAAAAAAGGACAGTAATCCTTACATAAGAGCATGAGACATTTATGTAATTCTTTTTTTCAGATGACGGATGCAAGCCCAGTGGAAGTAAACATGGCTGACGTCTCTCCACACGTTTAAAGTCAGCATAGAAGTTTTAGATTCTTAAACACAGTGACATCTCCGGGTTCTTCTCGCCTTACGTTTTGCCACAGATTGTACATAAATCATGGATGTAGATGGTGATTGTTGCGGCGGAGAGAAAATGCGACTGTTCCTGTAGACCTCTGAATACCATCGTAATGATGCAAGCCACCTATCAGAGCCACTTTTACTGTCAGATGTCGCTTCCATCCTTGATTCCACATCCAAACTGCTCACATGAGCTGCAGGATTTGTTGACCAGCTGTTGCCCCCCATATGGAACAGTGCACGTCAAAACATGTCCATTTCTCCGTCAACTGATAATTCAGCAACGATGATTAGTGACATCACAAAATCTATTTTTATTCCTTTTTTTTTTAAAGATCTCAGTTTATTAATTACTTGTGATTTGCTTCTGTAGGCACCTCTTGAATGGAACATTTCAACAGTTTTACGTGGTGATAATACCTCCCATGCGGGGCCACTAACTTGGTGAGCAATTTTGTTCTTGGCACGAGCAGCCAGCAATTACTTGATGTTGCTGTCATTAAAGTTTCCTGCCATCTCTTTCTCCAAATTTGCCACATTCCTGGATAAATTCCTGAATTCTGCACCCCTGGAATGAGATGCGCTTATGTGTGTCACCGCACACTAAACGATCTGTTCAAAAGCAATATCCACTTATCAGACTGGAATAGAGTCTTTATTGTCATTGCACGAGTTGCCGTGCAATCCTTTGGTGCGAAAGGTAAAAAGGAAAAAATGACATACAGTGATCGCTTATTTTTCGCAGTAATGCGGACCGGCGGCCCCCCTGCGAAAATCAAAATCCGTGATTAGGAGCCGGAGCCCCCCGAGCCTTAATAATCTGTTTAAAATATGTTTAAAAACAGCAAAAAGTAGTGAGGCACTGCAGTGAAACAAGACAAAGGCTCAACTGTGGTCTGTTACCTTCACAGCCTCTGGTCTTTGAACCGTAGTAAAGAAACCCCTGGTATTGTGCTATTTTTGGCTCGTAATTAGCAGCTAACACGCTAACAACAACAAAAGAAAAAGTCCGGTTTCCTCTGGATGGAACGGGCACTTTATTCTGGCACTGCAGGAACTTGTAACATCACACAGGTTGTATTGTTCGGCTCCTGTCGGTTAACAGAGAATGTAAATCTATACACGCTGGGCTGCTGTTTATAATCACTCTACTTTTCATCCAACCCCGTTTTCGTTCTACCGTCCCACGACACACACACTACATTATGTCAAGTTTTGAGGCAGAATGGAGGACCCAAATGCAGGAGTATGCAAAAACATAAGGGTTTATTAAACAAAAACACAAAAATCCCAGAAATACAAAAATACAAACTAAACTTAAATTCCAAACAGAAATTCAGTCAGGAGAAATCAAGCAAAAAAAAAAATCACAGGACGCAAGACAACGAGAGACAAAAAACAAACCGGCAAAGAAACCCATAGACATGAAGACAACGGACCAGCACAGACAGGGGAGATGACAAGACTTAAATACACAGGTCAACAAACGAGAGGCAGGTGCAGACAATCAGGATAACAAGTGGGAAGGAAGCAAAACTGAAAACAACGGAGACAAGACAGACCTTCAAAGTAAAACAGGAAACAGGTGACACAAAAGACAGGGATTGACGCCAACTTAACACAGAACATAGAAAAACCCAAAATGGCCGTCATGGCCGCCCCAGACCATGACACATTACCCATAAGGCCACCTTCTTAAAGGGGCCAGGCTGGTTCACAACATTTCTTTGCTATGAGAGAATGCGTACAACATCCTGTGATGCTTGGGTGATGCATCTCAGCCAATCAGAGCACAGATTCTAGAGCGCTGGGCCGTCTCTGTTTCTCGTGTTACTTGCAGGAGGCTGTGAGTAATCGTTTGACGTTTCGCTGGCAGCTGCAGCCTCTCGTCTGCTGTGGGGTGGATTTTCGCGGACTTTCTGCGATTTTTTTCTTGATTTTTTTATTATATATTTCTGCAAAATCCGCGAATAACTAAAACCGCGGAACTTAAAGCGCAAATTGGCAAGGGATCACTGTATTGCATATTCATCCTTTAGCAGCATTCAAGGCAACAATTGCTCTGTGATTAAAAAAAAAAAGTTTTTTCATGTATTAGTCCTTGTCTTTAAAGTCCCATGTCTTCTGCCTGATGGCAGCAGGTCAAACAGAGTGTGACCAGGGCGAGATGAGTCTCTCAGTATGTTATCGGCTGCTTTGAGGCAGCAGGAACTGTTCAGTTGTTCTGGTGAAGGGCAACCGACAATCTTCTGAACGGCGGTAAGTACCCTCTGCTTTTCTGTCTGTGGCTGTCCAGCCTGGAAAACCAAACGCAAACACAGGAACTAGCCAGGCTCCCAGTTCTATCTTGTTTGCGGATCACCATTTTGAAATCTTACTTTCAGTAGTTTTTAGCACCTGACATGACAAATGAGACAATTCTACGGAGATCCTACATACACTTCGCAAGTCCATTAGCTAGTTGCTTGTAAGTCACAAGAAAGCTCTTTTCTAAGTTATACGCTTTGTATAAATAAAATGAGAATTACGTTGTACTGAAAAAAGGTGTAAAGCGTTTGAGACCATAAAACACATTTAAAATATTCTTACTGAACTGCAACTGAAAATGGATGAAACGACAGGAAGGGATTTTGTTCCCACAAGGTACATTTGATCTAAACTGCTTTAGTGGCTTAAAGAAGGATGTGGGGATTGCAGAAGCGTCCCAGAATACAGCAACGAAAGCCTTTTTTCTCTGGTTGTATCAGCAGATACAGTAGGGATGCTCCTGTGACGTAGCAGCCAGTCAGAGGTTGTTAAAGAAGTCAAAATCACGTTGATATTCATCCAGCATATAAAGCCTCACTAGCTTTCGTTTCCCTACTAGATCATTTTTGAGTTTTGCTTCTTTATTAAAAGCTACCATTCATTTGTTTAACTAATCACCGTTCAGCTGCGTTACTTTCCAAACCTTTCGTGGCAAAGGCACACCAAGTAACACGGTAAAGTCTCAAGAGATCCATCCAGTGTCCATCATGTCACGTCAATCTGCAATCAGCATATCAATAGTTGACGAGAGGGTGTCAAGATTGGGTTAAAAAGATTATAAAGATTCGTGTTCTCAGTAATACAAATATGACAGTTAAATAACACACTTTACATACTTACTTAGGCCTAAAATCTTCATTTTTGATAGATAGTATTCAGTGATGTCACACATCCAGGTATTTTGATCCAACATCTTTTCTGGGTCAAGCTTCACAGCATCGCGACAGTTATTCATTCATTCTAGTGCAGTCATGCGTTCACAAGTTACCAACATTAGTTGTCAGAAATGAAAAAAAAAAAAAAAAAAAAAACATCAGAGAACGACTCCCAAACCACAGAAAAAGGCAAAAAGAAAAAGAAGAAGTACGTGGAAATGCTCAATGTCCAGTCTAAGTCTCATTATGCTTGAAAATAGGAGCAATAGTGGAATCGACCCACACAGACAGCTAAAAAGGATTATGCACAGGATCTGAAGGACTTGACCAACCTTTCGTACCCTGAGATCTACAATTATAATTTTCTCAACAAAAGTGCCTAAACTTTGGAGGAACTGAAGACCTACAGGTCTCAATCAATGTGGCTGGGTGAAGGATGTGGGCTACACTTGGTCAGAAGGACATGTCCTGGTTGCAGGAAAGGTTTGTTGAAATTAATTTCACGATTTGAGCATGCCGATTGCCCCAAAAATCTTTAATCAATACATTTAGCCTAGGGTCTGGAATCTCTATCATCCACAGCATCAGGAGACAGGAGTTATCTCCATCTATGGTAGTCACGGTGATCTTATTAATCTCTACCTTCAGGTTTCTGAATCCTGGGATCCTTTTCCTTTCAAATGTTGGTAACCTCATTTAATTAAAAAAACAAAAAACAAAACTTCAACTCTGATCGAATCTTGATGTTTACTGAATGAAATAAATACTGTATTAAGCAGAATAAATAACCCCGTCTTAACGATAGCTTACAAGTATTTATGGAACATCAGTTCAATTAAAAAATACTTTATTGAGCCCCAAAGGGAAAATAAATTGTTCCCGTTAGTATCATGATTTTAAGTCTCTTCTTCTTCATTGATGTTCATTGCTGTAGGCATTTAATTAACTAATTGTATGTTAGTAGCGGGCAGCACGGCGGTTTGGTGGTCAGCACTGTCACCTCACAGCCAAGAAGGTTCCTGATTCGAACGTCCACAGGGGTCTTTCTGTGTGGAGTTTGCATGTTCTCCCCGTGCTTGTGTGGGTTTCCTCCGGGTACTCCGGCTTCCTCCTGCAGAGGATTAAGCGGGTATAGATAATGGATGGGTGGTATATTAGTAGCATTAGAAAAAATTGGTTGAATTAGCTGTTCCAGACTGTTTGGGCCTAATGGAGTTTCTGACAATTACCAGGAAAACATCAAACTTGTACCAAATTACACCAAAGTATGAATAAACTCTTCTCACAAAAGTCCCCTCTTATGACAATTTGGTGATTCCTCCAAGTTCCTCTTGTGAAAAAATTCAATTTTCTGGCCTGGATGCAGCTGGAGCTCGGCAACTTTCAGAAATGTGAGTGCTCACGTCATTATTGTCGTCAGCTGTGTCCCATTTCAGGGGATGCACCCTGCAAAGGCTGAATGGATCACAGCAGTGCAACAAAGGCTGGTCCAATTTGAGGATTCCTCAGCATGTGGTCAAAAAATGCGTCCTTCTTTCCTCAGGTTGAGAAGGCTCCATCGAGTGGATCCTTCACAGCCCAGCATATCCATGATTCACTGCATGGCAGATATGACAGTAGCTGGGGAATATGACACACTCTGTATTAACTACAGATTTAAATGTAATTATTGGGTTTCATCTTCCTCAAACTTAAAATGTTAAAAGACTAAAGACAAAATTTAAAGTTGTTTTTAACATGATCAACTTAAAAATGAAATGTTGCTTATCTTTTGTACATATTGCAGCTCAACTGTCATCATGTTTGTAAGTAAAATTATTGATTGAACTCTTCACTTTCCAGAGTTTTTGAAAGTTAGTTCTCCGGGTTACTGAATGAAATTTTTGTGACCTTAAAGATAGAGTAAGGCAGTGGTTCCCAAAGTGGGGGTCGGGACCCCCCGGGGGGTCGCGGGACGCCGTGGGGTGGGTCGCGAAATGATTTCCATAAATCTTTTTTTTTTTTTTTATATATATATATATATATAAATCTAATAAATTAAAAAATAAATAAAATACAGAAAAATTCAGCCATAGTTGTAAAAATTATGAAACATGGTAGTTAAAATTAAAAATAAAACTACAGATTTTCTTCCTGAGGTGATTAAGACAGATTAACATAGCATCATTTGCAGGTGTCAGGTTACGGCTCCACAGTAAACATCACAAAGCGGATGCTTTAATACCATTAACCATTAAAGTAATGTTAAAGTTAAGTTTGCACATGACAGTAATACTGTGCACTCATGTTACATAGATATTATTTTGACTGAGGTATTCTGCTTTTATCAAACAGTAAATTTCTATATGTAAAATCATAACAGGCTGCTCTGTTCTTTTGTGTTGTCGTTAAGCCCGTGTTTGTGCGTATGGCCTGTGCGCACATTTTATTTTTTCAGTCACATCCGGGGATAGTGGGGGTCGCCAGTCTCTGGCACCGTTATTTTGGGGGTCGCGGGTTGAAAAGTTTGGGAACCCCTGGAGTAAGGAATTTCTGGATAACCACATCTGTTTATATTTGAAACAAAACATCAACAAGACATGGGGAGCTAGCTCCTCATGAAACAAACAGCTAACTGCAAGGTTTGTAAACCTGATGGGGAAATTAGATGTTAATTTTCAGGGCAAAAAACAGGTAGCATGAAGGTAAGAAAAGGCTTTTCTTTACGTCAAGTTACTGATTAAATTATGTTCTTCAATATTCAGTGATGTCACACATCTGGGTCCTTTCAACCAACATCATCATTTTGTAGGTCAAGCTTCACAGTACAGCACTGGTTATTCTTTCATTCTTTCATTTGTGTGTTCACAAATTACTAAGATTAGTAAATTACTAAGATTAGAGGATTTCATCCATTTCTGACAAAATGGACGAAATCCTCAGAGAGTGACACCCAGTGTCCGTCTGTGGTAGTCATGGTAAAACCTCTATCTTCAGGTTTCTGCATGGGATCATTTTGCTTATAAATGTTGGTCACCTCATTTAATTTAAAAAAACAGCTCAGATCATTTCTAAATGTTTACTGAATTAAATAAATACTGTATTAAGAAGTCTTGGCTAGGCTAGGCTAGGCTAGGCTAGGTAGTGATGTCCGTCCAGTGTCATCTTTCCTGATTTGATTTGAGAAACATTAAATCAAGAAACAAAATTATAGGCACAGAATTTATTAGTCTCGCCTTCGATGAAATGGTCAGAACCCACTTTGGTATAATCCGTGGGAACGAAGTCTTTTTGGTTTACTGCTACATCCATGTTCTCACTGACGTCTGCTGAGATCTCCTGGCTTTGATCCTTCATGCACTTGAATTTTAGGAAATCTGTAGAAACCTTGTGTCACTGATGGATCAGATCTGTTCTTGCATCCATGAACAATGCATGTACGTGGCATTTTAGAGACTTTAATGGTGATTTTGGCCTCAAAAAGGTTGGTTTAGTGCAGATTGTAAGCAACACACTGAGTAGACACTACATGTTACAGTGTTTATGAATAAATCACTTGACCTAAAAAATTAGATTTTTTTTTTTTTTATTAATAGTAGGGTTTTTTTTTAATATGTAAAAATTATGTTTTGTTAATACCCCACTGGATGTTTCATGGAAGTCCTTCAGGGTCTGCACAAGGTAAATAGCTTTGTGAAAAATGGCCTCTACTTCCTTCGTGACTGAACATTGTGGTGGACAGTGAAAAAAGGCATCCGAAACACTCCGGAGACCACCCTGTACGAAGCTTTGCTCACCAGCCAGAGAAGAAACACCAAGCTCTCAATCATGGCCCTATGTCTGCCTTCATTCCTGCTGCCAGGTCCTCGCTGCACAAGCAGAAGTCAGGTTGTGTCTCCTGCTGGTTAAAAAGCCTGTCCAGTACATGTGCACTCTAAATGTATCCTGCAAAAGGAAAGGATGGAAAAGGGAAAGGATTTACAATGGACACTTCCTATTCTATCTAGCGGATGAAGAAGTATTCAGATTTAATTAAGAAGCAGTATTACGACACTGAAAAACTCCTTTCTGCATCTTTACTACTAAATATAAAATTATTAGAATACTGAGCTATCATAAAGAAAATTGGAAGGTTCTGATGTATGAAATGATTTATCAAGAAAATGCACTTATGAAAAATAAAACTACTTTGCAGAATAAAAACTCAAAATGACAATATGTGTGCAAATTATATAAAAATTGCAAGTGATAGTTAAAAAAAAAATAAATTTAAATACAGGCAAAAACAGTATAAAACATAAATTTCAATAAAACATAATAAGGAATGTTATGAATACACCTTTAAAAATACATGTAAAACAACTGATTGAATAATGATTCAATTTCAATATAATTCACCAGAAGCATGAATAAATAGCAGATAAAATAAAAAACAACACTAGTGACATTCAGCTGGTGACAGAAACAGGAAATGGTCGGCACATTTGACTGTATCAGTTTACCGGCGGTTGGTTTGACATTTGTGGTTCTTGAAGGACACAGTTTCATCCTTCAAAGGAAACGGCTGAACTGATCAGGACTGAACTGAGACACGGCTATTATTATGGCTTGGAAAGGAAAGAAATATGCCAGAAAATTCAGTTTTGATTGGTGGAAAGAATCACGATCTAGATTTTATATATAAATATATATTTCTTCTTACAGAGTATCTAACATTAAAATGATTTGTGATGCAATTCTCATCTAAACCCCTTCACCCCTGACGGTTGTCAAGTATAACTGTAATCTATTAAAGTTGGAATGTGTTGTTGTCCATCACTTTGAGCCATTAGTGAATGAGGCCTCTTTTGTAACAACATACTACACTACGAGTGTGTACTGATTTTACTAAAATGTAGTAATGGTTGGCTACTTCCAGTATGTGAAGCAGACTGGCCAGTCCACCAGCAGGAACTGTTTCAACCAGTCACATGACCAGTTTTCCATTTGTGCCGTAAGATAGTTGTTTTTACAGCAGAATACCACATACTAAAAAGTATCCAGTACATACTGTGTACTATATTACGTGGGCAGTATGCGCTATGTGGTTTTGAAAGTGACGTAATAGATGAATAGATGAAATAATGAGAGTCACCCTGTAAGGGGTGAAGGGTTAGTCACCTTTAAACACAAAAATGTACTTTTATTTGGTTTCTTGCTCGGTCTTCTGATTTTATCTCTGTCTTTTCCTTTATTTTCCTAAGTCTGTGGCATAGTTCCATAAAACTAAACCACAATTTTTCTTGTCTTTTTTTCTTTCTTTTTTTGCTGCTAGTAAGGAGAGCTGGAGGAACAAACAGATGTTGGCTTCTACGTGCCAATGATGAGAAATTTCATCCAGGCTGTTATCTGCAAGAAGTATAAAAGTAGGCGTGTGTGATGGTACAGTACAGGGGGCATCAGTACTCATGACATGGGGGATTTTGTGTGAAGGCAACATTGATGCAGAAGCTTACATTGGAATATTGAAGAATGCCCTCCATCAACGTGGGATCTTTCAGCAGGACAACGTTAGACCTCATCCTTTACGACTTAAAACAGCGTGGCTTCATGGGAACAGAGCGTGAGCACTTTGCTGGCCTGCCTTTAGTCCAGATCCGACTCCTGTTAACAATTTAATGAGACATCACAAAGAAGAAAATCAGACAAGAATGTATACAGTAATTATTCTTTCATGTACAATGGCTTTGTGTAAAGCCCAATTAGAACAAACGTGTAATTATGTCAAGAAATGTATCACATTATTTTTAAACCATAAGAATAAGCCGCTGGTTTGCTACAATGCTGGCACTAAAGACACGCAGCTGCCGCCCCACAGGATTGCTGTTTTCCTCCCTGGCATTGTCTGATTCAAACTCCTTCCCTCACAACACACTGCCAACTCTGCAAGACGAGCCAAAGTTTCGGGCACTGTGATCTTTTAAGTCTGGCGATTGTGTCCAAGAACAAGTGGAAGAAAGAGCCAACTGTAGATCTTATGAACGGTGCATTTAGTGAGGTACAAGATTTCTGTTCCAGCGGCAACTTGGCCGACTGTTTTCAGAGATTGTGCAGAGTCAAGGTCAGTATGGACGAAACGTGACCATGTAACATTCCATCCTCACAAACAAGTCTTCTGTGAACGTCTTCTCCATCCGACCGTCTGAAAGAGAAGCTGGGGGTGGATGATTGTGTGTGTGGAAGGGGGGTGCACTTGATGTCTTTATTCTGTAGTCTGATTTGGGGGTGGGGGGGTAAAGCAGGTGCTTACACGGCTCAGTACTTCTCTACAACGGTGCCAGCACCGAGAGCAGCCACACATCCAGTGTTAATCACCACGCTCCCAGCTCACAAGCATGCCTGTGCAAACGCACACACAGACACACACACGCTCGCACACACAAACCCTGAAACACACAGAGACACACTAGGGGAACCACAACTGCCTGCAGGGAAATAAGGGGCTAATCTGACAGTGATCTAGTGACTCTGGAGAGAAACCCTGAGTGTCGCTGGCTTAGCGAGGAGGCCTGTGTATGTGTGTGGGTTCGTGTTCTTTCTTTGGTTCGCAACTGGGGACAAAATTTGGACCAGGAAGCTTTAACTGGAGAGCTTCTCTCACCAAGAGGAGAAGGGGGGTAGGAGCATATCCAAATGTTCAGAATAGTTTTTTGTTTTTTTTTTTTTAGTTTGGGATGGGTTGCACATCTTTTGAAGCAGACGTGGCGTTATTGTGCCATTTAAAAAAAAAAAGAACTGGAATATTTATTTACAACATTACATTACGCAGCGCACATTACAGCAGTACCAGTGACTGTCAATTATTCCCTGCGGTCACTTGCAGTACAACAGCCCAAAAAGCCTTTTCCTGACAGACTGCAATTATAAAAGGGACATGTGTAAAACTGTTCAGGGGAAGGCTCTGACTGTAAACAAAGTAAGCTTTTACTCTTTCTACATTAATGTCTTAATCCATGGAGGATTCATTTTTGTAAAACCCTTCCAGAAGCCATAAAAGGAAGTTTTATTTTCATTACATCATTGCAATGTAAAATCTATGGACCCAGCGGTTCTGGCGTGAGCCCACATGAGACCCCTGGGGAACCTCATAAAATCCAAAGCAGGGTTTAAGTTATCATAATAAATAAGATGATACAGGCTACTAATAATAGATATAATGAATGATTTTTATGAAGGATCTGATCTTTAATTGTAGCATCAAAAATTAAAGGAACATTCTGGGAATAAATCAACCCCAGGTCTATTATTCAGTTGTCATGCTCATAAACTGTCGCTAGGGAGCAAAGCTACATAAACTGAAGGAGTTTTGAGTTTATATTTGCGTTATTATCAATAATGTTACCACAAACAGCAACTAACCAACCGTCAGGATGAACTGCTATTTGAAGTCTCTGGCAAAAGAAAATGTCGTTTAACTTAAGCGATGATGTGGACAGCATCCCAAGAGACAGACTGGGGTAAATTTAAGTTTCTGAGTTTAGAGGAAGTGTTTTTTTTAAAAAGGAAAAAAAAACACGCACACAAAAAAAACACACACACACACAAAATGAAGAATTCAAGTTCTATAAAACAGCTAATTACAAACAATCTTCACAGTTCAGGGTCTCAGCAATCGTGTTCTCGGTACATCACGGAGGTTTCAAAATATTCATTAAAAAATAAATAAATAAATAAAAAAATTTGAAAAGAATTCAAACGAAGCGCGCAAGGCTGAAGTGAAACACATCACAACAAGAACCAGTCTCAGGAAGCAACAAGAGCCTACAAGGGATGCCCTCATGAACGAAAATCGAGGCCTGTGATTGGCTGCTACGACGGGCATAACTGTGCCGTTGGTTGTCTGTACGCTGATTGGCTCTTGCTCTTGTCAGACAAAGCCGTGTTTAACGCAGATACAGTTGGTGTTTCCGTTCTAATCACTATTTCAGTGATTAGTGATTTAGTGCCGTTTAAAAGTTAACTAATTCACTGCCATCGACGTCTATAAACGTCGATTGGATCAATTGCTAGGCAGAGTGTCAAAATCAATATCAGTGTTTAACATCATAGTTAGTGTTCCGAACTTCTTGATAAGTTAAGGGGGTACTCCACATCGCGGTTTTTCACCATTCGCATTAACCGCGAAGTGCGAGGGTTCACTGTATATGCATACATCTTCGTATTTCAAAACCTAAAAATGATGAAAAGAAAAAGCAGAACAGAGAGAAAGAACAGAGGAAAATTAAAATGCACATACAGAAGTTCTGTTTTCACATGAATGTCTCCTTTTTACCGCAATATCAAATCATTAGAAATTAACTGGATTAATGCTGTATGTGCATCAGTGCTGAAATAAATGAAACGAACATTTAAATAATTATGATGGTAATTAAAATCATTTTTGAGAAAACAAATTAGCACAGCCTGCTAAATGGATTAAAATAAAACTAAAAAAACCTGTATCTTATTTCCTTTGAACCAGAAGAAAATTCCCACACCCCTCCAAGGTAAAAGAAAACCCACTCAGCAGAAAGCAGGAAATAAGTTAACAGCTCATTTAGCTCATATATGTGCTTCCACTCACAGTCAGACAGAGACAAATGGGGAGAGCAAACACGATGCAACGGAAAACATGACAGCCTTGATTTTCAACTTCAACGCTCTTATTTGTGTTGATCGTTTTGCTCATCAGGCTCCTAATAGCGTTTGCCTCTTAATTTGGATTGTATCGAAATAACCTGTGAGGTGAAGCTCTGCAACATCTCCTGAGATTAATTTGATTTGCTAAGTTAGCGCACCCCTGGGTCGCCACAGATACCACCTGTAAGGATGGTTGTCAATTTCACCAGGAATATACAGCAGTGGGAGGCTTATCACAGAAGACAGAATCTGGCAGCTACAAACTCTGTCACACCCTTAATGAAAAAAATATAATAAAATAATCATAGTCAGCAGACATTATAGTCGTTGTCAGCCTGGTACACACTTCTTCTGGCGGAGGTCATATTCTGCAGTTGGAGGGTTATTTGTGTGTGTGTGTGTGTTCTTCTCTGCCATAGAAAATGTAGCTCTTCAAACTGTCCTAAATATCAACGTAAAACATTTGCATAATACCCGTTTAGTGGGTACTCTGGCGCACTAAAAACAAAAAGTGAGCAGCTGTCTCAGACTCTGCCATTACTGCCCGATAACTGACCACTCAGACCAGACCGAACCCCTGGAAATGAGCACGACATGCGCTCCTAAACCGAGTCATGGTTTGCATGTCGACATTTGCTTATAAGGACCAGATACAAAGATTGATTGGTGTGAGAGCGTACAGCGGTTTGGGTTGTTTGTCCCCCTGAGGTGCTGGTGACTTGTCCAGGATTTACTCTGCAACTGACTGCAACCCCCCCCCCCCCCCCCCCCCCCCCCCCCAACAACCCCTGAACAGGATGAAGTGGGTATAAAACACGGATGGTGTATGGATGGACAAAACATGATGTCAGTGATGTCGATGGAAGCTGTTTGTTCAGCTATTATCGTGTTGTCACATGTACAGTCACACAAAACAGAAACAGAAACACTTTTGTTCCTTTACATGATGGTCCAAAGAGAAAGTAGCACCAGTCTGGGTTTTCCAGATGATTGTTGCTCTGGAAGCTCTCAAACTTTTAATCCTGCGTACCACCTGAGAAACTGTTCAGCTCTCTGAGTACCACCATGATAACCAATTTTAAAATATAGCCATATATGCCTTCATAATTAGCTTTAAACACACAGATATGTTTATTCCTTTTTGTGGTTATTTATTGTTACCTGAATGTCATTTGAAACGTTGTATTTATATTGCATTGTCATGCAATGACAAGTCATGACGTTCCCCCGCGAACCACTAGTGGTACGCGTACCACAGTTTGCGCACCACTGGACTAGACTATCTGATTGACCCAACAGGCAAATGCCATTTTAGTTACAGGAAATGAAAAAAAATTAATAAATAAAAATTTGAATTCAACAAAACAGCCAAATCAAACAAAGAGAAAAAGATGAAAGATTTCTGAGATTTTGCCAAATAAAGACTAACAGCTGCATCAGAATCCTCTGAGCTTCACTGCTTAGATTATTATTGCCAAAAGAAGCTTTGTTAAAATAAATTTAAAAAAGCATGAATAAACAGCTCTATCTTTAGAAAATATGTCTGTTCTTTCTCAGAGACCGAAGTGGGGTGTATTGCAATTTGTAGCAGCATGAAAAAGTTAAATTATCTTAATTGTGTGAAACACTTATGATTTGAACATATAATATTGTTGTTCTTCTATTTAAGTGGAGATGAATCTGCTTTTCACACTCGGCCCGAGACTCCACTTTAAGAACCACAACAATATTCCACAAGTTACAATTTAATCAAAGGTGGAATTTAAAATTCAGATGTAGTTGCTTCTTCTGGGATGGATGCTTCAGAGGTTAAAAATAGAATAATTTCCGACACTTACAGTGCACCGCATACAGACAAAGGGAAAAAAAAAAAGGCGATGGGGTGAGTTATAGAAAACAGTGAGAATGAGGCAGGATTCCAACCTCACGGTTCTGTGATTTCACTCTCTCCTTTTAGCTGTGCAGGTCTCACAACAAACATATTGATCGTGTTTACATTAATGGGCACGTTGGGAGCTGCAGAGGTGGGGCTAGCCCTGCCTGTACCGCAGTCCTGGAATCACTCAAAACAGGAGGGCTAATCTCTGGCCAGACCTCCACCCACTGCCTGCTTCATTCCCATCCCAAAGGGCCAGCACAGATGCACCTATACAGCCCACCGCCTCTAGATCTTCACCCCAAGTTGGCATGGTGTGGGAAAATTCTCTCCTGCTTGGAAAAAGCTTTAAAAGGATCAACGTATGCAGATACTGGAAACAGAAAGTGCAAATGAGAAGGTGCATAACGCTCTATAAAGGAAGAATCTTCGTGCTCGTTCATGCACAAGCAAAGAGAGCACACTCTGACGAGCCATGACCCCGGCAGTTTAAAAGTTTGAAGGAAATCATCCAGATGTGGTGGATGGAAAGAAAAAAAATGAAATAAAATAATTGCAAAAGAATCAGTGTTCTTTGTCCGGGTCTAATAAGGGAGACATCAGGGAGCGGGAGAAGAAATGCTTTTAAGTCCGGTAAACCTTTGGTCTACACTGCAGTCATACGCTGTACCTCCTGCAGTGTGCAGCCACTGTAGGGTGCAGGATCTGATGATAATTAGAGTTTCCATCACAGACACCCACTGGTGACACTGGGCCCTGATGAGCTGCAGCTGATGTATGCTCACATCGATGTTTAAAGGCGTCTGATGCAAGAAGGACAAAGAAAAGAAAAAAGGGCAAAAAAAAGAAAAAAAAAACCCAACATGATCAGGCTCTTGGTGTGTGATATCCAACCACCGTTGAAAATGATCTCAGAGATTATTTTTTTTTTTTTTTTCGGTCAAGTATGACCAATTAAGGTGAAACTAGTTTTGATTGGTTTTGGAAGGCTATGGAATCGTATGCCATTATCAAACACGGAGCAGCATTAATAATGTAATTAATACACTTTTTTTTTATTTTACCTGGTTCTCAGCTGTGCTCACCACTTAGTTACAAAACACTCTGTGTTGATGAGGCTTAACAGTAAACACAACAAATTGGGATTAAATTTTTTGTTCCCCAAATTATATTATTTTTCTTTTTAATGCCGTACTTTAATCTTCATATTTAGTCATTTGTGTGCTCTCCTCTCTCTGTCCTGTCTCCCCTCTTTTCTTTCTCTACCCTGGCTAGTCTTCATCAGGAATGTCCCCCCATATGATCCAGGTCCTGCTCAAGGTTTTTTCCTCTTAAAGTGGAGTTTTTTCTTGCCACTGTTTGACTTAAAGGTTTTTTTCTCCCGCCGTGGGAGTTTTTTTTTACCTGCCATTATCCTTGTTTAGGATTCAATATTATATTTTTAGTTAAGTTATATTTGCTCGGGGGTCATGCTCTGGGTCTCTGTAAAGCGCCTAGAGACAATTAACATTCTAAAAGATGCTATACAAATAAAACTGAATTGAATTTAATTTTTATTTTAAACTGTATTTAAGGCCATTTTACACTGTTATGCCTGTTACCAATATATAAATGAACTATTTAAAAGTTACACGGTAACTTATCACCAAGTATTATTATCTTCCTCTACTGTATGTCAGTTGCTTAGATGAATATTAGAACATTTTAGGTGCAAAAATGTATAAAAGCAAAGTTTGTCTTCTTTTGAAAAATGCAAATGTATCTTTTCTAAACAGTTTCATTTCTATGTTTGAAAAAATATTTAAAATCACAGTGATAACGATAAGCATGGATAATATTACAGGATGTAAAAGGAAAACACACACGCATGCACACAGAAATATAATGTAAGTAGACTCCTTCAGCCTCATATCCATTTCTCCTGCATCTCCACGGTTGACCCATGACCTGCTGGATGTAGAGCTTCCAGAGACACAAGCCTCATTACCCAGGCTCCTCTTTATGGAGGCGGCGTCCTATTTACCCCCGAGGAAGGACGAAAATAAATAAAGACCATCACTGATTGAGTGATGGGAACAGAACACCTCTGCAGTGAAAGGTTACGGCGGCTGTTATCCTGCTCAGTTCCCACTGGTTTTCAACCATTTAAAAAGCTCTCCCAATCAACGTTCGACAGTGGTCTCAGTTATCCAAGAAATGTCATGAAAAAAAAAAAAGCATTTACATGTGTTATTTGTGTCATGCACTGCTGTTAAGTATGAATTACCGACTGGATTGTAGAAAGTCTGCCACTGACAGAGACAGTTCAGCAAAATGCATCAATTTACAAATTCTGCAATACGCCACCAAAATAACATTTTAGAGAGGCGGCTCATCACGTTTTATGTTCTTCAGACCAATAGATTATATCAGAAACCATCACACTCCTGTAGTGATTTTAATTTTCTCTCAGGAATATGTAGATACAGAGATTTTCAAGCTCTCCTCTGGGAAGACCCGCATCAAGACAAGAAAACGGCTACTTTGACTCTCATTATACCCTTATTCTGTGAGCATTTTATTTTATGACTGCATGCTGTCAGCATTGTAGTAGATCAGTCAGATGCCGTCTGAAGCAATCCCTCCTCATAATTTATCAAAGGTATTTCAGACCACACGGTCCGGCTTTCACACGTCCTTTCTTATTCTCCTTCGCGACGCAGCGTTTAAAAGGAGAATAAAAAGAGAAATGGGATCAGAGGCTGAAAAGCTCAAGTATAGTAAACAGAAAATGTTTGAGGGTTAGGCAGCCCAAACGTGTAAAACTAAGATGCTTTAAGTGAGCAAACTGGCATTTCAGACCAGAAAAAGATGTTAAAGTATTTGATATTTATCACTGAATGTTAGATCGTCACAGTGCTGCTGAAGAAATAAAGTAACATCTTCCATTACATATTATATAAATCTTATTTGAAGAGGAAAAATTTAACAAAAAAAGAATAGGTCATGTTGTGGATGTGCTGAAAACACCAACACCCCCCCAAAAAAGCCTGCATCCTACATTCAAAATTATATAAGGCAGATGAGGCGTCAATCAAGCTTATGACATATATTTTAAAGCTTGACATCATGGTAAGTTTACGAGCTTCCCACATTAGTTAAAAGTAACTACCTCTTGTCTGTGAAACAGATAGGCCCTACATGTAGATAGATGAATGAATCATGCCCACAGGTGACCAGCGTGGTGGAAGAACCTTCCGGTTGGGATGAGGACAGGGCTGGGTGAGCGAATCAATGGGACGAAAAGTTGGTATTGATCCTGCCGGATTTATCCCCTTCAATGTCAACAGTGAACATCGGTCTACAGAAAAGACTGTGCCCTGTTTGCCCTGAGAGCAGCAGGATAAATCTCATTCCCTCTTCTACAGCTCATTTAATGAAGGATATAATAGTGTGAGTAGGCTGAACGACTGTTAGCAGACCGCTCTGGAGAACAGGCTGTAAATCTTTTATCTTCTCCAAGACCTGACTTTAATACGCTGCCAAATCTGAGTTATAAATCTGAAATAGTGGCAGCACAAGGCAAATTACGTGGTCATCCTTTGGTTACTGGAAATGTTGGGATTCGATATTTCCTACGTAGATTCACGCTGAAATTGGAAAAACAGTTGCATGCTGATATACTGACTCTTCGTATAAATTAAGGACACACAAACAAAAAGAGTGTGCATAGAAATGAATCATAAAAGTGTTAAATCAGATTTCTCCAGCTTTATCTTGACAGATACAGAAATAGGATCATCAGAAAGTAACAATGACCATACTAGTGTGTACAGAAACATGGAAAACAAAGTGCTCCCTCTTTCAGTTTAGAGATTTTACGTATCAATGTGACATGGCACAATAAAAATTATGTGGGCCTCATCGGCAGGACCTGGAAGGAAAAACCGATCGATTCAGGGATTAAAGAATAAGTGAGTGACTGTGTCTGTGCAAAAGACTGACTACAGATTATATGATATGTATGTCTTGAAGGAAAAAAAAAATATCGATAAGCAAACACGGCCACAGAACGGTCTTAAACGACAGCCAAATCCATATGGAAACACTCCTGCTCCATCCACATGTCTAAAGCACGAATCCAGACCCCTGAGACAAACAGTGTCACGAGAGCCAGTGAAAAAGCTAACTCACCACTGAACGAGTGGGTCAGTGAACAATGAGCAAACTAATTCGCCGAATGCATGAACGAGTAAGCCAGCAGTGTAAATCGTTTGGGCAACTGTGTTTGAACCTGCGTTAGTCAGTGTGGATGATATTTGTCGGCGCTAACCGCAAGAACAACTTTACCTTTGGTGACGTGATCGAGGAGTGAGCGAAATGAGAGCGTAAGGGGCGTTGAGGGTGTGAATGGCAGATTGATTCATTGAGTAAGAGAGTGAATGAGAGGTCAGCGTTGTAACTGTAACCTCTAGTGGTGACAGACACGTACGATGTCCAAGAGAGAAGAGTGTGTGTGTGTGTGTGTGTGTTTGTGTACGTGAAAGGCACCTCCAGAGGTCCTCATCGATCACATCACACGAGAACAGGGAGGAGGTTCAGTGGTGCAGCGGCTGACGTGCAGAAAAGAGGCCACAGCACCTGAACAGTCACAGATGTAGAGTTTCTTATACATGGATTCACATTCAACAACCCAGCAATGCTTTATGTTCCCCCAACAAGACTTTAAACAACAACTACCCAGCTCCACAAAACACAGAGTCTCCAGCAGTGTTTCTTCTGCCAGTGTGGGCCCCGACACACACCGGACCTACCAAAAACTGAATTCATTTCAACTGAATAATACGTTCATGAACCTGAAAAGGAAATGTTGCATAAAACTTGACAGAGTGTTGGAAAACTGGAGGTTTAGCAGAGAGAGATTGGCCTGGTTGAAATATCCAGAAATCACCAAGTGCAGGTGTGTCGAGTTTTTAGCTTGGTAACAGTTAAGTTGAAGACGTCACATGTGGTGTTGGCAGGTAACAGCACATACTTTATAAAAAGAACTGAATAAACCATCTGGGATGCCACCCAGATGGTTTCTTCAGGGTGGTGTTGAAACCCATTTTTTTGGACCTACAGGACGGTCCTCTTCCAGGGATTACTCGGGCTTTGGAAAATCAATCAGCTGCTTTCCAACTTTCTTGCTGTCATGGTTACTCATCATAACAGAAGTTAAAAAGCACCAGGATTATCTTAAGCAGCATAGCATCCAATCAGCTGTAAAAAAAAACAACAACGAATACAAACAAACACATATAAATACAAAGAAAAAGCATAATATGAAAAGCGCTACCGTGGCAGGCTGCTACTGCATCACTCTAAAACAGTGGTTCTCAACTGGTCTGGCTTCAGGACCCACCATCACCCTTAATGACAAGCCGCGACCCAAATCAAGGAAAATTTCCAACTTCTCAAATTTTTTTAATGAAAAGATCGTGCAGTTTGAATCGGAGATAGTAGAATAGAATATCACAGAATGCCAATACAAAAAAATAAGTTTACTGGTGAACCAAAATGGCAAAAACCAAAATGGCATAACCAAAATGACTTCAAGCAGGAAATATTCCCTTTGATGCTCAATTAGCTGCATTTTAATTAAATCCAAAACACTTCACTTCAGTAACTTCAGCCTTTTTTTAACAGACTCAAGATGCACAAACATGAAATAAAACTGTGCAACCACTGAGCAGTAGTTTCAAAAAGAACTCAAATATGTAGCATTTGCTGAGTACCCGCTTCCTGAATATAAGCATTAATATTTAAGCATTAATCATAAGGCTGACATAACAATCAGACATTTCAGTAACAGCCACTTTTTAAGACTCAACAGTGCTTTTGTGCACAAACATGAAATAAAACAGTGCAACCACTGAGCAGTAGTTTAAAAAAGAACTCAAAATATATAGTTTTAGCTGAATAACCACTCACTGACCTTTGTCTTCAAGATAAGAAAATCCATATCTCATATATTCTTCCTTGTATCTGCATTTCACCATGCTCAACATATGTAAACAAACTTCAGGTCTTTTTCTATGGTGTGAACTGGCGGGTGTCAACTCGCATTACAGGGCATTATCGCCATCTACTGGTAAGGAGTATGAATGACACACATTTTTTTTTTTTTTTTTTTTAAGCATTTCCTTCCCCAGGCAAATGCCCACAACCCACTGAAAACGGGTCTGCAACCCACTTTTGGGTCGCGACCCACCACTTGAGAACCACTGCTCTAAAATAGAGTTAATTTCTAAATATGTAGTTTGTCATACTCAAAAGTTACGTATATGTAATGTAGACCGATGAACCCTCAAAGGCTGTTGTTGATCATTGGAGCACGTTTTGGATTTTAACCACTTTCTGACATTAGCCTTCTTAGAACAGAAACCATCAAAAGAGGCTAATTTAAGATGATACATCTTCAAGGTAAAGAGGGGAAAAAAAAATAAAAATAAAAACTTCATATAAAGGTAAAAGGCTACTTCCGATTTTTGGACTATGAGACTATGAAAAAAGTTTATATATGTGATTTGTGGGAGTGAGGTGACGCGCCTGGATGTCAGGGTCAGTGGCTTCCCTGGTGGAAAAACACCTGATTTGAGTGAAAAGAGCATCACTTCCAAAGTAGGACGGCTAACTAGGAGTTGCCAGGAGACCGTGATCGGTGTATGGGCTTGTGTGTACATCTCTATTCATTCTCCGGAGGACCCATCTGGTTGTTCAAAGAACATCATATGTTCTTAGTGACAGGTGTTCTGTAGTCCAAAGGCACATATGGGGCTCATAGGAAAAACAACAAGAGATGGCATTGAATGTGTCAATCTGAAATGCAAGGGGAGGAAAAAAAGAGAAAAGAGCAAAAGACAGAAGGAAGTGAAAAACATATGAACTGTTTTTTTACAATATTGAGAGCGTGGTATTTGTCAAGGTTTTCTATATGGGGTGCCAAAAGAAACTGGAGTATCCTTGAGCTGCTGGCATCAAGCAGAAGGGAACTTGATGACCTCCCTGCTCTTCAGCTCCACACCCATCGCAGGTGTAGCTTCTCGGTCATCCAGGTAATGGAAAACTGGTGAAATGTCTTCAAGAACAACAACAAAAAGAAGTCTAGATCCCTTATATTCAGCCTTTTAGCAATGAAAAGCAATCCACTCCCAGCTATTTTCAGAATTGCTTTAGTGCCAGTCGGTTCTTGCGTAAGTCGGATCACTTGAGGTATGAAACCTCAAGTGATCAAATTAAAATTTAAGAGGGAAAAGAAAGAATATTTAGTTTTCACAGTCACATATTTTTCACCATGTGCAGACCCTTTAACAGATTCATGTGTGATTTTTTTTTTTTTTTTTGAGTTTTCCTTAAAAAGATCTGTAATGACTGTGAGGCACTAATTCTTTCATTGTTTAAAGCAATTTTGTTATAACTCAATCCTCTGAAATGACAGACAATAACATGGACAAACAGAGGAATGCAGACTTGTATGTGAAAGAGAGATTACAGAACAGCCAAAAGTATTTGGACTGGATGCAATGGATTGATAAATTATTTCCAATGTTGTTTTGGGCCTTCCCAGAGTTCCAAACTGATTTATGCAAGACCGTGACTCCAGCACCAGTTGACTTTAGTGTCATCCTTTCAGCAAACACAGAGAAGAACAGAGACAGATGAGGCCTGTCCTGAATCCTGTCCAAACTCAGCGGGCCGCCACGATGAAGGGTATATTTTTTTTATCAAGGTCTGCCAGCTAGGCCACTCTGTCTCTCCTATTCTCTGCCAAAATACAAAGATAAAGAAAAAGAAAGAGATAGAGGGTACAGAGAAAGTTAAAAGAAACAGAGAATGGGAGAGAGTCTTGTCATCTGGCTTTGCTATACCTCTTACACAACACTGTTCATGATAAAGATTCACAGGGCAACGCAGGAACAAAGTACTGAGTTGGGGGTTTTCACTGTGATTTTATTTACTGTAACTCTGCAGTCCCTCTTTGAGCAATGTATGGTAAAAGGACTAACATTGTTGCAGGAAATTAATGTGACAATGCTCTGCTGTACGACATACTGTAATGTGTACAATTCTATTAGCCGGGACAGGCTGTTCTATTGTTATTGATGCTCTTATTTTGGCGGGCATAATTGAATTCTAAAATACAGTATCACTCATCCATCAAGCTGATAGCTGACATTTCTATCAGACTATTGATGCCCAGTCAAGTGAATGCAGTAAAGTGTAAAAATCCCATACAAATGTGGAAAATGTGTTGTTGGCTAAATATGTTCATAATATTTGAAAATAGAGCAGTAAATTACAGAGGCTGGCCTAAAATGCAATCAGCTTCACTGCCTACACGTGTAATCCGTATCCATTTTGCGGAATAAACGTTGGGATCTTAATCATACCAAGTCACGTTTCAAGCACGGCTGACGCTCTCTGACCCTCACTGAATCTGTGATAAACCTCTGACTGAAATCACACTGCTCACTAAGCATGATGCACAAAGTTTCAAATTCTAACTACTAAAATTCGAAGACATTTGGAAGTCGAATGTTGAAGGTGTCGCCTGCTGAGTAATTTTTCTCAGGGTCTGACAAATGCTGCGTAGCTTGTGCTTCATCTTTGACTCAGAGGCTGTTTGACAAGTTCAGCAGCCCCCCCCCCCCCCCCCCCCCCTCCCTTATTTTCCCTGTTCTAGTGCAATGTTAATTAAAGGCCGGTGTTGCTTTGTATCAACAGCCTCTTCTGGCAGTGAATGCCATATTTGCAATGTTCTATTGATCTCTTCAAGATGTGGATGTGGGGGTGGGGGTGGGAGGTTATTCAGTCTGGCCCTGATCAGCGTGATGAGAGAAGAGGGGTTTCCTCCTCTGTAATACTTCATCAGTGAAAAAAAAAGAGTTTAAGCTTATCTCAAGGACACACAAGGAGAAAGATGGCCTTCACGGATAAATTATTGATCCGCATCTGTGCGTACTGCCAGCTTCATCGGGAGTTCCTCTTAAGGTTGTATATCTCTTTTTTCCCCTCTCACCCATGTGTCGTTTGGTCTTTTTGCTGCCTTGAAATGTGACCAGAAGTGTGAATTATGTAATCCCAAAATGCGTGTCATTCACTTTCTGAAATGTGAATTATTGTTCTGGCTAAGTATGAAATGATTACAACTGCTCCCACGTTGGCAGCGCAGTGGCTATCGATATCTACGTGAGTTTCCTGAAATTAGTTGTAGGGACCTTGAAGGTGTTTGGAGCTGTTACAGAACATCCCCTGCGGAGTTATACAGTTGAAATAATTATGAGATATCTGCTTCCTCTTTTGTCAAGTAATGCTAGCGTTGGACTACAAGAGGTTGTTAAGTGACATAAACCGCAGAGATGCTCTCATGTGTGAGCTTTGTTGGTTAAAACACATATGAATAATTTAAAAAACTAAACATCAGTTCAACACTGAATTAACCCCAATGTTGGGGAAAATTCCATTTGATAAGTATCAGCCCGTTTCATGGTTCATAATTCATGCAAAATGAAAATGATGGTTCACTAATCTGAAAAAGTGAAGTCTTACATTACCAGTGACACAGAGCTGCATGTTTTCTCTCATATGTTCGCTTCATACAAAACCTGAGAACTCATGAGCAAGTCCAAGGGGGTTATTTCATAGTGCCTTCAGTATCACAGACTGAAATATATATGTCACAACCATAATATTTCCTTGTCTTTTCCAATTAAAATGTGAATCATGATGTTTTGTCTGTGAATTCAAATTGGTTCCTGGTCATCTGAATGTTCTGTGAGCTAAAATTTAAGTTTTCCTTTGCAAATGAAACTTCATTTGTAACCGTCAAATCCTAACATTTTTCCAGCTTCTGGGCTCGATTTCTCAGGCGGACCTAAGGTGAAAGATGGAAGATGTGTTTCTACCAGCCAGTCCGACTGAAACTCTGTAACATACACGTCTCTGATGTCATAATCATAGATCGCAGACAGTTAAAGAAAAATATACAATCACCGGTTCAATCATGAAACTGTTGCTGGCTGTAAGATAAGGATTTGTCTTAAAAATATACAGTAGGAGGAACAAAGAAAAAAAGTGAACCCTTTAGAATTTACAAGCACTTTGAATTACCTTGTGTATGAATCGTGCTCTACAAATAAAATTGCCTTGCCTTACAAGTTTTCTACATTAATCCCCACCCCAAAAAACAGAAAAAAAAGGGATCTGAATTGCATCCATTGTTTGTCACAGAAGCAGACAAACGATAAGTGGATGCCTCCAGTGGTTGAAACCCACTGGAAGCAAGCCTAATCATGATGCTCCCTCCACCGTACTTCACCATTGTGCCACACGTATTGCCAATTATTCTTCCAGAGTAATCCAACTTTTGTTCTAATCAGTCCACAAAACAAAACAAACGCTATGTGGCAAACTACAGATGACTTATGTATGTATGGTAGTTAGCAACAACATACATGGATATATAACACTGTCGCACACACAGACACATTTATTGGATCAGTATATTTATTAGACTGACTTTGTCCTATAATTACTCCTCAGAATTAAATTACGGTAGATTGTAGTAATGTATATGAAGCCTAGGCAGCATTTAGGTTAACCAATTAGCCTAAACAGCATGTCTAGGCTAATTGGGAAGACCTGCGGGAAACCCGCGCAGTCACAGGGAGAACATGCAAACTCCACATAGAAAGGCCCACTTTAACCAAGACCCATCTGAACCTTCTTGCTGTGAAGTGTCAGTGCTAACCACTGCACTGCTGTGCTGCCTTTCATGTTGAATACAGGTGAAGAACAGGAGCAACTGCTGCTGCAGGAACCAGCAGCACCATGGTAGGACCTGCAGAGAGAGAAGGGAGAGAGACTACAGATGACAGACAATGTTAATGCTTTTAAATAACCCAGGACAATCTTAAACTGTGATACGAGAGACATGCTCGGTGCATCATGGGAGTCCCCCTGGCAGCCTCGACCTACAGCAGCAACACTAAGGGATGACTAGTTAAAAGCTTTATTTAAAAAATCTAAATGTGTTCAAGCCTTTAGCCGTTACATGTGGATTCTTCTTTAACCTCACTGAGGATTTTAACTTGTATCTTTGGAGTCGTCCACCTCTAAGAAGAAAGACGAAGCCATAGTAATAACTGTCTCCATTTATAAACAGTTTGTCTAACTGTGCCCCCTTCCAGCCTTATGCAGATCAGTTACTCTTAATCATGTATTTTCAGAGGTTGCCTTTCTACGTGGCCTGGTTCACGCCAGCAGATGCTACTTATGAAGAGTGAACTTATAATTTTGAGTGTCTACGCCATGCCTCCAAACGTATTTCTATTAACGGGACTCGAGATTGTGCAAACTACTGACTGTTAAAATAATTAGTCTACTGGTCCATTTATGTTCACATTTACGTCCTCCATCACTGTGAATGTTGAATGTGTGAAGTCAGTAAAAACATCAAAAAGATCAGATCACATTCGTGGAAAATTAATGCAGACAAACCTGTAAATTGCAGAAGGTTTGTATAGTTTTGCTCTGATAGTCTTTTCTGTTTTATTGCACCTTAAAGAATCAAAGATTACTCCATAGCTCGTGATATGCAGAGTTGAGTCAACCATCAGACTCTGAAATAAAACGAAAGCACACAGAAAGAAAACATGATGATTTTGTTGATTATAGCTGCCACTTTACAGGCTGGGGGAGTTATAGAAAGAGTTGTTCCACAGCAAGTCCAATGGTGAACAACGAAAATCAGACAAGGGAAGTTTCACAAACAAAGAGAAGAAGCCTGAGTGTAAAGAAATGGGTCCAAACTGGGACATTTGTGTATAGAACAATGAATTTTTCCATAAAAACAGAGTTTTCAAGTTGAAATAGAACAAAAATGCATAGAAGCATGATTTTTCCTTAAGTGTGAGAACAGTGCAATATCTGAGTGTGAAAACAAGGAATAGTGTGCACAAATCAAAAAAAAGAAAAACACACACTCTTTTCTGATAAAAAAAACATATCCTTCCATAAAGAGGCAACTCACTTCTGTTTTAGTGAGCATGATAATGACTTTCAGGACATTGTTTCAGCTGTCCCACATGCTGTATTTACAGTTATGTTATTTAATTCGTCTCACAGTCTAAGTAAGTGACTGATTGGTCAACATGCTGGAGCATTGAGGGTATTCAAAGAGGTTTGACATGCCGCCATTTAAACCTGATCTCTACCCTCCTCAGTGCTGCTGTAAAGTGTTACAGATGAGAAGAAGTGAGAAACAGTCAGTCAATAAGTCAATAAGAAGCTATAAATCAGAGAAATAAAACATAATTAACCAGCTTTTCAGCTCAGTTATATTCTAGTGTAAATAAACATGCTCACACCTTCAAGTGTTATGTAATCTAAATCATTTGCAAATTAATATGAAAATGTGCATTCAGTTAGAACGGTTCATATGTGTTAATGTGTGAGTAGTCGAGATGTGAACTAAACTCTGCTCTTTTGGCATGTGTCACCCTGACTATGCAGAGAAATGCACAACTATACTACTCTGCTGGGTCATGAAACATGACTGGGACGGATAGCACTCTATAAACTGTTCTTTGAGGAAATATCCTGCTACATCTGCCAGTAATAAAAATGAAAAAGGAAATACTGCCAAATGAGAGTAACAATTGAATTTTCACAAGGTAGGGAGGGCGCATATTTCCAAATTAAAGTGACACAAAGGAACCTTTGCAGTTTTTAGCTCAGAGGGTCCCCCTACAGGCGTGGAGGTCACTTAGAGCCCAAATGACTTGAAGTCACTGTCTGACTCCATCATTTCTTTCTGCAGTATCTTGGGCCATTTTGAAACCCACATACTAGATTGTAATGATTTTGCCACCCATATGCAAAATGTGAGGTACTGCAAAATCTCCAGTCAGTGTGTGCTGCAGGTGCACTGCTTTCAGTAAGGACTCCTGGGTGCACCTGACCATAATACTGTATCTAATAATACAATGCACCACAAGAGTGGAAGCCAGTCACAGTGGTCACATGACAGACTTCTGGTTGTGCTGTAGTATAATCACTTTTATGCCATCATACTACCTGGACCACCATATCAGTACAGACAGACTGTTTATTACATCCGTATGTGCAGTTTGCAGAATGTGGTTTGGAAAAAAAGACGTCCTCTGCTTGATGAACAACTGACTGGATTTTGAGGGATAGTAGAGAGAACATGAGAGCTGGGACACTTCCTCAAAACAATCAAATATTCCTTGAAATGAAACTGAGACAGACATTTTAACATAAAAAAAAAAACCCTGAAACAAACACCTCCTTGGTGTGGTTTTAAAGCCAACATATATCTATTGTATGTGTAAATAAGCAGCTACGTATTTGCTCTCAAGTTTGTTGTTTCAGCTTAAAAGCTAATTTGCTTCTGTAAGGTTAATTCTTAGCCTGTTTTGGAAACTGTAGGTGTGGAGATTGAACAGCATTCATCAGGCAGGGAGGGCTTAATTAAAGACACTGTTGAACTGCATTTTGGACACTGAGGGATTTTTAAGCTTAACTGATACTAGAAAGTAAAGGCCTGTGTATTATAAATCCTCTACATAGATTTTTTTTTTTTTTTTTTTTTTTTTTTTTGTCTTTTCCTACAATACTGACCACCTTGTAACCCCATCAGATTTGTTATCTAACTACCCAGGCATACGGGGTGAAGGAAACTAGTAAATGACCATGCAAATCCATGGATGATGAAACAGTGAAAATCTAAACAGCAGAAAATAAGAAATCAGGTTTGTTTTTGACATTAGCAGAGACATAACCACCCTCCATTTTGCAATATAACTAACATTTCTTCTTTGCTAACTTGTGTTAATAATAAAAATGTTTTCAACTTGAATTTGTTTTCATTTCTTTCTGAATACAACATGCTAACATGTATGGTTATACAATATTGTACGCAAGTAGTGACTGTTTCCAAAAGGCTTCACAGCTTTACTCCTAGTCATGATGCAGTTGTAAATATCACACTACCAACATCAAAAAAATGGACATGGACAGGTTCCTGTAGCCACTAGAGGGCCCACAAGCTACAATGTCAGTCTAAGTATACAGTGTTTGTGGAGCAATAAAATCTCATTTCTTAATTTGTCGCCACTGGAATAAGAAGTATTCAAAAAGTTTACTGTAAAATAGTCACGTTATGCAGCAAATGGGTAACACACCATTTGTATTCTGATTCAAAAATATTTTGTCATAAATCTATGATTAAGTCAGAATTTCTTTTTTTAAACACCACACGACACTTTTTTTCTTTCCCTAAAAAAAAAACCTCATACATCACTCTGCTTGGCCAGCTCATCTCAGCAAATTTTGTCAGTTAGCTATTTTATTTTAACAGATCGAACTGAATTTTAACATTGGCTTCAAAAATCTAGACTGCTAACCTTGTTGAGAAACGCCACACATCTCAAAAGATTTGAAACTCTCCCATCACACTGACGTTTTAGAAAACAGGGCCCCAGAAAAAGCTGGAAACGGCCTTGTTGATGTCCACTTAACTGGTCCCAGTATAGGAGTCAAACACGTGACGACACAAATGAACTCCTGGCATGAATACTGTCCGAAGTCGTGTTTCAGCACCATGGACAGCGCACCGCTACTGCAGAGAGAGAACGAGCTCGCATCCTCTATGAAATATGTAGACCTGTAATATTTTGTAGTCTAAAAGTGCAAAACCTTAAAATCATCCCCAAAACTAAAC
Source organism: Hirundichthys speculiger (assembly GCA_018398805.1). Classification (NCBI taxonomy): domain Eukaryota; kingdom Metazoa; phylum Chordata; class Actinopteri; order Beloniformes; family Exocoetidae; genus Hirundichthys; species Hirundichthys speculiger. Next base: position 32,008 of record JAGFBZ010002015.1, on the reverse strand, counting down.
GTATAAATAATTCTTAAAAGTAGGAATGAGGTCACTATTTAGTGCTGCAGTCACGCTAAAAGTCCCGTTTGCTTATTCAAAGATTATATTTTTGACGCAGGTACATCTGTGCGGTCATCCTCTACGTAAATAGGGTTGCATATACCTCATTTATCCACATCTGGAAACATTACGTGGGCAATGGTGGCTACGGTGCCACCGGTTTCCCGTTTTCCCACTGGTCCTTTAAGTAGAGCCGGCTGCAGATCGGACCTGGGGAACAGTTTGGAGCAGGAGCCGACAGGGGGAAGTTGCAGCGCTCCGGTTCGGGCAGCAGGGCTGGAGCAGATAAAAGCTCAGATAGTGACTGAAAGTGATGGTAAAAGGATTTAGCCTCGGCATTAACAGAGAGAGAGAGAGAGAGAGGAGGAAGGGAGAGAGGGAAGGGGTGGGAGGAAGGAAGAGGAGGAGGAGGGAGGGAGGGACGGAGGGTGATACTTTCCATAAAGCCTTTTTTTCCCCCTCTCTTTCTGCCCTTGAGCATCCCGGGTAACCCGAGCTTGTAGTGGGAAGAGGAGGAGGAGAGGGGGAAGAAGGGCGGGCACAAGCCTTTCCTCAAACTCAATATTTTATACTTTTGATACTCCTTGACGCTGGATTTCAGCCCTCTTTTCCCGGCCGCTTCCAGATCTAGGACACCGATCTACCGTGTGCAGCCATCTACAATGTGATAAGGGGGGGATAAAAAAAAAAAAAAAAAAAAGTATCCGGCGGACAGCAAAAAGCACACTGCGAGCCCGACAGGCTGCTGAGAGGAGTACAGAGAGGACCGCGGCGGGAAACAAGTCGTCTGTACAGTGGACGGTCAGAGGGGATTTATTTGTCCAAAGACGGGGAGGTGCACGAGCTCCACGCAAAGTGCTGACCGGCCCAACCGATGCGCGTAAGAAGTAAGTGCTTTACCTGATAAAAGCATTTCACAATATGATGCATTTTGCTAAAGCTCTCTGAAGTCTGCACCGACTCATGCACGATACCTAAATCACTTCGGGGTAATCAGAGCACTGAGGGGGGGCACTCATCTTAATTTACAACATTTGAGATGCACTTATGTGTGACAGTTAAATCCAGTTTGTGTAGTGGGAGCGATGCGGCACCACTGTGGAAACTGACACACCCCTGCGAGGCTGTCGGTGCCGGGAAATAGCTTCGGCCACTTCACTTGACAAGTGAACTAAGTCCGCAGGGCTGCACGGGATAGGTTGTTCACGGACCTGGCTTCTGTCATTGCTGAGTCAAAGTCGGATTAAAATCACTGAATCCACACTCGAAAAAAAAAAAAACCCCACTTATGTATCAATACATTCCGTTGTAGTGCAATTATAATTAGGATTAAATGAAACAAGCTGTCAGTTTGTTTTACTTGAAGTTTATTATACTCTAAGATGTGCTGAAGTAAATCAGAAGACAGTTCCTAAACTCCAAAGAAAATAAGAATTTTAAAAAAAACACTGAGATTTTTGTCCTTTTTGCGCACGCTCACGTGATACAAAAATGGATAAACTGGCTATGAAATTGCTCGTTTTTTTGAGGGCAATATTTCTTGCAGCGTAATTATTCCCATAACATCTGTAAGCCCACTCTGAGCTCTGGAGCAATTACAACTCTTGCACGCACAGGCGGTACCCGGCAGCAGCACGTGTTTTTACGCACAAGGTTAGCAGACGGTGTGGCGCTTTTTTTTACCGTTTTTAAATCAGCAGCTCTTCGAAATATATGCCGGCTTAGATGTGGGTTTGACCTAAAGTGTCTTTAAAGCTTTTAAAAGTTCTACTCATTCCTTTATTTTTTACGTTCCAAAGGAAATCACCGCGATTTAGTGGCATTATGATTCTCTTAAACTGACATGAAACATAACTGATATCATTATATATCTAATTTCTAACCTGTTTTATGTTTGTCTCCATGTCGCTGCAGGAAATTTAGAAGAGCTTTACCGATCCAAAACGTCCAATGGATCTACCTGAAGACGCAGCAACTTTTCTTTCATCTTCACCAGCAAGCTCCACTGCTCCCCTGCAGGACGCCGCTCTCTGAGACATGGACCCAAGTGAACACCGTCCACCCAACTCCCAGCGACACTATGGTAAAAGTGTGTACCGAGATTAGTCTCTGCAACAGTATCCGCCTCCCCAACCACCGCCCATCTTCCTCAGGAAATCAGCCGTCCAAACAAGAAAGTGTCCCTCTCTCCTCGGTTCTCCGGGAGTCGCCAGTATTTGTCAGGCGACGTTAACTGAAAGCTGCAGGTACAGTGATCACCTTCAATCCGGGGATTTTTTTTTTTTTTTTTTTTTTTTTTAAATAAAAGTCAGGAGTCGAGCCATTTTTCCCTTAAAATTCACACTCGCGTGGTTGCAGGGATGCTCACAATTTCCTTATGATCACCGATCCATGCGCTTTACGTCTCCTCTGAGCCCCGTGGCCCCCTCACCCCGTGCCGGACCCCGCTCCGTACACCCCTCCAGCCTGCCATGCTCCTCCAGGCCGTGTTCCTGCTGCTGCTGCATAGCTTGGCCTCCACCCTGGGCCAGTACGAACTGTGCAAGTCCCTGGTGAGCACGGACGAGGGCTCGGTGTGGGAGCATTACGCGTGCCAGCCGAGTCCCGCGACCATGAAAGACTACATGCGGATCAAAGTGGATCCGCCAGGAATCACGTGTGGAAACCCACCGGAGAGGTTCTGCACTCTGGTAAGTTCATGCAATTGCATCTTTTTTTTTTTTTTTTTTTTTTAATCGATAAAGCTATCAGTATTTGAAAAGTGTTCACAAACTTGATCTCTACCATTACAAAAGGTTTTAAAAAACTATTATCCAGGACATGCCTCAAATGATAGAACTATACAGTTAAGCAAGGAGTGACAAATAAAAGTGGTGATTGGCAAAAGGTCAGCGTACATTCAAACTGTAAAAGCAGATGTTTTAAAGGGAAGGACTTGAGCACAGTTTCTTTGTATAGACTGACCTTGCTCAAATATGGGGTTGTTTACATTTAAATGGACTGGTTTTATCTGGACTTTCAGAGACCCTCACACCTCCTCTGGTAAAATGGACATAGCTGGAACTTTCAGTTCCAAGGGCAGTAAAGGGTGAGCTTCAGGAAAACTCGTTAAAATGTCTGCTAAAGCAATATTTAACACACATTGGCCTGCAGGCCTGTCCTGGCTAATGAACGTGTAATCATTTGCAATAAGGGTCATAAAATCTGAATCATAAGACCGCAATTAAGCTTGTCCGTCCCTCCTCGGTGAAAAGTTTTATATTCAAAGCTCGACTCATGATTTGACTCACTGTGTTTGCATGAGACAAGTTCATCCTCTTGACGATCTGTCCGCTGTCACTGGTCATCCGCTCACTGGACTGGCCAGCTTTAAAGGTGTCAAATTTATCTCAACAGCAAGGAGTGCAAATCTAACAAAAGCTGTCTCAAGTAGAGTGTTGGGTCTGCCATACACATGCTTTATTAACAGGTAGACAAAATTATATAAAGTGTTTGTAAGTTGAGTGACTGGAGATTAAAGGTCCCATAAGACAGATGCACTGACTGATTTAAATTGTTTTCTGAGGTCTCTAAATAGGGAATGTAATGTTTTTACCTCAAATCGCCCGCATGCATTTTAAGGTGCCCCATACATTCCTGGTAAATGGCAGCCTTTAAGGAGAACAAGGCTGGTTTGGTTTGCTCAATGAATAATTAAAGAGACTGTGGATTGGTTGTAGTTAGTGATGAATATTCCGATGAGCTGCTCGCTGATTGGTTGGTTTGCGGCGAAGCAACACGCCCACGGAGTCGCTCACTGACGCCATCGGTGGCGATCTGTTGAGGCATTCGGTGCTTATCGTGATATGTTTGAGCCTATTTCTGATTAGGAATCACGAGGAGCAGCCAGTCACCCAGAAAATTTCAGAATGGTAAGTATTGCTATTTTTTCCATTTCGAGCATTTTATATTCAGTTATTAAGTATATCTGAATATTACATAAATAATATTTTTCTCGCAAAATATATAAAGTCATCAATCGCAAAAATCTGTGAAACTACAGCAATATTATTCCTCCCTTTGGCAGGTGCACCTGTGGAAACTGGGAAACATATGTTGCAAGGAAATACCTCAGGTAGGCCCGACTAAACCGGCTATAAATTTAGCCGACCTGCCTCGTTAATAATCAGACTTACGAAACTTATGAAATAAGTCAGTGAGCTACATATTTCAACATGTTTGTTTATAGGTCTTGAGAAGAATGGCGCTGGTTGAACAAAAATATCATGTTTGACTAATCAACCTGGCCGGCTGCGAATCAGGAGCATGGAAAGGTAACACGGAACGTTACACATCTAAAATGTTTTACAACCAAGTATAAACATAGATCATGGAGTTCAGCAAATTACAACAACAGTTATAGACAGGTTAACATAACAAAATTACAAACTTTATTGCACTCCAACAAGACATATCCCATTTTCTACAATGTGAAATACAAATGCTTTCAACATTTTTGCCATGCAGGAGTGAGCCGGTGCTTCCTCGGAAGGAGCGTCGGCATGGCGACACCCTCTTGTGAGGCGCCGCTCATACAGCAGGAGTTTCCTGACGCTTCAGGCCACTGTGTCTGGTTGAGACCTCCCTCGTGACTGAACCGGGACATATGTTTGGCCACGGGTCTGCCTTACCGAGGCACAAAAGTCTTGAGGCACATGAATCTGCTGTACAGCATAAGATGAAGGGTCATGCATAACCTCCTCGAAGAGTTGATGCATCAGCTCAAAGACGTAGCCCGTTTGTGTGAAGAGAAACGTTTTATTCATTTGTACCTTTCCTTAATGTTGCTACACAGGTTGAATGTTTATAATAAATATATATATATTTTTAACACCTTGCAAATTGTTGGCTCCGTCTTCCTTTGTTTCACCGGGTGCCTTTCTTTTTTTGGCCTTTGAGAAGTCTCTACATCAAAATAAAATAAAAAAAATTATGACACCACCATGTATTTAAAAATGCAAAAGTCTTTTAAAAGACTCCTCCCCTGAAGGTTCTGTGGGTTAATTTGGGCAGAAACACGCAGGACCAGTTGTATGGTCACTCGCCTAGCTGAGGGTTTAACCCTTGTTTAAACCCCTGCGTGAAGTGTTTTGCCCTGTTGGTTTAAGATGTAGCTGAGGTTTAATTTAATCTTAATTCCCACTGTCCTCAAAAAATGCCACAACAGAATCACTTGAGGTCTTTTCGTGTGTTTGGTACCCTGATATAAATAAGTTTTAACAGGAGTTCTGGAAGTTATTTAGCACAATGGAACCCTAAACTCGATTTTAGGCTCATGCAGGGCGCTGCCCCTAAATTAAACTTTTTTTAAAAGTGCATATTTGTATTCAGGTGGATCACAATCGGGAACGATGCATCCACGCAACTGCACGCAACAAAAAAATATAATGTTCACGATAATATCAGACTGGAGTTACGCTTGTTGGGTAGAGTCATTGTCCTAAATGTCTTTTATGTCCTTCAGAAGATTAGACAGGGACAGGCCAGGTCCCAAACAGTACACAATTACTCATTGTGCACTTTTGGCGCATCAGTGTCACGATAATGATACGATTTTTCAATTCTGGAGAGTTTGCTGCTGGTGTGAAACCCAAACCGGAGCTAATTTAGCAACATGCTAACTGACTCTGCATTTAGTCCACATCTTGTAGTTTAGTACTTCCAGGTTGCGGTTGTGATGCCAGTATGGATTGAAAAGCTCCTCCTTTGAGTGTCGGCTGCTGAGCGAAGCCTTCTAGAAACTGTCCAAGGTTGGAGGAAACAGTCCGGGATCCTGTCCCGTACAAGCATCAGCCACTGACGAGTCAGCTCTTTTGGAAGAGTGTGGAAAGTGCAGACATCTCCTGAACAACCAGCATTTTTTGCATGTCTGACATTTTTCCTACTTATGACAATTTTACAAACACCCCTCCCCATTTCTCGCCCTTCCGCTAACAAAGAATACCAACTAGCATATGGGGTCATTTTAGCAGGCGAGAATATAATGGTGCTTGGACGCCTAGTAATTTCTTTAGTAGCGGAAACCACTGCCGTCTTCGTTGAAACCTCTCTGCTGACTTCTCTTAAGAGTAGGGATGGACGGGAGTAAGGCAAGAGGTCAAGAGAGCTGCCATAACGTATTGATGTCTGCCCCCTAATGGCCCTGTCTTGAAAACTTCTACAACTATGTTTCTGAGTGAGCAATGATGAAATATTGATGGGCTCCTTAATGGGCTTCCTTACGAAGGGTTGGCCAGCGACGCTCCATCTGAAGGATCCAGAGTGGTCTGTATGACTGATGAGACAGAAGGGAAGAGGGGGATGGAGGGCCGGACAGGAAGGAGTCTGGTCTCAGTCAGCGCTTTTTCATCGGATGGGGTCTAGATAGTGGAAAGTTCTGGTTCCTCCCAGGTCATTTGTGGCGGTGGGGATTTAATTTGTGCCCCTGAGTGCTCCAGCTGGGTTTGTTAACTTTACTCAGGAAGCAAAAGACATTCCAACACGCTTCACAATTATACTGCCATCATTTAGGGTCCTATCCTGACATTTAACAATCCACCCAGCATCTACAAATCTATTTCCCCTGACACTCCTGCAGCAAAACAAGTCCATCACATCCCCTTTATTTCCTTTAGACACACCGAAACGGGTGTTGGCTGAGGCTGATTGATATCCAGATCATTTATTTTCAGGCAAGTAGCATTTTTTTTCCCCCTCCTCCTCTTGCCACCCAGATTTGGCAGCTTTACAGAAAAGCTGGTGTCTTATCTAATTGGTGAACATTTGCATTCACTCATTCAGCAATCCTACAAGTCAAGAGAAAGTCACGGCAAAAAAAAAAAAAAGTGTCGCCAAATGTGCAGAGCTCCTCATCCTTAATAAGACTTGATACAGACTGCAGTGGATGCAGGATAATTTTTCCTCTCCCTCTACAGTACAAGCGCTACAGTATGTTGCTACACATTTGGTAGAATTCCCTTTTTAGAGTTTTTGAAGCAATACTGTAGCTTTCCCACTTCCATTGGTTTACAGTAGCTTTTTCTCCCTCCGTCTCCACAGGGATGTATTTTTTCTACTCTATTTATCTCTCTCGTTTCCTTGGGAATGCAGCATCCTTTCTCCGCAGCCAAACAGGCCGGCATGTTGGCTCCTTTCAACGCGACGGGCTTCCAGCACTTTGACAAAGATGCTGCTGTCACTAGCGCCGTGTGAGGAGCTTCAGTAGTTTCTTTGTAGTTTGCCTGGATGATAGCTTGTGTGGAGTTGTTGCTTGCCGTTGCCGGTGATGGAGGAAGGAGGTTTGAGGCAGTGCGTTGCAGAGGGGGTAGCTAATGATGAGGGAGAGGTGAGGAAGATCCAAGCTTAGCTAAGCAGAAAGATGAAATCAGACCACAGTCCCCACAGTGGCACACATGATGTTGATACGAAAAATGCTGCATTCAGATGGGTCTCAGTGTGCTTTTGTTTATCATTTTGTTAATTATTAATTTTTTTTTTGTTGTTGTTTTGAACCAAAACCCTCAGTCAACCGTTTCCCTTAGGGCTGGGAACAGAAAGCAGTCGAATGCAAATGGGAATGTGCATGTGCACTGGAATGTACTGTTTGCGGTGACATTAGCAAGGATCGGTAGGGGTGTGTGAAACGTGTGCACGAGTTGGCTGACGGTGCACGGTAGTATCTCTAAGATGAAAAAAAAAAAAAAAAAAAAAACGAAACAAAACAAATAATAAAAAAAAAACAACCTTCCTGTTCCACAACACATTTTGCCCGTTTTAGAAGGTAGAAATCAGCCAGCTCTAAAAATAGACATGAGAAGCGAGAGAAACCACGCTGTAGTGGAGGGGGAGCATGCGGGAAGGGGAGGAAGGTGGCAGCTGGTAGTGTGGATCAGTGCATCTCAGACTGGGCCTACGGCCATACTTCATCCTCCCTGCCTAGCGCAGCCTTGCCAAACCCAGCTGGCCTGCCCCGTCCAGCAGTGGGTCATCAGCGCCGCTCAAAAGGGCCACCTAAATCCAGCAGTGGGCCACTCTTGATGCCCCTTCCTGGGGGGAAAAACTATGTCCCAGGCTACCAGTGTGCTAATAAAAAACCCTGTGGAGTTGAACTGGGGCACAGTGTGAGCAGGTTTGACCGTACAGGGCATAATTAACGGAGGCTACAGAGACCGACAGCGAGTGACGGTACAAACAGTGGAGGCGGAGGAGGACGTAATGATGTAACGTGGCTTGCTTCCCCATTAGGACACAGCTGAAAGTGATCCGAGGGTGTCTGTATGTGTTGGCAGAAGGGAGGGTAGTTTTAAGTGAGATTTATCTTTCATTGAGGTGATACTAAGAGGGATTGGCCGCAGGAGCTTAGACAGCCTGGGGTGGACTTAACAAACCACCTTGTCTCGCCAATCAGGATTGAGGGACTGACGGCTGTTTAGAGAGGAGAGATCTGGCATGTAGAAGCCATGCAGCAAACATGTAAGGATCTGTATTTGATCATGTTTGAAAAGCTCTTAAGAGGCACTTTTTTTCTTCTTCATTTACTATCTTCTTGTTTCTCCAAATTTCAAGTTTTTACATTAACTTAGGCAAGCATTGGAGCACAGAGATCAATAGTAGAGAGCACTAGTGTGATATTATATATATATATATATATACAGTGATCCTTTGCCAATTTGCGCTTTTTTTTTAATTTTATTTTTAATTTTTCAAAAATATATGATATAATAAAAAGTCAAGAAAAAAATCGTCGAAGCATCACAGGATGTTGTGCGCATTCTCTCACAGCGAAGAAATGTTGTGAGCCAGCCTGGCCCCTTTAAGAAGGTGGCCTTATGGGTAATGTAGTGTGTGTGTCGTGGGACGGCAGAACAAAAACGGGGTTAGATGAAAAGTGTAGTGAACATAAACAGCAGCCCAGCATGTATAGATTTACATTCTCTGTTAACCGACAGGAGCCCAACAATACAACCTGTGTGATATTAAAAGTTCCTGCAGTGCCAGAATAAAGTGCTCGTTCCATGCAGAGAAAACTGGACTTTTTGTTTTGTTGTTGTTAGCCGCTAATTACGAGCCCAAAAATAGCACAATACCAGCGGTTTGTTTACTACGGTTCAGAGACCAGAGGCTGTGAAGGTAACAGAAAGACCACAGTTGAGCCTTTGTCTTGTTTTGTTGCAGTGTCTCGCAACTTTTTTGTGGTTTTTAAACATATTTTAAACACATTATTTAGGCTCAGGGGGGCTCCAGCTCCAGTTCGAGGATTTTTATTTTCCCCATTAACCACAAAAAATAAGGGATGACTATACATATATATATATATATATATATATATATATATATATATAACTTGCACAGTCCATAACTCAGTTGTCTTTTTCTGTTCTTCAGCTTATTTTTAACCCACGTCTTCTTTATGATTGGCTCAGATTTAATAACATACATCAATAAGAGATAATGGTATAATGGTGTTTCCCTGGATTCGCCACATTGAGAGCACTTTGAGGAAACAGAAACTCCTGTCTGATATTTCGGTCTTTTGCTGAAGTGTATCCGCTGTGCCCGAATTCTGGGATTAATTCACAGTATAACTCGTTTAGGTCCAACTGTGGTGACCTCAGCGGGACGAGCGCAAGCTGCTGTTTTCGAGCAGTGTGATGCCTCTGCTCTGTCCACTCCTCCTCCAGCACAGTCACACATGCCGACAGTAAACACACACACACACACACCTTGGACACATTTACAATAGACTGCTGTTTTGATACAAAGTCAGGCCTTTTCGGGGAAACGCTTTTTCCAGGTGATCAATGCAAGTTTTTTGTACGCACACTGTTTTTGATTTAACGTCTTTGCCTTACTTTTTTACACACACACACACACACTCGCACGGTCTCCCATCCCAGCTTTTGGCAAAACCCAAAGTAACTTTATAAACCCGCCCCATCTCTTGCACAGCTGTTGCAAGAAATGAATGTGTCACACATCAGTAATTCCAGATAGCTCACAGAGCTGCAGAGGACATCAAGGCAGAGGCCGCTGAGAACCTCAAGAAAATAGGCTCAAAATCTGGTCTCATATCATCCTGGTGTGTAGCTAGCCACAGCTCTTAATGAGATTTAATTTGGCAAAAAAAAAAACAACAAAAAAAAACACAACTTATTAAATACTTTTTTTTACAGCCAGCAAAGAGCCTTCCGGTTTTCATCCAGTATTCCTGCAAAACATTTCTACTCCTTTGGGATTCTTTGGCAACATTAGATGTGCTGCATTTCCGATCATATTTAGGTTTTGGGACCTGTGTTCCAGTGTGGCAAAGCCTTTAGTTTGCACATCTTAAGGTAGTCCATTAAGTTGTCTTTAGGATTCAAAAGGCATTTTTCTTTGTCTTTTGAACTTCTCTCTTTTCACTGAGGGTTTGAATGTTTGTTCCCAGAATTTTTTTTTTCCTGAGATCTAATTGAATATCTCCTGTGCCACTGGCTGCAACACAAGCCCAAACACTGATTGATCCACTTCTGTGCATAACTGTGGAAGAGGTATTATTTTAATGAAATTCTATAGCCTTTTCCTCCAGAAATAATATTGCTCACTGCAGCCTAAAAGTTCTCTTTCAACATATTTTGTGCAGTGCAGTGGACGAATGTCATCACCACTCAGCAAACATCCCTTCTGAAGTTCTTTCCTCTTTTGCAATCCTGTGCACAGCTCTGGACGGGTTTTCCTCTGTCTTCCCTACTTCAACTTGGCTTCCACCAGTCCTATAAGTGAAACTATGAAATAACAATCCCAAGGAAATGGCGTCAAATACTTCCTCTTACCTCTTTCTGTAGCTTAGTGTGACTCAATTACCATAACGTTTATACCCTCTGGTAGCCGTTTAAAGAATCTCAGGGCCTCTCATTGCTGAAAACAAGGTTGAGGAGGTTTTCCCTAACTCTCATATAAGTATTGAACAAACAAGCTGAATGTTTGAGCTGGGGCGCCCAAACTTTTGACCGCCACTCTATTTTATATATGTACACGTTTGCCAGGCGACACGCTCACGGGCAGATAAATCACATTTATTCACGTTAACAAAAACCTCCAGCATGATGGGAAAAAAAAAACCCGTCTGACAAAATAAAAGATTAACGTCATAAGTGAAAAAGCAATATCTCTTTCTCTACCCCTCTGTGGCCTTTTTAATGGGAAGGTCATTCTATTCGATGTTTCTTCAAAACAAAATAAATTGCGTTCTCCGAGTGTGTGTCCCTGCCTCGTTTTCCCCCTTGCTGGCAATATAAGACAGAAATCTTTGGAAGTGGAAGGAAAAACACAGACAGAGGACAAAAGGGCACAGAATTTTTTTTTTTTTTTTTTTTTTTTTTTTTGGGGGGGGGGGGGGGGGGGGGGGCATAAGAGGGAAGGGGAAGGTGAAGGAAAGACGAGAGCATGCATCTTCTCAGGACCAGTGTTTGAAGCGATCCACCTCAGAACTGTACATACCAGTCCGTTGCTGCAGGAGCCCACAAATCAAATGTTACTACTCTCAGGGCCCACGGGGGGGGGTCCTTCAGCTGGGCTTTAGTTTGGTGGAGAGCAGCTTTATTGGCCAGTGTAACAGAGGGTTTATGATGGAAGCTGGAAACAGATGGTGAAGCCGATGGTCCACCAAGTCAGGAGATTCTTAGCTCTAAAAAATGATGCTTTAGTCGTTCGCTTGTCTCAGATTTAGAAGACAAATCTCGTAGCGCCTTTCTAACTGATAACGGTGAAATGGTTGTGCTCTTTGAAGCTGCTGTGATCCATTTAAACTCAGAATCTTGAAATTTTGGCCCCTAGAATAGCCCCTAAAAGTCCTATTAGTGACTCATAAAATGAGAGGAACCTCACAGGCTACAGTCTCAAAATCCAACATGGCTGCCTCACACATACAAAAGCAACATGATCTTCTGCTTTTCTTTTTCCCTTCTCTGCAGGGGTCGCCACAGCAGATCTACCACCTTCATCCAGTGTTGTACCTGAACGTGTTAATTGAACGAAAGTTCACAAACTAGTTCATATTTTCTGCTAATGTGAACTGAGCCCGCTCTCTTTCCCCTTCACGAGCATCGAGTGTGAACGATGCTCGTGAACTCTTTCAAAGTTCACGCACGGTCAAAACCGTGCCAAGTTTCCAGCGAACCCCATTTTAAAATACACCACAAACGAGCCTGATATGTATCTAAGGAAAGCAATCAAACATGGCAACACGGGCTGTCGCTTCTGTCACGCTAACAATTGCGTCATCAAACGTTTAAAACAAGCAGGAAGATGGAAGCTGCAGTCGCCCAGAGTCTGGAGGAGCGCCCCAACTCCCGGGGGGGATTGAATTATTGAAATGGGGGAAAAAACATTTGCACCTTAAGGACCTGTTTTTGTTTTATAATAAAGACCATTTGGCAGCAAGTTTTTCCTCATATTTTACATATACTGTAGAGCAGTGATTCCCAAAGTGTGGGCCGCGGCCCCCTGGTGGTTCATCGTGCGACTGCAGGTGGGCCGTGAGAGATTATTAAAATTAAACAAATGTGTTTTAAATTCTCAGTCTTTTTTAAATATGTTTTTAATTACTGTAAAATATTCATGACATTATTAAAAAACATTAAGAAAGTAAGAAAACAAACCAGTTAAGTGTTATTCTACTGTAATTTTAATTTACCGTAATATGACTAGTGTCACCTTATTTGTTGACCCTTTATAAAAAGAACTAAAAACTGAACTATTTAGTTCATTTTTTGTTAAATGGTGAACTGAACTAGTTAATTTTAATTTCTGTGAACTATGAACTTGAACTAGTTCGTGTAGAAAGTGAACTTGCCCAACACTGCCTCCATCTAACTCTGAATCCTCTTCTCTCACACCAACAAACCAGGGTTATAATAGTTTTGGATTTTCCATTAGTTTTAATTTTTTTTTAGTTTTTAGTTTAGTTTTTCCAAATTCGGTTAGTTTTAATTAATTTTTAGAGCAGTTTTGCTAGTTTTTATTCGTTTTTGTTTTGAAATACTAGTTTAGTTTTTTATTAGTTTCAGTGTTAGTTTTAGTTTTAGTTTTGTAAATTAGGGTTGTAAATTGGTTCGCGTGAAGCACTGAACTTTTTGAAGGCTATCAGTCACATAGTCGTGTTTACATTCCGGTCTCAATAAACATATTTATCAATGCGTCTTCCCGCTTGTGGCGTTCCTGCATATTTACTGACCAGCAGCTATCTGGTCTCCGGTGGAAACAGTCCATTATAGTTGCTTTTTTTTCGCGGTCCTTCCCAACGCTGACTGGCCTGCAGCTGTAGCTTCTCTTTCCAGGGGGCTAGCTTAGGCTAGCTTATCCAGGTAGTCTTGGTTAGCCTTCTTTCCAGGGGGCTAGCTTAGGCTAGCTTATCCAGGTTAGTCTTGGTTAGCCTTCTTGTGTGAGCTTTTTTAAATGGACTTTCAGATTCATGGGGTTTTTTTTCCCCTTAAGAAGTATTCCACACATTGTATCACCTGCTTCTACAACAAGGCGCTTATTTTTATTGTTAACACAGTCATAGTCAAAGAAATCCCAAATAGGACTGTGCCGCTTTCTCTTTGCCAACTTTTGCTGCAGCCATCACTGCTGATCACTTTTTTTTTTTTTTTTTTTTTTTGTGGCTGTTGTTGTACGGCGGAGCGAAGATAATAGATTTCAAACGTTTATGAGGCAAAAAAAAATTACAAACACAAAAATGAAGGACGTTCTTGACATTATTATAGTTCATTTTAGTTTGTTTTTTAAACACATAATACAGTTTCAGTTAGTTATCTTTTTTTTTTAATCTCATTTTTATTTTATTTCAGTTAACAAACATGTTTTTTCAATTCTAGTTTTCATTATTTCATTCGTTTTCGTTAACGATAATAACCTTGCAACTTACCTCATCTCCTCTTTGACTACATCCATAAATCTGGCAGTTCCAACCTCATCATCCTTCTACCTGATATATTCACTATATCTCCTCTGTACATGTCAAAACCATCTCAGTCTAGTCTCTGACTTTCTCTCCAAAACATCTAACATGTGCTCTCCCTCATTCCTGACCCGATACATCCTCGTCACTCCCAAAGAGAACCTCAACATTTGAACCTCTGCTACCTCCAGCTCTGCCTCCTGTCTTCTCCTCAGCGCCACAGTCTCTAAACCGAACAGTCACCACTGATCTCACCAGCGTCTAGTGCATCACACCCGACACTTTCCCCCATCTGTTCCAACCTGCTTGCAGGCACTTCTTCACCTCTTTTCCACACTCTCTGTTGCTCTAGACTGTTGATCCTAAGTACTTAAAACCCTTCACCTTCTTCTGGTGACAGCGACACTAATATTCTGTTTATTAGCGCTTTTGTCACGTCGTGTCTCATCAAAACCGTCAGACCCACAGCGCAATCCAACCCCATAACCGAACGCACAGCTGTGGCGTTTGTATGAACAAAATATAGCGTAAATTGTTGTACTTAACCTGCATTACTAATAATAGCTTAGCCTCTTAGCCTGTTATGCTCATCCCAGGTCAGGATTTAAAAACTTTATCAGCAAATGCCACTAAGCACCTGTCTTCCTTGGCTACATCACAGTAACATTACATAAAGAAACATGAAGCAGGATAACGTAGAGGGCTCTTTCTTTCTCTTTTAGGGTGTTGTAAGGCTATGTTGAGACTGCAGGCAAAAGTGGCCAAAATCCTTCTTTTTTTTTTTTTCAATGACATGGATCTTAGATCACTGTGTCGCTCCAAAACCGTTCATGTCTGCGTCAAGATGCACCTTAGAGCTGATAGATTCTTAGTATTACTGTCAGTCATCGTTTCACCATTACAGATGCCCCATATGGACCGCTCAGAGATGAACCAGAGCCCACAGATGAAGCACGAGCTGGGCTTTAAGCACTCTAAGTGTAGTTAAGGACTGTTTAAGGTCTCCTTGTTTTCCCACAAGTGAAAACAAGGAAGTCACTTATTACTGGTGCGATATTGCGGCTGTTGTCGTGGAGACAGGATCCCAGCGAGGATAATTGCTGGAGGGGTTTAGCAGTGCGGGCCACCTGCCGCAGCATTTGGCTCAGATCTGCGTGTGTATGTTTGTGAGAGTGTGTTTTGCGGGTGTTTGAGAGGGCGTGTATCCTGGCGCAGAGAATCCAGGCGCCGGTCAGAGTAGTGGCAGGCAGCAGAGAGGGAAAAGGAGGACAGGGTTCACAAAAGGCTTAGCCATAACCTCGCGTAAGGCTCTCATGGGGGATAAAAATCTTCCAGCCTCTATTACTGTACATATCACCTCTACTGTGGGTAATCCAGAAGGGCTCTGCGAGGTCAGAGCAGACTGATGAACAGCAACATGCAGCTGTTCAGCCCCCAGCACCACGTAAATCCAACAAACTGACAAGATGCAAAATATATATATATAATAATTTGTAGAGCACAATTCATACACAAGGCAATCTGTTCCAGATTTTAGGAGCATAAAACTGAAATGCAGCTTCACCTTGTTTAGTCCTGACTCTGGGAGCCAGCAGGAGACCACTACCTGAGGTTCTCAGAGTCCAGGTTGGTTCATATGGTTCTAACAGGTCAGCGATGGACTTTGGGGCCATGAAGAGACTTGTACACAAGTAGAGCTGTTTTAAAGTCTATTCTCTGAGTGACAGGAAGCCAGAGACCTCAGGACTGGACTAGTATGGTCGTATTTCCTGGTTCTAGTCAGGACCAGTGCAGAGACCTCAGGACTGGACTAATATGGTCGTATTTCCTGGTTCTAGTCAGGACCAGTGCAGAGACCTCAGGACTGGACTAATATGGTCGTATTTCCTGGTTCTAGTCAGGACCAGTGCAGAGACCTCAGGACTGGACTAATATGGTCGTATTTCCTGGTTCTAGTCAGGACCCAGTAGTCAGGAGCAGAGACCTCAGGACTGGACTAATATGGTCGTATTTCCTGGTTCTAGTCAGGACTCGTGCAGCAGCGTTGTGGATGTACTGCAGCTGTCTTGCAGCTGGTTTAGAGCCTAGTGAGCAGGCCGTTACAGTAGTCTAACCTGGTGGAGACGAACCCATGGATTAGTCTTTCTAAATCTGGATTTAGACACTGTTCATTTGATTCTGGCAATGTTTTTTAGATGGTAAAAAGCTGCTGATGTTATTGCTTTAATGTGACTGTTAAAGTTCAAGTCTGAATCCAATATTACCCCTAAATTTCTGACCTGATTTTTAGGTTCTAGAGAGTCTCAAGGTGACTGATAACACGTTCTCTTTGTTTCTGTGGGCCACAGACAATGATTTCAGTTTTGTCTGAGTTTAGCTGGAGAAAGTTGATTTGGATCCACACACTGATCTGTTCAATGCAGCGACACCATGAATCTACAGGCCCATGCAGTGCTGCTTTTATACACTATATATTTATTTTTTTTCACAGCGAGAGCAGGCGCTAACCTTAACTGAGTTTGCACTATATCTGGGACACTGTGACAGTACGGTCACTTTCAATAGGATTTGCGGGCCAAAAGTCACGCCCAGAACAACATCCTACTAATCTTTCTTTCCACGTGTATAAAAATGTGTCTGGACTAAGGTCAGGAGATGCACTAACAGGGGGCACAGAAGCAGCTGGGCCTCCTGCAGGGCAGCTATTCTTGCTCTGACGTCCACAGCAGAACTCTTCATCTGATTCTAATTACCTTGTCGGGTTGCAGTTGTTTGTGAACATTGTAGATTATCATCCTAAGTGTGTTTGCACTGACAGTGATCTCTATCTGGATCGCTGCATGGAGGATAATTGGGTTATCAGATAGTAAACAATCCCTGCTACGTCGCTTCAGTATGGACCCAGATAGATTATCTGTAGTCGCCTGTGTAGAGATGCTGTCGTCTCACAGCTGTGTCTTCACATGCATTGTGGTCTTGTTTTGTGCCTTTTTTGTCGTGCCGCTTCCCTCAGCACCATCTCAGCATTTGCTTATGTTAGGAGTTTTCCCACTCTGCGTTGTCACCATAAATCAGATGATTTATCATCTCAGCCTCGCAGGATTCTAACTTTTGCTTTTAGTATGAGACCACAAGAGTGGCTTTGAGCGACTGCTCACTTTGCCGTGGAAAAGTCCAATGACTTCATTCAAGAGGCAGAACAGATGCTGTCTCTTGCTGGCGCTGGATGAGAAAAAGTGAAAGTCTGCAAAGAAAGCAGTGACAGATGATCTATGCCCGCACACTCTATCAATATTATGCAGCAACGCTTACATCACAAAGAAAAAAAACTGCTGTTTCATGTGATACACAACCCAAATCTTTTGAGTATTGACCAGTTAGCCTCCATAAGGCCGAAAGGTGGCTGTAGAAAGTTCAAATTCACTGTGGTTGCAGGAGAGACCACAAACAAACCACCGCAGAAACCTCTATGACCGCTTCTCACAGCATAAACCACTTCTCCGTGTTCTGTGCAAAGCTCGCAACGCAAACCCAACTCTAGCAGGCTCATTAGCGTGGATGTGTGTTGGTGAAAAATACCCCTCTAAAACCCCCCGCTGCCATTTACCATCAATGATGAGAGTGGAAGATATTTACAATCAGCCTTTTAAGCATTCGGGGGGGTCAACGTTTTGATCGTCCAAACACGGAGTTTGGGTGAAATCGGCAATCAAATGTTGCTGTCCTGAATCTAGAGCTGCCATATTGCTGCTCATTAGTAATTCATTAGCCTGTGTGAATCATTTTATGTATAATTTTGTAATAAATAATTAACTGCATATTACAACGTTTAGCATGACAGCAGTCATAAAGTAAACCCTGAAGTCTTCTCTGTGGTTGCTCCTGCTCTGAGCGTTCAGTAAACCATGTGATTAACCATAAGATTACATTTAAAGTTGCGAGGAGACTCTACTGGATATAGCTGTTTGACAAATGTGGCGCACTCTTTACTTTTAGCCAAGAACTCCATCCCTGAAGTTGGCTCTATGGCATTACTCTTATCAGCTTCAAAACAAGAATAAAAAAAAAAAAAAAAAAAAAATCACAAACAAAATCCTTTATTACGAAACTACAAACTAATTTTGACTGTATTTTCGGTGAAATTGAGAGCAGTGCTTTAAACAAATCCAGAACAAGTTTTCATTTTTGGAGATCGTTAGCACCCCCTGCTGGCACGTTGGGTGCAGCAGTTTTTATGACGGTCGCAATTCTACACGTGAACGTGTTTGTACGAGGCCGGTAAATAGAAGCAGGGAGAAAAACAACCCAGAGGAACAGGTCAGATGTCAGTTGAGCAAATAAGAATAATGAGACTTTTACATAAATATCAATGTAATATTTCATGTGACCACTGACTGCCAGTTGTTGCGATGGCAGTCAGTGTCAGTCATCAGTCTGCCTTGTTAAAGTCACACTGCTTCAAAAAGTGGTTACAAGATGAGCCTTAAAGGTTCCCGTCTGGATCTGTGTTGTATTGTTGGATTGTCACATGTGGATTTTAGTATTAGCATCATGCTGAAGGACTAAGCTTACTCTTCTGTCATGTTGAAAGATCCCATATAATTCAGTTTTGATCCCTTGATCATCATTTGTCTTTGATCTTGACTTGAAAACTCTCTGGGTCTGGTACGTCATGCCTCCTAAATAGGTGAGCAGACTGTTTGGCCTCCTCCCCCCTGCTCCCCACTCACTCTGCTGATATCAGTTACCTTCCGAAACCAATCAAACCTCCTTATAAAGAAATCTCTGGAAGCTCCTGTCACGATGGTTTTTTGCAAAACTTTTATTTATTGCTTAATCAATGGTGCACCTCTTAAAATGACAACTAAACAGTCTGAAAACTGGTGATATCACAGCTGAAGACAATGTTGGACCTTTGAAAGTTAGGAAAAGCGTAGAATGTGACTTGAAATTGATCTAAATGAAGTTTTTTTTCCAGGATAATCATTATAATAATTATATAATAATAATAAATTATAAATAAAAAATTAAAAATTATAATTATTATATGTAATAATTTTTGACTACATTGGTTTTTTATTACTGTAGTTCTTATTGTCATAGTAATAAATATAACTTTACGAGGCAGTATTTCAAGATGAATCTGTGAGATTCTTAAATACTGTAATAAGAGCTAGAACTAATGCGTAAAAAAAAAGGAAGACAGAGAGGTGGAGGTGGAAGAGATGGAAGCAAAAAGAGAGAAATATCTAAATTATCTGCTTCTGCGAGAGCTTGTTAATACTCGCGCAGGAAAAGTCACAAAGGTTACTGGAATCTCAATAAATTAAAGAAAAGAGAGATCAGTTACTGAAAAGTGTGAAAACTTATTGAGAGTAGTTTCAAAGTAGAGGAGACTTCACAGCAGCAGCGGATGAAATATCCTAAGGCAAAAAGAAAAATCTGTTTTTGTAAAAAGAATTAGCAAATCTATCAGGAAGCGCAAAAAGCAAACATGATGCAGACGACATCTTTTGGGGTTGAATTTGTGATTTTTTTTCCGTTGATGTGTACTGTAAATGATTAAAATGACTAAAGACAGTTGCAATTGCAAATATTTAGAGAGAGAACATAAAGATGGACTCATTCAATATATTTAATGACTGTAAGTAAATACCGGAGAAAATAATAATCCTTATCTGTTTAATTAGTGCATCCTGGGGGCAAGTAATCCATTTTCTGGATGTGATACTATCCAAACAGCAGCAGAGATGAATTTAGTAAATTAAGCACCAGGAGAGATGTCGGCAGATCTCTGGGAATTCTTTGTGTAAATATTTTCTCCTCCGTTGTGATGGGAACGTAAGACAACTGGCAGCCAGCAGGAAACTATGGGATGCTGAGCTCTGCGCGCAGACCAGCCACCTCCTCATGACCCGCGTGTGACGGAGCTGCACATGCATGATGCACTTCCTGACTCAGCAAAAAGTCGATCGGGGGCATAATCCACCCAGGAAGTTACATTTGTTCCCACAACAGGAAGGGAATGTCGTGGTGCAGTATTAACAGCTTGGTGTTTGGGTGATTACATTTTTTTTTACTACAAGAAGGATCTTCAGTGAGAATGAGAGGCATTTCTTGGAGCAGGTGGAAACAGGCTCGTTGGGCTCTGGGAGCCGTGTGAATAATCCTGTTGACTTTTAGTTGTGTAGTAGGACAGCAGCTTGAAAGACTTGGCATCACTGGAAGAGGGGGATCAATTCTCCGGAGTTAAAAGTGCAGCAGCACTCTGCTGTCCATGCAAAGACAGTGATGATGCACGATCCCCCCGACCTTCAAACTTCCTGTTGCATTGTTTGGCCAAGTTTACTTTTAATGTCTGCTTAATGCCTTAGAGAGACACTATTCATTTAGACACATCTTTTTAGTATGGAAACTGGTGTTTCTGTTGTTTAAATCTTTAGTCTCAGTGAGTTACATTGAAAAGAAAGAACGTTTACACAAAACCTAGAGGAGGGGGGAGCAGAGATACATTTCTGTTGCCTTAATCATAACTGCACTCACTTCAGGGGTCACAAGTACACCGCGACGCTATTTTTAAAGCAAATGAGCCGAAAACTCTACTTCTGTTGTCTAACAGGTGTTCTGTCGATTTCTGCTACTTGTCGAGACATGCTACCTCGGGGTTCTGCGCATGCACAGAGCAAATTTGTTTCCGAGTTACAACAAAGCATACTGAATTTACATACTGAATTAACGTTTCAACAAGCACAAAGACAAAATAATATGAATTTTAAGGCTGTTACTCACTGTAAATCGACGACTAGTCCCGCCACGTGGATGTTCCTCTTTGCACTATTGTTAAATAATTAATACGACACAGTGAGTGTCATGCAAGGATAATATGACATTCCATATATTAAATTCACATGCTGAATGAACGTTTTCAACAAGCACAAAGACGAAAGACGACATGATATGAATTTTAAGGACGTTACTCACTGTAAAACCGGTGTTCTTTTGTCCCCCTGCTCCCGCTACAAAGGGTTTCAAAAAATTCTGGGCGTGGAAAATGTCATAGGTAGCATATCTCGACAAGTAGCAGAAATCGACAGAACACCTGTTGAGATTTTTTAAAATTGAAATAGACTCTGATAAAGACTTTAGAACATTGATGACTGACTGAGGGCGCAGATGGCACTGGGGGGGGGGGGGGGGGGTGTCCAGATTTATATTCATCCCTATCTGTCCCCCCCATCACCACCGTCCGTATGTAAGGCACCAAACATAGGTAGAACTAGAAAAGCACTCAGAGAGCGCAGACCTCCACCAAGCAGCTCATCTATCTCACAATGATAAAGAATCCTTTAAAAAGTTCCTGGACCCAGAAAGTGATCCGGCACAGCTGATCCATTTGATAGCATCGCTGTTTCTGCTACGACTAATGGTGCGTTCAGCTGTACTCGTAAATCGGATGTTTGAAGTTGGAAAAGAATTTAAATCTAGCGTCTACCACAGTTTTTCGTTTCATTTCATCAACTGTCTTTTTTTTTTTTTTTAATTCCCTGTTCCATGACGTCCCCGTTTTTTAAACTGGGAAGCACTCAGTTCGGAGGTTATGTTGTTCGGAGCTCGAAGTTCCAATTTCCAATGTAAATGTAACGCACCATTTCGACCCCGGGGTCCTGAGGGGTGCTGCTGTCTTTGCCTGTTTCATTAACCATAGTGATCATAAACAACTATCTAATGACTGAGCTGGTGATCTTTCTGCCACATTAAACCAGAGATGAGGGAGGAGAAAAATCATAGTGTTTATTTCAAGAACCAAAAGATATCCTATGCCTGTTTTCCCAGGTGTGAAAAATACTTGTTTTGTAATGTTGAGTGGCGAGTCATTTGGACTCACCTGAACAGATACTGCCCAACAATATGTTCGTTTTCATTCATTTATTTGTTTGAGCAGATAATGTGAAATGCCAACAAAAAACAAGACAATAAATTAAAATTACAATTAACACAAGTCATTGTATCTGCTCAAAAAGGAGTGGGAGGAAGAAAATTTATTTAATCCCACCCCTTTCAAGTTAACATAAATTACATAGCTGCTTCCTGCCAATTTGATTTAAAATTGAAAAGAACCAAAGAAACAAACATACGTGGTAACACACCAACAATAGTAACACATCGCCATGAATTTAAGATGACTTTACTGTTGAGTCCCAATTACTCTGTACTGATCCCAGAACCTCTGTCTAAAAACGCAGGGAAATGAAAGGAGGAGAGATGTTTTTGGAAAATATTGAGTCTGCTTATAGATGGTAAATTTGTTTGGCTGCAGAGGGATATCGTTTTTCGGATCAGTTTTTTTTATTGAAAAAAAATACTTTTTATTTTTATTTGTATGAATCTGTTGTTCAAGTGTTTATACTTCTGTTTTCATACATACTGTAATGTGTCTAATCATTTATATGAAGGCAAAAGTGTGAATCATTTCAATTTGCTATACATTTTTGGACATTCCCTCTTTGTTAGAAGTTTAAGTTTCTGTAAGGAGATTCTTTATCCTGCTGAGAACAACAAATGTTTAAATAAAAAATGCTGGAGACATTAAGTTTTGGAGCGTGATTAATATACCAGACAAATAACAAGTTGATCATGTAAGGCCTTTGACTACCAATGTTAATTCAGTTGGAAAACTCACACTTCTAATAACAGCTTGAACCCCCCCAGTTTAAAAATCCTATCTGCGCCCCTGATCAATTGTCTTTGTCTCGTTTGTATCGTATGGAAAACTTGGGCTGACTCTGTACATCTCTGTGTGCGTCTCTCCTCTAGGAGAACCCATACCTGTGCAGTGATGAGTGCGACGCCTCTAACCCAGACTTGGCCCACCCTCCTCAGCTGATGCAGGATCGCGAACGCAACGGCCTGATCACCTACTGGCAGACAGTCACCTGGAGACGCCACCCAGAGCCCCTGCTGGCCAACATTACCATGTCCTGGAACAAGAGCCTGGAGCTCACAGACGACATCCTCATCACCTTTGAATATGGCCGTCCCACAATCATGGTAATGGAGAAGTCCATGGACCACGGGCGCACCTGGCAGCCCTACCAGTTTTACGCCGACGACTGCCTGGAAGCTTTCAACATGCCCCCCAAACGAGTGCTCAGCCTCACGCAGGCCAACGTCACGCGGGTCATCTGCACGGAGGAGTACTCCCGCTGGGTGGGCTCCAAAAATGACAAGAACGTGAAGTTCGAGGTGCAGGCGCGCTTCGCCGTGTTCGCGGGCCCTCGGCTGCAGAACATGGACAACCTGTACACCCGCATGGAAAGTATGAAGGGTCTGAGGGACTTCTTCACCTTCACCAACCTGAGGCTGAGGCTGCTCCAGGCCCGCCCTGGGCGGCACCGTATGTCCAGAGGGACAACCTGCTCAAGTACTTCTACGCCATCTCCAACATCGAGGTGCCAGCCAGGTGAGGATGACTGCTGATGTTGAACGTTAACCTGTTTTTTCTTAGAAATGGGAAGTGCTTAAAGATAAAGCTCTTCACTTTTGTGAAGGTGCAGTATTTTAGTGAAATTATTCTGGGTCATACTCCCCCTCGCGGCGCTGGACACATTTTTCCCACGTAGTTGAATACAGTCATGGAAAAAATTATTAGACCACCTTTTTTTCTTCACTTTCTTGTTCATTTCAATACCCACTAAACGTCATCATGTGACTAAAACAGACAGAAAAGAAAACACTGAATGCATAAAAGCAGTGTTTTTGGCAGTACAACGCCATAGCTATTGATGTAAAAACTTAAGTGATTTAGGTTATAATCAAGAAAACCATGGAAAATGGTAAGATATCAGCTCTTAAATAAAACTCTTATGAGCAATCTTTGTGGTTATCGTTATGTAATGTACCTTTAGTTGTACCAGGCATTAAAATGAACAAGAAACTGAAGAAAACAAGGGTGGTCTAATAATTTTTTTCCATGACTGTATTTCTTCTGACACTCAGACATGACTTTGGCACTGACATAGCCACTGTGATCTGAGGCTTGAATCCTTGTCTGGCTGTCACTGGCCAGTGAGAACAATGATTAATGCCAGAACCATGTGGCCTGGGTGGTCCAGTCTAACCCCCCCCCCCCCCCCCCTCCAAATCCACATTCTGCTGGAGGAGTCGGGAACCCTTACACGGCAACTTTGTGACGTTGAACGATGCGTGTGCCATCATGCACCTGCTTAGCATCAACAAGCCATGTCTCCTTGCTTTCAGAGTTATTATTCCAATCAATACGCCACGCTGACATTTGAATGGTATTTAACATCCTTCTTGGGACGGTGTGTAATGGGAGGAAGAAGGCATGAATTTGTGTGTGTGTGTATGATGAAGGTTGCTGACCAAGTAAGGGGGGGGTGGGGGGTGAAAATGAGCATCTGTTTCAACGGGGCGTTGACCGATGTGGGTGTCTGTGTGTGCACATGGAGAAAAGGTGTGTTGGGGGGGTGTTTGATGGAGTCCTGAGTGGTTGCTGACACAGCACACATACAAGCACGCACAAGCAGCCCTCTGGCAGTGTGGAGAGCCCCTGCAGGTATTGATCACAGCGACTTTTCAGGCTCAGCACAGAATCAGAGAGAGGGGGGGATCGGCTCAAAGCCCAGGGGGTGAAACGGTCCATCAGCGGGCCAGAACCTCCACTAAACCCTGCAAAATTATTAAACAGCCACACTAGTTGGGAAATATTTGCCCTTTTTTTTCCCCATTTAATAGCCCACAACTGTGTAACATCTTATCCCTGCAGTGTAGGGGCTTTAAACAGCCTCTACACTGGCATTCATTGATCCGTTTAACCTTTATTTATACTCATTCATGGTATTACACACTACTGGGATTTTTTTTTCCCTTTTTGTATGTGTACTGCCAGAAAACTCTCAATTTTTCTTCTCATCCAGAGAGCTGCACTGGTGGTACCTGGCGATAGTGTCGGTGTGTGTTGGATCTGGTAACAGGGGACCCAAATTTAGCCCTGTGGAGATGCCAGCCCGTCTTCCGCCCCGGCCACCCACACCTCCCGTAATATTATCACAAATCAATAAGTTATTCTGGGCAGCCTGGAGGGGTATAGGGTGATAGGGGTGGGGAAGGGGGGGTCCTCAACACTACAGTACAATCAGGAGCGTCTGATGCTTACGGCTAGGAAATTGATTCTGGGGAGCGAGACGATTAGTCAATGTTCCCCGGACAAAAGGCTAAGCTATTTCATCTCCTCTCATCTGGCCTTCGTAACATATTGGGATTTCCAATACTTAAAATTTGAATAATGAATATTCCACTTTGCTGGCGCTCCGGCGGGGGACGGCACACTGAAATGGGTTTTATATGATCAAGACCGAGTGGCAGCGTACCACAGGTCGCCACGGTAATGAGATATGCTGGCGTTATCGATGGAGAGAGGGCTGTAGTTACTTCCTGGCTGTATAGTGTGTCCCCGGGCCTCTGGCTGTGGCTCTCTGAGTGAACCCAGTTAAAAGTAATTATATTAGTTGACTGCTCTTAATGGTCCGAGTTGAGCCTGCACAGATGCAGCAAAACAAGCTCTTTTCCCATCAACCCCTGCGTCGACGGGACGGGCCTCTCCCATCTGACGCTGCGCCGTCAAAGTGACTGGCCGGAGTCTCAAAAAGCTGGCGCAGGTATGCGGAAAGTTGGGTACTCAGGGATAAATAGTGCTGCGGTATCAATAAATACGTAACCTGATAAGCTTTTTAGTGCAAACACAGCCGAGCCGGGTCTGATGAGAGGGAGGATGTAAATTTAGATCTGTGGACGCGATGAAAAGACACAGCGAGCTGGATATTGAACAAGCAGTGACAGGGCATTTAAGGGGCAGGTCAGCCAGAGGTGGAGCAGTGGGTAAAAAGTAAAAGCAGGTGAAACAGAGGGAGCACAGGAAAAGTCATTATAGTGAGTATTTACTACGGCAGCAACTTCAAGCAGCCGTTTTCTTTTGTTTTCAAAGCTCCTCTCTTTACGTTAAATCTAGACTCCAGCTGTAGATGTGTATATTTCCATATCACTGACGGGCCACGTGAAAGCTATCTCTAACCATCAAAGATAGAGCAGCAAAGCCTCCGCTCCATCATCATTTACATCAGTGAAATCATATTCACTGGGAAGCCTCCCTCATAAACAGGGCTCTCAGATTCTCCCTCATTCATCGGACCTCCGTCTCTCCACACCCGCTTCCTCTGTCCCATCTGTCAGCCGCACCGCCGGACTGTGGCGGGGACTGTAGCCGGCCCGTAGTCTGCGTTATGGATTAGACGAGAGGTCATGGGTTGGGCCTTTTTTTAATGAAATAAGCAGCAGGTCATACAGTCGGTCTTTATAATGGAATAAAGGAAAGGCTCCAAGCTCAGGAAGAGCCAACTAAGTGGATTAAGGCCAGGAGTGAGGAAAGGAGATGGAGCAGGATGAGGAGATAGAAAAAGTCTGCATTTTTTTTTTTCTCTCCCTCTACTCTCCTGGCTCGTAATCGCTGCAGCATCAAGTTCACTTATGCCCGACTTCTAAATTTGATTTGACTTGCGGATGGGCAAATATGACGTTTAAGAGAAGCCAAGTGGTCTGAGTGTCTCCTTCTGCCCTGCATCAGTCAGCTGAAGCAAAGACACAAGTTCAGCACATGTGCCACATTATACCGCGAGTAATCTTTCCTGTGGGGGGGAAAACATCCTCGTGTGCAGAATTCATATTTAAACTAATATCTGCAGGGTCTTCAACACAGTTATGGAGCCATGTTCAGACCCTCCGTTCACATGTATCCTGAGAAATCCAGTCACGAGACGTCATGGTTTAGCATGTGTGCTCACAACTGGCATTCAGATGTGTACCCACATGTGATCAGATCTGACCTTCCTGCTCTATATATAAACACGCACATTTAAATGCCAAAAGGAAGAGCTAGAGGTAACTACATGGAACTCAAAATAAAGATAAAAAAAAAACAAATACATCAATAAAAAGAAGAAGAAACTAGAAACAAGATGAACACCTGCCACAATTTTTTCCTTTCCAAACTTTATACCATGAAGGAAATGTGTAAAATAAATCAGGGTGCAGATAATAAAAGGAAAAGTCCACCACAAACATGAAGAAGAAATGACACAGTGGTCATTTATGCACAAACTCAGATGTGTTTGTCAAGCCGAAGATCCTTACATCCGTCCCAGGATTCCCAAACCACCTTTCAGTGTGTCCGAAGTGCCTGGCCGGCCATATCAGTTTATTTCATGAAAATCGTCTCTAATAAATTGGCGGTACTCCTCCCATTCACAGCCATTTCTGCTGGCACAGAACATATCGAACCAGGGGGTCGGGGCCGGATTCATGCAATCACTCATGCAGGAGCGTCCAAGAGCCACTAGTCCAAACAACCAAATTTGGCTACTGAATTGCTAATAATGCCGTGGATGAAAAATCATTCCATGCCATTCCTACCCAATGCAAGCCATTTCAGATGTCTTTGGTTCATATTTGTCTGCATCACATGCTTTGTTTCTCCAATTTGTTGTATGCCTATTGTAACCCAGGGTTCAAAACAGACTAGACAAACTAAACGTGTATTGCCATAAACTAACTACGTTAATTGCCATAAACGATCACATGACGTCAGTAGCCAATCCGCTGGCCGCTCCCGCTATAAACAGGAAGTGGGGTGCCACACTAGTCAGGTAGATGGGCTGGTGTGGGGAGCGGAGCGGCTGCAGGTTAGTAGAGAAAAGTTTGAAATCGGCAAACACTGTTTAAATATATGGTTGTAACTTTCACGTTTATTCTGGCTGTAGTCCTGTTGGAAGCGGGGACGCCAGCAGTGTGTATTGGGAGCGTGTGAAGTTGAAACTTGTGAATCTGAACCTGTGAATTGGTGAGTTACTGTTTATTTTGTAGCTCTCATTCATGCACATGCAATTTATCAATGGTTATTGTTTTGCGCTGTCTGTCACACTGCAGCGTGTATTATTGTTTAAACGTAGCGCAAGTTTAAGTGCTTAATTTATCTGTTTAATTAATTGCATGCAGCGCAGCGCTCATCAGCAGTCAGCTGATCAGTGTCTGCAGCAGCAGTCAGCTGATCTGTGCCTGTACGGAGTAGACACATGTACGCTGCTGTATAACTGTTTCAGGTTTTGTTTTTGTTTATTGTAATGGTTGATTGTTTTTATTTTAAACATTAATACTGCAACCAGATATCACTAGTGCTAATTAGGTAAAATGAATGAATGCTTATTGGACTGTTTGGCTTGTGTATTCAATCCAGGCCAGGTTTTATGAGCCAGGACTTTGATGGCGAGCTACCAGACTGAATTAAATTGAGAGCCACACCTGGAGGATCCCCAGGTGCTCGTATCACAATCATCATGGCCCTACCGTGGTAGGACTGAGCTGCAGACACTCCTCCCCCCCATCTATTTCTTTCTCTCTCTCTCTCTCACGCACACATACATTTGTCAGCATATACTTGACTTTTGGACTATATATTGACTTTTGACGGGACTTTGTGCTGCAAAAGAAAAGAAGAGGAAACACCTGTGTGAGAAAGAGAGAGTCCACAATAATGCATTGTTTTGAAGTTGGGATCTGCGATCTTGATTTATGATTTGTTCAGTAATTGGTTTATTAATTTAAGCTAATTGTGGAAAGGAATAAGTGCACTAATGGCATCAACCATAGCATCTGGTTGCTGAGTTTTTCTTTTGTATTTATTTGTCTTTATTTATTTTCATGGCCATATTTTTTGGGGTTATGTTGTTTTTGATTACTTTATTTCTATTTTTTTGTCTCTGCACTACAAATAATAATAATAATGGTACCTATTATACAAAACCTCTGGTCTCCGTGTGGTCTGTGATTTCTTGTACATCAGTGTTCCCGTTCTCCGTAGCCGAATCTAGTCCGAACATACTAGCCTACATAATTTTAATTCTATATCCAGTGTATTGCTAATATTCATTTTTACTTGAATATATGCTACATAAATCTGGCGAGCTAGCCAGGAGAACATTACTGATGAACAAGAATCAAGACACACTCATTTACAGTTGAACATTACAAGTACTCCTTCATAAAAAGACAATGGAGGTATTTGAACATCTTGGTGTTAAAATCCCAAATGCTGTGCTGGTTAGTGGAAACACTGAAGAACTAACAGAAGTAGAGGAGGTAATGGTTTTTCTGAAACGATATGGGGATATTGATAGAGCAAAAGTAGTGGATGAGCCAGAGTCAGAGTTTCATAATAATTGGATTGTGGAATACAACTCAGGAGCTGCTTTACTAGCTTTAGAGCCACTACTGCCATACACTTATGAAACAGAGGAAGGGGAGAATACCTACCTTATCAGATGTTTAGCCAGTGTTTATGCTGAACAAGAAGGAAATAAAAAGACTCAATCATATCTGTCTGATCTGAAACAACTTGCTAAATTAAGTGGCATTAACTACGTGGATGTTGTTCTTAAAGGCATGATGTCTCAGATAGGCAAATCCATCGCTGATCTTGATTCTGCAACTGGAGAAATGTCATGTGCAGAAGGGCCAACAGGGGTTGAGCTGAAACCTCCACCGCAGTCACCCTTTAAAATCTCTTCTGGAAGTGCAGCTCATTTAGCCGATTCAGCTTTCAAGTCTTTGCCCAAAGTGCACAGTGCGGGACCAAAAGTCAATCCCACCATCACTGCCAGTGACATCAATCCTCCTGAAGTCCACAGGTATGTGGTTTGAACATATAGTGAAGAGTGGGGATAATACCATGCATATGCTTTCATCTCAGCGGCTGTGTGTCTTTTCGGGCAGAGTACCCAGGCCGCCCCAGGAAGCAGATTACGACATGTGGCGTTCAAGTGTCGACTTACTCATAAAGGATCCTGCTGTGTCAGATCTTCAGCGATCTAGGAAACTTCTTGAGAGTCTTCGGCCTCCAGCTTCTGATATGGTCAAGCATTTGAGTCATGATACTTTGCCTGCTGTGTATTTGCAGCATCTTGATTCAGCTTTCGGCACAGTTCAAGACGGCGACGAACTGTATGCAAAGTACATCGACACCTTTCAGGATGTAGGTGAAAAGCCATCAGCCTATTTGCAACGTCTGCAGGCAGCACTGAGCCTTACTGTGAAGAGGGGCGGGGTACCTGCTGCAGATGTTGAAAAGCAGCTGCTTAATCAGTTTTGTAGAGGCTGTTGGAACGATTCACTCATCTCTGAGCTTCAGCTGAAACAGAAGAAAGCAAATCCTCCTTCCTTTGCAGAGCTGCTGGTGCTTTTACGCGCAGAAGAGGATCGTGATGCAGCTAAAAGTCTGCGCATGAAGCAGCATCTTGGTGCTACAAAGCAGAAAGCTTTATCCCATCAGCAGATTGCCTACAGAGATGATGAGGAGAAAGGAGCATGTGCAGCACTAGCAACGCTTACTCAGCAACTTGCTAAGCAAATGGCGGAGATGCAGCAACAACTGGCAGCTTTAACAGCCAGCCAGCAGAGGGGAAAAACAGCTGTGCCTCACAAGACGTCATCATCTGCAATTAAACAGGGTGAGAGGCAGCGAACTGACAGATTTGATAAGCAGCCTGCAGTATCATCGCAGAGGAAGACAACCGGGAGACCAAAACCAGGCTACTGCTTCAGGTGTGGAGAAGAGGGCCATATGAAACCTCAATGTGACAGTGAGCCGAACCCTGCATTAGTTGCAGAAAAAGAGACAACAATTCAACGAAAAGTGTCAAACATGGGACAGGCATCATTCATCCACTGCCCGTGATCCTTTAAACTAACAACAGTTCCTGTTACAGGACGAATGGGGACTGGAACCGATCAAGAATGTCCTGCTGAAATTCAGCGCAAGCGATGCGCTAATAAGCAATCCAAGGCAAAGAACTCAGCCGTTAAATTGCCAAAAGGTTTAGTTGGTTCAAAGTGCACAGCTGTAGTCAACATAGCTGGTAGTGACTGTAACTGCCTTTTGGATACCGGTTCCCAAGTAACCACCATTCCAGTGTCTTTTTACAATCAGAACCTGTCAGATCAACCCATACATTCTCTTGATGACCTTTTAGAGGTTGAAGGTGCAGCTGGGCAATCTGTTCCTTACCTGGGTTATGTGGAGATGACAGTTGGCTTTCCCAAAGACTTTCTGGGAGCAGACATTGAGGTGCCCACCCTCGCACTTGTGGTTCCGGATCTACGCTCTGAAGTTTCATCTCAAGTTCTTATTGGAACGAATACGCTTGATGTGCTCTATGAGCAATACTGTAACAGTGGGGCTACGCAGCATCAGCCCAGTCTGTATGGTTACAGAGCTGTTCTGAAAACCCTTGAATCACGGCACCAGCAGAACAAAGAGGGCACTGTGGGAGTTGTGAGGCTGCTGAGCACGACACCGACGCTCGTTCCTGCAGGCCACAGTGTAATCCTCGAGGGGGCAGCAAAGGCCTATAGTCCTTCTACAGACCGGTGGGTGATTGTGGAACATCCAACCCAGTCAGTCTTGCCGGGTGGCCTTTGTGTCAAGAGTTGTCTTGTTTCTTTTCCTTCTTTGGCACCACACAAAATACCTGTTGTGGTTACCAATGAGACAGAGCAAGCCATCACTCTTCCACCTCTCAGTGTCATTGCAGAGCTTGGGACTTTTCACAGCATCATTTCCCAGCACAGTGTCGTGAGTTCTCTTGTTGAGCAACCTTCCCAGCCCGACTTGAACTTCAACTTCGGTGACTCTCCGTTGCCGGCCGAGTGGAAGGAGCGAATCACCCAAAGGCTCAGTGAAATGTCTGAAGTGTTTTCTCATCATGATCTGGACTTTGGATGCACTGATAAAGTGAAACACCACATCAAACTACATGACGAGACTCCTTTCAAGCATCGCGCCCGCCCTATCCATCCCCAAGACATCGAGGCGGTCCGCCAGCACCTTAATGAGTTGTTGGAAGCAGGTGTAATAAGGGAGTCAGAGTCACCATTTTCGTCACC